>OU611959.1:16233581-17474798 GCA_914767545.1 Sesia apiformis
ATTGGTGTTCATTCAAAACCTTAGATTAGTATTAACTTTCCCAATATTGAAAGATTTGAGTCTATGTATAGAGCTCGTGTGGGTTGAACTATTGATCCTGTGCAAGCATTTTAATGAGGTAGAGTAAAACCTTTATTTTATTATCTTACGTAGGAGCTGCCTTCGGATAGAGTCTCATGTTACCTGTAAACGCTCGACCTAAGTCTATCATCATGAATTGTCTTCTTGTAACTTGACTACAAAGTTATTTATAAAAGTCGCTGTATTTTACGACGTGCATTATTATTATTATTTCTAATTTGTTGATAAACGTCTAATGCAACATCTAAAACAAATTTAATCAATAGATGTTTTCAAAATTATAATTATATTGATCAGAAATCAGCAATCATTGTGCCATCATACCTATTATTTGAAATTAATAAATATTTATATGTAGGTAACGAAAAAATTTAAAATATGCTATAAATTGATAATAAAATATGTACGAGGGATATTTATCCAAATAAACCACATATTTATCTTTAAAGGCCATAGATAAATATGTGTGAAAAACGCTAATATCTCAAATGTTATATGTACTAGGGATGTTCCGAATAATCGTATTCGATTTGGAGTATATTCGCCAATTCGCGATTTTCTAAACGAATACTCGACTACTAATCAAATAGTAAAAGCTCAATGTGAATAGTAGGTAAAAGAAGTTATCTACAATAAGATATGATAATACGGTCCTGTGTACATCAATGCTGATACAAGTAAGATTATACATTCATTTGAAAATCGTTAATTAACAGTTTTTTTTTTTAGTTTTATTAGTAAGTGATTTGTTAGTTTAATGTTGGGTAGGTACCTATCTATATTAAACCAAACTCATTGGTCCTACCCAAAAAAAAACATCTTATAACACTAATTTTAAATTGCACTAAAAATTACCTACTTACAAATTTTACAAGTGAGTGCGCTGTAGGTGTAGGTATTTTTATTCGCGAATAGTGCTATTCGAAACATGCCCAGTATGTATATTATGTCAGGGGATCGATTGCCGATATTTTCAGGAATTGTTATACTGTCATTTTTATAGACAAAAACACCTTCCTACCTAATGCTCCCCCCCTCCAACCTCCCTTTAATGGCAGCCATTAAGATATGTGCTAATAAAAAGACAATATCTATGAACATAGAGGTCATGGAAACTTGAAAATTACCTCATTCGAAAGGTACAGACCATAGATTAATTAAACGATTTGTTGCGAAATATAGACATAAGAGACTTAAAAACAAGCAACCATGACATTTCATACAAAAAATACGCATTGGTGTTTGAAATTCTCTAATTTACTGCAATAACGAGACCCACAGGTATTTTTTTTATACATATATCGATAGCTTTGGAGTAAACCAATAAAATATCACCAAAACTACCAGAGTAATTGGTGTGAAGGAGTTATAAAACTAAATAATCATACTAATAATTAATAATAAAATTAAGAACATATTATTAATATCAATAAAATTTAACAATTTATATATCTACAGTTATACGATACAATCTGCCAGATCGCATCAAATACAAAATATCATACGGCAAACAATAAAAAGGCGCGTTTCATTGCCGACAATAATGTTTTATTTACGACTTGAAGCCACTTTGGTTTTATTTATTGCTCAATCCTAAGCTACAAGATACAAGGTTTTGATGGTTCAGATACAAGAGGTTAAAGAATAACTTGCGTCACATGAAACTGAAATAATTGCAATTTCTATAAATAGTGAACGCTCACTTATGTCTCCGACATGGCTGAAAGGATCAGCAAGCTGAAGTGGCAGTGGCCATGCCACATAAGCCGCAGGATCCATAGCCAATGGGGGAGACGAGTCCTCGAATGGAGACCACCTACCGAGAAACGTAGTGCAGGTCCTTAGAAGAGCAGCAGGTCCTTATCCAGCTGTGGAGAAAAACAGGCCGGTGGTATGGTATAAATGCTCATTAACACATAGTGACAGTTTCTTGAACGTTTTGGGTTAAAATATTGTACGTGATACTCGTATGCGAGCAAATTTTTGGGGGCAGAGTGCACGCTGCATTCCCACAGCACGTTACCCCTCTCTCACAGAAAACTACCTTGAAATATATTGCATTTCCTACTTTATCGTATTTCCCCAATGTGCGTACGTGTTTCGGTAGTGAGTGAGATGTACCCGAGCCCATTCCCATCCCATCCTATCCCTGCCCATTTTCACAATCCATTCCTTGATCTGCAAAGGTAGGCAATGCACCCGGGTTTGCCAACGTTTGTCATACTGGACTGATGTATGCTCGTCAGCCGCCTATTTTTCTATATACAAATCTAAAGTCTCAATATTTAGAAAAATAGACCGACAATAAGGGTCCTTTTTGTCAGATAATGTCACATATATATTAGTTTGTGTCAATACGTTTTTTTTAACTATAATCCGGTATTTGAGCGGTGATAGTCTGGAAAACAGTGTTTAGATAAAAGTTGTAGATCTTTACCACCTCTATCCAGCGATATATTGTTTGTATGATCCTTGAGAAACGTTTACACCAACCAACAAACTTCTGATCCGATTGATTCCTCTCCGAATTGCACCAAAGATAAAACTACACCCAAACTATTTTTCCGACATTCTGTGATCGGTATTTCATTTGAGTTTCGATCAGCGATAATTACAGATTAATATGCAAAAATGATTAATTGATCAGCGGTTTGTGATCAGTAGATAAAGCGAAAACGATCAACGCTTATTTTTATTACGAATTGCTCTAAAATAAAACGTTTAACAAAAAATACAGTTTTAGGGCTTAAAATACTTTTGATAGATATACTTTGAACTGCACTTACTTTTTGATCATCTTTAAAAATAAATAATGCAATACAAAAGTAAAACTACGTCAGACAACTATTGATCGGTGTTTCTATGATTAAATATTTAACACAAAAATGTCTGAAAACTTATTTTATTTTCATATATTTAGGCACGGTGACGTTATTCATACAAATCACGATTTGAGTATACAATTAAGATAAGACTGAAGTCTAGTATGTATCCCAATTATAGACGTGCACAACATGGATAAAAACTTATTTAGGCTAGATTGTGACACAAAAAGAATAAGAATTTAAAAATAAAAAGTAATAATAAAGAATTTAAAAATAAAAAATAATAATAAAGAATTTAAAAATAGAATTTAGTATATTAAAAGTCATCTAGATAAGTAGAAAAGGTCTAAAGAAAAATACAAACATGAAGTGGATTTAAAGATTTTTAAATTGATGTTGGTTGATTAACGGTACCCGAGGGTTTAGAGGTTTAGTTAGACCCCGGGGATAATAAGTTAAATTTGAATTTAGATTCAATGACTTCAATGAATTTCGATTTTTCAATGACATTGGTCATTGAATGAAATGAAATTGCCTGTAATCAATCAATCATTTGTCCGGTACAATAATTAAAATGTAAGCAGATTACATTTTCAAATAATCAATGCAGTTTATTTAGCTGTAAGAAAATTAATTAAATTCATTAAACCCTGATAGTGTTAATCAAATTTTGTTAATAGAATAATTTTAATACTGGTAGAGTATTATTAAGTCACTTAAATATTTATTAAGCTGATTTATTACATATATCAAAAAAAAATTCACAGATCAAATTATATGTTCCCTTTATATGTAAAATAATACTCAAAATCGACTTCATAAATTTACGCTCTTTTATAAATGTTTTTTAATAACAATATAACAATGAATTTCGTTTAAAATCATTTGTGCATTGTTTCAGATAAAGGCCATTTCATCGGTGGCGTTTCAAAGCAGTAATTGTGCGTGAAATTTTCACCCGATGACAGACTCATTTGCGGAAACACAGTGAATAATTAGACTACATGCAAGTAATTGCTTTGCAACATAATTATTTTGTATTTTCTGTTGGCTAACAAACTTTATTGAAAATAGATTAAAAAATGTGAAATAGTGAAGCAAGTGATATGTATCTAAATAAGTTAAGACACCTAGAAATCAATCTGCCAAAAACAAAACATTTTAAAAAAAAAAATTGTATCACTGTGAACATAGTTAGTTAGTATTTGGTTGGTAGTCACTGTCGAATGTACATGTACGGTCGCAACAAATATGTAATCGTTCTTAATTTTGCCGTATTATTATTATACTGTCATGTTTGAATCGTGAGACTCTGACGTGATATCATTGAACCATATATTATGTTGTTAAAAATAAAAACTAACTCAACAATTATATATCGTGACTGTATATGTTAATTGTACATAACCGGATATTTATTAATTGTATCCATTAATACATTTGGTAAAAAATGAAAGACGCTCTTAAGGAGAGGTTAAATAACGTATCTTATAAATTTTCAAATTATGTGTATATTGCTAAGATGTCTTATTTAATTTTTTTGTTAAAAACTCATATAGTTTATTGAAAAGATAAACTAAAAGATACGAGTAGATACAATTTGAAAGTTCCTTGTTAGAAAGGATTCGTCAATGCCCTCGACCACAACACCATGTTAAACTACAATTAGGTATATAATAGACAGATATTTTACTTGCGTAGAATGTTGAATTTCCCTTGATAATAAATAAATAAACATTTCAATGGGTTGTTACATAATAATAATGATTTAGGTACAACGTTTCGCCACGTGGCGTGCAAAAATTACATATCTATATAGGGTATAATAAAATTAACCGGTATCGGTCCAAAGAGCTACTGTAATAATATACCGCTATATTATTACAGTAGCTCTTAATATACCGCTATATTATACGTATTTCATTTATAATATAAAAAAAAATCGAGAAGAGCGCAAAATAAGGTTCTAGCCTATCACTACTACTATTTTATGTTTATTTTTTACGTACATACAGTTTAGGGCGAACGCAGAAGGCGCTCAGGCAGGAGCTAACGTGGGGAGCAACGACCTTAAGGGCGTTTGTCCACCGCCGCCGTCACCGAGAATGAGATGACGGCGCCGAAGTAGCGATACATACGTACGGTGGACACGCGGCCATAGTAAATGTATGTGCCATAGTAAATGTGGGGCCCTAAGGGGCCCCACGCCGGTAAACCGGCTAAAGGAACGAACCTCAGCTTAGAACGTTGCTTTGGGAGGGCACCGCCGGCGGGGACGGTGTACATGTGTAATGTGAGCGTCTAGTGTAAGAACCGCATTGGCAGCGGTAATTGGGTCGTCGGGGTCGTCGAGGACGTGCCGAGGACGTACCGAGGACGACCGAACGGGTAGGGGTATTCCTATCGGAGACATACATAGGTTAAAGTGTTTTTTATACATTTATTTTTATTACATACCGGTATTTTGTAGAAATAATCGTAGGACTGCATGCAGGTTAATTTTATTATACCTTAATTATAGTTTATTATACTGTCGAAAACGAATTCAACCTTATTATAGATTTCCGGGTCTTTCATATTTTATCAATTCATACTGCCAAAATTTATATTTAAAATATTTTGTTATTGTATAAATGCATGTTATGTTTCAAGACGAAATATAACCATGTTTCGTGTGCAATACCAAACTTCTCTTTATTAAAGGGTCAACATCTAAGTATAATAATATACAAACAGTGCTACCTAATTTTGCCCACGACATACTAACCTACTTGTACTCCAATGTGCATACATCCTAATGTTGTATAAAATAGTGTATACGAATAAAACTGTATATAAAAATCATTACCATAATAATTTTAAGTAAATGTAAATATTTTATTTTAACTAGTTTAAAAAGTATTTTCGTCAATTAGTTTCATCAAATGAAACTTTGAGCCCATTGACCAAAGTAATTTTTTATATAAATGTGTAGTATTTTAGTGAATTGAATATATATAATTATTATGTAGTCATAATATTTTTCTAATTGTAAATTGGAATGTAAATACTGCGAATGCCTTGTAATAATGTCAATGGATGAAATGCGTGCAATTCGTTATTCGTTATATCAATAAAGTGTACCAAAGATGGACCTTGTTTATTATTAATTATATCCATTTTAGGTGGCAGAAGAGCAGACAGTTCAACTAGTGGTGAGTGGATACTGTCGCACTGCCACATGCCAACATCAGTGCACATTCATATTATTGATTATTTCAATAATTATTTAGAAAGGTAAAAATAATTATTTAGTGGCTATTATTTTGTTCCATTAATCTTAATATAATTCTTAATAACATTTTTTTTTAATAAACATTCAGATAGTATATTGAGGATATGGCCTGAAAATCTATAAATTACTTACTTTTTTATGTCATCAAAGTGTGTGCGTACCCAACGCTATTTGTAAAAATAATGTTCCCATAAACGCCGAGAATTTAAACCACCTCTCAAAAAGTGGACGCGCTAAAGGTTCTAAAGCCATATATTCCATATGCACAAGACAATATGCATGAGGAGGTCCATACTAAAAGGGCTGATTGCATTACAATGTTCCCATACCGCGCAAATCTGCAAAGTTTATCATGCAATATTGGTAGTACTAAACAGAAAGGATCGCTATCAGCCTATAACAGTATGTATAATCAATCATAGTTCAGTGATGTGATGTAATTCATCAGTTCAAACTCATTTGAGTGAAGGCATTCATTTTATTATTTATTATAAAATGTGATACTTTACTCATGAGTAACAACATAATTTCCATCTCGGGTTTCTACAACCACACCTAACGTAGTTCCTCGATACGGAGATGTCGCGTCCTGTTCGCTCCAAAAACCATTTTATACCGCGAACCCGTAGGCTGTGGAACGAACTGCCGCAAGAGGTCTTTCCATTACGCTACGATATGAGGTTCTTCAAGAAAGCTGTGATTAGGATTATGCAAGGTCGGCTGCGTATCTGCATACCTCCTGATGTCGCAGGTGTCCATGGGCGGAGGTAACACTTACCATCACGTGGGACAACTTGCTCGTCCGCCTACTACCCTATATAAAGAAAAAAAAGTTTTTCTTTGACCGCTATTTAACTATCAAATATCTTTGACTTCATGTACATTACTTGTTTTGTAATTTGTCCAGTAAATTTATTAACGAACGAGGTAGGTATGCGAAATGTTATCAAACAATTTTGATAATGTATTTAGTGTCCATGGTTAATATCGCTTAGAATCAACGTTTCACTTGACAACTTGTGGCACATGTCGCTAATTGATAAAGTTTTAGTTGTTTCAAAGTCTTACGTGTCCAAGGTTTGCCCATTAGCAGATTGGTGACACTACTCGTACCTATCTTGTCCGTGTAAATTCTAATTCTGATTTGGGTCTGTAGAAGTTGTTGGCTTCGGTTAGGGGTTCGCCAAAGAATCTACATACCAGCCGATCTACTCCAGGAGTTTATTAATAACGAAAGGAAAATTAAAAAGAAAACACTGAAACCGTATACGAACACTTACATCTAGTTATCATTTATTTAATTATTTTACTTTAAAGAAGTATACAGCAGTTAATATAATTTTAAATAGAAAACAAATATAACAAATAAACACCAATAAAGGTTTAGTAGGCCTGATTTACAAGTTCAAAGTCGATCAGCGAGCGAATGGAAAGAGCTGAAATCCAAATTGACTTTGTATTTTCATTATTCACCATATAACTAAAAAATACCTTTTATAGTTTATACACTCTATAGTACCCACAATTATTTGTTAGTTAAATTCAGGAACATCAACGGAATTTCAAAGTAGCTAACTGTAAAATGCGATAAAAAAATGTTGTCGCCATAAATATTAAACGAAGTAAAGCCAAATACTCTCGTGGGTGGGCTTACTCAACTGCTGAATGAATTTCAGTTAAAATATGTACGAGTAAAATTGTGTAATGGTTAGTAGCTAGTCGCTAGTGCTAGTAGCTAATACGTCGATTGAATGTTGTCCACTATGTCGATTAGTGACATAGTTGACATAGTGATGAAGTTGCAAGTTCAAACCCAGTAAAATTACTCTCATTTAATGTAAACGAACTTCCGGAAAGTTCAATATTTCTTTCCGGTGCAAAAACACTAAAATTTATCAAAAAATTGTAAAATAATTCTAACTTTGGGCAACAACTGAATGTTGTTGACATTATAATTATCCAACATACAAAAACACAGCAAAAGGGTTGAGTCTGTATATTGAATTAATTTAAAATTGGGGTCTCTATAGAAGCTATAGAACCCAAAAGAGTGGTATAGGAAATTAGTGGTATAGTCTGTATGTCTGTTTGTTTGACCATCACGTACAAAATCCGAAACGGATTTTGATCGGATTTTGTCTTCATTAGTGTAGGTATAGCTAAGTATCCAGAAGGAAAACTGATACATGTATCATCTTCATATGACACAACGAAGTCGAGTTATAGAGGAAAATAAAAAGATGTGCTTTTAATATAATTACTGAAAAATTACTGGATGGATTTTCTTCCGTGAAATCCATCATGATCGTTTTTACAAGTGTTAAAAATCTTTTACAGCTGCTTAATCCACGCGAGCGAAGCCGCGAGTAGAAGCTGGTAATTTAACAATTCGTGAATATTCGTACAATATTTCGATGAAGTAACCGCGTTATGAAAACGCGTTATTGGCGTTGACTTATAAGAATAAAAATTCCATTATTCGGAAATTTCAATGGTTTCTAGATTACATAGGTAGATTTCCTAGATCCCCGCCCGCTACTTAGATTTACATAAGTTTAGGATAAAAGCAACCATTATGGAGAAAAATCCGCTATACTTAAATACTTATTCGTAATTTTCATCCTTTTTTTAAATCCATTCCATAATCTCCAAAGTTAGGCAGTGCATCTGGGGGAGAGCCACCGTTTGTCATTCTAGACTGATGTTGGCATACATGCCAATACATCGCGGGTGTCTAATGGGTGGCAATATCCACTTACCACCAAATGTAGATGCTCGCCTGCCACCTTCACTTTTATAGATAAGCAAGCAATAACAAGACCCAGCTATATACACATCTACACATATAATAAAATCGTAACAAAGCCGTGTCATAGTTTTGAAAAAAAAATATTTTAGAATTTCTGCATTTTTTTTTTATGGACGAAGGAGGCAGACGACCATACAGTCCACCTGATGGTAAGTGGATACTGTCCGTCTGAACGCGCATCACGCAAAACTCCGACTTGAAATACAATGAAACTTGGCATAGTTATAGCTTATGTACTGGGTTAATATTTAGGGTACATTTTATCCCGATCCGTTACAGAGTTCCCGCGGGAATCAATGTAAAGGAAGTCCGGGCACCGCTAGTAAACAAATAATTGGAGGAAGGGGGTGCACGCTGAAATCCAACAGCCACTGGGCGCACTCGACTGGCCTCGTTACCCGTCTCTCACAGAAGACTTGTGTGAAATGTACTGCATTTCCCAATTTATCCTTTTCCCCAATGAATGTACGTGTTTCAGTAGTGAGTGAGATATGCCAGAGTCCATTTCTATCCGATCTCATTCTACCCTATCCCTTTTCCTATTTTCCTAACCCTTTACTATATCTAAACAGGTGGGCAGAGCATCCGAGGGCGTGCCAACGTTAGTCATTCTGGACTCGGGTTGACACGAGCCGCGAATGTATGCTTGTCTGCCGCCTACTTCCTATAGAAAAAAAAAACAGTAAGTACAATTAATTAAACAGTATCAAAGCGTAAATATTGATTTAATTACAAATTAATAAACATTTCCAAAGGCCTGGGATGAGGGATGAACTAAAGATGAACTCGGCTAGATGAGAATTCTGAAGTCCTGTTAGATATTAATTATGTAAACGGTAGAGTCTGTAAAGTTGGGAATAGGCGGCCTGCTGGAGTAAATACGAAGGAGTTACTCGTGAGGTTTTAAGAGTCAAGTTAAGAAAATAAAATAAAACTATTGAAGGTTGTGTATAATTGTATAATATTATATAATACTATTGTATAATATGAGGAAACACTCAAACGTACGTACGCTTTTAAAACTTACCACATACATATGTATAATAAAATCCTAACAGTGCCTTGTAAAGTACAAGTGATACATTTTTTTAATTTTTGTCTGTCTATCTGTCTGTCTGTCTGTCTGTCTGTGTAAACGCACTTTACGCAAAAACCACTGAGCGGATTTTAATGAAACTTGGCATAGTTGTAACTTATGTACAGGGTCAACATTTAGGGTACTTTTAGCCAAAAAAATTATTAAGTTCCTACGGTAATCACAAGTTCACGCATTGGCTTCGCTGGCACCGCTAGTCAATAGATAATATAGTACAATCGTAACAGAGACGTGTCTGTGTATATGAAATATTTGACGATAAAAGTGATTGCAGTACGAATGACATAAAGCCCAAAACAAAATAAAAAACAATTTTTGACTGTTTGTCTGTCTGAACGTGAATCACGCAACATCTACTGGACCGATTTTAATTAAACTTTGTATAGTTATAGCTTATGTGCTGGTTTAACATTTGGGATACTTTTTATCCAGATCGATTATAGAGATTTTGCGGGAATCACACATTCACGTGAACGAAGTCGCAGACGCCGATTAATATAAATAAATAAATAACTCCACATTCAATGGCCCACACTAGAATTGCCTGTGTCGTGGGTCCAGAGACACACATAAACCACACCTAGACCCGAACAAATATTTGTCTCTATACAAATGACTGTCCGACCGGGATTCAAAGCAGTCTTCAAAACGTGAAGACCGTTTTCAAGTCTACGAGCCAACTCAGAAATATCATCAGATCAGTCAAAGATCCCAGAGATCCGTTGTCCTCGACTGGAGTATATAAAATACCATGCTCCTGTGGGTCAGTGTATATTGGCACTACAAAACGGAGTGTCAATACCCGTATTAAAGAACATAAAGGCAATTGTCGAAGAGAAGAGACTGAGAAGTCGGCCGTAGCTAAATATGCCTTGTCGGATGGGGACCACGAAATCTGCTTCAGGGGCACAAAGATCTTGTCAACCGGGAATCATTATTATTCCCGTCTCAATAGGGAAGCTATTGAAATCTACAAGCATCGCAACAATTTTAATAAAAAAGAAGAGAATCTAAGTCTCCTTAATATCTGGTATCCAGCACTCCGAAGACATCAAGCTCACGGGGAAGAGAGACGAGAGGGGGGGACAAAAACAGACTCGGTAGACACACAATCACATCTACACTCGCCCACTATAAATATCGGTGCGTCGGTACACACATAATCACAACTACCCTCGCCCAGTATAAATACCGGTGCGCCACAGGCGTCGAGTCAGTTGCGCTCGAGAAGCCGAAGAGATAACATCTCTCCGAAAGTGAACACAGCCGCCACTGAACATGTCAACCGCAGTTGTTGACGAAACGTTTGGAAGAAAGAAAAGAGATTCCAGAAGACCTCGGCCAAGGAGTCCGGAAGATTCAATTAATATCGACACCGGCTGAGAAAGCCTACACTCCACTATAATAATTAAATTTATATATTAATCACTGGATTCCAGGTCGAGGATAATTTCTTCTCGATTGAAATTTATTATGTTTCTTGATTTCAATTGCTTCACGCACAATCCTGGTGAAATAGTGGCGATCAGTAGAGATGATTTTTTGAATTATGGAGTTCTATCCGGTGATTGATTGCGATGTTGAGTACATGGTCCGCTATCGCCATATTATTCATCTGGCGATTCCTCACAGCTGCGATATGTTCTTTGTTATAACATACGCGTTGAGACTCGTTCATGTAGATAAATATGTGTGAAAGACGCGAAATACTCAAATGTTATATTTCAATGAGACGCTGACAGAATGTACAGATGAACAGATGAACTCATGAAACATGACGCGAAATAATGTACATCACTATTCCAAGCTATATCCACTGCTGGTTCCGTCACTATTCTCAACGGTATTTTCTACACAACCAGCAGTATAAATAAAATATGAATTAAACAGTCCGAGTTTTAGAAATTCAAATATTAATTGGACAGTTCTAAAACTGGGAAATCAATTCAGTATTTGCTCTTTTGCTTTGGTTGGTTTAACTAATGGTCTGAACGATCGTTTTGTCAACATTAATTATTTAAAACAAACTTCATTTTAGGCACAAAGTGGTGGATCCGGCTTGAAATATTCAAGCTGTGTTAAAACATTTAAATTTGGAACAACCTATAACTTTTTAGATGTTCGCATAAGTACTAAAAGGAGATAAAAGGGTGTATATTATCAACTTTTTGACGGGAACTCCACAAAGCTGAGTTTTTGTTTGATTATTATAAAAAATGTGTATTGTGAGTTTTGTGATTTAATAGTAATATTTTATTAAAACATCAAACTGACTTAATTCGACGGGACTAGACATTGACAAGATGTTTTTTTTTTATGGACGAAGGCGGCATACGAGCATACAGTCCACCTGATGGTAAGTGAATACTGTCGCCCATAGACATCCGCGGTACATGCCGACATTAGTCCAAAATGACAAACGTTGGCACGCCCCCGGATTATACCTTTGGAGATATAGGAATGGATTTGAAGAAAGGGTTGGGAAAACTCATCTCACTCACTACCGAAACACGTACATACATTAGGGAAATAAAATAAAAGTGGGAAATGCAGTACATTTCAAGGTAGTCTTCTGTGAGAGAGGGATAACGTGGCCAGTCTAGCGCGCCCAGCAGCTGTTGGATTGCAGCGTGCACTCTCCCTCTCATTAAATTGAATTGTGTTAATTTTGAAATTATTAATTACGAGGAAAGCTATTATACGTATAAACACATAATATAAATCACATATTTTTTTAATGACAAATGGGCTGAAGAGCAAGCGGTGCCACGTGATGGTAAGTGTTACCGCCGCCCATGCAACACCTGCAACACCAGGGGGTATGCCGGTACGCCGCCGTCTTCCACCACATCTTCAGCTTTTGCATTATTACAGTAACACGGTGTAATACATCCCGGCCGAAAGTAATACACATCGGCTTCCGTTTTGTAGAGCGTCTTCTCTGTTGTGTGTCGATACGTCGCTGACTTATCACACGACAGCGATGACGCTCTACAAAACCGAAGCTACCCGACATTCTCTTTCTAAAGGCCGATGGGTATTACTTTCGGCCGGGAAGTGTACCTACACAGACAGTTCACCTAATAGTTAGTGCCCAATTGCTCTTAAGGAATGTTAGAAAAATAACCGTTTCCATGTTATATTTACTAAGGTCGTGCCCTTACAAGATGGTGTTTAATCCTAATATTCGTGATCGCGAACACTTTGGACGAGCCTCGGCGATTAGACGTAATTGCTCCTCTAATTCAACAGATGACTCCCTCGGGGGTTCTTCGGGAGATTTTGGCTTCCGTTTATGTGGAAATTGGAATTTATGTTAAGGGATATCGTATCTATTGTAGTAGTCTCAGAACTAGCTTAGCTAATTTAGGTTTTTAAGAAACATAGCTTCTATTATAATAATTTTAATTAATAATACCAATAAGTAATTTTAATTGGCCATGTGGTGTCGGACTGTTTTATAATAGCTCCCCCCACCCCATATCTTCTCGTGGGTGTCATAAATGGCGATTTTTTTTTATAGAATAGATGGCAGTCGAATGGACTGGCCACATGATGCAACACCAGGGGGCTTGCGGGTGAGCCGCCGACCTTGCATAATCCTGTTCACAGCTCTCTTGAAGAGCCGCATATCGTAGCGTAACGGAAATATCTCTGCTGACAGTTTATTCCACAATTTTCGGGTTCGTGGTATAAAGTGGCTTTTTGACCGCACTGTACCCAACTGTATCGATTAAGGAATAATAAAGCCGCCACAAGTCTTGAGGAACTACACCACTTCTAAAGGGTGCGTAGTTCTTCCTCTAATCTCTGAAGACTTGGGCAGCGCCGCGTTCGAAGTCCAATCAGTGAGTCCCGACAGTTATGACGTATGGTGGTGAAACGTGGCCTCTAACGGTAGGCCTGATCTATAAGTTCAAAGTCACTCAGCGAGCTATGCTCGGAATTTCTTTGTGGGATAGAATCCAAAATGAAGACATTCGCCAAAGAACTGAAGTCTAACATAGTTCGTAGAATCGGCATGTTGAAATGGCAATGGACAGGTCATATTTGGCGCAAGACCGATAACCGATGGGGTAGACGAGTCCTTGAATGGGGATCACGTGCCAAAAAGCGAAGGGGGGGGGGGGGCGCCCTCCAGCCAGGTGGACCGAGGACTTAAAAAAATTGATGGTTGGATGAGAAGAGCCGAGGATCGTGTGTGATGGATAAGCCTCGGCAGAGGCCTATATCCAGCAGTGGAGAGACAGGCTGATGGTAGCATAAAAATCATGTGTACGTGCCTCGGCAAACATCTCTAATGCGCTACAGAAAAGTGGCGGCAGTCTCAATGCAATGGTTTCATGCCAAAAGAAAAGAGGGTTTGATCAGCACGATTTATAAGGTACATTGTACAATGAATATATTTTCAGATTCCACAAATACGGCACGAAACGAGTAGACATAACTGTGAATGTAATCAAGTTTGTGTTTCGTCAACGTTGTTCATTCAATCTTTCTCTAGGGTTCCGATGAGAAAGTAACCTTTATAATTTCTTCACGTCCTTGCGACTGACTACCTTTTCTTCTGTAACCAGACCCTTAACACTGAAAAATTTACGCGTTTAATTCATTTACACTCATTACACTAATTATTAAGGGTACTAAACAAACAAACTTCTGTAAATGGAGTAATTATTTATAATAAAGTATATTGTATAATTTCTTGTCACCAGCGGGCGATGGAGTGCCAGTATATAAACTTCTGTTTGAAAGACAAAGCGCATCAAATATATCGAATCCCTTTAAAATGATGTAGATATCACGACAACCAGGCTTGTATGGGACTGTACAGGTACAAGTGCGCAAAATTCGCTACAGATCTAGTAATAATAATCTATATTTGCATAAAACTTGATACAGGATACAGTTGTTGTTATATAGTTACAATTCCAGTGGGCTGTGGAACGAACTGCTTCAAGAGGTAATTCCATTTCGCTACGATATGGGGTTCTTCATGAAAGCATACCCTCCATACCTCCCGGCGTTGCAGGTGTCCATGCGCGGCGGTAACCACTTACTATCACATGAGCCGCTTGCTCGTCCGCCTACTATTCTATGATAAAACTTTTCTATAGCGGGTAAAATATACATTTTTTTTTTAAAATACAATTATTTCATCAGTGTACAATATATCAATCGTCATCATTCAATTGACATAACATTAACATACGAAGCTACATTTATATATATTGTATTTAAAAAATAAATAAATTAGCAATTGTATAAATGTAAAGTTAAATTATACATGGATTTCAGATAAAATATTGAGTAAATAGCATTCATTGATTTATAAATAGTCCCAAGTTTTAATTTAAATTAACCATGAAAATCATTAATACAGATTAATATTTTCTTAGGTTTTCGCGATTAGTATACATAACAATTAAACAACTTTGAACGGTTTAAATCGCGTATATTTAACATTATTTATATCCCGACGTTTCGAATACTTTGCAGTGGATGTGGTCACGGGGTCACCCCGCGCGATTTAAACCGTTCAAAGTTGTTTAATTGCTATTAATACAGCTTTGTCAATATAACTCAAATAAATGTTTTTTAAGATTTATCGAAGACTTATTAATAGTTAATTATTAATTAATCGAAGACTTTTGACTTGTGTCACAAGCAGACGTCGACGCAGAGTTAGACCGCGGAGGAGATGGCGAGAGATAGTGGCGCATTCGACAGGTCATGGAGCACAAGAAGCGAGACCTATTCTTCTTCTTCTTCTTCTTTTCAGCCCTTGGACGTCCACTGCTGGACATAGGCCTCCCCCATTGTCCGCCATTTAGACCTGTCGGCAGCGACCTGCATCCAGCGGGTGCCCGCGACCTTTTCTTAAGCCTATTAAAAAAAAAAATCGATTTAACTAAAAATAAAGAGAATCCTAATTTAATATGTCCCCGACTCGCATTTGCCCGATCTTTTTATAGATGTTCCCAAGACAAACCTCATTTCGTTCGCGAGTGTCGCAATGAGGACTCTTTTCCGGACTTTCCATTTAATTTACTTTTTTTCCAATGAGTTTTCTTGTTTCCTCTTACTTGAGTGATTTTTGTTTCAACACAGTTTCGTAAAAGTTAATTTGCCCAAATTTTAATTACTTTTGTTCAATTGTTTTTTAGTTACGAATAACACAGAAGATCACTGTCCCGCTTACTACTAAAAACACATTGTAACAGTGCCCAACACTGATCTAACAAATTCTCAACCAATCAGCTTCCTTAACTTTATAACACTTTATAGCAGATAGACTGTCTGTTCGTCTGCAACCTGCTTTCAATAAAAAAGTATTGTGAATGGTATTGAATAAGCAAAATGAGAAAAATACTATATTAATTACTAGCTGTGTCCGCTACTTCGTATGCTTAAAATTTTAGTTTTTAAAATGTAAATTGGGATATCTTTTCATCACGTCAACCGATTTTGATAAAACAAAGTCTGTTCGAAGCGCCAAACTAAGCTTAATTATACTGTGTAAACCCCATGAAAATCCGTTCCGTAGTTTTGGAGATTAGCGTGTTCGAACAGACAGACAGACAGACAACAATTTTTAAAATCGTCTTTTTGTATTGTCATACTCTTCCTTCGTCGCCTCCAATCAGTTCTTGGTAAATATATTCAATGTACAGACACGCTGGTTCTACAGTTTTATTATATGTATAGATCTGATAAGAAAATATCACGTCTCTTGAAACATATTTATTATATTGCCACATTTATTCCCACGCCTGTCTCATATAGGAGTAGGTAGAGAACATTGTTGAATATTTAAAACTTTTACGACATCGTGGAAAAGTATATTAAAATGTATAGTGGATGACGTCATATATATTTATATTCTCATTTCTAGTGGTATCATAAATTCAGAACTTTTTTGGTAATCGCAAAAGTCAAAAGACTTTTGCTAACTTTTGCTAAGGTACTAAACGGACAGATACTCCACCGGACGGTACAGGTAAACCTTCTATACAATGACTATTCTCCATTCTATAGCAAAAATATCGATGGCAGTGTCAGGCGAAAGGGAGGGAATTTACACATAAGTTGTAGAGCTCTAGAAGCCCTATCCAACGACATATAGTTTGACATTTTTGCTTGAGTATAAAGCTGTTGTATAAAGCTTGAGATTTCGCGGTTTTCGCTGACCGATTCATGTCGTGACCATGGTTCATAAGATAAATAGGGTAAACACACGCGTTGGGAAATAAATAGATAAAAAAGACGTTTGTATAGACTGCGAAACAATTTTTGGGATTTTTTGAAAGGTTTACACAATATTTACGAGTATCTATTTAAACGAGTCTCACGCGTTTGGGTGGTACCAACAAGGTAAACACACACGCGTTGAGTGAGACCCGTTTAAATAGATTGATGGCGCGGGTGGCCAGCACATCCAAAGGATACTAAGATCAGTGGACTGTATGTATAAGGTATGTTAGTTATTAAGTTAATGCAGTGTGTGATTTTTCGTTGTGAAACAATGAAACGGTATCTTATCCACCTCCGGCGTGCACCAGCTTGAGGCGCCTTCCACTCTCGTTGTGGGGCCTGGTACTTCTCTTCCTCTTCGTGCAAGAGGAGACGACGGTAAGCCGGCACGCGCTTCAGGATCTCTGGTTTACTCGAACCGGTACACGACCAGCAGATACAAAGATTCGCGAGTGTACAGCAGTGGACAGAGCCGACGACCTCGCAACCAGTAACACGACCAGCGGCGGCGAGTAAAGTTTTACTTTTTAATTAGTAAATTAGTAAAGAGTAATTACTAATAGTAATTACTATTTACTAACTTACTAATTACTAAAAATTACTAACTTTACTAATTAGTAAAATTAGTAAAGTTTTAATTAGTAGTTTTTAATTAGTAAAGAAGTCACTGAATAAGTGAAAAGGTGTGTAAACCGCTGGAAATTTGTCACGCTCGTGCCCTTAGTTACACCTCCCTGCTGGGTGGTTAAGTTACATTGCGGCACACGTACCGTCGTCTCACAGCATATCAATGTGCCGCGGCACACCGGTTGCGGAGCACTTCCTACTGGTCTAGGATGTATCCAGATACTAATTTTAATAATCACACATATGTAAATCGGATGTATCGTTGGAGGTTATGCAAATGAAATTGTTTACACTAGAAATTCATGTAAATACGTGACCCTTTAACGCGCGGTTTCAATATCTACTTCGTTTTTACCACGCAAATTGTGTTATGTGGTACCATTACAAACGCTCTATATTTTTAATACATAAACAGTAGATGATATTACATGCCACACGTGCCACATACATCAGCCTATAACGTCTCACCTTTGGGAATGTGGCCCTTTAATATACAAAAGATAGGCGTATCTTTTGTATTCGCCTGTTAATACTGGAAGAGGTTCAACAACTCCTTCAACAACTAAAACAATCCTGCGATATCTGCAGGGCCATAGACATTGATAGCGAACTATAAGAAAGGTAACAATCACAATAGATCAACAATGGACGCAGTGATAGGAGACTACATTGATTCTCAGAGCACCTAATCCTCGATAATAAGAATATCTAAATTCAAAGCACAGGCTTCTCCTTCCATGTGTATACCTCGTGGGTTCAAAAGTCTTGAGAAAAAATTTGGAGATTTAATTTATATTTGGAACAATCTAATTTTGACATTTTAAATTTGGAACTTTAAGATATCGGATACGCGGTTTCATTAACATTTTTTCATTCATTTTTAGTGTATCATTTTTACTTAACTACCCACGAGCGAATGCGCAGGGCCGTGATAAATTCGCACAGTTTTATGGCAACAAGAAATCATATTAAGTAGTCGAGTTTCATGGTCGCGGGATAGACTTTTTTAAAAACGATGTCTTTACAGCATGACCGTTCTTTATTAATTGAATTAAAACATATTCTTATTGTAATGCTCCACTCGTAGGTGGGCCCTAGTCTAAGCATCCTAAATGCAATGTTGCACTACGCACTGCTGATGCGGATGTTATGCCTAAGTGTAGAGTGCCTTATCGGTGGCATAACTAGGTACAATTTACTTGTAAATTTGAAATAAATAAATAAATTATTCTAAAACTGAATCTAAAAATATTCATGAAACAGGTAGGATTTAACAATACGCAAGCGGCACCTTTCCGACTTAGCAAGATAAACCGTCTAATACATTACGCGTGCCATAAATCTCTCCCTTTTATCACTCGTTTGTTAATCTGAAGAGTGCTCATTATTTATCAGCATCTACAGAAACAGAACTTTGTTTTTTTACAGTCTTTACTTACTCCTTTACTTACAGTCCTACTCATATGTATTTGTTTTATTGGCAGACGAGCGGGCGGGCCACATAATGGTAAGTGGTAACCGCCGCACATGGACACCTGCAACGCAATGATAGGGGCTTCCGATTGCTCTGCCGTCCTTGCAGAATCCTGTTTACAGCTCTGTCAAAGAGTCCCATGTCCGCGCGTAATGGAAATACCTCAGGTAGCAGTTCATTCCACGACTTTCGACTTTGCGGCATAAAGTGTCTTTCTTATGACTAATTTCTAAGTACTTACTTAATTATGACTACTTTTTTCTCTCTGGGATAGCGCATTGTGCCAGTGTCAAGTTTTCTTTTTTTAAATGGCAATCTCGCAATTAGCACAACATACTATTGTCGGGTTATCTCCTTTATTAACAATTTTGAGTTCAAAATTCAAAACACATCTCGTCAAAGTTCGATTCCGCCGAAGCCTGTTTAGCAGTCGATCAGTAAAGTGATAGTAGGTTAACCGAGGCCAGAAGAGTTAGACTTGGGAGCACATGTAAAATGCAGCCTCATGTTTTAATTTAATTATTACAAACATTATACGCAAACATTATACACATACATTATACACAAACTTATACACAAACACTACATACCTACTTTGAAGTTTAATAAACTGTCATTATTAAACTACAAAAACCCACAATACACAATTTTTATAATTGATCAAAACACGAACATATAAAGTTTGTAGTCAATGATAACTCTCATCATCAAAACATGTATAGAAAAATAAATCCAAACCTTAATGGTATTTAAAACAAAACTAAACTCTACAGGTTTATCGATGACAATGCTCTCTTTGCCTCTTTCGTTTTGGGTCAATCCAATTAAGGGACAGCCTTGCATCCCACTATAAAAATGTAATAATAGTTTAATAAACTATATCAAGTTGCATGTTTGGCTTTTCTTTCTCCTGCAATAAATCAAACAAAAGCTTAACCTTTACTTCTTGAGGTCCAGAGTCCTTACTGAGCTGATTCAGCGACCTGAAGTGGGGTCTCGGCCTCCGCCACCAAGAGGCACCATCGTTTTCAATCCCGCACAGCTTCGTACCAGCAGGCTATTTTGACCTCCCGGCAGATTTTTCTCGGCTTCGTCTCTCCAGCGATACTTGACACAACAAATACCTACAAGGTATGTATGTATTTATTTATAATTCGAGTAGGTACCTACGTATTATGGAATTCAATTTAAATAATATGTTCGTATAATTTAGTGTTATAATTTTCTTTATTTCAACTGTTTTTGCACTTCCACGCCATCTCTGGAGAGCCCAATGAGTGACAGGGAGATGATGCTTCAAAGCATTAAGTGTACCTTTTGTCACTCTGTGCACTACAATAACCCCTAAATAAATAACAATAAATAAATAACCCCTGAGTAAGACCAATGAGATACGAGTACGGATCGTGTGAGCCATAAT
Organism: Sesia apiformis; assembly: GCA_914767545.1. Classification (NCBI taxonomy): domain Eukaryota; kingdom Metazoa; phylum Arthropoda; class Insecta; order Lepidoptera; family Sesiidae; genus Sesia; species Sesia apiformis. The sequence continues at coordinate 16,254,442 of OU611959.1, forward strand.
TACACCAAATAAATTTAACCAAAATACTTGGTAATAAAGTCCCAAACGGATTTCACAAAGATTGAAGTTATCGCATTACACTAGATAAATATAAGGTTTCTTCGTATTTTATATACAAATTCAAGACGTTTTTTTTAAAGTTTAATTACATTTAATTATAATATATATGTGCCGTTTTGTTCTATAACTTGTTGCCATCTTGTAGGTAGTGACATGATTCTGTTGCTGTAGAAATTTTGAGATTTTTGGTCAAAAAATTGCTACAAGTAGTTTTGACAGTCATCTCTTGATGTTAACCTTACACTACCTAAAGAATTGTGAAGATTCCGAGGCAAGTGGAAATCTGAGGGCGCAAGGTCAGGGCTATAAGGTGGGTGCATCAACACTTCCCAACCAAGCTCTCTCAATTTTTACTGACTGGCCAAAGATGTGTGTGGTCTGGCGTTATCATGATGAAAGACTATACCCATTCTGTTGATCAATTCCGGGCGATTTTTCTCAATTTCTTGCTTTAGGCTCATCAGCTGTTGGCAATAGAGATCCGAATCGATGGTTTTGTCCGGCGGTAAAAGCTCATAATGAACGATGCTCTTCCAATCCCACCACACACACAACATCACCTTATTGCGCATTGATCCGGGTTTGGCCACAGTCTATGGAGCTTGGCCGCACTTAAACCATGATCTTTTCCCCACGTTCTTGTCGTAAGTGATCCACTTCTCATCACCAGTGATCAATCTTTTCAAAACTGGTTCGGTTTCATTGCGTTTTAATAGAGAATCGCAAACGAGTACACGGTTCATTAGGTTTCTTTCAGTGAGCTCGTGTGGTACCCAAATATCGAGCTTTTATGTGAATCCAGACTTTTTCAAATGAGTCGAAACTGTTTTGTGATAAATGCCCAGTTCATCAGCAATGTCGTACCTACTTATATGCCGATCTTGCTGCACTTTTCATCTTTAGCTGCATTTTTAGATGCAGTTCGCTCCGGTCGCCCTGTTACCTATAAAGTTTATGCCATTTGTGAAAATGTTAAAACATTAAGATTTCCTGACTGAAAACGCTTAAACCAACTTTGTGTTACTCTTACTGACACTGCATTAGGTCCAAAAGCGGCACAATTTTTTTTCGCGGCTTGTGTCGCATTTTCCCTTTTTTGTAATAAAACTTTAAAATTAAAATCGAACTTTAAAATCTTTTAAAATAAACTTTAAAATCGAATTTCTTCGTTAGATTCACTCATTTTCTTGGACAGAAAAACATTGAAAAATGGCGGGTAACAGTTTTTTATTTTTTTATTTCTTTTTTTTAAATGTTACCTTTTTAATGGTATCATAACCAGCCACGTACAAACAGTTCAATCAAAGATATTGGATCACAACTTCATACATACAAAATACGAAAAGACTTCTCCCCGACCTATTACTTTGTATTTAATGCTATTTGAAACATGTGTTAATAATGTCTCTTTATGCTTTAAATTCAGTTGAATTGAAATTACACACCTCACAATTGAATCGCCTGCAATCTTCACTCCCAGGGAAATCCACTGTCCAGCGGAGAATTTCGTTACATATCTTATTATTGCATTAGTGTAGCAGACGACGACAAACTGGATTAGTTTATCCAGTTACTATTATTCGATGAAATGGTCAGTCTTCCAATTATGGGTAACAAAATAATGTAAATCATAGATAGATAGATAGATAAAACTCTTTATTACACACCAAAACAAAACATAATTTCTGGAGGGAGGTAGGAGGGAGGGGGTACTCGCTGCATTCCAACAGCCACTGGGCGCACTCGACTGTAGTCAGCCTAGTTATGTTTGTTAGACCTAGTTAGACCCTAGTTGCCCCTCTCTCACAAAAGACTACCTTGAAATGTACTGCATTTTCCACTTTATTCTATTCCCCAATTGTAGGTATTTCGGTAATCAGTGAGATGTGCCAGAGCCCATTCCCATCCCATCCTATCCCTTCCCATTTTCCCAACCCTTTCTCCAAATCGATTCCTATATCTCCAAAGGTGTCCACGAGCGATAGTTTCCACTTACCATCACGTGGACTGTATGCTCGTCTGTCGCCTTCTTCCTATAAATAAAAATTATAAAAACTGCACAAATGGCGGTCTTATCATTAAAAAGTGATCTCTGCCAAACAACCTTTGGGTAGAGAGGAAATAAGTAATTAAAGTATACATTATACAGTGTACATAAGTACATAATATATACACATCTTAAGTATATATTATACATATTATCATCATCATACTCTTAAAGTAATTATATTTAGCAAAAGCAGTAAGATAGATATAGGTATAATAAAAGAAAAAGTAGTATCTAATACAAGTAATGATAGAAATGACGAAATAATATAAATCATACTAAGTTTTGATCACTAATCTAACTTTTGAATAATTATTTGGAAAATATATCACCAAATTCAGTTTTAATTTTTATGTAAACTGATGTGTTAATATTAAATAATAATTATGTTTAATAAGATAAGATAATAAAAAAAAGAGGAAAACATTTTGGGAAATAAATCATAATAATGTTTAACACTTAAAGTGGCATTACAGCCCCGCCTTAAAAGACATTTTGGAATTTAAAAAATTGTGTGCATTTGTAAAGTCAACAGCTTCTGTCTAGTTTTTAAACTTTCGCGTTTTGTACACATTTTATATTTTGTGGGTAGTTGATAAAACTGCTCGCAGCTTCCATCTAGTGTTGCCTATTCTCTTCAGTCAACTCGTGACCACAGCTGGTGTAACCCGTCCCGAAACGTCGATTAAAAATAAAAGGTAAACAATTACATTTATCATACGTGTTCAGATCCGATTTAGAATATAAAAATTCTATCTAGTTATCAGTTTTTAAATATTTGTTATATCCTAAATATTTGTTAATCCTAACTCCTAAATAGCGTGAATAGTTATTTACATCGATTCTCAATTTACGAATTCCTAACTGCGAAATGTCATTCAAATAAACTGAATGATACAGTTTGTATAGCATTTTTTAAATTTAATTTCATTCATTCGTTCATAATAAAGAAAATCATTTCATGATGATTAATTTTAATTTTAATTTAATGTACATAATCTATATATTTTAATTTCGACATTTTTCTTATTTCTTCATGTTCTTTCTTTTAATTTCTTTCTTGCCGTACGCTGTATAATTGTACAATCAGGCTAGTATTACGGTGTTTAAGCAAAACAGTCTTATTTCTACAATACAAGTAGAGCGTCCGACTTCATTCACGAGTGATTCTCGAGACAGCACTATAATGGATCTGGATAAAAATTATCCTAAATATCACCCCTAGACATGAGCTATAACTATGTCAAGATTCATTAAAATCCATCCAATGAATCTTGCGTGATGCGCCTTTAGACAGACAGGCAAAAATTAAAAAAAAAATCTTTACATTTCAATCAATTTTGTCGAAAAATATTTCATGTCTATACACGACTCTATTTCGATTTTATTATACGTATAGATCTATATATAGATAGGATGTCATTTGTTTGTACACGCAACGTGCCGTTTTCTTTGCACAAGTGTTCTTACATTATATCCATTCCGTGTTATTTTTTAATTTTACACTTAAACTTGAACACACAATGAAACATAAACATGAGCGTCATCTGACACGTCAATTTCTTTCATTGTGCCAAATAATGTTTACAGTCTAATAATGAACTTTGTTACCCCCTTGTCTTTTGTTTTACGCTCCGCAGCGGTTTTAAGGCAATTCGCAGAATGTGGGATGAACTCTCTTATGTTCCTTATTTTGTAACGACGTTTATTTTGACACGCTCCCGCGAGATCACGTAGCTAATTTATTGTTCAGTAACTAAATAAGTCAAAGGTTAATGGAATAAAACTTCATGAGAATATTAGGGGGTTTTGGAAGAAGTATTATTCTCTTGATTGCGGAGATCGCAAATTTCGGAAAATTTCACTGAATCTCGATTTATCTACCATCTCCTAGATTTCGCACTGTTTTTGATCGTTTGGGAAATGTATTGAAACTCGTTAAGATGCAAGACGCGGTTCATTTATTTTGAATTAAAACTATTATATGAAGTACCTAATTTTATTTTTAATTTACACCAAATATTGGTGTAATTTTTTGTTGGCTTGATCAGAACCCTGAGATTTTATTAGTAATTAATTAATTTTGTAGGGGAAGAGTGCACGCTGCATTCCCACAGCCGCACAGCGCACTCACAGCTGGCCACGTTACCCCTCTCTCACAGAAGACTACCTTGAAATGTACTACATTTCCTACTTTATCGTATTTCCCCAATGTACGTACGTGTTACGGTAGTGAGTGATATATGCCAGAGCCCATTACCATTCCGTCCTATCCTATCCCTCCCCATATTCCCAAACCTTTCTCCTAATCAATTCCTTAATCTGCAAAGGTGGGCGGCGCATCCGGGGAGTGCCGACCTTTGGCATTCTAGACTCTAGACTGATGTTAGCGTGTATCGCGGATGTCAATGGGCTACAGTTTTCACTTACCATCAGGCGGATTGTATAGTCGTCTGCCGCCTTTTTTCTATAAAAAAAATATATTTCTTTGTGGTTTGTAACTCGTATGTAACGAAATAATACAATAGATGCCAGAGTCATTTTATTCGTGTTGTTTTTGGAGCGTGATGAGATGTTTTATCAAGAATTTAAAAAAAATCCCCCCAAAATATAAAAGTATAAATACTCCTACATGTGTACCAGATTTCTTATCATTCTCTGGCCAGTTTCTTCACTATATTCTCCTTCACAGTCCAGCTAGTGATAATTGTAAAATCTGTACTTAATAATTATAATAATAATAATAATACCACACTCAATTGCCCCGCATAAGGATTCCCTGTGTAGTGGGTCCAGAGACACATACAAAGACGACCACACGTGCAACACCCTGACTTGATCTTTAAACAAATGTTTGTCCGACCGGGAATCGAACCCGGGGCATATTGCACAGCAGACAAGGTCACTACGAATTGGGCTAATTGATCGTTAAAGTATAAATAAACTCATTCGGACCGATAAACGGGCAGACAAACAGATAAACGTTGTCCCATACAGTACTCATGTAAAATCATGCGCGCGCAAGATCGCAACCAAATATCAAGCGATAATGGTGAGCCGGTAGCCTTCATCAAAGAGCCCTTATACCACTCCCCCAGTCCTCTTTATAGCAACAAATAACTATTTACTAGTGTCTAGACACTATTTACTAGTGTAGGTAGTAGGAACCTATACCCGCCATCAGCTCTTGTCTCTTCAAAGACGAAATATATCGTACGTGTTATGTTTAGGTCGTGTTGTTTACTGAAGGTACGTGAGGCGGTGTCACACTAAGGCTTTACCACACCAACACGTTAGAAAGTTTAAAAAATGAAGCCCAACTTGCTTTCAAGACGACTCCTAAGAAATGCAATACAATATTGTATTGTATCAGCCTATAACGTCACACTGCAGGGCACAGGCCTCTGCTAGTAAATAACTGGGGTGTTTAGGACCATATTCCACCACGTGGGCAGATTGGGCAGGCTCAATTTTTTTTTATTTCTTGAGCTCTGGTGTGTTCCCACACCGGCACACACGGAGTTAGTGACAATTTTTAGAAATCCGTACCTAAGTAGAAACTCAGTGGTACGGGCCGAGACTTTGAAGTCACGATCACACGAATGTGAATAGAGTATAGATACCACACAATTGTATGACACACATCAATTTTCATTCAATAAAACACAACCCTAGTATGAACTTTTAGGCGGGAACTCGAGAAGTGACGTTGTGTTTTTGTCATATTGTAAAAATTCTGCATTAGGCGTTTTGTGGTTTAATTGTGATAGTTTATTAAACTTCAAAGTGTTTTTCGTGTGTAGTGTTTGTGATGATCAAATAAAAACATAGGACTGCGTTTTTCTTGTGCTTCCTAGGAGTCCTCTTCTGCCCTCAGTAAACCCACTATCGCTTTACTGAGCGACTCCTGAATTACTTCGACGGTACTGGACATTGATAGGATACGTTTTAAACTACAAAGTCAACAGAGTCACGCTGACTCCTGTGTCTTTATGGTCACGAGAAAACCTAAACCTAAACCACCTTTTAATTTGCTGCCATCGGTTTGCTGCCGCTTTCAGTATTTCAGTAGTCCAATATTATTAGCGACTGGTCCCACTTCTTGATAGCGTATAATGTTTTTCTTATATAGAAAAAAGGCGACAGTCCAGCATACAGTCCACCGGATAAAACCACACTACAGTGCGACAGTAAAACAGTGCGACCAATAAAACCACAAGTATGGTGATATAAATTCCACTATATTGGTAAACACACCATTTCTCCTACCACGTACTCAAGCCGCTGCAGCGATCTACTATAGGTCTACCGGAATCTCATGGCATAAAAGAAAATAAAAAATTGTGATTTTCATATGGCAATGTCAATTGTCACCTGTCAAATCAAAATACGAGATTTGTCAACCGCTGCTGAGATTTTGTGATATCTTCTTGACAATTTGTTGTTTTTGTGAAAATGTCGAAAAAGCCACTTCGATCTCAAGCGAGAAATATTGTTTTCAATGTGTATCGTAAGATAAGGGAAGAAGAAGGCGTAAATCAAACTCAATCTTTGATTTTAAAGCGCGTCGTAGAGTTGACCGGTAAGTTGGACTGAGTTGTTTTAATACTTTTAGTTTATTTTATATTTTTCTTACTTAATTGTAGCTTCTTTATACGGGTTTCCAGTACTACTATACGGCGAATCGTAGGTCAGGGCACATCGAATGATGGTGTATTTTCCACGCCTGGGAATTTTCCTTTTTCAAGAGGAGAGGGGGGAAGAAGAAAATTGGACAGTTTCGATTTAGAATTGATTAGGAATAAAGTAAATGAATTCTATACAGTTCGGAAGGAAATTCCAACAGTAATGAAACTGTTACAAATTCTTCGACAAGATATTGATTTCAACGGAGGGAGAGAATCTTTGAGGTAAGAAAAATATTAAGTAATAATCCCTCTCGCTCTCACTCGTAAGAGCAGGCCTGTGCCCTGCAGTGGGACGTATATAGACTGATGATGATGATGATGAATATATTAAATGCCAATCAAAAAGGACCATTTTAATGGAGAGACATGACACAAAACTACAAAGATACAAGTTTTTGAAGCGTATAAAGGAAAACCGCGAAGCTGGCAAAGGAAAGATATTGCAGGTCCATCTAAAAGTATTTCACTTGGAGCGAGGTGGATCATTGTAAACGCTGGTGGAGAAAATGGCTTAGTACGAAATTGTTGTCTGGTGTACAGGTCAACAAGTGTATCTGTAGGTGATAGTCATCACCACGATATGAATAAGGACAATTTTACAAAATGGGTGACAGAGAATCTAATTCCAAATCTGACAAGACCTTCACTAATTGTTATGGATAATGCTAGTTATCATTCCGTACGGATGAACAAACCGCCCACACAAACCAATCTTATCGCTGATATAAAAGAATGGCTTCGTGTAAATGATGTACATTATGATGATCTTTGGCGTAAATGTCAACTACTTGAAGTAGTGAAACAAAACATGTCTGCGCCCTTATATGAGATAGAAGATGAAGTATTAAAATCGCATGGTCACGAAGTTTTAAGGCTCCCACCTTATCATTGCCCATTGAATTCCATAGAAATTATTTGGGGTATAATGAAGCAAAACGTTGCTGATAAAAATGTAAATAGGCCTGCAAGTGACATTAAATTATTAACAGAAGAAGCTTTCTCACAAATTGGTGCAGGGGAATGGCGAAAATGTTGTGAACATGTAAAGAAAATTGAAAACGATTTCATCGAGCAAGATAAAATAATTGAAATGCTGGAAGAGCGATTTATAATAAATACCCCTTTATCTTCATCATCTGATGAAGAACAATAAATGCAAGTGGAGTTCTTGGAATCGTTTTCTAGTTCTGAATGAGGTGTTAAGTTATTAGTGTGGTTTAAATGATATATAATAAATTAGTACATAAAGTAATATACGATTGATTTATTTTTCATGACATATTTTCCTATGTTAAGAACCCGATGTATAACAACATTCTTTATACACATACCTAATATACTTTATGTTCATTAATACTAAAGACATAAATAAAAATTAAACAGTATCAAGATCGTTTAATCCACTTTCCCCAGTATTGCACACAACAAATTTTTATTTCCCCATTTGCCATGAGATTCCGGTAGACCTTTACGAGTACGGGTTCAGTGGGATCAGTGACCACTGTGCAATCCCCAAGCGCCCCAGATATCCGGCTCGAAGGATCATGTTAAACTCGGATCCAATACGAGGGTGCGACCAATAAAACTACAAGTATGGTGATATAAATTCCACTATATTGGTAAACACCCTCGGATACTGTCGCCCGTGGAAACCCGCGATACATGCCAGCATCAGTCCAGAATGGCAAGCATTAGTACGCCCCAGGATGCGCTTCCTACCTTTGCAGATTAAGGAATAGATATGTGAATGTGAAGACTTTCTAATCATTTTGGAAGTGTACCGAACCGGTTTAGCCGGACAAACTTACAAACTTAATAGAGACAGACATAAATTATTTTGGTTCTAAATATAATTTAAGTCGGATAAGAAATTCCACCTGTAGTTTATCCACAAACTTCTTTATATCTCATACATTCCAGACATACAAGTTACATACAACTTTTTCAGTACCTCTAGTCTAAATGAAGGCGATATAACATAAAATCTACGAGGAGGGAACATATAATACAATGAACAATATATCTCGCAATATATCTGTCCTTTTGTGTGACAGTGGTTTTACCACTTCAATCCGTCCCAAGTCACCTCGAGTCCCGTATGAGTGGTCTCCGAGGAGGCATTGCGAGTCACGCGACCGAAACGGACGCTCCATGTCATTGGACCGTAAATCAAAAAAAATAAAGCAAAAACTGTAGTTTATTTGTTGAAAATAGATTTGACTTGCTATTTTTTTTACATAAAATTCCTAAGTAATGAAGACGCCATTGCCTTGAATTTGACTTGGATTTTTGTACATAAGATTGAGTAATGGAGACGCCATTTCTCTCAATTTCTTACCAAATCTGTCTATTTATATGGAAACGAGGTGCTGTTGATCAAATGCATCAAGAAACTGATCCTGCAATCAGATGGGAAGAACCCGTCGTCAGACTCAGTTCCTACACGGGGATTTTACAATTAACACTAGCTCAAATGATGTGTGTAAATCCACATGCAAGTATTTAAAAATCAGAGGTGTACCAGAACGATGACAGCCTAGGATATCCGTTCTCGACACTCACTAGGAAATATTTATTTAAATTTTTTTTTTTTTTTTTATTAGCTCGACGGTAAAGGAATACATTGTGAGGAAACCTGCATGTCTCAGAATTTAAAAAAAATCTTCGAAATTACGAGAAAGACCTGTATCCAACAGTATCACGATACCGTAACTGTAACCAACTCTTTTATCGTCCACTGCTGGACACTGGCCTTCTACTGCACATTGTCTTGTAAGTGAGAGGGATGTATGGTGTTAAAACGCTACACTGGCCAAGTTAGAGAGCCCACTGTTTTAGAGGTGGTAGATATAGTTTGTCAGAGGCTTGTGGTAGCCCTTTGTCGCCCTTTAGACCACCCACGGGAAGGGGGGTGGCGCTATGCCGGCCGACACTACACACTACACGGCCAACACATTTGGTAGATTAATATAAACTGATGCCTGAAATCTTACCTTACGAGAAAGATCTGTATCCGTTAGGAAGACGATAAAATAAATGAAACAAAAATATCGAGATATCGTATTGTATAACTTGATAAGCGTTATTCTTGGCGGGTGTAACAAATGTGTTGCTAGCCTACCGACATATTGTTCTTAGAATAATTTAGTGCTAGAAATAGTGTTTTCTCCCCGAATCCGACGTATAAAATATCCATCATACAAAATTTCTTATTTTCGCTTTTCGTTAGATTTTCGCTATTCTGTTGCTAGCAGGCAACAAAATGGCAAAGTACAAAAGTCGACTATTAACATATAATATTTGATTAAACTTGAGTTGATACTAGAGAATATATTTCCTATTTTCTATTGTAGTTCCGGTATTACGGGATTTCTCACAGTTAATCCAGGTATCCCGATATTTCTCACAGTCCATCCCAGTATCCCGGGGTAATTCCGAAATAACGATGATATTTCTAGATGGTATGATATCGTAGGATTGTATATATAAATATATAATATCTAAATATTATCTAAATAGATATCTATTTAAATATATACTATCTAAATAGATATACCTATATATCCACTCGTAGATACACTGAAAAACTAATTTGGAAATCAGGTTTTAAGCGGACATAGCCGCAGTTAATGTTAGTTAATATTTTATATTGTAAATCGGGTCTGAACGCGTATAAAGGTTTTTATTTAAAATGTGTACAAAACTCGAAAGTTTATAAAGTTATAATGTTGATTTATTTATTAAAGGCAACAGGTAACATTGAACAAACTAAATGGTGACACAAAATTACATATATCCAATACACGATCAATTGAAAGTTTGCACATCGCATCGATAACAACTGTGGACAACATTCGCATGTAATGAAACAGTGACCACATACAATTATTATAAGTAATACTAAATAGTATTTCGTTTAGATTAAATACAAAAGAGCTATAGTTACCATAATTAAAGACGTTAAAATCTGTATATTCATTACACCTGCGACACATACTCATTAGGGGGTTTATAGATTAAAATATTATATTAAAAATTAACTGATATGTTTTAAAAGAAATGTTAAAACATGTCTGGTAAAACCAAATAATATAAACTCCGTAACAATCCCGATAATCTCGTTATTGGTGGATTTTAATGTCGGGATTTTAGCGGCATGAAATCTACCGGATCTCGGTTTTACAGTATACGGAATTCCTGTAATGTATTCTGGATCGAATAAAACATTTCTACTGCACCCAGTTTAATTTATTGCACTTAACCAACGGTTGACTGTTAAGGCATTCTCTAAGGTAATGCCTTAAGGTATAGATGCGGACTTAATGTCCGACTCTAAGCAATATAGTGCAAAAAGAAAAAATAAACATTTATACTTTTAATTATAAACGGTAAATTACTCAACAAGTCGAGCTTATTATAGATGTGAGATTTCCTCTCTGCATAAGTACATCCAGCACTTATAAAAATAGAAACATCGTGTTTTTCGTTGTCAAACAATTTATGGTAGACCGTCACTGTGCCCACTATACTCGTCATTCGTCTCTCGCATCCAACTGAATTTTATACTTTTACGTAATTCATATGAACAATCACTATTGTTGCCGAACTAAAATCGCCGACATAGCTCGAAGAATCAGCAAGCTGAGGTGGCAGCAAGCAGGTCATATTTTCCGCAGGACCGCTAACCGATGAGGGAGACGAATCCTCGAATGGAGACCACGTACCGGGAAATGTACGGGGGACTTGAAGAAAGTCGTCGGTGATGGCTGGATGAGAAGAGCTAACGGCTCCGTTTGGTGGTGGTCCTTGGGAGAGATTTATCTAAAGCAGCGAAATGACATAGGCTAATGATATGGAATGCTAATCACTATATTATTAACAGAGAAGACGATTGAAGTTTACTAATTTATGCAACTTTCTGATGCTATCAATAACCACTAAAAATGTCTCTATTACCTCCAAACCTATATCTAGGTTTGGATTACCAATTGGGTTAGATTGGACAACCCAACTACCGATACCAACTACTACATATCTAGGTAAACCAACTACCTAGATATGTATAATCAGATCCATCATGTAGTAGCTCCACATAAGACGGAGTCCACTTACCCATCTAATGAACTAATTTAACGAGCCCATCTTGTCGCAATTGGGTTTTTGAATAAAAATTTTTTTTATCATTAATGGAAAGATCATATACACATTTTATAACAAAACTATTTTTAGTTTTTTTTTTTCGCTTTAATTAAAAAGTTATATTTAATTACAAATAAATTTTTGAATCCAGTACCGAAAACACGCGGACAGTTCCCGAACAAACCCGAGCGCGTGTGACGTCACAATGTTAATTTCTACTCATTGTAGCACACAGCTGATACAGTATTTTGACTATTAATCGATTAAATCTTGTTATTATCGTCAATATATTAATAAATATATCGAAAATGTCTAACCTTAAAAGTTATCGTGCTTGCTTCGTACCATTATGTACGAATACTACAAAAACAACTCCTGAAAAAATGTTTTTAAATGTTCCACAAAATGTTAAACGTCGAAATAAATGGTTCCAAGCAGTGCGACGACCTAATTCCAAAACAACATCAAATTTGTTTTGTTGTGAAGATCATTTTGATGTAAGTATTTTATAATAATATAGTAATTAAAAAATATTTATGTAAACGTATAAATGAAATAAATAGCATTCGATAAATAAAAATTAATTATATTTAATGACGAATAAATCATTTAATATTTGAATTTACAATATTATTTTTTTATAAACTTACCTTGATGCTTTAGCACCTCGAACTTCAGCTGAATTAAACCGAATATCATTTTTAAGAAAATCTGTTATCATAAATATATCCACATCAGGTATATTATCGGAATTAGCCTTTATAAATCCTTTATCACACATAACTAAATAAAAGTAGTTAATATAAATAATTTTTTAAACTAAATGTCGGATATTTGTCGTCAATTTACATGTAGAAGCCTGTGATACTGTACTATCGAGAAATCCTTTTAACATTATGACGTCACAAACATGGCGACCAATCGTAGCGCGTTTGTAGTCACGTGATTCTTTTTAAAATTTTATCAATTTTAAATTGTTTATAATAAATTAAATAAACATTTTTTAAGAGTATTCCGCATCGATTATTAATATAATTTATGATAAAGTTTTAAAATACATAAAAAAAAATGATAATTTTTTTTTTTTCAAAAACCCTATTGCCCCACTTTACTGGCACTTCGGTAACACATTACCAAAGGCTTTACACTTCAGGCTAAACTGAATTATAAACTATATTAAGAATTGAGTGAAATTATATAAATTATGAATTGTCAATTGGTCAATTGTGCAAAATCGTGTGGATGTAAATTCTTTTTTTAGAACGAATGTGTCCTTTACAACCATGTCTGTCTACCTGGTGGTAATTGGACATAGTTGTTCATAGATATCCCCGATACACAGAATTGCAGAATACGCTGCATTTGAGATTGGAAGTGGGTTTGGAAAAACGTAAGATTTATTCTTCTGTAAGAGAGTTGATTTGATACGTATATATGTAGGGAGAGAGTGCACGCTGCATTCCCATAGCCGCTGGGTGCACTCGACTGGCCACATTACTCCTCTCTCACAGAAGACTACCTTGAAATGTACTGCATTACCTAATTTATCGTATTTCCCCAATGTACGTACGTGCTTCTGTAGTGAGTGAGATATACCAGAGCCCATTCCCATCCCATCCTATCCCTCCCCATTTTCCCAATCCATTCCTTAATCTGCAAAGGTGTGCATCGTATCCGGGGCGTGTCAACGTTTGTCATTCTAGACTGATGTTGGCATGTATCGCGGATGTCTATGGACGACAGTATCCACTTACCATCAGGACTGTATCCTCGTTTGCCGTTTTTTTTTCTATAGCAAAAAAAAGTATTTAGAAGGATATAGGTCTAGCGAATTATTCAGGTCAAGTAGAACAACAAACAATAAGGTCCGCGGAAAGACAATGCCCTGTAGCATTAAGCCAGCCTATTGTACTTTGTGCTATAAAGTAAATAAAAAGAAAAATAAAGTGATGCTATATTAAATTTTCTGTCTTTTGTCGTAGATTGTAAATCCGTTTAGATATTTTTTTAATGAAACTTTAAATGACATACGAGGGTAAGCACACTGGACTACATTTTTATCTCAATTTAATATTTTAACATTCTCAGAAATCATCACCATTCATTATTCTCACCTTCTCTTATCCAGTCCACTGCAGGGTATAAACCTCCTCTAGTTTCACGCCATTTGCCACTGTCTTTTGCTGGTCGCATCCAGGTCTCTTTTGCAATTCCGTTTATGTCATGGAAACATCTGGTTGCTGGACAGCGTACACATCTTTTCCAGCTCTGAACCACCTCTCAGTTAGAGTTTTACTCCATTTGCCATCATCACACTACATGCCTGCTCACCAGGTTTTTTAAGAACTGGTGACAGGGAGGCAGATGGCCTACCTAAATGAAATCACTTACGGCTGTTACCCTTTGAGGTACCTATCACCGAAGCCGTGTATGCAAAATTCAATTGCAAATTTCTCTTCAGAAATTATCCTGCTGGTTTCCAATTTTAAACAAATTCTTGTCACAAATATTACCCGTCTTCACATTTTAATAAAAATGGATCATAAATATACAATTACTTGTCACATTTTAATAATCCCAAAATCTTTGCTGACGTCACAAAACGGTCACATGAACAACTTCAATTTCAATCCCCTTTCCTTGATTTGACACACTCGATCAGAGTTCTTGGGATTCGCTGGAAAATGATGAGGAGGGAACTCAAATGAGTTATGAGCTGCTAATAGTTCTTTGGGTTCTTAGTTCAATTAGTTCTTAATAAAAAAAAAACTAATTTAAAAATATGTAGTTATTTCAAAATTCGTTTAAATAAAAATATGTTCCATTTGATTTTAAGATAAGCAAGCAAAAATATGTTCTTTTTTTTTAAAGTTCTAAGGATACAATATTTAAGAAAATAGAACCGAAAATAAAGTCCCTTTTCTCAGAATATATATATATATATATATATATATATATATATATATATATATATATATATATATCCGTCCCTACCTTGTTTTTTTTCCCCAATTCACATTTTAATTCAATGGCCTATAAAAAGAAAAAGTTTAGTGATCACTCAGCGGTCCATCCTTTAAGTTCCACATTTCAAGTGGACTTTTGCAACATCAGAGGGATGTATAGTAACATCGACGCCGTCCACTACCATCTTGAGACGGCCTCACCACCGTCTATCTCGAGGTGCACAAGCTCCATGCCGGAAATCTGTGTCACACGGCGTGAAGTCCGGCGAGCTCTAGCATCTCTTGATATCCGAAAGTCGAGTGGGCCAGATGGTATTCCTGCAGTGCTGCTCAAATTTTGCGCTCCCGAGTTGTCTTCGGTGCTTACGCGACACTTTAGGCTCTTATATTCCACAAAAAGCTTCCCATCAGCATGGAAGGTAGCTTATGTTCACCCTTTGCCTAAAAAGTGTGACCGCACAGACCCGGCCAACTATAAGCCAATAGCAATCACCTCCCTCCTCTCCAAGGTGATGGAGCGTGTCATAAACACACAGTTGCTTGGGTACCTAGAGGATCGCCAGCTGATTAGCGACCGTCAATATGGATTTCGCCATAATCGCTTGGCTGATGATCTTTTAGCGTATATAACACACCGCTGGGCTTACGCCATTGACAGTAGAGGCTAGGCTCTGGCTGTAGGCCTAGACATTGCGAAAGCTTTTGACCGGGTATGGCACAAATTGCTGCTCTCCAAGTTACCATCTTTCGGGATACCCGAGAGATTATGCGAATGGGTTGCCAGTTTCCTGACTGGACGGAGCATCAGAGTCGCTATCGATGGTAGCTGCTCCGACACCATGTCCATTAACGCTGGCGTCCCGCAAGGATCCGTGCTGTCCCCAACTCTGTTCCTTCTGCATATCAACGACCTGTTGCAAATTAGTGACATACGTTGCTATGCAGACGACAGCACTGATGACGCCTTGTACAAGGGCCGCGCCAACATCCCTCGGGTCGAAGTGGAAGAGAGTCGCGCCAAGCTTGTGTCTGATATCGAAGACTCTTTAGATCTAGTCTCAATTTGGGGTTCTCTGAACCTAGTGAATTTCAACCCCAGTAAGACGCAAGTCTGTACATTCACAGTTAAAAAAGCCCTTTTGTCGTAGCACCTGGCTTTCAGAGAATACCTCTTAAGATCTCGGAGAGTATCGGGATCCTTGGTGTCGACATCTCCAGCAAAGTCGAATTTAGGAGTCATCTGGAAATAAGGCTTGCGTGGGACCGCTTGCTCGTCGGCCCACTTTTTTATATAAAAAAAAAATATGTATGTTGGATTTTTTATACGAATTTCACACATCACATATTTTTTAAATTCAAATTGTCTTATACTACATACATATTACCAACAAGGTGTTCAGCTTCACTTGCTACAACTCAGCGTGTATAGAAATATTACCGACATTACTTTCTGTATGATGATTGCTAAAGAGAACGTTGGCTGTTCTGAATTACTGGGTAAACTTTCTCTAAGGGTCTCTTTTGCACTCGTTACGATCCAAAAACACTTTTGACATTCCTTATGTTCAGACAAATTACCAGCGTGGCGCGGCGCGGCGAAATAACTTTAAAATTAGCACCGAGACTGCATTTGGGCGTCATTATGAATTCCAAAATGTCATTTAAAGACCATGTCCAAAATCTTATTGTAATAAGTCATTAGGTGTTGTTTCGCGAAGCTACAAGGGGTTTGTAATCCTAAGTCTGATATAACACTCTTTCACCGCCTTATTAGTAGTAAACTTGAATATTGTAAGTAGTATCATTTGGAGTCCTTTTTACGCGGTCCACACTAATCGCCTTGAGAACATCGAAGCTAGATTCCTGAGGTGCCTTTGTTTTCGTATGAAAACTAAAAGATCCCTAACGTCTTATGCGATCAGATGTTATTGATACAATATAAACCTTATTAGAGCATCTTTTACATCCCAATAATATTGTTTTTCTTGCTCCACTCTGTACTAGACAAACATTTAACAAACCCATTTCTAGAATGTATTGAAAATATAACTAATTATAGTTACGCGGTCTAAAGATTACCGATTTAACAGTTCATGAACATTGAACAGTTGATTGAGATAACTTTCAAGTGGCGTACAAATTACAACAAAAATATTTTCATCGTTAATACACGTTAACACAAATTTCACGCGAAAATGAGACTTGGGCAATTTTACACTAAATGTAATTGGAGCCCAAAATGTTCTTTAATAACTAATAACTAAGAAATTATTTTTTCATTCCGTCACGCGCTGTTACAATGTCACGTTGTATATCACTTTTTGTTTTTTAAAGATAGTGATGTAGTTCAAGATACTGAATACCGATACCGAATATTTGTGAAGTAGCCTGAGTAAAATGTTAGAAGTGTATGAATTTCCTAATTCAATTACTTTTGTGTGATTTGATTAAGTCTAATATTAAGCTGTGACAGAACCAGTAGGGTAATTTACGATTAAGATCCTTAATTAAGATTTTTAAAAATTGTATAACGATTATGAAATATTGCATTTTTGAATATTATCGATAAAAATGGTATCACGGGCCTAACTATCGTCAATTACAAATGGGAAAACGTGGTGTTTATCGTCGAGACGTGGTTAAATGCGAACCACACGGTTTCACGCACGAAAGCTTCCATATCCAAAGTGCCAATGGCCAAAGGAGCTCGACTGATTTATCTGTCACGCCAGTGCTGCTGTACCTGGTTTTGTGGTTTCCGAGTTAAAGAGCATTTCTGACTACCACGAGGAGCTGAATGCTGACACATTTAGACTGTGGTTTGAACATATACTCGTATTATTACCCAGCCTGCCACCATAGTTTTGGATGTCTATGGCCGTTATATTAGAAATGATTCCATAATTAACAATGAAATAATTATTCACGTAACTGATATCAACGACTATAGCTGTAGTTCACGTAATTCTGATTCAGAATAGTGTAAAATAATCAATAAAACATATTTTAATCAGAATGGTATTTTTTTATTCTATCCTATCACATAACGAAAGTATTATCATTATGTGTTAATAAAAGTAATAATGCTATTGCTACGATTGTCTATAGTCACATCACTAGTTATATTAATCTGACAGATGTCAGCTTCCGAACATCGGGAACTGGTTTTATTCGCAGACGATTTGCTGACTTTCAAGAACAAGGTCAAACGCACTCTGACTACAGAGCGTCATAATTAGGTCTCATTTTGTTTTGTTCTGACTCATTTTACTTTCTTTTCTTTTTTTTATTTACTTTTAACTACTAGCTTATTTACAATTAAATTTATTGCTAAAACGTCAATCATGCTGTCGTCACATTATTGAGATGTGAATTAGATTTAACACTTCTTTACACACCATATTCAATTATGCTTTGATAAATAATTATGTTGATATCTTGCTCTGTGATCCAAAAATAAATTAAATTAATTTATTCTCATATGTGACGATGAACAAATATTTCAATGTACTATCAACACTGTTAAATATCTGTATTTGCGACCAATTTATCAATTTACCACTACTCCGTTTTATAAATTTGCCAACAAAATTTTCTTATTTTCCTTTATTCACTTTATTTTTACGTGTACGTACGTATTACAATTATTATTGTAATATGTAATTATTATCTAAATATTTGTAATAGTTTACGAATATTGCAATTAAACAACTTTTAACGGTTTAAATCGCGTATATTTGACATGATTTATATCCCGACGTTTCGAACACTTTGCAGTGGACGTGGTCACGGGGTGACTAATTGATTTTATTTGTCACTTGAGTTATTAAGAAATTATTACTACCGTCTGAAATTTTTTTTTTTTTTTTTTTGAACTACCGTCTGAAATTTTTTAATCATAACATTCCCTATGCACGCAGTATTCGCTCACGGTGTCCAGAGGTCTTGCAGTATGGCGTTGGCCTTGTGATTTAATTAATTTAATGACTGGATCCCAAGCTGGTGGTACTTGCCAACCATCTTCTCTATTGAAATTTGGGTGTTTCTTAATTTCAATAGCCTCGCGTAACATTCTTGGCATGTACCGGGTCTCTCTAGCGAGGATTTGTGGATTATCAAATCGAATGTAATGGTTGGGTTTGTCCAGAGCATGTTCACAAACTGCAGACTTGGTCGAGCGTCTGTTCTTCATGTCAGCTATGTGTTCTTTTATCCGGATACCGATGCTCCTCTTTGTTTGCCCAATGTATGATAACCCGCATTCACAATCAAGCTTGTAAACACCTGCATCTTGTAGGGGGATATTGCTCTTGACCGGTCTTAAAAGTTGGCTAATCTTCTTGTGCGGCTTGAAGTAAGTTTTAATTGAAGCTCGTCTTAAGATATTGCCAATTTTGTCAGTGATGCCCTTGATGTATGGTAAGATGGCAGGTTGTCGCTCAACTGTAGGAGGCTTGGGGCGGCTTCTGTGACGCATTCGTGGGAGTTTGTGATTGTTGCTTCGCAGTACTTGTTTCACATGCAGAAGCTCTTCCTCGAGGTGGTCAGTGTCACAGATGCCGTGTGCTCTCTGTAACAAAGATTTGCCTACGGTAGTCAACTGACATGGATGGTGATGGGAGTTACCATTGAGATATTTATCTGTATGGGTGGGTTTCCTATACACAGTATGACCAAGAGAGTTGTCAGGATTTCTGATGACTGAAATGTCAAGGAAAGCCAAGGATTTATTGACCTCAGACTCCATAGTAAATTGGATTTTATCATGTAACGAGTTTAAATGATTTAGGAATGCAGAAACATTATTTTTGGGGAGGACGGCAAAAGTATCGTCTACGTACCGTTTGTAGATCTTCGGCATAGCCACAGCTCTGGTGAAAGCCTTCTCCTCGAAGTCTTCCATGAAAATATCGGCGACAACGGGGGAGACTGGAGAGCCCATTGCTACACCATCGATCTGTATGTAGAATTTATTATCCCAGAATAGGTAGCCAGATGTTAGGCAGTGTTCTAGTAGTTCTGCATATTCTATGGGTAGGTCGTGCTCAGTTAGTTTTCTCTTGACAATTTCAATGCAATCATGTACAGGTAAGCATGTAAATAATGATTGTACATCAAAGCTGACCATTATTTCATCATCAGTCAATTGTAGATGTTTGATTTGGCTGACAAAATGGTAAGGATCCTTGACATGCGCACTCGTTTGACCACGAAGTGGAGACAGTATTTTAGCAAGATGTTGAGCTAGTTTGTATGTCGGCGAGTCAATTTGGCTTACAATTGGGCGCAAAGGGACGTCATTTTTGTGTATTTTCGGTAATCCATACAGTTTTGGTGGTTTCACACACGAAGGTACCAGTGCCGTGACGTCTAAACCAAGTGTGTCGGAGTGTTTACTAATTATTTCTTTAGTTTTAGTTACAATTTTGGCCGTGGGATCGCTTTTTACTGGTTTGTAGGTGCTTTCGTCCGACAATAGTTCTTGTATTTTTAGGTTATAATCTGACGTATCCATGATCACAGTGGAATTACCTTTATCTGCTCGAAGTATGGTTATGTCTGGATTTTTGCGTAGGTTGGTGAGTGCAAGATATTGTTCACGAGGTAGATTCGGTGTGGGCACTTTACTTCGACGCAAGACAGCAGAGATATCTTGGCGTAACGCCTCCAAATCTTCCTTCTTTACATTGTTTTTTGTGAGACAATGTTCCACGGAGCAAATTATCTGTTCAAAAGGCACTGATCTCGGGGAAACCGCGAAATTTAATCCATTTTCGAGGGCCTGAAGGGCGACCGGATTTAATACTGTTTGTTTCGATAAATTTGTGACACTATCAGCTGTTTTTGACGGTCGCGAGGTTGCGTTTCGTTCCGAATGTAGCAATTGCTTTGCCGCGAGTTTTTTATATTTTGCTAAATGACGGTTTTTGAATTCATCATTTTTTGCCGCGGCGCGATTATTAATCATTTGCATGCATTTTTGGAAATCCGATGCTGATAGTGCTTTTTGAATCTCGATGGATTGAATCTCAATGATGTGGTTGATTTTGATGACATCCAGGCGATGTTGGCGTATGCATCGACATAATAATTTCTTACTTGTTTGACGGAGGATCCCGGCGCTTCCAGAAATGTCCTTTTTAGGTGATATTCTCACGCACACTGGTATAATATCATTATCTCTACACCGCTTTAGGAAATTTAGCGATGTTAAGAGTCTTACGCGCTTGATGTTGTGGTACTCCCACCGTCTTATTTCGTTTGCAGTTTCCGGCCCGTATACCGTAACATAATATTTTCTTAGGTTTTCGCGATTACTATACATTGCAATTAAACAACTTTTAACGGTTTAAATCGCGTATATTTGACATGATTTATATCCCGACGTTTCGAACACTTTGCAGTGGACGTGGTCACGGGGTGACTAATTGATTTTATTTGTCACTTGAGTTATTAAGAAATTATTACTACCGTCTGAAATTTTTTTTTTTTTTTTTTTTTTTGAACTACCGTCTGAAATTTTTTAATCATAACATTCCCTATGCACGCAGTATTCGCTCACGGTGTCCAGAGGTCTTGCAGTATGGCGTTGGCCTTGTGATTTAATTAATTTAATGACTGGATCCCAAGCTGGTGGTACTTGCCAACCATCTTCTCTATTGAAATTTGGGTGTTTCTTAATTTCAATAGCCTCGCGTAACATTCTTGGCATGTACCGGGTCTCTCTAGCGAGGATTTGTGGATTATCAAATCGAATGTAATGGTTGGGTTTGTCCAGAGCATGTTCACAAACTGCAGACTTGGTCGAGCGTCTGTTCTTCATGTCAGCTATGTGTTATTTTATCCGGATACCGATGCTCCTCTTTGTTTGCCCAGTTTACGAATATCTTTTAAAGACTTTTAGTTCTATAAATATGTTATATCAATGTATTGTATTAAGCTTCTTTAATAAATAGAAATAAATAACGTCACATTACTATGCAATTACTATGTTCGTACTCAAGTATGAGGTGGAAAAATGAGATGACTCTTCTATCCACTCTACAACACTATCTGTGGAATAGGATCGCACCCGCACACATTTAGAATCGTAAAATATTCATGCACGTTACGAATTTTACCCGCTTTTTTTGCATTAAACGAAAATGGCTGTCACCCTTTTTATTGCAAATTGACATTTGTTTTCACACCCTTATGCGACGTTTTTGTTTTAAATAAAGTTACAATTAAAATTGAAATATTTTAAATTATGTTACTTAGAAGAATAAGGGTAGACTCTATGACAGGGGAGGGGGGCAAGCGCGTTACCCTGCCCCACTGTGGCTACGCCCATAAGAAGTACGAAGTTTAGGTAAATAACGAAAAAATATTAAGGCACATTTCAAAGAAATATACCTGTTGTAGAGACCACGACTTGTCGAATTTCGGAGTTCAAATGATAAATTCCAAAATTATGTCTGTAAAGTTTTCAAAAATCCACAATAAGATACGATGTCTATCTACTTATATACATACAAATTATATGTCGTTGGATAAGACTCGCAAAATTCTACAACATTTGTCGAAACGCTTTTTTCTCTAAAACGTTTAGAAAAGACCGCCATCTACCTTTCCAACATGTGCCTACCACTAGCGTTTTTATAATCAGATCACATTACTACAGTTTGACTCGATGGTGTGAGGTAGGTTTGTAACTTTCACGTTCCAACAATCAAGGAAAACATGTGGCATGTATAATATCCATCAATCGGCACTAGGTTAGCGTTATGAATTTTAGCCCGAAACCAAGGCCCAAAATTCTGAATTTGACGGCCGTAGTGTGGGACAGACGTCCTCTGGCCAGCTGAAACGCTAACTTAAAAAAAGACTCCGGTAGTGACTTTATGAGAACAAGGGAAAATCGTGTGTGGCTTTTGAAGAATCCTATGTTCAACAGTGGAAAGCGAACCAGGCGTGATCCAGGAAACACGGTATAGTATAAACCTGTCCGTTTACTTTCAGCTCGCGCAGTTACACGAAGTGATTATGATTCAGGCGCGCTCAACTGGACGTTATTATTTCCAATTACTCGCTAGTCTGTACTCGCCTTAACGCCTGTCAGACGAAGACGTGACAAGATTATATTATTTGATTTTATTTACGCTCAATGAAGCGCTTCTTTAAATAAACAAAAAAATACTCTGATAGGAGCTAAAAACGGTTACAATAACAGGTCCAGAATACTAATAGGGTTGCTATGGGGACGCTAATGGGGTTACAAATATCTCAATTCTGCGACACTTTGTTGACTTAATGCTTAGAAGCATTATCTACCATTATTATCTGTGCATAATAATTATTATACACTTATAAGGTGCAATGATTGTTAAGATTAAGTAAAACTGTAGAGTTAATACTTTTGTTTTACGACTTCTTTCTGAACATTAAATTTTCCCAAAAAGATTTTTTTTTTTAATAAAGTGTCTGATTTTGTTACTCTGCACTACTCACGTGTATATTAAATGTGTATGTTTAAATATATATTGAAGTTTGCAGACGGGCGGACGGCCCACCTGACGTTAAGTGGATACCTTCGAAGATGAACACTTTCAATACCAAGAGGATTGGAAACACGTTAACTATATTTAACCGCACCTCCCGTCACAGAAGTGCGGTCCATCTGCATTTCCTAGATACGGAGGTGTCGCGTACTGTTCGGTTCAAAAATTATTTTATATCGCGAACCCGTAGGCTGTGGAACGAAATACCTCAAGAGGTCTTCCCATTAAACTACGACATGGGGTTCTTCAAGAGAGCTGTGAATAGGATTTTGCAAGGTCGACGGCGCGCCCCCATACCCCCTGGTGTTGCAGGTGTCCATGGGCGGCGGTAACACTTACCATCACGTGAGACCGCTTGCTCGTCCGCCCTCTTCTCTATAAAAAAAAAAACAAAAAAAAATTATCGTAATCGTAACCAGCCCTTTTATCGTTCACTACTAGACATGAGCTTCTTCATGCGCATGCGTATTTGTGTATGAGGGATGTATGTTCTTAAAACGCCACACTGGACAAGGGTGTTGGCAAGTCCACTCTGTTAGAGGTAGTGTAGCAGGTCAAGTTTTGTGGTACAGGCTCTGTTGTCCCTTAGTCGCCTTTCAGAACACCCACGAGAAGATATAACGTAATATATAAAATTAAGCAAATTTAATCAAACAATAATCCGCTTGAACTGTTACAGATGTCGTCAACTCTATCACTGTCATGGAAAGTGTAATTGACTAAACAAACCAAAGCTACAGTATCAAATTCCGACCACTTTCCTTTGCGATCGTTAAATCAGAAACCAGCTTACTGCCTTTAGGAATAAAAGCCGCAGGAACTGTAAATATTTGTTGCTGGTTTTGCAACATTGTGTTACCGTTGGTTTAAGCAAAAACAGTTGCTATGCGTCTAGAATAAAGTAGGTGTGGGATGGAGGTGTAAGTGTGTTTGCGTGTAAAAGCTTTCAGAGTGCCGATCCGAGTTGGTTGTCGCGGTGAACGCTCTTAACATAATCTCTGGTGTTTTTAAACTCTGACTTCAAACGATTTAAATATTTTTACTAGCGACGCCATCGACTTCGTTCGCGTGAACTTCAATGATTCCCATGGGAACTCTTTTACGAATCAGAATAAACGGGATAAAATAAAAATCTTTAATGTTAACCCAGGTCGTAAGCTACAACAGTGCCAAATATCATTAAATTCCGTTCCGTAGTTTTTGGGTGACGCGTTTTCACACAGACATACAAAGAGACAAAAATTCTAGAAGTAGCAGTTTTGGCTTCTGTATCATTCATAGATTTTTTTCGAAAATTATTTCATGTACATACACAGACTTTATATATACTTTTTTATTCATATATGGTAATGGTGCAATTAGCACATTCTGCCAGTGTCAGGTTTTCTTCGAAATTAACAATTTCAAAGACTAAACCGTATCCCGTCAATGTCCGGTCCCGGCGAAGTAAGTCAGGAATCGCTCAGTAAAGTGATAGTGCGTTTACTGAGGACAGAAGAGGACTCCTTGAAATCACCAGAAAAACGCTTTTATTTGATTATCACAAACATTACGCACAAAAAACAATTTGAAGTTTTTTTTTTTTTTATGGACGAAGGTGGCAGGCGAGCATACAGTCCACCTGATGGTAAGTGGGTACTGTAGCCCATAGACATTCGTGATACATGCCAACATTAATCCAAAATGACAAACGTTGGCACGCCCCCGGATGCGCTGCCTACCTTTGGATATAGGACTGGATTTGGAGAAAGGATTGGGGAAATGGAGAGGGATAGGATGGGAATGGGCTCTGGCACATCTCACTCACTACCGAAACACGTACGTACATTAGGGAAATAAGATTAAGTGGGAAATGCAGTACATTTCAAGGTAGTCTTCTGTGAGCGAGGGGTAACGTGGCCAGTCGAGTACGCCCAGCGGCTGTTGAATTGCACCGTGCACTCTCCCCCTCATAAAATCGTAAACCCCCTCATAAACCCATTAGTTCACTAAAGTATCATTATTAAACCACAAAACGCACAAATACACATTTTTTTATAATAAATCAAACGAAAACTTCAACTTCAGCTCTCTGAGTTCCCACAAAAAAGTTCATTATATATACTTATGGATGTTTGTAAACAATTGTTATATTATATGTAGTTTTTGTATCTATATCTAGTAGTTAGTAATAGATCTAATCATTATACGAGTACATATAATAAAATCGTTAAATAGTCGTGTCTGTACAATTAATATTTTTATTTAAAAAAAAGTAATTGCGGTGTACGATATTAATAATACAAAGTTCTAAACGAAAATTTTTGGAATTCTTTTCGAGTCATAACTATGCCAAGCTTCATTATAATCCGTCCAGTAGACTGCGTCATGTGCGTTTAGAGAGACAGAAAAAAATATCCAAAAAACATTGTTTTGGGCTATACCTATATCATTCGTATTTTATATTGCAATCAATTTTTTTCAAAACACATTTCATGTACAAAAACGGCTTTGTTACTATTTCATTATATGTATAGATTATATTTTTAGAACTGGCAACACGTTGGTAGGCGGCGAGTCTGATGATAAATGGCTTGCAGCCAGATGCCACTCCAGGCCCTCTGAATTGCCCTAACTCTTGAGAATCGTGAAAGTTTTGCGGACCTTGTTTGTGTCCAATTATAGAACCTCATATGGGGTATATTATAACCCATCAGCGATAATTTATTACCCGTGACTTGATAATGCTAAAAATAAAGCTCAATTAGAATAACAGCTGTCAAAGTTCCTCTAATTGTGCTTTATAAAAATAATTAATGTATAAAGACCTATAATTGACAAAAAGTTTTGCCATTAATACACGCACGCATTTTTTTATTTGTAATGGCATAACACTGAGTTGATAAATAAACACATTATCACTATTCGATCATTATTGTCTCAGAGCTATTCGAAGCACTTTGACAGCTATATACGTCTACTCGATTTATTCAATTTCTACAGAAGAGAGATTTAATTCTCAGAATGGCATTCTCTACTAGACAATCTTTGGTTAAACAGAACTGCATAAGGGTGTGTGGATAGCTTGATTCCCTTAGGAACTTAAGGAACTTTAAGGGATAATTAATTTGAATAAAAAGTAACTTAAATGTTAACCCGGCACATAAGTTATAACTGTGCTAAGTGTTAAAATCCGTCCAGTGGTTCTTACATGATGCACGTTGATACACACAGACAAAAATGCCAAAAGTGTCTGTTTTGGATTCTGTATCTTTCACAAAGTACATTGCAACGACTATTTTAAAAACAGTCACAGACACGGACGGCTATTTTACGATTTTATTATATGTATTTTTATCTTACGATCGTATCACGCTTTACCGAAATCCCAAATGGATTAATTTAATTCGAATATGATTAATGAGGTTTCGTTGAAATTAACAGACTCCCATGTCATTTCGCAATATTGACAGGGGTCGAAAACGTAAATAATGTAACGTTTACTTCCAACCTGTCGCAATGGGGATTGAAATTACAATCAATATTCAATCCGTTTTACGAGAAAAAACTTAATGATGTTAGCTTTTTTTTTAAAATATTATATACATAAATATTAATAATTTTAATCACATATAACAACTCTTTATGAGTATTATTACGAATAATTATAAAGAATACTTATTCCTTATTGCATTATCTACCTCTGTTTTGTCTACTGACTTCTCTTCACCATCTAAAGGTTGCCTGGAAGAAATCGCTTTAACGATAAGACCGCCAGTTGTACTTCTAATAACTTGTACTTTGTATTACTCTGTATGTTTTCGCTGTACAATAAAGTGTATCTATCTATTAGTGTTCAATAATATGAGGGGTCTAATAAAGTGGTCGATGATCGAGGATTTCATACAAATCTCTTTTCCGTCCAGTCTTGGCTGATCTTGGCTCATGTCTTCCTGCTAGTGGCGCGCGCTTGAACAGTAGACGATAAAGGGGCTAATTACGGTATTTATTTATTAATTAAAGTAGATAAATAGTTTTGTACGAGTACGAGAAGCATATTAAAATACTGTCAAAATACATAGATATTATAATGAACAATTTTCATAGTCGTCCATTGGACCCTTAGTCACAAAATATGAACGTTAAATTTCGGGTTAAAATCTTTATTAATCCTAAAAACAATATTCTAAATAAGGATTTCAAATAAAAATAATATTACACTAACCACTTTAAAATAAAACGTCCCTTAATGAGTCTATAAATTATGTAAGCTTTTGTAAATTGTCCATTAAAATTATAAATTCGCTTAAGTACCTAAACACCTGAATTCAAAAAACAATTAAAAAAAGTAAAATTAAAAGAGAAAACAAGCAGAAACTCGGTCTTATTTACTACGAAATGCTTAATTGTGCTTATTTACTGCTCTACTAGACATGGAGAAAACGTTCGTAACATATCAGTTTTGCGTTCTGAAATAATGGGAAATTAACTGTCAAATTGTCAAATACATTCTAGCGAATATACGAACGCTATTATTAAAGAATAACAAAACGATTGTACTTGTAACATAAAATTTACAAACATACTTAAGGTAGTAGAAATGTTTTATTTATTAACGAGTGATAATAATTAGAAACGCCTGTAAAAAATAATACACTCACACATTACACAGGCTATTCAAATATTATATCAGATTTGTATCAGAAATATTAAAATATTTTTTTTCTTTTTCATTATTACTTTTCCTACAATAAACGACGAATTTACTTTGGTTGGCTACTTTTCATTGACTGCTTTTCAGTATTACACAAACGAGAGTTTTAGTCTTAGTCAAATCAAAAGCAGGAAGCGGTAAGTGACTAACAAGTCACTTACCGCACGTGGTCCTACAAAACCGAGTCCAATGGACCTGCTTAGTTTAGTCACCGATAGAACAGAGACTTGCTTGCACCTAATACGCTCACACAGTTTTGTAGTGCAAAATACATTTAAAAATACCTGTGTTGATGCACAGGAAGGCATTTTTAAATGTATTTTAAATTAATATTCTGAATTAATATGCAGGACACAAATCACTCAAGGAGCAGAAACAAGGCATATGGTACGTACGCCAAAAAGTAATCATTTGTAGAAGTTTTTATAAAACATTCAGCGATTAATGAGTGAGCGAGATAAAAAAGTGCCAGATAAAGTAGTGCTTGTCTCGCTCTCGCTGCTGTCTGGTCTCATCGCCCTATCTCTATTTTTCGGTGTCGTACAACGTGACTTCAATTATAGCTGCACGTGTTTGTGTGCATGTAGTTGTGCATTCGAGCCTATTTTCAGTTGACGGAATGTAAGAACGTACCATATCTTCCCCTTTTGCTTTGATCTAAGGTTTTAGTAAAGTAGTTCGTTCTATAAAAATAATAGCGGTTAAAGTATGAAATTGCCGATTTGTACTGAAAAATTAAAACTCGTTTTTAAAAAGAAATATTAAATTTCATAAAATCTGTTGGATTTTATCATATTTATTAGAACGGTATTTAAAAATTTAAAGGGAAAGGACTGGGGGAAAAACTCCCTAATACTTATTTTTTTTAACTCCTTAATAGCTTTAACTTCCACAGAACCATTACTGTGTCTCTTCATTAAAAATGTTTTTCATTCTGTTGCTAAAATCATTTAGTTACAATATTTAAAATTTCTAACGTTTCTATGATTTTTTTTTAATGAAGGCGATTGACGGTAGATAATCTGCCGGAATTAAAAAAAGCGATGTCAGCGCCAATCGGAGTGAGATTTCGACATTTTCTGTAAGATTTAGAAAAGAATGTGTTTACATCAAACTTTTAGAACCCTATCTAATGACATAGATGTCAATTATTTAATGAGATTTTTTGAAAACTATGTTTGGAACTACTTAACTGATTTAGTTCATCTTCGAACTTAGCTGATATGTAAATCTGATCTATTTTTCTGACAAACATTTCAAACTGTTATGAAATGCGTCCTGCATTTTCTTCGAAATCTCTGTAATATCGATATCCCAGTACATCACTAATTCTGCTGCATATCGACTATGGCTCACCACTTCGCCAGCGTAATGAGATCCTCTCCCCCCGCAGATGTTTGCGAGTAAGGGACAGTTACACTGATAATACCTGTAATAATTCGACAAAATAGAAGTTTCGTATTTGCCTGTTTCCTCCTCCAACATAAAGCGATTTTATTTTTTTCTGATTTGTATTAAAGAATAATATCTCTATGTCGGTATGTTTTACTTTTTTGAATAAGAGTTGTTAAATTTGCATACTGGGCTTCTTTTTAAAGCGTTGTAACGGGGCATTTTTTTATTTTTGTAGGGTTATAATTCCTATAAGAAACAACTAATTGAAAAAATCAAAACGCACGGATATGCTCATGGTATATAACTGTAATGTATTAAAAAATAATTGCCAGAATCCATTCTCACATCAACAAAGTTAAGCAGCGCATCCGGGGGCGTGCCGAGGGCGTACCGCGGGTGTCCATGGCCGACAGTATCTACTTAACCACCACTTAGGCCTGTATGCTCGTTTGTATGGACAACACGCTACTGTCGTTCTCTCTTAAGATTATTAAACTGGTAGCAGATTTTTTTTCTATAAATCTTTTTTTTTGTTCTATTTTAACACTGGATATAATTTGACATTTAAATTTGAATTGCTTGTTTATTTTAATCAAAATGTAATCTTGTTGATATAATCTTTTTAATGTAAAAACCGAACATTTGCACGCCCAGTTATCTGGCAGAATGTATAAGACTTACATAACTTATCATAAGATAAGATGCATTCTTAGGCAAATAAATTATTACTTATTTATTCATTTTCCAGATTACCAACTTATTAATTGTCGACATTTCTAATGAACATTGTAAACAGTTCTTTAAGAACACAAATAAGCAACGAGATTTTATACTTCATGTGTAAAAATACTTACAATAGAATATATTGAATATCTGCACCACTAATTTTTTTTGCTGTTTGCTGTTTAATGCAGTGTTTCCCAAAGTATGGGTCGCGACCCACTGGTGGGTCGCGAGCGAATATTGGGTGGGCCCCGAAAAAATAAATTTAATCTAATTTTAAGTATAGTGTTCTGATTTATCTTATTTTTACTTATTAAAAATTTCGATTATCACCGGATTCTGGATTTTTTTTAATTTTCTTTGTTGTACAACCCTTCACATAACTACGCTACGTAAACGAGAATATGCTGCAGCAGCGATACAATGCTATTTTCATGTAAGACGTAGGTAGGGTGGGTCCCGAAGTTTGTCATTTTTTAAGTGAGTCGCGGTTCATATTACTTTGGGAATCACAGGTTTAATACATTCGCCATAAATTTCAGCTAGAATTTCAAAATAGATTAGCCGCATTGGAAACCATTAATAGCGTTGAGATGACCTTAGAAATGGTTATCAACAATGTGGGCTGCAAGTACTTCAACAGCAACATAAAAAAAAGTTCAAGCTCTCGAGCGAAACTCTGGATCTCGTAGAAGCAAATAAATATTTTTCTATTAATTTAATTAACGTTATTTGTAGATGTTGTATTGTGGATAAATAAGTAAATACGGCGATTATTTCACCAGAGCAAGGGTTATTAAACAATTGTGAAACGAATAAAGGGATAATTTGTTTAACAAAATACTGCCGTAAAAATGCGACCTCGGTACTGTTAATGTCCGGTTGCTTTGTACCGTCGAAGAAAAAAGATTATACAAAATATTTTTTTAATCGAACAATTCGTCCAAGACTAAGTAAATATAAGTTGAAAACGACAACGAAACTACCTCTAGTTTTCTTCCAAATCTTCTACCTAAAAATACATACTTCTGAAAGACTAGTAAAATTATTGTTGTGTAATTGCTTCAATACTTTTCCTTTGAATCAAGAAACCTTTCCGCATAAGATATTCACAACAGCCAAACGGTTAAAATATCATAAATTTTAAACACATGCGATTTTGACACGCCTCTTTCATGTCTTGCGTTTCGTTTCGTCTTGCTTTCGCGTACAAAATAGGTACTCATTTTACACATAAAAGGAAGCTGTACATTTGCAAGTTTATATAGTTTAAATTACTTTTTAGATAGCTAACTAATACTCACATACTAATTTTGTATGAAACTTAAAACATCACCAGTATTTCTATGGACATTAGATACAGTTAGACCTCTCCTTAAACCCGCCACCACGCCAAATTTTCATCTTATCCACGCCAAATATCTTATCTGATAACTTTCTTTAAGTCGTCAGTCCATCTGGCCGAAAGGCGTTTCACACTCGTCTTTTCCATTAAAGCAATCGTTTATGTTTATCTCATCGATAATGGACCCAGGGACAATCATGACGACACTTCAATTTCACTGACACTTCAATTTGCTGATTCTTTCGGTTATCTCGGTAATTTTGGTGCTTAGTCGAATTTCTTTGAAGAGAAGGGAAAAAACATTTTCTCAGACGTTTTCCGACCGAGCTGCATCTGTTGGCCTCTCGATTAATGTTGGACTTGCTAAATTATCTGTCCAAAATAAACTTATTCACCTACAGCTTCAAACGTTGCTCTCTAGACGTTGACCTCACCCAGGACGAGCTTTTGCTGGGGCATATATCCAATAATGGAGTAATGCACATCATGTAAACCATACATGTCACTAAATCACACAATACCCAAAAAAGCCCATTACATACAGAAAACCGTACGATACTCTTTTTGAACGACGATTCACGTGTTTAAAACAATAATTTAGTTTTTTCCTTGACTGTTATTTACAGAACAACTTTATGAGTAATTCCCTCGTTTATTTTCGCATCATCAAAATTAAGGGTCTCCTGAATTACTCTCGGCCTCTCTACCCTTTTATTATAACGATCTATTTAAATGATTTCAGTTAAAAATAGCTCAGTTTAAAGGCCGTAAAAGGCCCGATAAATCAATTTCCGATAATCGCATTCATCATCCGTCAATAGCGTTAGGCGTAATAAATTAATCTCTGATACAGGCTAATCGAGTTAGATCTAGGCGTTTGTACCCAGCGCCGGAAGACCCCTGTCTCTCACAGTCTTGAAATAGAACTAATGTTAGAAACGTTCACAGATGGAAATATAGGGATCAAGAAAACATGGTGACGAGAATACCATTTGCATAATATGATTGCCCGGACTCACATTTTGTTTATTGTGATCGGATCACCGTCTTTCAATTTCGCTCGTATTAAGACGATTAACCGGTTTAAACCGGTTATTTTAATATGCAAAGCTCTCCGTGACATCGGGATGGTTATATTAATTGGAATTTGTTGACAAAAGCGAGCGATGAGAATAATTAATTTTAACAAAGTTACTTTGTGTCACACGACATACGTTTGTAACAAGGTGTCTTTCCTTTGTGTTTGATTCTTGCTTGTTGCCTTTTGACGTTGTAAATTAACGTGGAATAGTTTCCTTTAGTCAGAAATTAAAGGTAGAACTAATAAGTATAAACTTCCAACGCGTTTGCTATTGCAATAACGGCCCAATAGGAGGGGTGCGTGTTAAAGGATACTAGCTTAGTGTGGTCCGTACAATCATTGATCATTTACCATGTTTATTTGTTTTATTACTGAACTAAAACAGCCTTAGGTATTAGCAATGTATGAAAATAAATCTGCAGTTTAGACTTCATTCAAACCATGCAATGTTAGAGTGATTTATTTGCCGAACAAATATAGACTTTCAAGATTATCATTTCAGTGTTGTATTAAAAAATGTTCTACGATAATAAAATTATCTCTTATAAAAAAACTATTCGACTAAAATTGTATAATTATTATTTTTGTGATATTCAATCATTCATTAATATATAACATATTATGTTATTAGTAACAATTTATATGTTATATAACAGTATTTTTTTAGTTCATTATGTTTCATTTAATGTGTGGGACTTCATTTAATTTTTTTGCTATTTGAAACGTCCTCACTCCATACATACCATCAGCCATATATACATCAGCTTGATATATACCATCAGCTTAATATATACATATTAAGTTACTAATAGACTCCTTGTTAAAGCACACACAAACTCAAGTATCAACTTCACTCATTAAGAGCACTTGTAAAGTCCCAGTTTGAGCCGTTCGAGTTTGCTAACGAAACTGCTAAGTCAATCTAGTTGAATGGAACTGCATTAAACATTCTACACGAGTACACGGTATAGAATTGGCAGCCTTACTTGTGCGTTAGCAGGTGTGGTAACGTGGAGGCAACATCAGTATTTAAACCGTTAATTCAATTTAACGAATTCTGCAACAAATACAGTTTTGCAAAAACATAGGCAACAAATGTTGTCTTAAATTAATATTAACTGACTGTTAACTCCTTATTCAGATAAGTATCTATAATAGCGTAAGGCATCTAGATACTCAATACATTTATTGCTTTCATATGGTTACAAGAAAGATGTTTTACGATAATAAGGTCCATTCTAATAAGGTATCAGGAGGTATCAAAAAGTCAGTTAAACTTTGTCAGAATGTTAGTATCAGCTTGATTTATTTAATTGGCAGATATCAGATTGCTAACAGTTACTTTATCAGGAGGTGATGACATGGCTTAATTAAAGTATTGTAATGGAATCTAGAATTCAACTGAATTTATTAGTCATAAATTTAAATGAAATAGTGTAGAAAAGTAGAAAAATTGGATGTCATCAAGCATTTATATGATTTTTAGAATTGTAAATGTCAAAATGAAATTGAAATAAAAAATTATATTCGGTCAATGCTAATGAAATGATTCTACTAAATGTAGGGTAGACGGGGTTCTCAGTAACGAGTCTCAACGTGTATCCAGAGAATAGTAAAACAAAAAAAAAACAATCTTGAGATCTGTGGATGATTGTCAAAAAATACAACAAGGCGGCTCTCAAAAATTTATTCTTACACATATAAAACAATCAATAAATGGACACTTTAAGAACACTGTTACAAATTATTAAGAAGTTAAACAAAATATGTATATATTACATAATAATATATAACCTTCGTTGACATATGTAAAAGCGGTCTATTACTTCAAATTGCATACGTATGTGTCAACGAATAGTTTCGTATTGCGTACAGCGTTCTTTGTTACATACAAGTATAACGCAATCACTTGCAGAAGACGACAATCGTCTACAATAGTCTACAGCCTTATGTAATTAAACAATAAACAAAATAATACACAACGCCATATATATCGAGTCTTAATGCATGACTATTATTTAACTGAAACTCAACCTTCGCTGCACACTTTAATTTATACGAGGTCTTAAAACCAATACTAAAAATACCGTTACTTCTTGATAAACACCAACATTCTCTGTTGAATTTACCTGCGCTTCTATTTGAGTATTCTATTCTATTCTATTTGAGAACACGTAACGTTTTGAACTGGTAATATTGGAAACATTGAACGTAAACGTATTTTGCGACGATACCAGTACGTGTTACTCGCCTACGGAAAGCGTTGTGCCCAGAGCTATCCAGCCCCGCATCTCACTGAAAGGTTTGCACACTCAGTGCAATTCGTCATTTGTAAAATACTGGTTAAAATATCGTTATTGCATCTCAAGACATTTTTTATTCTAATATAATGGTATTTGTAACTTATAACTTATACCTGTAAAGTACACGAGTACTACAATGAATTAATGGCATGCATCTCATATAAACAAATAAGCAGATATGCTTATTTGTTTATCTATTGAGCGGATATGCTTATTTGTTGATATTCTTCTCGATGCGGGCGCTTATGACAAATTATTATTAAACGGTTGCACCGGTGCACCAATACCGCAAAACATCAAGTTGGCTTATATCTTCTCTGGTTCAATTCATACACAAATCTCAAAACACAACACAATTTTGTGTAATCACGTACATTGTACGGAAGAAAATGATTTGCAGAATGCACAAGTTGGTGAACTAAAACAACTGATAATTCTTCCTCGAATATCCCACTTCTCAAATTGAAATGTAACTGACGATCCAAGACCACTAACATCGGATGTCAACTATAAGAACTTCAATGTAAGCAGGTAATCTCAGAACATCGACCGGCTTGCCACGGACCTGTTCGAGCCCGCCGACAAGTCACGCCTCCCACACATCAAGGGACTGGCGCCGCTGCACGCGCGCCGACCAGGTGGCAGGGTATTCCGCGCGACCTGTCGCAATCAAATAGGGTGCAACTTGACTTCTGACTTCATCAACACCAGACTTGTCACCTAAATCGCAGCCCGCGCCGGGTCGCTCACTGGGCTTTCCACAATCGCAATCCACCCGATGGGCTTGATCGCGCGGGCGGCGTGAAGAAACAAGACAAACTAAGCGCAACCCAACTGGGAAGCCACTCCAGTGACCTGCCCTCAGTAGTAGGCAGCGAAGATATCTCCGTAGATGGGCACACAGCCTAGAAGCGGAACTTCATCCCTAATGAGAGGGGACTACAAACGATCTCAAAAGATGGCAATTAACTCAAAATATAGTACAGGAATTTTTGTTTATTTATATTTGTTATGAATATTATGTTTATTAAACTTTATTATGCAACTTTGTATGTGCAATTTCTTCTATGTATACATGCAATAGTGGTGATAGTCTAGACTCTAGAGGTATCTATACTCGAATCACATTCGTGTGGTCGTGGAGTTCAAATCCTTGACCTCTACCCCTGATCCCTGTACTTTCTACTTAAGTACTTAGTACATACGTAGTTTCTACTTAAATAATGATTTGTTCAAAAATATCACTAGCTCGATGGTGAGGCAAACATCACATGCTTGAGAAATAAAAAGTATGCAGGAGGCCCGCGCGGTGGATTATGGCCCGAAACCCCCCAGTGGTTTACTAGGAGAGGCCTTTGCCCTGCAGTGGAGCGTTTTAAACTGACATCAATAAAGGAAATTATTACTATTAATCGGTATATCATCAGGGCAGAACTTTATTAACATAACTTCCAAACTTTTATACTAGCAATTAGCGACAACTATCTCGAGGGTAATGAACAGGGTAGGTCCAAGTCGTGTGCGGTATTCGGGGTGTTATAACGCCGCTTGTTTGCTCGGCGGTTGCGAAGTTCAATTAGCGTAACTCAAACATGGATGCCACTCCTCGCCCATATTGCGGTTAGGGGTTAGTGGCGAACAAACAGCGGTAAAGGAATTTAGAAGTAAATCTTCGAGTTTTTCAGACATATTTATTATCCAATATAAACATCCGTAAAAAATGGTAGCTAGTACGATGTAGTCCTTATTTTTTCATTCATAAAATTGTATAACTTTTCGTGTTTCAACGCTTGATAGACCTACATCCAATAAATAGTTTCTATAAAAGTCTAAGGTCTGACAGCACTTATTAAAATGTGTCTTTTTAATGACACCATTTTATAAATGGTGATCCCATTTATTATTCTCGAAATTTTATCAAAGTCTACTTCATTTTTAGTTTGAGTATTATGTACTTATCTTGACACAATTTAAAATAAGCTCCGTGTCCCGTAAGTTGTATCACCGTATATGCTTGTTCACGATACGGTGAACGAATCTATATTTTTTAGAGTCTGTCCATATACGGACAGACTATCAATATATTCAATAAGAATAAGAACAATAAGATAACTAGATAAGATTCAATATAACAATAAGAATAAATATTTGACTATGAGTATTCGTATATGAACAAAGCCAGTTGAGGCACAGCTAGCGTATTTTACGTGTGGATTTCTTGTGTCATGTGTTAAGCTAAGAAAAATAATTATAATGGTCATGAGTTTGTTGCGCTCCGCGAAAATATCCGGTGTTAACAAACTCTCATAAACTGTCCTAAAACACTGCTCGATATCGCGCCGTGCGTTTTCACGATGCATACGGCGAGCGCGCCGCGCCGGCGCCGTGGCATCGCCGTGTGTTAATAATAAGCTTGTTAATAATGGTATGTGTTAATAAGCTCCCATAGAGGCCCATATAACAATAACGACCGCAGTTTTCACGGCGGTAAACCGTGTCGTTAACAAGCGGCCAGAAACGGCCCCAGAAATACATACAAAATAAGAAATAAAAAAGATTTCGAATTCGATTTAAGGCTAAAATATGAAAAACGCTA
The DNA here is from genome assembly GCA_914767545.1 of Sesia apiformis. NCBI lineage: Eukaryota > Metazoa > Arthropoda > Insecta > Lepidoptera > Sesiidae > Sesia > Sesia apiformis. The sequence continues at coordinate 16,292,018 of OU611959.1, forward strand.
CCGCCTATCGCCTACATATATTTGCACCCTTACAGCGCAGCGTGGCGATGTTTGCAAGCCCTAAGTACAGCTCTGGTATAAAGTTACGTTTTAATCACCGTGTTGTGCCTTTGACGTCAGACACTTTTTAGGGAGCGTGATAAGGCACATTTGATATTTACTTTCTTTTGTTTGGTTTTTGGGATAGAAAAAATACTAAGAAGATGACTCCTCGAGACAAGCTTACGTCTTTTTAGTTAGTTAAATTGTTATCATTTCTCTCTGTCACGAAGTCACGAAGTGGAATGTCACGTTCTTTATATTAATTACTTCAAGAAAAAATAATAATTACTACAGTGAAACATTGATATTTCAATCAATTCAATATATCATGTACATTCATATATCATATGCCAGACGTAAATATTTTACGTTCTACAAAATAAATACCTTATGTCGGTATATAATATATCATTATGTACAAACTTATCTTATTACATAGCTATATCGTGTATGCTCTAAGGCATTGGGGACGGACCCCCGGCGACGTTAGGATTAAACCATAGAGGAGAGATACAGCCTGATGGTATGGTAACTACCGTTAATGTAATCAATACTGTTAAAGAGCATTATTTATAAAACAATATAAGTCGAATAACGCTGATAGCTATCACAACACAATGGTGCCAACGTATCTGGCTCTAGAAATGTAAGTAGTAATAAATATAATTAACCCTGAACCAAATTTAACCAAGTAGTTATTAATCGAAAGCGATTGTTCATTTGTATCACAAAAAGCTTTGTCAATGGCAAATGACAATTTGCCAAATCGCCCGTGGGTTATTTATAGTTAACTGTGACAAATTGTTTACTACTTTTATCACTTAACATAACAATATGTCCCTTAACAGCTGAGCTGTTTTGCCAGGACTATTAAAAATTGACTAGTCCAGCGCTGGATAAAATCGACGACCATTAAAATCCAATTATAACTAAGTAGTCAAAGCCTTTGATATCAAAGTTAAACGTAAGTAAATCAAATTAAAGTTAGGCATTTTTGTAAAAGTATTTATGTGAATACTGAACAATACTCTTGACTCTCTAACCCGCCCCATATCTCAAAAATAGGATTGGAGGGTGTAATGGGATGAAGAAACCTGCCATTACATTTCCTATTTCCCATTTTCAAAACCCCTTTTTTCAGAATTCACTCCTAACTAAATCTCCAAAGTTAGTCAGCACATTCGAGAGCGGCCAATGTTTAACATTATCATTAATCAATTCAATATTTAAACATGTCTTTGTATTTACAACGAATTCCATTTCTTGTTATTTTATTTTGTAACTACATTTCACAAAGGGATCGAATTTCACCAATTAACTCTAAACTTTAATTTAAATTCCATGTCGTGCAAAATACTCAAAATACCCGTGATTAAATCTGTTTACTAAGGAATTCTATTGAGTTGATGAGTCGGTTTGTTTGCGAAGACAGTTCGTGAAATCTGTTAATAGAAATCAACGTTGTTTGTAATCGAGATATACAAAAGGGAATATATCAACGTGGGGAAGCATTTACTGGATGTTACATAATGAGTGTAATACAGAGTGTAATCAATTAATTACCAAAGCCTGAAATCACTCGTAGATTCTGTTCATAATTATTAATAATTGTCACGAAAATTCTACGGCCTTTTTGCAATAATTACAATTTTAATTTAATACAATAATAATACAGAGTGTAATCAATTAATTACCAAAGCCTAAAATCACTCGTAGATTCTGTTCATAATTATTAATAATTGTCACGAAAATTCTACGGCCTTTTTGCAATAATTACAATTTTAATTTAAATTTTCTATAGTAATCTTCGCTACATTTTCCATACAAAAATTACATTTTTATAAAAAAAATACGATTTAAGCAGAATACATAGTTTAAGTTATAGAAAGAGAACATATTATGAGACTCGTGGGTCATTTTCGACTCACAGTCAACCACTTTAATAAAATAATTGAAACAAACTACTTAACGCATAAGCTTTTATCGCATAAACTCCGTAATTTAGTTGACGTTCGAATGACGGTAATTAAAGCAACAAAGAGTGGAGCGAATTAATTTGCAGTGAAGTTGTTTTAGCAAACTTCCGAAACAATGTAATGGAGGGGCTGTGGGTATAAACTAGGGATGTGAAAAAGAATCGATTTTTATCTGGGTACAGATACATTAGGAAAACATTGGCCAACGGCTATCCGGAAGCACCCGAACGCGTCATCCACGTCTATGCAATAAAGTTATAAAGCATGTAATAAGGTACCTCGTAATAAAGTATGCAATTAGAGGTACTGTAATTCATAGCGTGGATGACGTGTTCGGATGTTTCCGGATTAGCAAAGGGCCAATATTTTCGTAATGTATCTGTATACCTATATTTATGACTAGCGTCACGCCCGCGCTTCGCTTCGGTTTATAAGTTTTCTTTTTTCAAATATTTTTTTTCAAAATTTCAATATAAAATATAGCCTATATTAGACACAAATAATGTAGCTTATTATTTGTGAAAGAATTTTTGAAATCGGTTCCGTAGTTCCAGAGATTATCCACAAACACACAATTTTACCTCTTTATTATATTAATATAGATTATTATAAAATTATTTTTATGATACAAGAGTTTCCAAATGGCGACGGACAAAATTGTTTTTGCCCACCATGTGACTCACATTACGAGAGTATTCGATTATGCTCTTCATGTTTTTTCTTGTGTCAAAGAAATTTTTAACTTGTTGGTGTATTTTGTTTCGTAATAAAAGGTGATTGTCGCTTCTTTTTCTAATAAACATGTCAAGCTTGAAAACAAAGCTTGTTGCTAGCGACAACAGTTTGATATAAAAAGTGAAAGTGACACTGCTAAGTACAAATACCACCCAGAGTTAAAAATGTCAGTAACACCACTAACTTGAGTTTAAACTACCAATTTGTGGTTATTATTCTCATATTAAAGTAGAAATTCTGTAATATTTAGTTGTCTTTTTTAATACATTAACAATCGATTATTTTTATTTAAATATTTTTATCTGATTTATTTAAATCGATTATCACAAAATGAGAAATAATCAATTGTCTAAAAATCTATTTTTACATCTCTTCGTCACATCCCTAGTATAAACTACAAACTAGTTTATGTTGCAAATTGTTTGTTACTAAGCGTAGGTAAATCAATATTCAGCTTATAGCGTCCAGAATACAAGCTTGTCTTTGTAACCACGATATCGAGCCACCAATCTGGACTAGGCTCGTATGGTTGACTAGCGGTGCCTGTGACTTCGTGGGAACTCTATAATCGATCCGGATAAAAAGTAACCTAAATATTAACCCAGTAAATAATTATACATTTCATTAAAATGCGTCCAAAAAATTATGCGTGACGCGCGCGCGTTCTGACAGGTCGAATTCTAAGAATTCTAAGAATTGTTGTTGGACGCTATATCATTCCTACTTTATATTGCAATCACTTTTTCCGAAAAATATTTCATGTCCAGACACTGCCTATTTATTATAGTTACGATTGTATTATAATAATAATAGCGGTGACAGCGACTTCGTTCTCGTGAACTTTAGAGTGATTCCCATGGGAACTCCATAACCAATCAGACTAAATGTTAGCCCGGGTCATAAGCTATAACTATGCCACGTTTCATCAAATTCGATCCAATGGCTTTTGCGTAATGCGCGTTCAGACAGACGGACTGACAAATCTAAAAACGACTATTTGGGTTCTACGTTCTTACGTTACTTGGCCGTCTGGCTCGGCGAGATGGTCGTCGTTAACATTGACCTGCAACCTGTCTAGGAGAAGGACAACTCCAAAATCCAACCCAAAATCAAAATCAAACGAATTATATGCGTTTCTGTGAATGCACAGCGTGAGAAGTTACTGCAACTTAGAACAATAAAAAGAAGTAAATAATTTAAACGCAAAAAATCTTTAAAAAAATAATCTTTCATTAAAATGTACTAAAATAAACGTAGAAGTCATTACTATTAATTGATATAATTAAGCCCAATTATGCTAATTGTTTATTAACAAATCTCGCGACAAGCTTTTAAATAATGTTTAATTTAATAATGACTATTTCACAATGAATTATATTAATAATAGTTTATTTAATCATGACTTTACGTTTATTTTCTTCATTTTAATAAATATTTAGACTCCTATGTATTTGTTGTCACCAGAGAACCGAAACCCAACCCAACTTCAAATTTGCTGCCACTTTCAGTGTTTTTGCTGCTCATTTCATTATTTCCCGTTTAATTAGTATAATGATCTGAAATAAAACAGACATGAAAACGACGATGATGGCCGCTGTTGTCATTCATTATGAAATAACGAGTTATTCAATGACAAGAACAAAGTACTTTAATGCCCAATATATAAAGGTGACCCTGATTGAGCGCCGGATTTAATTTAGAAAAAAAATAAAGTCATTGTTTCTCCGGCTGTGTGACATGTGGCACCGTCCTGTTGGAACTACAGTTGATCGAGATCCATATCTTCCAATTGGTGCCAAAAAAACTCCTGTAGCATGTTCTGATATCTCTCTATGCCTACCTAAATACTGATACATAAAAAATGGCCCTATGATCCCGCCGAACCAAAAGCCGAACCAAACTTTAACTCTTTGCGGATGCATTCTTTTTTCATGAATCTCATGAGGATTCTCCAAGCCCCAGATACGACTATTTTGCTTAGTGACATATCCGTCAAGGTGAAAATGGGTCTCGTCACTAAAAATGATTTCTTCGCCAAAATGATACGCCAAACTTCATACTGCGTTGCTCTTACGTGTAGCTTTCCATGTTGACTAATTGCAACTATCATATGTGACATCGATAAACAAACTAGAGTTGCCAACCGCCAAACAAAAAAATGGGGCGAAATTTAAATCCGGCGCACAGTCTGGGACAGCCTATACATGCATATTAGTATGAAGTAAGAGTACCATAATAGAGTTATGCAGTTTCAAACAATCTTTACGAAATTACATGCCACACATAAAGCGAAGCTTTCAAAGCGTAACTCCTAATTGAAAGGAATTGGTTTATCCTTTACGCGTTTCTGCAATAAAATAACAGTTATTCCAAAAAACCTTAACTGAATTTTAATGAACACCACTGAAAAAATTTTAGCGCAATCGCAATTGCATTGTATTACAATTGTTTATGAGCGGTGGTAATCACTTGGTACAGAGGATGGTTTATATTGCAGTGTTATATTGGTTTATATTGCACCAACTGTTCCGTTTAATAGCGTCTATCAACCGATTTGCAGATACATTACGAAAACATTGGCCATCGGTTAATCCGGAAACACCCGAACGCGTCATCCACGTTTATGAGTTACCGTACCTCTAATTTCATACTTTATTATGAGATGCTTTATTACTTTATTGCTAGACGTGGATGACGCTTTCGGGTGTTTCCGGATTAGCCGACGGCCAATGTTTTCGTAATGTATCCGTACTAATGTTAATGTTTTAAAATAAAAAAAATATAAATACCATGCGAAATACTCGCATCTATTGAAGGCAAAATCCCAAATCGCGTCGCAAAATGTTATGAAAATGTTAGTTAATTAGTTTAAACACATATATTCTGTAAAACATATTCTATTAGTTACAGTTCTAGAATATAGGTAAGCATTGCCTATTGCAATCATTGATAATAATATTACCATTAGGTTAGGTTAGGTTAGGTTAGGTTAGACATTAAACCCATACACATTAAACCCATCTTTAAATAACTGCAAGGCTTACGAATACATTTGCAAAGCATCGAGTATTGGAAACCCAATCATTCGATTAAAAATCGTTTACTCAAACTGCGGAAGTATTTCGTTTGGCATTACTGGAACCATTCAAAGAGGAAATCAGATACATTTAAATGCAGATGAAATTTGAAGCTTCCACAATATTCAGTAATATTTTTCAACAGCTTTTATTTAAATATTGACAAGGTTGTAGTTCGTCTGCTGTGATTATTAAGAAGAGAATGAAAGAACTTTCTTGAAGACCTGAAGAGATACAGTGATGGGAACCATCTTTCAGAATCGACAATAATCACATACCCAGCCCTTATAACATGGGCAGCCATGAAGAACTACACCACCTCTAAAAGATTGACCTTGCCAACCCGCTTGCCAACGTGACGTTTTAAGGTCATAGATGAGGCTCATGTCCAGCAGTGGACGATAAACTGCCCCAAGAAGTCTTTCCGTTACCCTACAATATGGGGTTGTTTACGCTTCAAGAAAGCTGTGAATAGGATTTTGCAATTTCGGCGGTGTACCCGCATACCTCCTGGTGTTGCAGGTGTCCATGCGCGGCGGTAACCACTTGCCATCACGTGGCATGTACCAGACTCAAAACCTTACAAATGAAAGCAAACAAGAACTATATATAACCGCTCATTTTGGCTATTAAGAACTTACATTTCAAAATTTCGCAAAATCCAAATTACATGAACTGAGCATTAAAACTAAAACTAGTAGTATGCTGAATCGCCCACGTAACATTGTGTCTTGCACTTTATAAATAATTTAGTGTTCACCAAGGACATTCTCTCCAGAATCTGGATACAAGTTCATTGCTGCAATGCTGTGCATTATGCAAAATCACTTAATTAGCATAATGCAGGCATTAGAAGACACTATGTGACAAAGAAACATGCACGAATTAACCCCTGCTTGAGGTATGAATTTTAAAAGTGCAAATAAATCTACCTACATAAGAGACGAGTATGTTAGGTGGGAGGTTGGTAACACCAGATCCGTCACATTACGAGTAGGTACCGTGTTTGAGTGAATTCAATATTGTAGACAACAGAAGATATAGCTTCGTAAACTAGCCTTAAAATTCATAGCCTCTAAAATATGTAGCTCATAAAATTAGTCATCCTCACTGTTAGCAGCCCTTTCATTTTCCACTGCTGGTCCGGGTTTCCTCAAGCACATTGTCCTCTGCATGAGAGATGAATCCATTAAACGCCACGTTGGTTAAGCAGGTTGGCGAGTTCAATTTTAGAAGCGGTATAGTTCGTCAACGCTTGTGCTAATGGTTTTGTTTTCCCTTAGCGATTACGACATCCACGGGAGTGGTCCTATTCTAAACACTGCGGTTTAATAGTTTAGCGATTTGATTTTTTTTTTTCAATTAGCCCTATATCACATGTCCAGATAAATCCGGGCCACGTTCGTTATTCAGGTATATTAAAGCCACAAATCTTCATTTTCTTGTCCACCCGGGTCAATAAATCTCCTCTGCCCACATGGCTTGTCAAATGTTCTCGTAGTTCCATTCTCACTGTACTTCCGGTTGAAGCGTGTTGGCTACGTAATCCACCTTAAACATTCAAACATTATTTTTAGAGAGGACTAAAGTTCATTACTAGAAGTACGTTTATTATCAGAGATAAATCCATGTAATGATAAGCACAATATCTTGAAAAATTACTGAGATTACTTATCTTGAAGGTCTTAGAAGCCAAATTCAAATATTATTAGCAAGTTGTATCCTGAGAATCGACCATTAAATTTAATTAATAATTAATTCGACCATTAAATTTAATTAATAATTAATTTAATTAGTACCATAATCGATGAACGACTAATACCTAAGCCAATCAACGCAGATGAGGGTCTACATTTACGTAATTTGAGGTTCTTGGCCCTTACGAATGACATGGATAGATTACGGATGGCATGTACTCATAGATGGCGACTCTAAACTAATCCGTGAGCATCTAACTTACTACCAGACTTTTTGGCGCTAATTCGACAAGTGAAGTTGAGTTTTTGTTTGATCAACCACTATAAAAATTGTGTATTGTGCATTTTGTGATTTAATAGTGATAGTGTATTAAACTTGTACATAATGTATGTGATACACAAATAAAAGCATAGGACTGCTTTATTCGTGTTCTTCCAAGGAGTCCGCTTATATCCTCGGTAAACTTACCTATGGTACTATCATTTTACTGAGCGACTCCTAACTTACTTCGACGGAACTGGACATTGACAGGATACGTTTTAGACTTTGAAATTGTTAACGTTGATACTAACTAACTCACAGAGGCTTATGAGCGGCAAACGCTCAAGTACTACTGAAGTTACAACTAATGAACCTTACGAGCCTAAACCTTAACCGTTTTAGAGTCGAGCATTTAACCTTAAATGTTTAAGACCCTTAAGGTTAAACGTTAAAAAACTTGGACTATGACGCTCAAGTCTTAAAGGTTCATTATCGCTCACTCGGCGCTCGGGAATCGAGCATTTTTACAACACTAAATTTATTTTGTACTTCCCGAAAAGTAAGTACTGGTTTGTCTCCTGCGTCAATTAAAATTTGCACAATAAGTCGAGTATCCAAAAATGAGGGGGCAGGTACATGATTTATACTTATGAGACTTAGGAACATGTACTTAACTTGTACTCGATGAGAACATGGAAGATATCAATCAAACAGATACATTTTGCTTGTTTGACAGAAATTAATTGACACTTAAATTAAATAAATATCTACACAAAAAATATAATAATTTCCACACAGTACACAACTAATCAACAACACCCTATACGCTTAATAGTTCACAAACTATACAGTTCAATACCCTTAATAATTAACAAACTCTAAAACAAACGTGAAACTTTTCAAAGGATAATAAATATGAAACGAATAATACGCACAAAAGACCCAAATTCCTAGTAGTTTTTTCTATATAGAAACAAAAGTTACACAAATATATTCGTGAGTAAAATACTTCAAACGTTCAAGTTCACCCACAGTTAAAGTTGTGTATATGTATACATAAAGGTTGCGGGCACCCGCTGGATGCAGGTCGCTGCCGATAGGTCTAAATGGCGGACAATGGGGGAGGCCTATGTCCAGCAGTAGACGTCCAAGGGCTGAGAAGAAGAAGAAGATATGTATACATATGTGTATATGTATTGTATACAATGCATAACACATACGAGTAGGTAGGTATGCTACAAAAACAGTGTCAAATAATATAATTTGACACTACAGATACAGATCTGTAATACCGTACCGTACACGAGTGATGTATGGCCTTAAAACGCTACGCGGGTTGACGAGTCCACTTCTTTTAGACGTGGTGTATAGTCCCGGAATGAGCTAAATGCGCGGCGGTGTGAGGTGTGGGGCACGCGCACCCCCCCCCCCCCCCCCAGCCGCCTCGCCGCACTTGTGCCGGCTAGTTTAGTGATGCGCTTGCTCGCTTTCTATTGTTTCTCTTGCGTCATCGATATAACACGCGTTCAGTGTTCCTTTTAGTACTTTTAAGTTATTTTTTATTATTATTAATAATGTAATGCTTAGTAGATTTTTGTTGTTATAATATTGTTCTTTTTTATATTTCACTGAATTAGTAATTTTTGTATTTGGTTTGTTTTTTTTTTGTTTTTTAGTAACTTTATTACTCAAAACTAAACATTAAATATCTGTTTAAAACTAAAAATTATGTATACCTACTTATCTTATCTAATGTTATCTAATGTGTGATAAATAATAAATAAATAAATAATGAAGAAAGTAAATAAAAATGGTAAAAAATAAGTCATGTTTTTTATAATTATTTGTGTTTTACTTTTGACTGTGACATTTAAATTAAAAATATCGACTGAAACAGATATCGATCTTTCAGTAACGTCATTGTAGTACAACACTAAAAACAAGTGACATAAAACGGTCACATTCCTTCCGCGCGCATTCAACTCGTTCCGGGACAGTAGGTCCTCAAGGCTTGTGGTAGCCGGCTCTATTATTTCTTAATCGCCTTTCTCGGCACCCACGCGAAGAAATGGGTTGGTGCTATTATAACTGGTCGACAATACACGCTCCAATCGGGTACTATTATTATATTAATGATTATCTATTTACATTAATTAATGTAATAGCATAGTTAATAAATTCAATTAATTACGTTACCTAATTACCTAGCAAATGTAAATTTATCACTAGAGGGCCATAAAAATGAAAAATGTAATGTCAGGTAAATTCTGTTTCACTTGTAATTGCAAAATTTTAATTATTCACATCCGATTCCAGTTTCTAACAACTTTATTGAATTGTTTTCCCTAATCTACAACACGCACCTCGTACATTGGAAAACAATCCACGTTTTACATTTTCTTACTTTATTATGTAATAAAAGTTATAATTGCTTTACGTAGTAATTTCTCTCGACTGTATACATTCTACAGCTTATATTATAGGCACCCATACATATGTCTCCACTTCGTCGTATCAAAGGAAATTCTGAGCCATAGTTTACCATAAATGTCTGTCTGCGACACTGTTGAAAAGTGTATTTGTATCAGTCTGCAGGTACAGAGCTTCCCTAGTAAATTACTAGGAAATCACTGGGGGGTTTCGGGCCATAATCCACCGTGCGGATTGGTGGATACACATACTTCAGGTTTTTTTTTCCATTTCTCGGGTACGTTTTCCCTCAATGCCAAGCTAGTGCAGTTTTTTTTTTTAAATAATGGGTCATTATTGACTGTATATTAGAAAAACAATGTATTTAACCAATATTTTTGCAAGTATATTTTTCGTCAATTCGTTCATTCAGTCACTCATTCACTTGTTCACTCATTCATTCATTAATCCGTTTATTTATCCGTGGTATTTGATGAATTTAATGATATACCATACCATTGCTGGATATTACGACCCTTTGATAGAGATAACGGGTACATATTTTATAAATTTTAAAAATATAAGTCCTGTAGTTAAGGAATTATACGAACGAATATGTAAATTACTTTTCTGTGAAAAATAATTTTCTTGTAAGTATTATATTTATATTAAAAATATAAAAATCTATATTTACTCGATACCGGTTTACATTAGTGTTCATCTTTTACATATTTTACATATACTTACATACATACATACATACACACATACTTACATATATATATATACATACATACACACATACTTACATATATATATATACATACATACACACATACTTACATATATATATATACATACATACACACATACTTACATATATATATATACATACATACTTACATACATACATACATACACACATACTTACATACATACATACATACTTATATACATATACTTACTCGATACCAGTTTGCCTTAGCGAAAATAGACTGAAATGTATTTACCTATTTATCTTTCACAAATTTTATATAAATCGAAAAATTCTCCTCGTTACATAAATAAGATGTTATCTGTTTCCATCGCTAGTTCTTTCTTTATATTTATCTGTCTCATTTCCGTTTGTATCCTTAGCAGAGTCTTGAGTTATTTTGAATTATAACTATTATCCTAATCTTGTTTTCTCTCGATTGTATAACGAGAAATGTTTTTTTTTTATTTTTGTGTGAAAAAATGTGTTGAAATTTATAACTCGTACAATAAAAGCTGTCAGTTTTCACGAAGAATTTCAATATTGAAAGGGTGCAGGTGTTATTTATTTAACATTGTATAAATCTAAGATAACCTATCTTATTATCTCTTACTTATCACCTTAATAAGGTGATAACATAGGGAGGCCTATGTCCAGCAGTGGACGTCCAAGGGCTGAAATGATGATGATGATCACCTTAATCTCAACCACTGGCTCTAAAAACTTGTTTGGAGTATTCATCTATCAGTCAAGCTCAATTAGTTTACATGATGTGTTCGAGCTGTCAAGGTCTGGAATGACCTCCCATACTATATATATACGGACTACTCCAAATCGTAATATCTTCAAATGAAAAGTTCGTATTTTTTTCTTAGAATAAATTCAATTTGCTTTCCTCCTGTAAGTATGTGTACATGTGTGTAAATATATTGATATATAATATACACACCTATGTATATGTATATATATATATATATATTAAACTCCGCCAATGCCGGTCGCAAGCCCGGATGCAAAAGGAGGAGGGTTGGTCAGGAATAGGCAATCCCTGCCGCAAAATGCCAACGCCGAGTAACGGACGCGCGGTATCGAACCCGACAACTTCGCGTCTTTATAGCCGGAAGGTACTAAATCACCTCTAAAAGACTGAATGACGGAATGACAAGGGAATCCACCGTGTTTATTTTCCCAAGAAAACTCCTTATGGATTCTAATCTATGGACGTGTTCATGAACCTGAGCAATGAGAACGATATATATTTATACGATATATATACGATACGATATATAACGATATAGGAGGAGGAATATATATTTCTATACTAGCTGACCCGATAGACGTTGTCCTGTCCAAATTTCAATAAGTAAATACAAAAATCCCATAGAAAAAAGCACTTTCAGTTTTTCCCGAATTTTCCGGGCAACTTTTCCAATTTTTCTGTCCCTAAAAAATTTATTCGGACTATTACGAACATTTTAAAAAAAAAAAAGCCAAACGGTCCGGTCGTTCTCAAGTGATGCGCTTACCAACGAGAAGCATTTAATTTTTATTTATATAGATATATAAATATCTATATATTTTATTAAATTATACGTTTTTTTCGATAATACTTCCGTTATTATTTTTATTTATAGTTCACTTTCCTTTTGATTTTCTTCTTCGTTGATTGCGCCGCTGTCAGTATTGTCTTTCCTCTGTTGAAATTTGGCAGGAAGACAATGCCATGTAGCATTAACCTCGCGCACTGTACTTTGTGGAACAGTGGTAAAATGAATATTCCTTTTAACATGGACACGCTCTACAAAAGTCTTTCAAATTTCCACCTCTAAGAGGTGATACGGGGTAAATTCCTACGCAAACGTAGACGAAGCCGTAGGCGTTCGCTTGTATCAAAATAATCCTTTAATAATATCAAAGCAACGAGCAAGTAACAAGGAAAGGATTTAAATTGTACACGAAATTTTAATTACAATTTACTCGATTTACTCTGACAATTTCTCAGTGGGTTAGAATAATGTAACAGCGGTTTAGTATCGCTACATAATTCATTGTTAGATGGCGAGACGAAGTTCAACGCTCGACTGAAAGCTGTTCTTTAATTTAGACAAGCGTGTTGTAGACTTTAGTCTACCGTGAAATGTATGTGTCGGGCAATTCATTCGGGTCCAGCGATATTCGTCCACTAGGTATATATATATATATACATCATACAATATACGTAAAGTATATACGAGTACCAGTGTATATATATAAAGTATACAATAGATCAAACTAAAAGTTCTTAGAACTGGCTAAATTCGAATTTTGAAAATGGAATTCTTTGCTTGTCAAACGATATTGAATTTTCAAAGCTGTCATTGGGTTTTTGTTTCTGGCGGCAATTTGACAATTAAGTGTTTGCGGAAAAATGAATTAACCAATAGAATATTTTAGTTCAACAATTTTTATGACTCGTTGCGAACTAAACCAGAAACAAAGTTATGAAAGACTTAAGTTAGCATTTAGTGATGAAGCCCCATCCAGTGCCACTGTTTATAACTGGTTGAGTGAATTTAAATGTGGTCGTACCCACCTCAGTGACGATGTTAGAGAAAGGCGTCCTGCGACGGAGGTGACGGAGGAAAACATCAAAACTATGCGGCTCCCATATATGGAAATTTTATTAACCAAGTTTCTGTCAATTAAATCATGCGGCACCCAAATATCTAGCTTTTTTACAAAATTCAGTTTATGCATGTGATCTAAAACTTGAGTGGTGATTGCTGAGCTCTTCCGCAATTTGATGACTGTTTATGTATCGATTTATTCAATGATAAAATTAAGGAACCTTAGTATGATTAGTATTAAACCTTAGTAACCTTAACCTTAGTATCTTAGTATCAATGATAAAAACCTTAGTAAAACGACCATAGCGAGGAACATCATTCACATCAAAATTACCAGACCTGAATCGACTGAACCATTTTTTGCAATAATCTTAAATAAAGCGTCTTCTCCGTAAACACCACAAATCTCTCTTCGAGTACTAGAAGCATTCATACCCTTTGTCGAAAAAAAATTGTAAAACATATCTAATTTTCTCCTTATTAACTTTCATTATAAAATTGTTAAAAAATATGAATAGATAAAACTTTTAACTTGTAATTTCAATTTGCCGCCATTACAAAAAGTTTACAGATAAGTCAAACGGTGTATCACTTTTCCGCCAGTGATCAGTGTTGCCAGAAATCTAGCACGCTAAAGTCATACGTTCAAAAAGGGCGCAAACTTTTCCGACTACTTATTATTATATGTGTATCTGTAACTACTTTTGCAATTCTAACAGTAAACACCACATCGATATCAAAGTTACGAAGTAGGTCGCTACTTATTTACAGAACTAATAAATCATTAGTTCCCATCTGCTTCTGCAGACTGTACCTACACACACATATAATATACGACACTTATGTGACACTGATTTATAATTGAATTCGCTTATCTACGAGTAGTTAATGTTGCATGTGGGATTAATTTTATGGGGACGCATTGCCTGAAACTCAAGTACTGGAGTAATTAATGTAATACTAGAGGTTTTGCAATGCTTCACTCATTTATAAAATAATCATAGAGATGTCTAAAATTTATTATTTTGTATTCAGTTTAATAGGACTTGGCACCACCCTATTGCATTTCTGTTTAACCAAAGGTTGAGTGGCAGGGAACGCCATCAAACATTAAGTCCAAATTACAAATCCTGTACAAATTTAGTGCAGCAAAGCGTAAACAGGACTTTTTGGCGGGAACTCCAGAAATGAAATGGAGTTTTTGTTTGATTAATTATAAAAATTGTGTTTATTACGTTTTGTGGTTTAATAGTGATAGTTTATTAAACTTCAGTGTTTTTTTGTGCGTAATGTATTATGATAATAAGATAATGAAATAAAAGCATAGGGCTAAACATACTATCAATAAAAACAAATAAAAACATACTATCAATTTACCGAGTAACTCCTGACTTATTTCGACGGGATTGGACATTGACAGAATACGTTTTAGACTTTGAAATTATTAATTACGAAGAAAACTTGACACTGGCGGAATGTGCTAATGGCACCATTGTCATATATAAAAAGAAAAAAAACTTAAATAAATATGTTTATTTTATTTCACCTATTTTATTTTATTTTTATTATAACCTATTTTGTTTCACTCGATATTTCGGCTGAATCGCACCAACCATAGTCACGAACAGACTTCTGTGTTACGAACTGGCTCAAGTTAAAATAATATGAATCAAGGCAGGCCAGTGCGGAATGACTATTGGAATATAGGGCACACAAAACGTACCAAGTACCAGGCGAGAGAACGAAAAAATTGATTTATTAATAAGTAAATCTATATATTTAACCTTTTCCGCTAAGGTGGTAATATTTAACTTTTCCACTTTCCGCTAAGATTTACCCAATGAGAAGATTTAAAAACCAATTCGACAATAATTTTCTGGGAGGTCGCAAGATCTTTGTCTTAAAAAATAAATTAACAAAGTATATAATACAATAAATAATATACAACGAATTGATAAATCGCTTGAAATTTATAACGCAAACGCAGCGCTGTCGGCTGCCGGAAGGGAGATTACGCCGCGCTGTCTTCCGCCGGAAGTGACAACTGAAATGTGTTGCCAGTATCCACCGCCATGTTCTATTCGCGATGTCCACGGTAAAACGGTATACTAACTTCACTTCCGAAAAATCAAATGAAGCTACAGAAAAATTCGATGAGTTGATGACACACGCCTTTTTTAAACGTATACGAAAATTTTGCTTTTTTCATTTTAAGTTTTAGGAGAAAATGCTTCAACAATAGTTGTTAACAAAAAACTCTGCGCGCCCGATTCAACTGTTTCTATTATGTTGTCGTTTCTATTTTTTTTAATTAAATTTCGATAAAAATTGAATTTGCCCCATCTATGAACACAAGCCTATCTTGCGTATGTTCGTACAGACTTTAAACCTTAGCCCCCTTATGACAAAACATTTTTTTAAATAGTATTTAATTCCGGTCTAAAGGGTTCTCAACAAAGCAGATTCTTTAAACGTTTCTTAAACACTAATTTACCAGTCAAGCGTGGTTCTTCGGCCCAACAAGGTCACTTTATCAGTCAAGGGCGACTTGGTCCAGCAGGACCACCAAATACAATAGAGAACAATTGAACGTCAAGGGTCATATAGCTGGACAATTAAATTATCTTTTATAGTAAGGGGGTAGATGATCCGTCTGCCTTACTATCATCTATTTTTATTGTGTCAACTTGATTGTGTATACTGCCTGACGTTATAAATATAATCTTGGGCCGCTGTAATAACTCTAATAATTTAAATTAAGATTTTATATTCTATTCTATCACATTTATTGTGACGCACAATGCCACAATAAATATGCATGTGTACATCAAACATAGAACATAACACTACACTTCCCTCGGGCGGCATAATAGACTCGTCCAGTAATTTTTGATTTTACTTTTACATAAAAACAAACAAAAAGTAAAACTCAATCACTTCGTTGTAATTAGTGTATATCTATTATAATTGCTCGGAAATATAATATGAATCAATTAATCCACGAAAATAAGCAAATTTTATTCGCGATCAATTGCATAGTCACTAGACAGTATATTGCTGACATAAATGGTTATAAATTATTTAGTTACTTTCGTAAGCTGGGCTCATAAAATCTATGCAAGTTAAAAAAATAAAAATTCAGTTTCTAGTAAACATATATAAGACAACATTGATTTTTTCTATTTAAAGATTATGAACTATGCATAAACAAGTAGGTAGCTATATTAAATCTGGAAAAATTTACACATTTGAACTAATTAATTTTTAAATAGTTTTAATTGATTTTTAGGTAAAAAAACGTTTTTACCAATAAAAAAATGCGCTCGATTCAACATACTAAACATCAATGAGCATTAACAGATCCTTGATATCACTTGAATAAGCGTAGCTCTTGAGAGTAAACTAGCTACCTATAAATTCAGACAGTCCAAACTGTTCTCTCCTTTTGAATTATGGTTAAAAAGGTCATTCACAACTTACAAGGTGACACCGGTAAGATTTAAAAACGACAATGGCCGTAACTTATAGCAATGTATCAAGGAATAATCCGGGCGCCCCTCGAGACCCATTTTTGTCACTTTTATGGCAACCACAGGTCTTTATGTTGCATTTATGTAAATCTGTCATACTATTCCGGTATATTTTTGGGTTTATATGTATTAGCATTTTTCAAATATGAATATTTAAGAGAAGACTGGAGACGAAAGAATATATAGTGAAATCCTACTTAAGTCCTATAAATTATAGAGATCTGCCTCTGCCTCTTAAGAGCAGCAGTAGCGAGACAATACACTTAGAATAAAGAATTAGAATCAAGGGGGACAAAAGTGTTTGATTGTATTCTATGGAATCAAATTTCAAACCAGGCCATCGATGTGAATGGTTTATTTAAAATGTACTAATAAAAGATTGTCCGGCAAAAGGCAATCAATTTTGCGATCAACGTATACTCTTTTTGCATCTTATATTGCTTATTTGAATTGACCCGTTATTCAGTCAGCAACAGTTCAAAACTATCAGTTACAATCCATAAGCGATATGTGGCAGATCGATTTGGTTAGATAAATCGTATAATAATAGTTTTCAGGAGTATTTTATTTGAAACATCTAACAATTGTACAATAAATAGAAATTATATTGTATTAAAACTGAGTTTTCATTATTGTATAATCAACAGTGACGTTCGCGTTTAGATAAACAATTTATCCCAGACGTATGTAGTGTAAACAGTTGTAGTGTATTTAGAATGTTCTTATGACATGAGAATCAAGCCATACAAACGAAATTCAAATACAAAAGTGTTCGTATGGGTGAACTTAGTTGAGGGATTCTAGAACAATATCTTTAATGAAACATAAATTGTGATATATAAGCCAAATACCAACACAAACTAAAGATTTATGAGATCGGAATGAAGATGTTTTTTAGATAATTGAAATACCAAAGAGTACGTTTAATAACATTTTGGCAAATGGACCCTAGTATAAATAAATACCTTTAGATGGAAACCAAGTCGATTATGAACATGAGAGCCAAATCCCAATACAGAAATCTTCATTTGCACAGATAGAATAAACAACAACTAGTTAAACAGCTTCATGTGCTATTCCGCCCACACAATCAGTGATACAATTTAACTTTGCGACTGCACCCTGATTGCAATGCCTGTTAGTGCAATGGGGCGTTTTGTACAATTTGTAGTATTGTTTTGTATTTGTCGCTTTAACCCTTACATACTTACATACTTGTGGGATATGTCCCATGTACACTGTGAACACGGAGTTTTGTTAACAACATTAATACTAATCCTTTCTTCGCCAGTCGTGTATCCTACGCGCTAACCAGAATGTCTCAACACGTGTTGTCATCTATCATCGTTCTATTAAAGATAAAAGAAAAATGGTGGACAATCATCGATATGCGAATAGACCAGGTGACACATCGTACGTTCTTATCAAAGAAACCCGGTTGGCAACTTCTAAGGGGGGTGACGTAGATGAGGAGGGGTTTAATGAAAAGTCAAATTTGTAACTTAAGTATTACGTAATAAGAATGTTCCATTTTCAAAACACATATGAATTATTGAATTCGAGAGCTACTGAACATAGAACACCATTAGACTAACGTGGCTGCTCTACAGTTCTTGTATAACATATCTACTATGTATTCTCAAATCGATGAGCACAATTAATATTCCTATGAAAACAGCTCCTTTAATTTCAGAACACATATACAACGTGTCACTAAAATATCTCAAAACTAGAAACACGACGTCAACTTATTTAAATATATATAAAACCGTTCTAGTCTATAATCTACATAAATAAAAATTAAATGCTGTTCGTTGGTAAGCGCATCACTTGAGAACGGCTGGACCGATTAGGCTATTTTTTTTATTCGTAATAGTCCGAATAAGGTTTTTAGGGAAATAAAAATTGGAAAAGTTGCCCGAAAAATTGGAAAATTGGAAATATTGAAAGTGCTTTTTTCTACGGGATTTTTGTATGAACTTATTGAAATTATTATATAATTGAACTTTGGACAGGACAACGTCTGTCGACTCAGCTAGTGCAAAATAAAATTATTTCAGACGCTAGATATTAGTCAAAGTAGTCTCAATTCGTCTTACCACGGCATTACGGTAATGGTAACGGTAATGGCATTACCAGACAAATTAAGACTTTTTGGAAAATGTATATAGATTTTATAAATAAAAATTGAAACCCATGACAATTATTTAATCCGTTAATAGACCGAGTATTGAAAATATATACTTCTCCTTATCTTCTCTTACTCTCCACTTTTTATCTAAATACAAATTTCAAATCAAATCACTTCTTCTGTTTAAAATTTAGGTTAATGATTTTATTTTATAATCTAAATAGAAATACTTACAAGAGAGAGGTTTTATTACATAAAAAAATACTTCAATATATCCTAGTTTATCTGGTTTCTAATGTCAGATGAATTGACGAATTCAGACGACAATTTTGACAATTTTTTCCCCGCAGACGAACTAACAACCAGACGACATGAAATTAACCCGAGTTGTTTCTGTACTGTCATTGTGTACTCCCAGTAGGAATTTGGACAACACAACCCAATTAACAGTGGCGCGAATTTGACATGATCAATCTACTGCCGGGTGCAAATATTTCTGCATAGATGATAATTCAAATACTCCAAAATTCTTCACAATAATTACTTTATATAACATACAGTTATATAAAGCTGGTAAACTACAGTCAAGATTCAAGAATGATGAAAGTTTCTCATGCCTCCGGATGCGTCACCTATCTTTGGAGATTTAACAATGGATTAGAAAAAGAATAATTGATAAGGAATAGAAAGAATAACGGGAATATAATTGGAATTTCTTATCCAGCTGCATTTCCCATACATCGTATATGGGAAGAACGTGTACATTTACGTGGTGTATTTTATGGTCCTTTCCTTTGTTTAAAACTAAACTTTGCGTCACTTAAATAACTATGAGAAATAATATACAAGGGAAAGCCGTACGTATTGCAATGGCGTGCCTGCACAAAGCGAATTACGAGCTCGACATTTACTTCCTTTGTCTCGCCATCGCCCCTTAGTGAAACAAAAACTCTTTACAATGCAACTGTTTAAAAATGCAAAGAGAATATAAAATTATATCTGGTTCACCGGTGGTAGCTGGATAAGAAAAGCTAAAGATTAGCAAGCCTTGGGACAGACCTCTGTATACACAGCAGTGCAGAGACATATTTTTGTTTTGATCTATACTCGTACAAACAATGAACGCGGCTTCAAATTAGGCAGAAGTAACCTTTGTAGAGATAATCTTTGGCCGTGTGGTGTCGGCCGACTTTAAAATAGTTCCACTGCATCTCTGCCCGTAAAAGGCGACTGAATAACAAAACCGCTACCACAAGCTCTGAGAAACTACATCACCAGCCCTTTTTTCAGCCATTTATAGACCCCCTCATGCACATTTTCGTGTGCATGAGGAATGTATGGCCCTAAAACGCCACGCTAGCCAGGTGGGTTGGTAAATTTTAGAGGTGCTGTATCTCCTCGGGGCTTGCGGTGACGACTCTAATATCCCTTAGTCGCCTTTCACAGAAATGGGGTGATTCTATTCTAAAGCCAGCAGACAACACACGGCCAGTACAGTCGTAACAGAATACTCGTAGTCATCAAAGACCCATAGTGAGGGAGAATGTGGGATGTTAAACGATTGACCGCGCAGTGAACCCAAAAACTGCATTAAAAATCTTTTTAAACGTCCATCACATACGATGTTTATTTAGTTGAATGCGAGTTTGTAGTAGCACATGCAGTGGAGCGTGGTAATGTGATAACCCTTTTACGTCCCACCGTGTTCCCGTCACGAGTTCGATTATCTGGTGACAAGGGTCTGTGTTTGGGTCAAGTTATGAGATTTGATCCTAAAGAAATGGAGATCAAAATACCTCAGAATAGGTGGGGCTCAAAATCAGGTAAAGTAAAATGTCGTTTAAATAGAATAGCAAACATAGGCCTTAACTGATCGGGAGAAAAAGATATATAATAAATATAAGATTATTTACAAGGATGTTTCATCTCACAGCAGAACAGATAATTATCTTGAAATATACCAGCGTACTTCGACAGAGAGTGAAACTTACCAGAGTCCATTTCAAATACCACACCATCCCTTCTACTCGATCTCCTTCAAGAAAATGTAATGGGATGGAAAAAATTTCGCATCCGTTATACTCCCGATATTCTCCAATCCTTTTACTAAATCCATTCCTAAATCTTCTAATATATTCGAAGGGAAGTGTCGGAAATCGCAATGGCATTTTGATTTAAATGTGTGAATTTAAAAAAATATTTCGTCGCTAATGAGTTTTTTAGAATAGGAAATTGTAAAAGTCATGTGTCAATTGTATATACCGAAAAATCGCTCCTGTTACTCACTTGTACCATCCGGTAAATATACCGTTGACTCGATTTGTATTCAGACATTTTCGCCACGTTTTTCTAATAACTAACACTTGGAATATTGATAATGTTTACCCACTGTAGGACAGACGAGCATACAGTCCACCTGATGGTAAGTGGATACTGTCGCCCATAGACATCCGCGATACATGCCAACATTAGTCCAAAATGACAAACCTTGGCACCCCTCCGGATGCGGTGCTTACCTTAGAAGATATGGGAATGGATTTATTAAAAGGGTTGGGAAAATGGGGAGGGATAGAGTTGGGAATGGGCTCTGGCACATCTCACTCACTACCGAAACACTTACGTACATTGGGGAAATAAGATAAAGTGGGAAATTCAGTACATTTCAAGGTAGTCTTCTGTGCTTTTATACGAGTACATGCACTCGTAAAAATCGCAATGCAAAGCTAATTTTATTATTGAATTCTAATTATCAAAATTACTTGTCCAACTCTGTGTAGTGATAACATTTTTTTTTTCTGCGCTTTCTCTACTCTCAACCTTCATTTGCCAAACTATGTATTTTAGTTTTGCTTCGGACAAATCGTAACTCTAGTCTATATCTCAATTAATTCCTTATAATAGTTCCATTGATTGACATTGATGAAACTTTTCGAAAAAAATTCGAAAGTAAAACAACATATCCAAACTATTTGTTGAATAATTTTAGATTATTTAACCTGTATCTAGAATTTAAAGATAAACCGGTCAAACATGTATCATTTTTATCTAACTACTCACAAGCAAAAATGTAATACCGTTATACATTTACAGTTATATGTAAATAAACTGTAAATATTAAATAAAATAAAATAAATATAAATAAATAATTTGAAACTAGCTTATTGTCTGCGGTTCCGTTCGCGTGGTACATACAAGATGTCTTGTATACTAAAATCTTCCTGGAGAAATAACCAACACGATGGTGAAAATCACATCAAAATCAAAATGCCAAGTTCTAGGACGCACAAGGAAAAACAGAAGGTTGAACAGTCGTTGCGTTTTACAAATATAAGAGAAGAGTAGAGATCACTAAAAATATCAAATTATTCTTTCCTAACTGTTCCTAATCGGGATGTTTTTTCTATAAAATGGCACAAAAATTGCTCTCCCGATTGCAAATTTAACTACCTTTGAAAACAGTATGCTTCCAATTTCTTTTAACTCGCATTTTTCCTAATCGCAATTAAAAAAGAATGTTTTTTTTTTTAATTAGAATTCAGCCATTTATATAATGAACCAATTAGAAGCAAGCCTTTCTTGCCATTTGCTTTACGAACGGCATAAAGTTTAAGATTTGTGATACTTCTCAGAATACCTACTTAATACAAACTTCCCGGACACGAGTGCTTATTCAAATACCAGTCATTTTCAAGTAATTTTAAAAGATTTTTAGATATTGAGAAGTAAGTACTTGAGTAGTAAAATAATCTGGTTATTCAGTTAAATTAATTCACACACAGAAAAATACACAATATATCTAGAGAAATGCCTAGTGGATAATGCTTCAAACCATTATCCATCATCTTTGGTATCATAGTTCATCATAGTTCATCATCATAGTTCATCTTTGGTCACATTGTGCAACAAATTTGATAATCTAGTTCACTTGCAGTTGCGACTTCACAATTTGAAGAATTTTCTTTAGTTGCAAAATAAATAAGCCTTTTAGCACATCAGATAAAATTACCGTACAGTCAATTACCGTATTATCGTATCAATAACAACAAATCGACTCTGGAACGCGCTGTCTGTCAATATTAAACAACACCAATATTATTAAACATCACAGAAGTGCGCTCCATCCGCATTTCCTCGATACGGAGGTGTCGCGTATTGTTCGCTCCAAAAATCATTTTATACCGCGAACCCGTAGGCTGTGGAACGAACTGCCTCAAGAGATTTTTCCATTAAGCTACGATATGGGGTTCTTCAAGAAGGCTGTGAATAGGATATTGCAAGTTCGCACCCGCATAGCCCCTGCTGTTGCAGGTGTCCGTGGGCGGCGGTAACACTTATCATCACGTGGAACCGCTTGCTCGTCCACCTACTTCCTATATATAATATAAAAATATCTCCCCGAGGTATTTTCAAAAGAGGATTAAAGAACACCTTCTTGAAAAGGACACTGCTTAATCACCCTTTGTGTGGTATATAATAATTCTTTATACATGAGTATATACATATATTATTCCTAAGATATATATTTTTATATGTATATAGTGCAATACCTCTAAACTTATTAGGAATTGTAAACTAATAAACAATTGTGTTGCTCTGAAAAAAAGAAACGACATTTAAAGTTTATTATTTAAATTGCCAATTCCTTTTTATACACTTTTTATACTTAAATCTAACAATATAATGAATCATGGTGACTTCTGTCGAAACTAAACATCAGCTGCTCTTCCAACCGTGAGGGCCGCCATTACTCACAGCGCCATCTATGGAGTACAGTACATGGTCACTGTTTACAGATAGAAGAGCGCTGTACAAATTAAAGAAATATAGTTTCTTTACATGTATATTTGTATGTAGTTTTGGCATGAATTAATTGTATGTTTAATAATAGACATGAATACAACTAATTCTTTTTTCGACCTTCTATACTTGTCACATTTATTTACTCCCCTACCGCTTCATGTCATGCATAGGCCAAAAGTTAACTTGTAAATAAATAAACCCCTCCGCTTTTAAACAACCGTAAACTGACTTGAATTATTATCCCCAAGTCATGAAGAGAGCCATATTTGTGTCATAGTGTCCCCAGCCGACTCACAACGACACTTGGACATAGTTCATTACTTAACAGCACCATAACCTCGTAGGAACCATTTGCAGTGAAATAAACCTATTGTGCTGCCCTTGTACGAGGATAATTGTTTTCGTATGTGGCTTTTGGGAATCCTCAACAAAGTGCTGTGTTGCTTTCGTTAAAATCCTAGTTGGTATTATTTCAATTTTATTTATTTATATTTATTTCACTAGGCCTAGGCCTGGCCAAGTTTCCCATAGCGTGGAAACTTGGCGTGGTACGTCCTCTGGCCAGATGGATTGACGACTTGAAGGAAGTCACTGGTAATATCTGGATGAAAAGAGCTGAAAACCGTGTGCTGATGGTCCTTAGTACAGGCCTAGGCCTAGTCTATATTGACTATTGCTAGAAATGTGTGTATATAATAAAGGTCTTATTCTTAAAAAAATATACATACACGTTCTGCCAGAATAACGGTGTGCAAATGTTATACAATCATATGAATTGAAAATTACTAATTATTATTAAATTGAAAATTCTCGAAAATTGATAAACTAATTAGCTATATTTAATGTGAAGTAATAAATATATGTCCATATAATATTATTTAGAGCAAAGCCTCGTCAAAAAATAAAAAAAAGAACATTAATAGTAAATCTTTGTCATTTAGATAGCTGTCAATATTGTAATAACATCTATTAAGTAACACTGAATAGTTTTCTTTTAAATAAATTAATATTAATTAATATATTAATATTAATTCGTAACTGTTATATATTATTATTAATATTAATCCCTGTTATAGTGTCAGGGAGTTTATTATACAATTTGATCGACATGCAGTATGCGTTTCGGCTAAACATTTTGATTCTCTGCCGTGGTATGTACCTATAGGTTTTTTTTGTATCTCATCCTTGCGCATTCTTATATACTTTGATTTTTTTTTAAACGGTTAGGGTATTTTTCTACAAATATGTATATTTCATAGATGTGCATCTATGAATGGTGCGTATCCACGGTATGCTGCTAAAACTGTATCTTTCGTCTCTATATGTCTTAATCTATTTAAAATATAAACAAAGCTATCCAATTTGCGGCAGATACGTTCACTATGAGGCTTCCAATTGAAGAACTTATCTATTGTTATTCCCCAAAAAAGCGGTTGATTGAACTTTTTCTATCGGTGTATCAACGAAATATTAAGTTTTAGAGAGTTACTATTATACGTTTGAAATGCTATTAATTTCGTCTTTGTCAAGTTATTGTCTGTGGTATTTATATTCAACCAATTAACTGATTGAAAAGCATTACATCAGAGTCTGATGTAAAATATGTGTGTATATATGTATATATATGCATGTGTGCACGTATACATATACATACATGTATGTAATTAGTACCAAAATTAATAGTAATAAGTACTAACATAGTCTATGGGTTGAAATTGTTACTAACACTAAAGAATGAAATATGGATCTTGTTGTCTGAAATAAATGAATTATTATTGAATTCTGAACTCATGGAAATCCTATCTTTAGATTTAATTATCAACGTTGTATCGTCTTCAAATTGTACACAATTGTATCTGGTTGAATCAGGCAGATCGTTTATGTACAGTAAAAACAGCAATAGGCCTAGAACACAGCCCTGTGGCACTCCATAAAAGTTCAGTCGGTTTTCAAAATACTTCCAGGTCTTCAGACCTGAAAGTATTTTTACGATGTGTTGTGTTACACATTTGGACACATTGTTTTCACATTCACTAAGATTGCTAGAAAACCTCTGTTACTCTAATACCATATTTTTCAATTTTTTTAAGTAATGTAATGTCATGAGTTCATGACAGACATAGTCGAATGCCTTAGTCATATCGAGTAAGGCACCTACGAGATGACCTTTATTAATTAAACTGTCGCTTATTATTTTGATTAAATTAAAATATGCTAATATTGTGATACTGTTTTTATAAAGCAGAATTACTTCGTCTTTAAAATGTTAAAGGATAATAAAAAACTGTAAATTTTGTTTACAATTTCAAATGTTTCAAATATTTTTGACAAGATCGGATTTAAGGTAATAGGGCGATAATTACATATGTCGTGGATATCTATGTCCCTTCTTAAATACTGGTTTCACTGTTGACAATTTCAGTCGTCTGGGGAAAACACCTCGTGTTAATTACGAAGTTAAATCATAAGTTAATTACGAGGCTTAACGGATTTGCAATATATTATACACTATTCTTTAATATATTTGTACTGATGTTGTCATGGCCTGTAAGGTGGGGTATTATTTAATTGTTTTACAATTTTATAAATTTCTTCTTGATTAGTGGGATCAAGTACTTGATCGGGTATAAACTAGATAAAATATTTCGTATTGTAGTACATGTATATTGATTATTGTTTATATTCTGTTTTTTGTTATTCAAATCTATAAAATAATTATGAAAAAATTCAGCAATGTTATTGGGTTCACTAATTATTATATTATTGTTTACTTTAATATTATTTATTTCCCTGTATGTACCTTTTTTATCAATATTGTTATTTATAATATGCCACGGTTTTTCGATTTTAATATGTATTTTGTATTATTCATTATTTGCCCTTTTGACATACCTCACCTTAAAATTTTTGTGTAAGTTCTGTACCCATTTCTAATATATAGTGTCCTAATTCTAGAGTCCCTAAGAATTCAAAGTAATTTTGAATAATTACTTTAATAATTTTAAAATTAAATTATAACTTTTAATTACTAGTAATTTAAGTTAATTAAAAAGTCCAAACGCGTTTAATGGATTTAAAAAGAAGACATATTCATATTATTTTTCCTTTCTTGACGAGCGGCCAACCAGAGTTGTCGAGGTTAGACTTAGGTTAACCTTCATCGAGATTAAGACTCCGAAAAGGTTAGCTGGCAATTTGCTTTATAATCCTATTTATTTATTTTTTCACTAACTCCCGCACATATTCCCCGACTAAGCGAGTACCGCATTAAAGATTAATGACAGCATATTAATGCTGTCATTAATCTGACATTAATTAAACATGACTTTTATACAATATTAATTTATGTTATTTGTGTAATAATAAGGAATGCTCTAAAGAACTGTCCACTTTGATGCCAACTTCGAGTTTTTACCAGCGCACCTCCCGTCGGCGTTGTTGCCAAAATCGCGGCACACAGTGCGGTCGTCAAAACACTTTATACCCCGAACCCGAAAGTTATGGAATGGACTGAGATTTTCCCGCTGCGCTAGGACATGGGGTTCGTCAACAAAGCTGTGAATAGGATTTTACAACCCGCATACCCCCTGGTGTTGCAGGCGTTCATGAGCGGCGGTAACCACTAACCATCACGTGGACCGCAAATTAAGTAACATAATTTGTAACCTTTGCAAAAAAGACGAACATTAAAAATTCTTTTGTATATTTTTATCTTTAGTAAATCTTGTAATTACTAATTAATTAGTATGAGGAGTAATTACTTTTCTCTTAAATTTTTCATAAGAAATCTGTCGGACCGCAATATTCAAAATACACTTTTAGAAACCCAAAAAAATACTACAGTCGAGGAAATGTTACACCAATATTGTAAATTATCAGTGGGGAATTTCCTTGTTAAAAAAAAATATCGTTTCAATGAAAATTAATTACAATTCACATTTGCTTTTGACAAAAAAAAATCTTGTTGAACTTATTTTCTGTCGACTTTAGTTATAACGTCCATTTTAATAAAGGTCAAAAAGTTATCTATGTGTTTATCGAGTTTCTACATTTCATGCTATACTGTTCGTATATTGAACCAATCGATCAACAACCTAACCCAAAGGTTGTTTGGAAGAGATCACTATTAGCGATAAGACTGCCTTTTTCATACTATTTAATGTTTTTTGTATTATATTGTATTTTAATCTGTGGTGTACTTACTGTATTATTCAATAATCTATCCCACATGTATGTATAAAGTCGTTATTAGCGGATTTTATAAAACAAGGAAGTCAAGTAACCGTCGCGAGCCGTTGACTGGGTTCGGCCGTTGCTGCCGCCGTGGGTTCAAGTATTATAAGTATTTAAAAAATGTTAATGAGCTTGTCTTCCAGCGATAAACTGCCACGCAGTTTGTCGCAAGTGTGATGGTAGTTAATCTGCATGTACTTCGTGAAAAATTTAATTTAAGAATCGTCATAAAATTTCCAGTATAAAATCGTAGGAGCAAATCCGCAAACAAACGTGAGTGTGGCATAAAACTACAGCAATTTCCAGGATTTACGACCTATTGTACATTCACGTCTAAATTGCACCTACAATTCACCGGTGGGCTCACCCAAATGACGCGGGCCCTTCTGTATGGAAACAAATGGAAATTCGTATTTTAATTTCCATAATTCCGCCTTGACTCTCTCATATTACGTTTGTACGGGAGGATATGAAAGAATGACATTTATGCGAAATGGAAGGCTCTTCCCACCTGTTTCTATTTGAGAAAACGTGTGTATGTTACTGCGAATGTCCGAAGTGCTGTGAATATCGACATTTACTAGTGAATGTTGATATTAACTTGAATTCTTTACTAAAATTCCGAAATTGTTTATTTAAAATAGAGGTTTTATAGTGAGGTTAACGGTAAGTTTTCGTATGCAAATTTTTACGTAGCAACGTAGGCAAACAATGTAAACTTACGCTGGGGGCATTGGTTTCTCTTTGGGAAAAGTCTAAATTCTTGTGGTCCTAGTGGACCTTTCAAGAGTCACCGAACAAAAGGGCATCATTGACTGACCACGAGGTGTTAAAGAATGACGAATTTATATAATTATGGTTTATTTGGCGAATTATGGTCGAACTGAGAAAAATATATGATGTGCGATAGCACTCATCTAATTTCTATCCAACATACATACTGCATAGTAGAATATGTTATTGGCATTAAGTTTGAATATCAGTTATTTGTTTCTCTGTTTTGCTGTAGATTTATGTTCAGAAGTAAATTAATATACCAGTGCCTCTGACAATCGCAAATCATATGTAAATCATTTTAACTTAAATTCACTACCGCCTTTGTATAGGTCAATATCAACCGAAGTTTGACCAAAGATTAAAAATCCCAATCTTTAACTAGCAGTAATGATCATTGTCAATTGTCACAGGTGGACGTCGACAACCACCAACTTCAGACATTGACAGCAACATATACGAATTACGCTTATATAAAACCGGTATCGTAAATTGCCACGTTATCCATTTCACTGTAGGTACCTATATACTCGTATATACATATTTTTTTTCGGAATGGCTAAATTCTTGTGGCCCTAATGGCCTTTCAAGAGTCACCGGACATGTACTCGTCGATATTTTTGATAGTCACAATTACTTTTTCCAAGAAAATTGTGTTGATTTACACGTTTCATATATATTTCTGTAATCACAGCAGCTCCGATAATATACTTCGTATACATCTTCGTATTTCAGACCGCGACCGGACTCTGAAAGATGTATAGAACATAGAGTGGTTACAGCGTAATGTAATAAACTATGAAAAAGTTTATGGATGTTTGTTTCTTTTGTACTCATCGTCTCTTCGTGTTTGTTCGGAATACGAAGATAGCCGACGGGCATTATTTACTTTGTTGTATTGTACGACCAATTTTTGATAGTAAAATAGTTTACAGTCAAGCAGAAAGTTCTACTGATGGTAAGAGGATACTGTCGCTGATGGACTTTCCTGATGTATGCCGACGTCAGTCAAAAATGACAAACGTTGACAATGACAATTCCGCATTTTTTATATATTTATTTATTCAGACAACACAGATCCATACAAATGGTAAGTAACTTAAAAAACTATGTTAGTACTTTATAACTAGATGACAACTATCTTTAGGAATTGGGATTTAGAAAACGGAGGATTTGATTTCGTGATATGGCATATTTCATTTTCACCGAATATTTTCAGAAATTCACTCTCAATGCTAAACTTTGTATATTTGATCCATGTTAGTCATTCAAAAAAAAAAAAGAAAACACTAAACCTAGTTTCCATTGTATTAGTCATAAATTCTAATGACTATTCTAATGGCCATACACCTCTCATACACAAGACGATGTGTGGGAGGCCCGTTGCCAGCAGTGGACAATAAATGGGCTGGTTACATTACAGTTACGGTATCTATGAAGATGATCTGATAGCTTGGGTCTACTCTTCGTGAATCGCGAATTCACGCCTCGGCCGTACCACTGAATTTCTACTTACTTATGTCGCTACTAATTTTTAAATTATGACTTCCTCGGCAGTGAAGGAAAATATCGTGAGCAAATCCACGTGCTCGAGAATTAAAATAAATTTACAGTATGTGTGTCCAATCCAGCAGTAGAACACACTTCTTTGTTTTACTTTTTTTTTATAGTGAAGTAGGCGGGCGAGCACTTCGATTTTCTTAATCTATTTTTGTTTTATATGCGGAAGGAAGGCGGATGAGCAAGCGGTCTCACGTGATGGTAAGTGTTACCGCCGCCCATGGACACCTGCAACACCAGGGGGTATGCGGGTGTGACCTTGCAAAATCCTATTCACAGCTTTCTTGAAGAACCCCATAATGTAGCTTAGTGGAAAGACCTCTTGAGGCGGTTCGTTCCACGGTCTACGGGTACGCGGTATAAAATGATTTTTGTACCGAACAGTACGTGACACTTCTTCCTCTTCTTTTCGTAATGGACGGAGGATAGCGAGCAACATGGCTATTCTCACGCGAGAGACTGCTGCTCGGAACAAAGACTCTGTTGATTTGGAGTGCAACTTTATAGACTGACATCTATCTATCTACCTGTACATATGTCCATCTATCTAATCTATCTTTCCATCTATCAATCTATACAACGGTCCATCTATCAACTTATCGATCTATACATATATCTAAGCGAAAGAAACGTGAAGGTTTAGGCGTTTCAAACAAGTAAACGAAATTATTGGAACGCTTGAACTGGCTGATAAAGTTAAGAGTAACAACGCTTCAGTGTAATTCGGGACTGCAAGAGATAAGCGTTTAGCGGTTGCTCCAATTAGGTACTGTGGAAAGTGACGTGACCCCACAGCAAGTTCTGTAGCGCGATTAAAACCTATTTTTCCTAAATCACTCTTACTCTTAATGAGGCTTACCCTCACTCTTTGTCATCAAATGTAAAAAAGCTAAAGACCGTTTATGGTGGAGCGGGCGGTCCTTGGAAGAGGCCTGTGGAGCCAGTTGAAGAGTTGGATATAGGCTTCTGTATTAATATTATGGAAGATGATAAGGCCGTTTAGATAAAAGAGTCTTTATTTACAATCACTATACAATATAAATCATAATAATGTAAAGATAGAAAATGGATTGTTGATAGGGGAGCGCGTCCGTTCCCGATGAGTGCATTCCACAAACTGTCGGATCACGTATAGAGTACGCCTAACGGTTTGACTTGACATTATGGGGAAACAAAAGAAGTCAAATTTGGAAGCAATCAAACCAGACGAGGCAATGTCCAATATATTTTTTTCATTTATTTGTTCGCGTCCAACATCGCGCTACAATATAATATACTCGTAAAACTCTCAACTCACACTTATCCTACTAGATGAAAATGATTTGCGTTGTAGTCTTTATTCAAAACCCCGTCAGCGTCCGTGACTTGGAGCTCTGATGAATAAGTCGTAGTACACACGCATACAGAATTCTTAACAATGCGGTTGTGAGATGACGATGCTTTTGTACTATTATTTACTGTCGTATAACGAGGTGTCTTACTCGTATATACATAGATCAGAATATATATATCATGCTACACCATATCATACCATCAGCTTATGTCTCTTCACTGCTGAATGAAGGCCTCTCCCAGGGCTCCACACCACACATCAAGATGCACTTGTGCCGTTTTTTTCTAAGTTCAGAAAAATTGTTATTACACTAGTTCATACCGTTCTTACCGTTTCTATATGTTGTCGATTTTGTGTCAATATATTGATTCTGAATACTTATATTCCTTAATTTTTTAAATATTCAAACCATCATAATTATTTTGGGCGTTCTTAATCGATTTGTCCTATCTACGATCATAAGCTTGTCTGGCATAATATGTTCGTACATGGACTCTTGTTCCAATCGTGTTGCATCACCTGGCCGGAGAGCGTCCCCCACTGCCTCTATCTCATTGGTTATCGGTCCTACGGAAAATATAGAATAAGATGCAGTCCATTTGACGGCAGTCTTCTTTGAGAGAAGGGTAACGTAGTCATTTGAGTGGGCCCCACCCCATGTGGTATTGCATCGTACACCATCGCCCTCGCATTTTTATTGCATTCCCATTAAACTATTTTTATGGTGAATTTATTTCAATAAATTTAAAAATGTTCCTTTCAGGTTGTTCATACATATACATTATACGATGAATGTCATCAATGTTTACCTCATCAATGTTTAAATGCAAGCAACACTGTATCTAAATAAATCACCATAGTAACTCGAATAACCTATACCTGCGTCCCATTTCCTATTAGGCCGTCAGATGCAACTGATTTCTACTGGGAATACAATGGAATGGATCAGATTACTCTAAAGTGTATTTCACACTTTCTATAGAACTTAGTAAATAACGTCGTTTATCAAAGACGGGTCCTATAAATATCTAGACGTTTCTTAAACAGTTTTTTTATTGAACTACATAACAAAAATAAAAATCACATAATCTGCAGAGCAGTTTGTCGGCAAGAATGCTCTCTCTACTTAAATTAATTCTAGTGGTGGTTATTGTACAATTATCCATGTGTATTTATTATGACAAATGCTGTATTTACAAATTATGTTAATACTTTTGTTTACTAATATTAAATAAAATATGAATTGTTTTTTTTTAATGTATTTCAAATATTTCTAATAAATGTTTTCTTAATTTATTTTTGAAGACAGCGTTTTTAATTTTTTTTGTAATTTTTAAATTTTTTGTAATTTTTAAATCTAAAGAAATTATTTTTATATTTAGGTATTTTCTATATACTTGTATTCATTTTATTTTGCTTAGATTCGGACCGAGCATGCATACAATGCACACTAATAAACACACCATATTTCGCACTTATAATAACATACGAATATAGTAAGGAAAAAAAGATATAAATAATGTCCACTCTTATAGCCCGTCCCCCACTGCATTCCCCGGTAGGTGAGTGGTGGCGAGCCTTTGGATAGGCCTCCAAATCCAGCAATAGAGAGACATTGACTGTTATTTTACTCACATTCAAAAAGACAATTCAACAGTAAAGACTAGAACAGTATATTTTAGACTTTTGTCTAGATTAGAAACGTCTCAGTGAAAAGGGCAACATAGATCACATATTTTATTCATTCATCCGTGATCTATTGAGCGACCTGTTTCGATAATTGCTCTGTGCCTAAGAAAATAGGCAAGTTTCAGAGTTCCCTTCAATCAGCACCAATTAACTACGAAGGATCTATGTTGTCTAGATGCCGTAACAAAACTTCCAAATGTAAACCTTCTTTAAAAATAGCTATTTTTTATAGAAAATACTTACGCCTCATTTTCTTTCTTTCTTATACCAGGGATAGATATGAAAACGATACGTCCTTCACTGTTGGGCAGCCCGGTGATCGATGCGGCTCCAACTGAAAATCAGCGTTGCAGTTCCCGCTGAGCTGAATTATGCTGAGTTTGTGTCGATTGACACAGCATTTAATGTTCTCATCTTAGATCAAATCAAAAGAGCATTACCAAATAAAAGTCTACCTTAATAAAAGTAAAAATCCCATTTTTACTTTTATTATCAATAATAAAAAGATAGACAGACGTAATTTATATAATATGTACAGATTAAAGTTTTATTCGAATCATGGGATTGCGAAACTCAGTAAAACAAGTTGTAACTTATTTATTAGTTAGTAGCAGGGATCAAACTAGATGTTTGTCCGGCAAAACTATCCCAATGTTAGGATTATACCGAAATAAACTTTTTGCCTTTGGGCATCACCAACGCAGTGATTCAATTTACGAGTTAGTTTATATTTTCTTTGTATTGGTAGTAACAATAATATTTAACTCGTCTGTAGCAGAAGTTTTTCATAAGTACCTTAATGCTATAAAGCATTTTCTTCCAACCAGACTTGAGGTTATTTTGCGATAGTCTTATACACCACGTCGTGTGATAAGGTGAATAATTGTGATAGGGTTATATTGTATTAAAAGGATATATTTTCGTTATTTTTATTTTATTTGGATAAACGTACATTACATTTTAATATAATGTAAGTTTAGTTACAATAACTGTAAGTAAGTTACTGTAACACATTCTTTTAAATTCCAAAATGACGACTGTAAGTTAAAAAAAATCCGGGTACAGTGTTACTCTCCATAACATATGAAAGGTAGTGAAGAGTGGGATTGACAAATGTATTAATTACACGCTTATATACATATTGATGGGTTTAAATGAAACGAATTCAGAAAAATATTTAAAAATAGCATTTGTATATTGCGAAAATGGCAACTTTTACTTGCTATTTTTAGAACTTATGAGTAGTTCTTAGTTTCGGATTTTTTTTTATCCCTTTCCCCTCTCGGCCATTTTACCATAACTATCTTGAGCCCTAAATTTATCCCTAGATATGTCTGAATCAATTAATAAAATACATTCATTATAATAAAACATTCATTATAATAAACATGTTTATTATATTAATAAAATTCATTATAATAAAAACAATGTGTTCACATAAAACAACATAATCAATAAATTAATTTATTATTTAACTAGCTGTGCCCTGCCACGCGTTGCTGTGGCTGCTCAACAAATGGCGCTTACCCAGTTTTTACCCGTTTTTGGGTAAAAAGCATTTTTGTTTAAATTTCTATTCGAGTATTTTCTATTTATTTCAATATATTTCTAGATTAATTTTTCAGATATTTTAATAGTTATTTTGCTATTCGGGATGGAGAGGAATCCAACAAATCAGAGATCATTAAAATCGGTCCAGCCGTTTGAGTTATAAATGGTGTAACTAACCCAACTTTGTTTTATATATATATATAGATTAGTAGATTTACGTTTAATGGAATAATGTAACACGAAGCTTTACATCCACGTGGAATACAAAATGTGTGATTCTGAATAGTTAATTAGTTTGTTATTCATTCATTAGATCATTCATTGATTCGTTCGTTCGTTGATTTGGTCATCAGTACTCACATTTGATAGTCCTATTTCCGCGGTCCATAGATTCTTAAACAATTACAGATGATATGACAGTTTTCTAAAACAAACGAAAAAGTAAATTACTACTATTAGCCGGCAGCCAAAGTTTGGATGACATAACTTTAATAAGATTTATGCCAGTCTGTCAGGACACCGACAGCGATGACACACACACCTACAGCAAAGTATTAATATTGCTATGGTAAAAATGTTAATTAGGATAATTAGGATCCTCGTAGTTGTATTTTTTTTGTTACTAAATATATATTATTATTATTTTTATATTCTGATGCATAGGGTCTTAGCTATCCAGTTGTTTAATTTACCCGAGCCCTCTCGCCACTGTATTTGATTTCTAATAATCCGAAATTAAAACTTCAACGACGCCTGTTATGTTTATAATTCCTCCTTATATCTACATATTGCTATTATATATTATCAGGTGATGCGTCACGATAATGACTCCCGAGAGAACTTACAATAGTTCGGGATTAAAGATATCCTATAAGTTGAACCAGGACATAAACTATCATTAGGTACAGTTAATATCAATAAAATCCATATACTCGTGTATGTAGTGTTTTTTATGTAATGACTGATATTGTACATGCGTTGGTGATTTCCTCAGAAAATTTATAACGGATCAGGATAAAATGTATCCTAAATGTTAACTTTCATTAAATTCTGTCCCGTGGCTTTTGCCTGATGCGCGTTCAGACAATCAGACAGACAAAAATCGTAAAAATGATTATTTTGGCTTCTGTATCATACACTGCGACTGTACACTGTAATGATTTTTTTTAAAGATATTTCGTGTACAGACACCTTTCCGTCACTATTTTATTATATGTATAGATAATGTCAACCCTCAGGCCAGGTGGACCGATGCCTTGAAGAAGTTCCCCGATGTGACTGGATGAGAGGAATAGAAGACTGTGTGTGGTCACGAACCGCGATTGAGGCCTATATTCAGCAGTGGAGAGATACCTACAGGTCGATAAATTGTAATGGTATTATAGTATGGTGATACATTTACAATGAAATATTCACGAGGATATTTATATTTTTAATCCAGTGTTATTCTTTATTAATAATTGTGAATTAATTACGCAAGCAGAAGATGATAAGAACCCCTCTCGGTGAAGACCTTTTCCAAAGTTTCGCAGATTATTCTAATCTTTGCCACTTCTGTTTAATTGTTAAATAGTTCCCTGCGTATTCAATTATTGTAACTAAAATATCAAAACAAACCAAGTCAAAAAAGATTTTTCACCTGTTCAGGCACAATCTAACCTTTATCTCATTGTGTTTAGCATATACAAAAAGTTCAAAAAATATTCCTAAAGACGTTTAATGTACAAAAATATAAAATAACTGTTGTTCCGACCTTCATTGCATTAACAATATAACCATTGTCAACCCCAACAATGATGTTTGCGCAATACAGACCTTACTATAACATTATTCCCAATTTTTACATAAATTGTCACCAAATGTGGTGTGACAACCTTGCTTGTCATCTAAGGCTTCACAGAACCATTCTCGATTTACAAAATTGTCAACCCTAGCCCTTTAAATTACAGACGTTATTACATTTTATTAACCGCAACGTTGTGTTTGTATTTTGTCAAATATATGGGCAATATATGGCCGGAGGCAGGTGATTGCGAGTTACTTCATAATCGCTGGCTCATAAATCCAATACAATGTTTTATCGCGGTGAAATAATCGTGCTTTCAGTGTGTTTGTTATGTGTATTTGCACAGCTCTGCGACGATACGGACGCCAGTATAGGAGACGCGGTATGTACCTAATTTTTTGCTCAATTTATTTTGAAACAGAAAGAAAGAAAGAAAAACTGTTTTATTTCCTGTATACAGTGACAAGTCGTACGAAAGATACAAAAAAAGAACATGCAAAAACAAAAAAGAAAATATATATAATACACTTAATTGCGCCACTGCAACAGGAAATGGGTACATGACACATCCGCTTCGGAATATGACGTCTTGTTCCTAGAATAATCACTTCCCAAAATGAATACTTTTCCAAAGTGACCACTATTATATTATATCCCTATATATTATATCAAAATCTAAATTGAAATCTAAATATATAAGAACATAATATTTTGCCTTTTCATACATACATACAGACACTTAAATAAAACATAGTTTCAAATGAAAATTCCTTAACATTAGGAGTATCCACTAACATTAATAATAGACTTCCTACACTCCTTTTTTCCAAGACTTTTCCCAAATCCATTCCTTAATCGCCAAGATAGGCAGCGACTACGGAGACATGCCAATATTTGTCATTCTGGACTGATATTGGCATGTATCGCGGATGTCCATGGACGACAGTATCCACTTATCGCCAGGTGGACTGACTGACTGCACGTCCGTCACCTTCTTTCTATAAAAATAATCTGTTCTAGGTCTGTAGTACTATTCCAGATCTCACTGTGCTTATTCCCCATTATTTCTCGCACGGAAATTTATATAAGGTCCTACAAAAATACTGTAAAATATTCTAGTATATATTCCAATAAAAAATTAATTAACTGACATTTAATTCGGCCCAACTTAACAATTCACCTAAACCTACAATCAATCATTAACGGGCAATAAAAATTATTATACACTAGCTGTACCCGGCCACGCGTTGCTGTGGCTGCCCAACAGATGGCGCTTACCCTGTTTTTGTTACCAAAGGGGTTGTTACCACTTTTCTCTGTGACTTCACAAATTTGAAGCGGTTTTATATAAACGTTTAATAGTACTTTGGGGCGTGTTTATTAATGTTTATTAATGACTCATCGGGGATTGCACTATTACAGATTGTCAACCAGACAGGTATGATCTTTATTATAATCTTTTAAAAGACTATAAGAGTTTCTTTTAACCGTTGGCGATTTATCAAAAAAAATAATTATTTCTTTTCCATTCTGTATATGACATGACCTTACATGATTGTAAATGAAACAGAAGGTACTGTACAAAAATCAAAATATACGATCGCCTCTTTCTCATTTACAACGTGTCATAAATATTGTCTGTTACTGTACATAATCTATGGTATGTAGATTTTGTCAATAAATTCACCACTTCCCGACGAAACCTTTTGACCTTTTTCCTTCACATCTTTAATCTAAAAAGGTTAGCCTTTTACAGAAAAAAAAACTTTCGGCATGTGGAATAGAAATATTTTCCGATGTTATCGTAAAACATAAAAAGTAATTTGGTAACTGTCACTATCTGATAGGTAGCTGTCAGTATTTACCCTCAATTCCAATCGGACCACAAAAGTTTTTTAACATTTGTGTAGTTTGGGTAAATGTTTGATTAAATTAAACCAGTTAAAATACCAGGACTTGCGGAAATACATTTTATACCGCGAACCCATAGGTTGTGGAGCGAACTGCCTCAAGAGGTTTTTCCATTAAGCTACGATATGCGGTTCTTCAAGAAAGTTAGTTATTGTGTGTCACGTTGTGATAAATAAATCCCAACAACAACATTTCTGTAAAAATGTTGGCAATCCTCGCGACTTTTTGACCGATAAAAGTGTTCTAATCTAAAAGTGGCCAAGACTTGTTCAATGGAATTTTTACTTCTTGTGGCGTGGCCATTTCATTTAGGGGTTCACTTAAGTTATCAGTGGTAGAAATACGCGAATTAGTCGATCTACCTTGTACAGTTAACAGAAAAATTGTTTTAATGTACTTAAAACAGTATTTTAAACAATATGTACTTTTCTTTCGGACACCATTTCAAACTTAGTGAGCGACACAAACAAAAACCCTGTAACGAGTTAACACATACGGAACTGGGCTTAGTCAATTTACATATATTTTTTCTGTGGCAAATTTCCGTCACAGTAAAGTGGTAGTACGTTTACAAAGGACGGAACAGTTAAACTCCTTAGCATAGTATTATGTACACGAAAAGCATAGTATTATGTTTTCATTTGATTACTACATACATTTCGGTAGAGGGAGAATGCATGTTGCATTCCCACAGCCGCCGGGCACACTCGACTGGCCACGTTACCCCTCTCTCACAGAAGACTACCTTGAAATGTACTTTCCTACTTTATCGTATTTCCCCAATGTACGTACGTGTTTCGGTATTGAGTGAGATATGCCGGAGCCCATTCCCACCCCATCCTCTACCTCCCCATTTTCCTAATCCACTCCTTAATCTGCAAAGGTAGGCAGCGCATCCGAGGGCGTGCCAACGTTTGTCATTCTAGATTGATGTAAGCATGTATCGCGGATCACTATGGACGACAGTATCCACTTACCATCAGGTTGACTGTATGCTCGTCTGCCGCCTCTTTACTATAAAAAAACCATTAGGCACGTTGAAGTTTAATAAACTATCACTATTAAATCACAATGTTTATAATAATCAAACAAAGACTCGAATTCACTTCTCGCGATTCCAACAAATGGTCAAATTCGTCATCAAATTGTACATTTAATAATTACAATAGTAATTCACAATACACGTATTTCCTCACAGATTGTGGTCTGTCTACAAGTATATGTGTACGAATTAAATTATATCCGTCACGTGTGCTACACACAATGATAACTACATATACTAATTAGAAAATTATATAGTATAGTCTTTTAACACCTACGAGTTTTGTGTATACTTACTCGTATCGCTAATTCTTATTAGTGTATGTACAATAATTCACACATCCGTGTATGGCGTGTATACCAATCCAATGGCGTGCATTGGTTTTGAAACTTAATAAACGGCGGTGTCCGTTTATCAACTTAATATACTTATGTAGTGTAGGTAGGCGCATATTGTCACTATCCGATATGTGGGTAGCGTACGAGAGCAGTCTGTGGCCGACAATTAAACGTGTAACATATATTCCGTGTTCTCATTATGTAAATATCCCAAGATACAGGATAACTTAGTAAGCAATAGCGAAGGATTAGCGTACTGATAGCTATTGCATTTTGGGCAACCTCAGCTTGTATGAGATGCAAGCCCCTGAGTCTATATTAATGCACATTAATGTACAAAAGAAGAGTTTTATAACTTAAAGTATTCTATATTAATTGAATCTTCCGGGCTACTTGGGCGAGGTCTTCTGGAATCTCTTCTCTTTCTTCCATTAGAAGAATTCTTGGAAGAAAGAGAAGAGATTCCAGAAGTCCTCGGCCAAGTAACCCAGAAGATTCAATTTATATGGACACCGGCCGAGAAAGCCTACACTCCACTATTAACGTATTCTCTACTACCTTTGGATTGATCAGAGAGGTTTATTGGGGAGGTGCGAGAAAGAATTAAGTGAAATAGTAACTAAAGTATATACTAGTATAACATATACAAATATCCGAAAAATCCGAAGCCTGAAACCATGGATTCCAGGATGGGAAATTGTTTTTTGTGTCTCACTTTTTTCAGCCCAGACTACCATTGGAATTGTCGCTTTCAAAGTTAGCAACCGTACCTAAAACCCAACATGACCTGAAGCTTTTTAGCACACGTGAAAGATTGACTAAAATGTACTTGAATCCTCAGCCGTAAAACATAATTCTAAAAAAACAACATACGAGTAACATAACTGTCTTGTTTGATACGGGATCGCGGTGGATATCACAGATGAATCTTTTTCTACTAAGGAACTATGAAAATGTATTTGTTTTTACTATATACAAATGAGAATCCCTGTCTGTACATTTATAATTGTAAATATATCATTCAATATACCATCACTAAAATTGCATATGGTTCCACGTAAATAATGCTTTCACCATTGTTAAAATGTTTTCAAATGAGTTTTCAAAGCGCCCGTATATTTAACTCGTTCACGCATAACAAAGTTTACGCCAGTTTGAAAAGAGCTCTTGATATGCCACTAAACTGCTTCAATTTCATAATAATGTGGACAGGTGAACACATATTCAGGGATCTTATTAAATTTGGTCTATGTTTCAACATCATTGCAACTGTATTAGGAATCACGATAGATATTAATACAGTTTTCAATGGAACAGAAATTATTAGCTGAAACACAAGGGAGTGATTTTACAAATGAAGGTATGGCCCGATCTTACCAGTGTGACTAGTACTTACTAAGTGGGATTTCTGCGCCCCGCAAGCAATAGACATACAGTAAGAGGTCAAAGGTCATTGCTTGACTGGCTAAATTATCGTTTGACTGCCTGATATTGACCTAAAGGACAATGGAAGAAAATATATGCAAGGCGCCCCAACCCGCCAACAAAGATAAAATTGTACTTGTACTTGTACCAGCCTTTAATGTCCCTTTACAGAGCACAGGCCTCCCGTATTAAATCACTGATTTCAAGCTATAATTTATTATGCGGACCCAACGTGGATCCACCAACGCATACTCCACATTTTCTTTTCTGTTCAGTATCATGCTGGTTTCCTCGCGATGTTTTCCATCACCGCCGAGATTGTGATAATTTTTAAAAATCCATACTTAAGTAAAACCCAGTGGTACTAGCCGGGGAGCTTTTGTACCACACGAATGTGAGTCGAGTGTAGATAACCCTAGGCTATCACAGTTCCCTAGGCTATCACCGTTTACATAAAACAAAAGAAATGTGGTAATTTATTTGTAAAGTATCGTTATAAACAGTTGCTGAGGCTTGATAGCTACTGTCACCTTAATAAACTAGAGTTAAATATCGAAAAGTGTTCCTATACAACATTTACTCAGAAGAGCAAAGTATGCTTTTTTAATTATAAAACAAAGGACAGATACTTGACCG
This sequence comes from Sesia apiformis, assembly GCA_914767545.1. Taxonomy (NCBI): domain Eukaryota; kingdom Metazoa; phylum Arthropoda; class Insecta; order Lepidoptera; family Sesiidae; genus Sesia; species Sesia apiformis. Next base: position 16,334,315 of record OU611959.1, read on the forward strand.
GGACAAGTCAAAGTAAATATCCAGGTTTTAACATGACCACAAGTTTCTTATCAAAAACTATGTCGAGACATTGTTAATAAAGCATACAAAGCACTTGGTTTTGCGATGCGCTCATCGCAACCTTTAAAGAAAATGAAGTCTCTTAAAATAATGTATTGTACTTATGTTCGCGGTCACCTTGAATATGCTTCACAGGTTTGGGATTCTTGCCGCATATAAATTAAGATGAAAGAGAAATTTAAAATGCAGGTAGCTATTTACGATCTACGTTGTGTTCGATGAGGTACATTTACTTCCACTTTATATCCGTAGAAATATAGCTGATATTATATTCTTAATGGAGATTGGTAAGGGAGTCATTGACAGTCCAGATTTGTTAAGTTAGCTTGCTGTTAGGGTTCCTTCTCATTACTCTCGCTCCAATAAAGTATTTCACATCTCCACTGTTCACACTAACTATCGCAAAACTAGCTTTTTATTAAGGGCCCGCTCTGCATTCAATGATTGGTGTGGCGAAGATGAACGCATCGACCTGTTTTTTTCTAAGGGATAAATGCAATTAAGCGTACTACTAAATATGCGAGTAGCGTAGATAATACTTAATTGTGACCTCGCAATGTTGTGCAAATTGTTATTTATCTTCTAATTGTGGCCTATTAACTAAATCAATCACTCATATAGAATATACTTTTATAAGTAATCAATAAAAAATAACTGCTAAAGCGATGAATTCAAAAAAAAAAAATTAGATTTACCAAATAAGCTAAAAGTACAAAAGCGGTTTATATCACAGTTCACACACGGTTTTGACATTAACTGCCATAGCATTAAAAGATCTATGTTCGTTTGAGGTATATCTCAAGTGTGTTGGTACATGTTGATTTTTATTGGGGACAATTTAGATATCGTCCTTAATTTTTCCTTCCTTTCAATTATAAAGAAATCGTTATAAAGAATATAAGCATTGTTTTTTTCTGAACTGTAATGTACAGTGAAATCAACGAGACATTAGCTTTGCGTTTGTGTGAGAGCACACTGATAGTGTACAGTGCGAACCATTTCTAAAATCCGATTGACTCACACAGATGCAATCTCGTGTCTCGTTGATTTATTTCACTGTAACTTCTGTTATGTTTAAATGAACACATTATATATTCTTAGGTTTTCGCGATTACTATACATAGCAATTAACGTGGTCACGGGGTGACACCCCGTGACCACGTCCACTGCAAAGTGTTCGAAACGTCGGGATATAAATAATGTCAAATATACGCGATTTAAACCGTTCAAAGTTGTTTAATTGCTATGAACACATTATTTAAATAAATGGAAAATGAATGAAGTCAGTGGTAACTACACTCATTACTGTTAAAACCACAAAGTTAAACCTTAACAAGTTATAAGATAACCCACATAATGAGTCTAAAAGGATTATTAGCGCTCAGTCAGCGCCCAAGCGTTGAGCGATTAGCGCTCATTTATAAATCACGCTTTTTAACAGTAAGCATGGGTTTTCCATGCATCTGGAAAATCCAAGAGTGCGACGCACATTGTCATTATCATTAATTATCACACACATTATCATTAACAGTGATCATTCACTACAATTTTTCTGTGGTTTATTTCCTTAATTAAATACAAATTAAGAACATAACAAACTTTTATATCTAATGCTCGGCGTTTCTTTCCGGAATAGATAGGTAGATAGATAGAATTTTTATTTCATCCAGATAGGATCCAAAACGACGGGATTCACCAAAGAATATATATATGAAAAAATACATGACCATATTTGTCGCAGGGTCGAAAATTGACGAGTGATCGAATGAAGATCACGTACCTGGAAGCGCAATGAAGGACGCGCCCCGGCTAGGTGGAGGGACGACTTAAAGAAGTTCGTCGGTGGTGGTTCGATGACAAGAGCCAAGGGTCGTGAGTGCTGTCAAGTCTTAGGAGAAGCCTGTATCCAGCAGTGGAATGACATAGTCCGATAATATCAAGATATCAAGTATCGTATGCAACCGTTATCGTATACTTACCACTTCGAGACAATAAAGCAAGTCATAATTCACAGAATACCCAATTACAAGTGAATACCGATGTCAAGTTTGTTCACACATGAATTTGACATGAATACTTGAATTTCTCATATATAGATTTTGTATAAGTAGTCTATATTGCATCGCGATTGAGCAGTGCCGTGACAAACCTTATCGGATTTTATGGCCCCAAGATATGTACCTATAATAAAAATGTTAGCTGTGAATTTTAAGAAAAAAAAAATACCAATAAAGCACATTTGCCGAATGTTCGATATATAGGGACAGGAACATAATTTGTAGAGAATCAAGAAATATCGTGTCGGAAAGAGTCACTGCAACGCAATTACGAGTACCACGCGTTCCTATCAACATTCAGTAGGAATAACCGCAAGGTTGATAGGACCTTAGTGGATAGTTGGTACCCAGCGGCGGTCTTAACCATTGCCAGGCTCCGGGCGGCAGATGTTTGCGAGGCCCTTGTCCTTTGTGCAAAGTATGTGATTTGAAAGTAGGTATTTCTGATGCAAATTCTGATTCTGTATTCTGATGATTGACGAGAAATGCAAAAGTTATAAATAAATAAATTTAAAGTTTTAAAATATTATATTAGTAGATTTATAAAAGTTAACAAACATAAATATCAACTTTTTTCTATTCGGGTTGTTGCGCGAGGCCCCCCCTGCAAGAGCGAGGCCCCGGGCGATTGCCCGGCTCGCCAGCCCCTAAGGCCGCCACTGTTGGTACCATAGTAAGAAACACAATAAATCCATGTCATATAATATAAGGAAGACAATAATCCCCAAAGAATTACGATCAGAATACTTTTTCATGAATACTCAATACCTAATTAGTGCCTGTTAAATAGCGCTGTGATTTTGCAATAACAACGATATTTAACAGGCACTAATCAGGTGCTTATGCGCGTATTATAATAATTGCTTATGCGGAACGTCGAGTGAGTCAGGTTCTCAAAAATTGTCAGATAATGTGAAACATCCATTAAGCTGCAATATTACGGAACAGGTTTAGATAATGTTCTAGTTAACAGTAACTTATGTAACATTTTGCGTACTTTGAGTTTTAACTTTGATTTTGAGAGGGAGAGCGCATTTCGCAATCCAACAGCCGTTAGGCGCGCTCGACTGGCCACGTTACCCCTCTCACAGAAGACTACCATGAAATGTACTGCATTTCCCGCTTTATCCTATCTCCCTAATGTACTTACGTCTTTTGGTAGAGAGTGAGATATGCCAGAGCCCATTTCCATCCTATCCCTCCCCATTTTCCCAACCCTTTCTCCAAATCCATTCCTATATCTCCAAAGGGAGGCAGCGCATCCGGGGGCGTGCCAGCGTTTGTCATTCTGAACTAATTTTGGCATGTATCGCGGATGTCTATGGGCGATAGTATCCACTTACCATCAGGTGGACTGTATGCTCGTCTGTCGCCTTCGTCCAAAAAAAAATTTATGTAGCAGCGTTGGTTTATTATTTCGTTACAACAAATTGCCTGTCAACTAACGCTTGTAAATCGGTTAAATTTCCAAACTGATTTCTATGTATAAAAATTTTAATTCGATGTTAAACGTTTATTTCATCATAAAGAGGTCATAGGTATAACCCTTGGGTAAGTTCGCCTGATCTAACAATTATTTCACTTTAGAATCTATTTAGAAATTTTCACTTACGAAATCTGATCCAAATAATATTAACACCTTGTCCGAAACGATCTAGATAAATACATCATCGTCATTATCATCATCGTCGACCTGCTCCTCATCATGATTCCACTGCTGAGTATAAGCCTCTCTTCGTTTGTGCCACCCTCCTAGGTCCTGTGCTTTATATTTATATTACAATAAATTATATTTATAGTGGAGTGTAGGCTTTCTTTGCCGGTGTCCATATTAATTGAATCTTCCGGGCTACTTGGCCGATGTCTTCTGGAATCTCTTCTCTTTCTTCCAAACTTTTCGTTAACAACTGCGGTTGACATCTTCAGTGGCGACTGCGTTCACTTTCGGAGAGATGTTATCTCTCCGGCTTCTCGAGCGCACTGGTTCCGGAAGACCACAGCCAAGTAGCCCAAAAGATTTAATTAATAAATTATATTTATATTTATATTATGCAATTTATATTTCTAAAAAATTATATTACAAAAAAAAACAATTACACATGAAAATTTGAAAAACCTGAAGAAAATTTACACACAAATGCGTCCTGTCGCCATGTCCACAATGAGAAAGTAATGTCAAACAATGTTTTTGTTTGTTAAACTTCCTGAAGTTATTCGCCCGCTTCGAAATGCCGACGTCACCGAGAAAATGTTTATTTTGAAAACTTATTTTCACAAATTCAGCTGTATTTTCAATACTGCTAAACCGATTTTGATAAAGTCAACGAAAAAGCAGACAGACGGACAGACAAATGTTGCTTTTTAAGGACATTTCAAAAAAATCTAATAGTGCTCTAATACTGCAATAGTGCAGAGAGCGGATCCTTTGAATTTCAAAAAAAAATCATAACTTATCGACTAAGGCTGGCCAATTGAATACAAAACACCAATCACTTTCGAGGTTCTTGAGATTGAAATGAAATATGGCATAAATTTTTTTGAATCTTTATCTCGGTTAAGTTCCAACATACCGTGAGCCAAATCAGTTTAGTACAGTCAAAATATTTAATGATTGAGCCATTATCCTTTATTCTTAATTTGGTTGAATTAAACAAACATTAACACAGTCGTACAAACATCAAACATGACAGTATTATACACGGCAAAATTAAAAACCTACTTCCAAGACCATGACTTAACTTATCAAGAAATCTCAAAAAATCACGTTTATACATATAAACTATATATCGTCGGATAAGATTCATCAAGCTCAATAACTTTTGTAAAAACCCTTTTTTCAAATTCAGATTTATTTATTCGTGGATCATTAATAGATATGTTCAGGTATGTCCCACCGGTGGGCATACGAAATTAATGTAAAAAAACTCAAATATCATACAATTAACATAATAAAAAGGAAAAGAGAATATCTTAGCTACAGAACTACACAAAATAACACTCACCTAAACATGAATGGTCAGCACACCTACTACCTACGTGAGGCTAAACAAGATACATATAATGTCACAATAATCATTTATGTTCTAAAAACTATTCCGTAAACTCTATAAAATTATTTCTATCAAAAATTACTACGTTTAACGGAATTTCTTTAACAACATTTGTTTTTAGAGATTTGAATAGGTAACCCTAATCAAATTTAAACAACATGAAAGGTAAAAGGGGCCACAGCCTCACCAGAGGGCAAAGTGAATTACATTAAGCATTTAATGGAAGATATGAACGTGACGGTACACCGGTAGCTCGAAATGATAAAGTTGGCCCAAAACTTTTCGTTATTATGTCATTCATTGCACCAAGTTATGGACAAAATGAAATAGGTACAGTCTGCAACAGGACATGTATACCCATCGATACCTTAATAAACTAGTAATATGGACTACAATGGAATGCTTAAGCCTCGTACACCATAGTAGACCATGTTGAGCGATTTGTCTATAGACCGTCTATGGAGACCGTACTTTGTCTCGTCTAGTGTCCACACTATGATTTGAATTTAGTCTCCGTCAGTCCATAATGGAGGACATTGTTTTATGCGCAATGAGTTCATGCTTCAATGTTCTTCTTTTCAATGTCTGCCACTGTCACGTCGTGCTTTTTAGCCAGTGATTCAAGTGCAAATTTTTTTTTACGCGGTTTTTGGAATCGGAACTCGTAACATCCCAAAGACAACCGGACGCCTGATAGTCTTCGATAAGTTGTAATACTTTTTCGATTGACCACATTTCAAAAAAAAAAGTTTAAACACTGTAAATGTAAACGGCCGAAGCACACACTCGGTAGGTGGAGAAAGAGAGGGACGTGTCTCGCGTCTTGTCGTGAGGTCCACACTGGCGAAATGTTGCGCAATGTGTCTACGGTTGCACGTGGTCTCCCATTCCAATCGGGAGACCGTAGACCTGCGATTTTTGGTCTCGCAACAGACTCGTAGACGGCAATTGGTCTATAGACATGTCTATGTAGACAACTCTAGACATGTCTCGGAGACAAAAGTCGCGAGACATGTCTACAAGTATGTACAAGCCTTTATGGGTACATTAACGTGTTGCTGACGGTACACCATTAGAATAAAAATGGGATAAGTAAAAAAATGTATTTTCCATAATGGTGTATTTGACTCTTTTTGAATAATTATAAGTATTAATTAAACTACCTTTTGCGCACGGCTTCGCCGGCGCTAAGTTTATTTTAAAATTAATTGACTTCCCCTAGAAAAACTAATCAATTTTCCTGTATAAAACGTATTCTATGTTCTTCTCTCGATTTCAGGCTGCCAAATGTGACTGAAATCAGTTCAGTAACAAACAGGCAGACAGATTCCGCACATTCTTTTTTTTTTTCACTAGATACGCTAGGATTTCTTGTGTAGTGTGTCGAAAAATACAATGACAAACAAATCACTGAGATTTCGAACGAAATTTGTACGACTGGGAATTGAATCCAGGATCTTTCGTACAGCAGTCTGGGACTCTATACCGTCTGGGCTAATCAGCCGATAGAAACTTTTAACAAATTTTTGGAGCAAGCTTCCCGCTAAGACGTTTAACTTCCCAATAAGACTCCCAGTTGATATTGCCCTCCTTAATAAAGGCACAAGTGCATTTAAATGAAATTCAAAAGAAATAAAAGAAAAATATATTAAAATTTTCATTATTATTATTTAATTTATTTATTGGTCCACACAAAATACATTTTAAATATTATTTCCACCAAACTGCATGACAGTTTGTCGGCTCAATACTAACACGCTTATTAACGGTTTTATTTCTTTAATACTAACTACTTATAATAAGTATTATAAAACACTTCTTGAAACAATAGCCCTCGGCGGCAGCAACAAACGCCTTCCGTTCACATGGATCCACAATCAGGCTCCACCGGTGGATCCATGGATAATTTTTCTTCCTCTTGGATCCACAGGCGGATTTATAGATATTTCTTTTTCCTCTTCAATCCACAGCTTATGTTAGTAATCGAAGTTGTTAGTGATGAATTACATTTTTATTGTTTTACATAAAATGCGTAGTTATTGTAACATCACTTTCGCCGCCTCGACAAATATGTGGATTGAAGTGGCCAAGAAATACATAATTACATTTGGATTCAGAAATTGGTGGATCAAAGTGGCATAAAAACATGTTATATATTTGAATTCCTAATTTGATGGATCGAAGAGGAGGAAAAATTATTCATGGATCCACCGGTGAAGCCTGATTGTGGATCCACGTGAACGGAGGCCAAAGAACGATCAAAACAAAATTTAATTCATTTTTCTGAAATCATGTTTGGAATTTTGGATAAAACAAAAAGAATAACCATTGTTTATTTTCTTTGTTTATTATTTACCAAATATTACTTAGTATTGATTTCGTTAAAAATGTTATTATCCTTAATAATAACAAAATTAAATTAATTAAAAATGAAAATAAAAATTAATTTCCTTCTTAGGATGGCGGAATAGTCCCTGTTAAGTTTGACGATAGTTGTGACTATTTTGTACTGTATAGTGGACCTTCATATTGTTCCTAAGAATCAAATTGTTTAGATAAACTGGGAATTCTATATTGTTAAATCTTTCCTTCCTTATTGGGTTTTCTTCCTTCCTACAGAGATAATGCATCGGTTTATCCTATTTGGTAAACATACATGTTTTCATTTACATTTCATTGTGTGAATATGATATGGAAATTTGATTTGGGCTTACCCGCCTGTATACCTACACCATACAATTGTAATCCGTACTAATATTATAAATGCGGAGTATTATAAATAATTTATAATAATGTATCAGCCCATAACGTACCACTGTAGGGCACTGACCTTCCCCAGTGCGGATACATACTTCAGATATTTCTCGAGCATTTAAGGTATAAACTCATTGGTACGGGCCGAGGATTTAAACTCGCGATCACACGAATGCAGAATGTGAGTAGAGTACCCCTGGGGCCTAGGCTGTCACCGCTCTTACAATAATAAATAATAATTATTAGTAAAGCGATGTGGACCACCTGTCTCACTAGTCAGCACGTGACCATGGTTGACGTAACCTGGCGAAATGTTAAGTTTTTTTGTTATAGAAAGAGCACACAGTCCAGCTGGTGGTAAGTGGATACTGTTGCCCGTGGACACCCGCGGTACATGCCAACATCAGTCCAGAGCGATATTAGTACGATGACACGCCCCCTGAAGCACTGCATACCTGTGGAGATTTAGGAATATAATTGGAGACCTTTCCCCGTATCTTGGGGAATGGTGAGGAAAATGCGAAGGATAGGTGGGATTTAAATGAGCTCGAACATACGAGTATCTTACTCATTACCGAAAAACGTACGTACATTGGTAGAATAGGGTAAAGTGGAAAATATGGTGTATTTTGCGATCGGAACTGATCTTTGAGTGCGGTGTCACTTGGCTAGTCGAGTCGAGCCAGATAGCGGCTGTGGAATTGCAGCGTGCTCGTCCCCCTTCCAAATAAATAAATAAAATAAGTAAACATACGCTTTTAATGGTACAGTAGTAATAATAACAGCAAATTCTAATAAATGGCAAGTAATACCTAAATTACATATTTAGTAATCTTAATCTAATATATAAAAATTGATATTTGTTTGTTTGTTCGTCTTCTATGCGCTCCTAAACCGTTCGTCCGATTTCGATGGAATTTTGGTGAGATGATGTGCGTGCGCCCGCGAAGGTTTCTGACAAAAAAAAATCTAACGCATTGCAACGCATGCCGGGCACAGCTAGTGCGTAATGTAAAACGTAGCTTGCTACAAATGTATTTAATAAAATTTAATTACGTCTGAGAATTATTATATTATTCAAGAATATCCAAATTCATTTCAATCCATCATCAGTCAAGTCTTTCTAATGTTGTACATAATTATATCTACCATTTGTCATAATAATCAACACTAAATTGGCGATCCAGTTCTACGCGGAAGACAGGTCTTCTAAATATAAAATACAAAAATCATATAAATGGAAATATAGGTATGAAATGTATTTCCATTTATATATGATATAAATGGTGTGTGGTCCACACACAGTGTGGGCCACCCGCCGGCCAGGTGGACCGACCACTTAAAAAAATTCGCCAGTGGTGATCGGATGAGAAGAGCCGAGGGTCATGTGTGGTGGCGAACCTTGGGAGAGGTCTACATCCAGCAGTAGAGAGACATAAGCTGACGGTATGGTATGATATACACCAATGAAACCAGAAACAACTAAGCACGAATTTTAAAATTATTTACTAGCTCGCCGGAAAACATCGTGAGGAAATTCCGAATACTTAAAAATTATACTTCACCCGGAAGGTTATTTAAACATGTTCGAAAATTTACCCAATCTCTTGGAATAAACCCACTGCTGCTTGAGGAATATGGTTGTACCATTACGTACTTTTAAACGAACGTTGAAAGAGATTAATTTGCATTTGACATGTAATAGTGGAGTGCACCTGAGCTAAGTCGGTCATTCACAATACTCGAGGTCGGCGCGTGCGCCGGTCATGCGCGTGATATTCTATTCATTCATTGGTTCCTTCTTACGTTGGCAATTGGTATTTCAGAAGATACATAGGAATTGTTCGTTCTGAAACGGAATTCTTGACGAAAATATTTTTACAGTTTGATTGTGATATTTTGTGTAACGCTGTGATTTTGTTTTAAGTCAACAAACATCGGCAAAGTAATATAATCGATATACAGCGCGATATTATTAATCTTAAAAATAATCGATTTGTTAAATAGACTGCGGCTTTTATGTTGTTAAAAAGTGGAAATGTATGTGTTAATCCTTATGTTCATTGTTGCGGCGTACGCGCAGGATTGCAAAGTTGGCGGCCAAAGGGTACTGTTTCTACAATATTTCTCATATATCTGTTTGAAATTTATATATTTTATATCTTTTACATTTAAAACATGCATCTTTACCTATCAAGTGTATAATGAACGATATTTACATATACATATATTATATGTGGTACAATGGAAACCATTAAAGAAATTCAAGCGTTTATTTTAATGAGAAAAAAAAAGAATTGTAATAATCATACAATGAAATCTAATATGTATCTATAACATTTAAAACTTATTTACAATTTGTAAATATATATATAACAGTATCCAGTTAGCACCAGGTGGATTTTATGCTCATCTGCCGCCTTCTTTCCATAAAAGAAAAAATAAGTTGAAATTAAATTTATATCAATGATGAATTACTATTAATTTTCAGTGTGTGGACCATGAACAGTGCTGCGGCGGATGCTGCTTTGACGGAGTTTGTATAGATAGTAAGTACTGTTATAACTCGATATCCCTTAAACCACTTAAGCAATAACTAACATTTATTTATTTATCTGTTATTTATATCACTAAACTTCTTGATAAGCTCTGCTCAAGTGAATGCCTCTAGTTAATTCTATGCATATTTTATACTAATGCATCTTAATTTTGGTCTACATACAATGCAATGTTAATTTTCTGACCTTCCTGTCATAATTTTCTGGTATCATCGTACTATCGAAACACATACATACATTGGGGAATAGGATAAAGTGGGAAATGCAGTGCATTTCAAGGTAGTCTTCTGTAAGAGAGGGATAACAAGTTCGCCCAGCGGCTATTGGATTGTAGCGTGCACCCTCCCCCTCCAAAATATGAACGCACTTAAACGTCCCCATATAAGCCATTTCAAGTTACTGATCGCCTGGTCGCGAGTCCCCGCGACCAGTGGCACCTCTCGTCTGTCGCCTAAATCTCTAAAAAGAAAAACTAAAACACTATATAACTATCTAACCGAGAGAACTGCAACATTTATTTTTCAACTAATATTCAATATAGCTACATATATACATTTGTGTGTTCGATGTACAGAGCAGTACAACAGGCAATCCAGTTCCATTCTATTTTAGCCCTTATCACTACCACGTTAAAAGTCCAGGAGAGAAAATCTGTTGAAAGCTAGTTTAATCAACTGTTATCATCGTGTGATCATTGTTAACACTGTTATCATCGAGTTTTTATCATCGTGTGGACAGTTACAAGCTAGAATCGTATGAAGTTTGGTCGTATACGAGAATCGTATACATTCTCGCTGAACACGTTCGAGAAACTCTCATTGTGTAAATGAGCCTTCGCCCGATACATGCGTTCGTCTCCTCATGTAAATGAGCCTTAACACAACTTTCATTTCATCGTACTCTCGTTACGTAACTGTTGAAAACATAATATTCTGTAAAACGTCAGTTAGCTCTGTGAAGTGTGTCACTAGGCAAATGAATGATAAAAGGGTTCTTAGCATCTTGTTGGCATGCTAATGTGACCTTTATAAACCTTTCTCTTTGTTTAATTTGTGCCAGAAAATCTACGGCATAAAATTACTGATTTAGCAACCAAAAAAATACCTTTCCTCTTCATAAAATCGGTAATTTATTTTCCTGATTACTACCAACTACATATTATTTACTTGTAGGAACTAATTAATGCCTTTGCTTTTATAGGTAGCTTATAATTACACACTTAACATTAACTTACGAGTACATATAAGGTACAACTTCAAGTCTTAATCTTACGACATAAAATCCTTTTGAACTCACTTCTTTCAGATTAGTTAAAATATCGGCTTAAAAAGTACCTAACACTTAAAGGCTTTTTAAATATAGCGGTAAAAATGTAGATAATGAAGCAAATCTGGAGCAGCTAACATTTATCACTCTGGACTGATGTTGGCTTGCATTGCGGATATCCGTTCATGGGCGACTGAATCCAATTCTAAAAAAATCTTTCTATTAAAATATTCACTGCTACTCCAGTTTTTTTGTTTAATTCTCGTATTTAAGTTTGCTCGCGATGTTTTCCTTCACCAGCGATTCGATGGTGATATTTTTTTTTATAATACATACTTAAGAGGAAACTCGGTGGTACGGGCTGCGTATATGAGCTCACTACCTCACGAATGAAAGACGAGAATATATACCCCTAGGCTATCACCGCTCTAATGCTCACTAAACTGTAAATAATTCTTCCCAATTAAGTATTTCTAAACGTAATCGAACCGCGGTTAATTAAGTTAATTAACGAGTCGCATTTTCTGCTTGTCGAGACTCCAGATAAATTAGACCGCAACGAAACACAATTAAACAGTTTTATTGTGAAACGGAGCTAGTTTGATTAGAATTTCTTTATTTTATATGAAATAAAGTGACAGAACCCACCTGATGGTAATGCATTGTTTGCTCAATCGGTAGAGGATTCTTCAGAATAACAGTCAGTCCTCACTTCAGGTATCGGCACGTGCCTGGGCGCTTCTCACCGACTTGCGATCCCGCGGTACCCTCCTAAAGCAACGCCCTAAGCCGAGGTCTGTTCCTTCCGCCGATCTACCGCCGAGGGAGCCTTTAGGCTCATTCGGCCACACTTTTTCTGCACACTTCTGCACACACTCACACACCTTTTGCTCCTGGCTGAGAGCCTTCTGTGCTCGCCCTAAACCATACATGTGCGGTGACTCTTGAAACGCCATTAGGGCCACAAGAATTTAGCCATTCCGAAAAAAAGGACGCGGTAAAAAATGTTGTTATAACATTCTCTCTCTCTCTCCGAAAACTACCATAAAATGTACTGCATTTCCCACTTTATCCTATTACACATATGTGTTTCGGTAGTGAGTGAGATATGCCAGAGCCCATTCCCATCCCATTCTAAATCTCCTCATTTTCTCAACCCTTCCTCCAAATCCATTCCTAAACCTTCAAAGCTACGCTGAGCATCCGGGGGCGATTTGTTGACATTTATCGCGGATATCCATGGGCGACAGTATCCGCTTACCACCAGGTGGATGTCTGCTCGTCTGTCACCTTCTTTCTATAAAAAACTCTCAAAGCTATAAATTTGTTTCAGCCTACAGATCATGTCTAACTGCGTTCGACGTGTGTAAAGACCACATCTGTATTGGCGAAGAGAGCTGCATAGTCTACGTGCCTCCTGAGTGTCCTGGATGTGAACCCCTACCACTATGCAGGGTCGTTGTTGTACCATAGACAATAAATAGAAATCACTCACCTACTTAGTCATAAACGCTGTTCTTTAATCAGGGGTCTACTATAATAATAATAATACACCTTAATGTAAGTATAAAAATAAACAATACCTAATATATTTAACACAACAGTGAGAATTTATACACTTGGCTGCCTTATCGCTTAAGCGATCTCTAAACAACCTAACCATAGGCAACCCTATAGTTAGTGATAAATTTGAAATGAATCTAGTAGTGCATGCATGTTATTACATAAAATATACATATGAACATAAATATATGATATAATATACTGCACAACAATAATATATAAATATTATATCATATAATATACCTACAAAAACAAAAATAATAAGTTACTAAAACAATAATCAATAATAAAGTCAGCTAATGATTAAATGAGAATCTTCAAGTAGCTTTTTAAGTTAGCCAAAGACTGAGCTCGTCTTATGGTTAGCGGTAAAGAGTTCCACAGTCTGACAGATTGAACAGTCAAGGAATTTGTGAAGAAATTGGAAGTATGAGATGGTATTTTCAGTACAAGGTTGTTAGAAGAACGTAGAGTTAAGGAAATGAGAGAGAAAAACTCAAAACGTTCCTTTAGGTAATGTAGCGTAATAGGATTGATGACAATAGAGTATACTCGTAATAGAAAAAGAATATAAGTATTCCTGCGAAGTCGGATTGGATGCCACTTGAGCTCAGCACGAAACTCAGAAATATGATCATTCATCATACTTATGTAATCCAAATATGAACCGTGTGGAAAGATTTTGTAGACGCTCAAGTTTATTAAAATGGTCTTCCGTTATGTCAAGGTACGAGGGCGGGATGATAAATACCTGGCCTAAGTAAGAAATACTCAGTTTAACGTAACGAAATGGTTTTTATTTTTCGACATAGTCTCCTTTAAGCTCTACGCACTTAGTCCATCTTCGCTCCAAAGCAGTTATGCCCTCCATAAAATGCGTTTCTTCAAGGCCGGCAAAATACTCCTCGACAGCAGTTATAACGGCATCATTCGTCTCAAATTTCTGTCCGTCTAAATAAGTTTTGAGCTTAGGGAACAGGTGGAAGTCCGACGGTGCTAGGTCACGCGAATAAGGTGGATGGGGCAACAATTCGTAGTGTAATTCGTAAATTTTTGTCATTGCCTTAACGCATGTGTGAACCCTTGCGTTGTCTTGGTGAAAGATTATTTTTTTTCGAGTCAATTGCTTTTCATTCGAATTTTTTTTGCTGAATACATTCCTGTAACTTGTGTAACAGATCAGCGTAGTAGTCGCCGGTAATAATTTGACCCTTCGCAAGGTAATCTATCATCAAAATTCCTTTCGCATCCCAAAATACAGATGCCATCACTTTCCCTGCCGATTTCGCAGCTTTGGCTTTCTTTGGAGCCGAACACCCAGCTACTGTCCACTGCTTTGATTGAATTTTGGATTCAGATGTATAGTGGTGCACCCACGTTTCATCTGTTGTTACAAATCTTCGCAAAAATCCACTTTATTACTCTAAAAACGATTCAAACAGTGTTGGGAGTCTTGCATAGGAATTCGTTTTCGATCGAGATTAAGCAAGCGCGGCACCCAACGGGCGGATAGCTTTTTCATATGCAATTCTTCACTCAGGATGTGATGTACCCGTTCTTTCCAGATGCTTACACTGTCAGCTATTATCGGATAATTTCAATCTTCGATCGTCCAAGACCATCTCATGGACTTTGGAGATCATTTCTGGGGTGGTGACGCTTTTTGGACGTCCGGATCGGGAGTCATCTTGGACGCTTGTACGGCCGCGCTTAAATACAGCAACCCAGTTCTTGACTGTAGCATATGAAAGAGCACTTTCACCTAAAACATTTTTTAACTCGTCAAAAATTGTTGATCCCTTTAAACCCTCCATATGAAGAAACTTTATCACTGCTCTTTGTTTAATTTTATCCATTTTGTGAAAAATTCAACATAAGATTTTCTATAATGTCAGATTATTAAAAAGTATTAGAGCCGTCGATTTCAAATTTAGAATATGGATAGCTAGAAATCTCTTTTGTAAAATGAGATATTTATTTTTAATATATGTTCTTTTTAAATCATTTAGGCCAGATACTTATCATCCCGCCTACGTAGCAAGCATCAGCATTTTTACAATTTAGTAAATTGTAAAAAGTAAACAAGTAAAAACTCAGGTAATTGGTAATAGGTAAATTGAATTTGCCTATTACAATTACCTGAGTTTTAGACTTCTGAATACTTATTTGTGACATTAATCCGAGAAAAGTTTGGAAGAATTTGTGATATTAATCAAAGACCTACAATTTGTGAGATTAATCACAAATAAAAGGGACCTTCTTGTCGAATCAATTTCCCCAGATATTGAGACTATGCGCTTAAATTCTTCGGAATCTCACTCAAACGGAAAAGAGTTCCGTCTGCACCCTTGTAAAGGCGAATTTCCACTAGAGACATAATTTACAAGACGAGGCAAATTTATAAGGAGATCTGTTTGTGATGCCTCATCGATTAATAGGGAAATTCAAAACGTAGTAAGACAAAGAATTTAAAAAATCAGACTTTTGGGTTATTTCCATATCACATATGAATACATGAGATCGTAGCGTATGAAATACAGGAAAGATGCGATTTTATGATCATCCAATCACTTAATAGAACTTTAATTAGTTTCAGCTAATATATAGGTATTTACATATTAGTTTCTTGTTTTTTGGTTTCTTGTTTCTTGATTTGGTTCAACGCACTTACTAGGTTTTTAATTTCACATTTCTCGTCAGCTAAGGAATTTTACTCACGTCAAGATTCACCTTAAAAAGTAGTTTGACTCTACGTGATGAAAATAAAGACGACCATTAACTGCGATTACCGTATTAGCATTGCAAACACGTTACTAAAAACAGTTCAAAAGAGAAAAAAACCGTACGAGGAAGCATGCAAATTTAATACATCTTCCACAGATGCTGCAAATTATCTTTGCTTATTAAATTGGATATTTATTTATTTTTAATATTAATTCGTACTTATATCATATACAAATACGTAATCAATCATCATATTCGTAAATAAATATCATATACATATATGTCTACTTATGTAGACATATATGTATATGATATTTATTTATGAATTATGAAATCTATGGTCTCCGTTCACCTTGTTATGTTGTCATAATAGTCGATCATAATTGACCGACCGATTGACGCAGTTGATAGTGACCTTACTTGCTGTGCAAAAAGGTCCCGGGTTCGATCCCCGGTCGGACATACATTTGTTTAATAAAAAAGAAAGAAAACAAATATATGTTCGGTTATGGGTTTGTATTTGTCTTTGTATGTGTCTCTGGACCCATGACACAGGGAAAATCCTAGTGTGGGCCATTGAGTGTGGCGTTATTTATTTATTATTCTTATTATTAATAGTGGAACAAAATTTTTGCACATTAAAATTTATCCACCTCGCACATTTATCCCACATAAGGACCTACTGAAATTGATAATGAAATTACATATATTTATGAAGTAAATAATTTATTGTTAAATAATGTTGAAAATGTAATTTATTTGTATACATAATAGAGAAGTAATAAAATGTTTGTTGACCATTACGTCTTTTTATTCAATAAATCTTTTTTTTGTCGTGAAACATCTTAGGGGGTCAATGGATTTAAAACACTAAATCGTTCGTTCATCCTATTATAATATTATAAACGCGAAAGTTTGTGAGGATGGATGTATGGATGTTTGTTACTCTTTCACGCAGAAACTACTTAATGGATTTTAATGAAACTTTATTTTGATATTTTATTTCGAAATTTTGAAAAAAAAACTTATAAACCGAAGCGAAGCGAGGGCGGGTCACTAGTATATGTATAATTTAGTGCTTGATGACCATCGATCAACCAAAATTTGATGACATATACCATATACTTCATAAAATTATATTGATATACAATTTTGTACATTATATATCAGAATTTTGTATAACGTCAAACATCCTAAATGCCACGTAGATACGCGGCAATTTAGTCGCGTCACTGTCATTATTTCTATTTAGTATCTTGGGAAAAGAAGCAAAGAAAAGAAATTCTTGACACGGAGGTACTATTTTTAATGTAACATATTTAAACCATGAATTCCCTACATGAATCTGCGTGAATTGACATGATTTAAGTATTTTTTTATGTACAGTCAACAACACGATCATATACCCAAAACCATTCAATTCCAGCCCTTGTAACTAGCATTGGAGTCGATTGATATGGGTTGACCTGGTACTGAACGTATTTATATTTTAAGCTGTACAGGATATCAAATATTGCAAGAGAGACCAACTTCAGTGATTAATAATTCGAACGAAAGCACTTTTGTACATAGCCCCGTTACAAGCCAAAGGTCATCAGTTTTATTATAGTTAATTATTACTGACCTATCGCTTCTATTGTGAACTAGTTAGTGAACTATGAAGTTCAGTCAACTGTGTAGCAGTGGATGCTCTTCTGAAGTAATTATACATAGATGCAAATGTATTAATTCGTCTGGCCGTGTGATGTCGGTCGGTTTTAGAATAGCACCGTGGGTGTTGTGAAAGAGTGACTAAGGGATAACAAAGCCGCTACCACAACCTCTAAAAAGGTGGACTCGCCAAACCGCTTGGCAGAATGGCGTTTTAAGGCATACGTCCAAAACACGACTCGTGTACAAGTTAATGTTCATAGGAACGCATGGGCCATTGGTCCAGCAGTAACCAATAAAGGAATTGGTTACGGTATTATATCTTAAAAAAAGTCGCGTTATTGGCTGGATGACAAATTCGGAAGATCGTATGTAGCTGCACACTTTGGGAGAGGCCATAAGTGTAGAGATATAGGCTGATGTTATATGGAGTACCTTATAACATAAATGCGTACAATACATAATCGTTTTAATTATATACCTCACATGAATCAGTTTCTTTTGAAATATAGCTCGTAGTAAACAAAGGCAGAGCGTCACTAATCACTGGCTTCTCCTGTTGCGGCAAAATGTCGATAAATCCGCCTACGTAGGGTTGTCACTCACATATCAGTTGCGTTACGCCCAAGTCAGAAATTAATAAATATTTTGGTAACAATTCACGACTTGATGTTTTTTTTATACGAAAAAGACGGCAGACGAGCTTCCATATCACCTGGTGGTAAGTGGAACTGTCGCCCATGGACAACCGACATCAGTCCAGAATGACAAACATTGGCACGCATCCGGATGCACCGCACCGCCTACCTTTGGAGTCTTGGAAAAATAGTGACGGATAGAATATATATATATGATTTCTATTTCTATTTTATTTATATATTTCTATTAAAACTAACAATTATTGTTCTACTTTTGAACTTGATAGTTTCCCTAAAAAGGTTATTTTTTAAATGAAGTCTGATTTTGTTATTCTATACTAGGTACTCAATTCACTCTGCTACGAACGGCACACGCCGTTCGTAAATAGTCCAGTCAAAATAGATATAACACCTAGGAATAATTCCCATGGAACTAATCGCTCTTTATATGAGCTTTCAAACTATCTTTCTCAATAAAATGTCAAAAGTCCTCATCGATCCGGATGTTGCTAAAAATTATAAAGGTTGTCAGAAGTAAAAATAAATGTTTTTCGTGAATATCTATTTTCATTGGACTAAAACAGCTGCTAATCGTGTTCCTGCTATTAGATACTTATATCTATGTTAATCGGTCCGCGTGTACGTACACGGCGCTAGTGAGTGAGTAGTTTGTGTGATAAAAGTGCTGCATTTTAAAAAGTCTAGAAAAAATTGTTAATTTTCACTTTACATTTAGAAATTAAATGTAAAGTGGGTGCAGGTATTTTTTAATTGATCGTGTATAAGACGGAAACCGTTTAAATAATACTATGTACTGTACATACATCACGTTAAGGCGATCAGAACGCATCTGTTCCCATGGGTACATGGAACTTTGTTGGAAACATTTTTGGTGTAATTCAATTTTTACAAGTATGTTTTTGGGATGTGTTATTGTACTGCATGTTTTCCCAAATAAATAATAATAATAAATATTTTATATGTTAATACTCTGTTTCAAAAACACACTTGACTTATGTTAAGTGAGCTCTGCCTATTCAAAAATTTGTATCCCCAAGCCTCTGCCCGATGCATTATGGTTGAAACAATAATTTAGTTTCTTAGGGTTGCGTATAAATGTTTTTTTTATACAATAGATGTCAGAATAGCGGGTGGGCCACATGATGGTAAGAGGTCACCGCCACCCATGGACACCTGCAACACCAGGGGGCTTGTGGGTGCGCTGCTGACCTTGCACAGTTCTTGAGAGCCCAATATCACAGCGTAACGAAAAAACCTCAGCTGTACCGTACGTACGGAAGTACGTTTAAATGAACATTTATATTATATTTTCTCCATGTTTCTGTCTCTATTTTCTTCCTATTTTCTCTATGAATTTCGAATCGTGAGTAGAATCCATAATTTCAGGGCTCCGGAAATAGTCCTGACACAGCCTGTATATATAATTTACTGGATTAGTCTTCATTGCATAAAATAACAGTTTTTAACCAACTTGATAAATGATAAATTCAACATGATAATTGGGTAAAAAGTCATGTGAATCGGAAAATTAATTAAATTCCGAGTCGTAAACTTAAAATTGAAATACTCGTAGTTACAACCCTATCGAGTAGGATGCCATTTCACGGTTGCCAATAACAGTGATCTATGGACAGAATACCGATCTAACATATATCCGATTTCTTTTTCTAACGACTTGTATAAAATCTATGGTCATTGCACGAGGGGTGGGGGGTACTAGATTTCCAGCGACCTGTTATGCACCTTATTGAGTGGGCCTATAAAGGCTATAACTCAAATGATTACGAACTCTCCATTTAAAAGCTATTATGGTAGTTATTCAGTGATAAGATAAAGAACGTGACATTACATTGATTTTTGAACATTCTTATTTGACTAAGATTACATATTGACATTTACTCGTATATTTTCCTTTATTGATTTTTTAAAGATGAAATGTATTTTGTTCTTGTTTAATTGTATTTCTTGCTTATTACTTACATTTGTATGCCCTATATTAGAGGTGGATTGTATTGAATATTGACATCTATTTATTTACCCATATTCGGCAAATTAATTATTTGATTTAATTTTATCTTAAGTATATATATTTATTGTCATATTTTAATTTTAATTTTCATACTTACTTATATTTCTATGTAGATTTTTCTGTTAAATCATGACATGGCAAGGTTTGATGTCTAAATATCACGGTCTGTGAACAGTCCGTGGTCACCTGTGCGGTTCCAACTGAAAATCAGTGTTGCAGTTGACACAGTGACATCTGTGTTGAGTTGCTGCCGATTGGCACATCGATCAATATTCCTCTTGTATTTTGTAATTGCTACTTCATTTGACTTAAGTTGTTGTCTATAAATTTTCTTATTTCTAACTAGTAAATGGTGTTCATTGAAATATTTTCGTGGTAAAGGCGCGAATCAAGGAACGCCTTAAGATGTACAATATCGGTCATTCGAGCGTCCGCACAATATTCCTAAAGTTGTTTGCAGATCACAACTTATTTAATAACCGGTTAGGCGGAGCCAACCGCAAATATAACTTTGTAGAACATTTTTTTTTTATTCAGTTCAGTGCAACGAAATGAACTTTAAAATCACTATTATAACTCTTTTACGAACGCAATAAAAAGTTTGTAATTGTGCAAACGCTCGGTTGCCCCATGCTTTATGTATGTATGAGATGTGAGTATGTAACAATAACAAGTAAATAGTGCTCATACCTATAATAATTAAACCTAGAGTTTTACCATCGAATACGTCTGCGAACATTGTTAGTGTAGTGTCGCAGCCTTTTCGAATGTGAAGATCAAATGTGGGTAGTTGATAAAGCTGCTCGCAGCTCCCATCCTGGACTACCCGCCCCTTCAGTGACTCGTGAGTGACATTTCGGCATGGGTTACCAACAGCGAAACCAACAGTGAACCAACAGCCGAAATGTCGAGTAGAAAAAAAATGTGAACAAAAGCCTTTAGTGTACACGTACAAACTCGATTTACAATATAAAATGTGTAAAAAGTTATATATAATTCTAGATATGTAGTACCTGCCGTATACGTTACGGCTTCATAGAGATTAAATTATTACGTCTCCGACATACATTATGTATAGACGCATAACACCAATATATGTAGACGCTAAGAGATTACCGGATTAATTACGCTCACATCAAAGTACCTTTGAAGGGTCGCAATTTCATAATTAATTTGTAGGCCTTAGAGGTAATTTAGGGCAAAAAATGTCATAGCGAGTCGTTTAAAAAAAAAACAGTTTCGCATCTGTCTATCCTCCGTTTTGCTCGAGTTTGATCTTTTGCGTTTTGTACACCTTTTTTATTCGAAATTATATTGAAAACTTACAAAAACATTTTCAATTTAACTTTAAAAGAATACTTAAATGAAGTGTTCCAATATACATCTCGTTTAAACCCACTAACTGAGCAGTCCAGTTCAGTTGACTGAACTAGTGGAATTTTTATTTTCTACGATAAAGGTCTATGATTTGTCATTAGATAAATAGATTTGATTTTTGCGATTCTAGGATCGATTCACTGCGTGAGATCAATCTTAAAAACTGTTTTTTTTTTAGCTAAATTAATCAATTGTCCTCAAATCTCAAATCGCCATACCTTAATGGTTGTCAACACGCACGCCAATTTATATCACTTCGCTGACATCAGTATTTTTATTTCTACTACTCAGTACCCTGAAGTTATAACGCGATGTTTTATATACAACATTCACAGATAAATGTTATTTCCACCAAAAAACATGCTTGAAAATACGGCCATCCGTTAAAGAGATACGAGGCCACCGACAGACAAACATATTCATCAAATTTATAACATGTCTCCATTTTCAGTCGGAGGCAGATGTGCAGATAGACAGACTTTGTCCTTCATGTGTAGAGATAGTGATAATCAGAATGACGGTCACAAAATATCGCATCGTCACGGAATTAATTGCTGCTGAGGCCTTATCTGTACAGAACATTCCCCACAGAGCCTCCAGACCTACGTTAAATTATGATTCTACGATATTTGTCGTATGTTTCTGCAAGAAAATAATATTTTCTGTTGAGATTTTCAGATTCTTCAAATACTAGTGCAGAGTCCAGTGATACACAACTTCGCTTTTTAATTCGTATATTGTAGCTACGAATACAAATTACAAAATGGTCACGCACGAGAATCACATAAAATTTCTTATGTTTACAATCTTATTTCAACTTCAACTTTCACCTAACTGGCTTCTATTGTGACAACCACAATAATTCCGCCACGACCACCAATGACCTTTCTCTCTGCCTTTCCGACAGCCAAACATCAGAAAAACCGCCTCAATTCAGTGTTGTCATAGCAACGTATAATCTAACAATTATTGTTCAGAGGTATTTTAACAAAACATTTCAATGGAAACTTTTTAAAAATAAATATCATACACCAGCAACAGCTCGCGGTTTCGCCCGTTATTTTTATTTATTTACCATTCACATTTCTAACGTTACAAAAGTAGATATTGCAAGTACCTGAAAACCATGGGCCGGTTTGTCTAGACACAGGGTTTTTCAAATTTATTATAAATTCTTATTACTACCTGTATACACATCTATGTGGGTAATACTTATTTTTATGCATTTAATAGAGATAGTTATTTAAACAATTAATATTTATTATTTACACTAATACAAATTGTTATATTAGGTATGTATGGCAGTATAATATGCAGTATGTAGGTATACATATATCAGTCAATTGATATTGTGAGGTGATAGCCTAGGAGTATCTATACTTGACTCACATTTCTGTGATCGTGAGTCGAATCTTCGGCCCGTATCACTGAGTTTCTAAGTATGGATTTTCTAAATTGTTATTAACTCGGCGGTGGGAGGAAAACATCGTGAGGAAACTCACATGCTCCAAAAATAAAAAAAAAAATCTAGAGTATATGTATCCACCAACCCGCACTGGGTCTGCGTGGTACATTATGACGAGTCATAATCATAATCTCATGACGAGTCATAAGGCCACTAGTGGCTACTAGTGGCCTATGCCCTTCATTGGGACATTAAAGGTTAATACAAGATACAAATAGTATTTACTGGAAACATACTGTATTTATTCTTAGTATTTATTCTGTAGTTATTTTAAAGTAGATGTTATGTGTGATTCTATATTTTATTGATCATATATTGTGATGTTCTTAATCCATAGAAGTTATTGACTGTCGGTTTTAATAAATATTCATTAGTTACATTTCTTGTATCTAATTATTTTAAAATTAACCATATGTATATATGGTAATTAAATCAAGTATGTAACAATCATTTGTTTATATCGGCTAGCGTGCAGTCGTGTCCATCGGTGGAGCATTGGACTGTCCCACCTGGCTGGAAATGGGGAATGGGGATAGGATGAGATGGCAAAGGCGCTCTGACATATCTCATTCACTACCCATATATGTATCGATAGTGCACGTACGTATATCGTACATATATCGGCCAACTGGGAACTGCTCCGCAATCGATGTGCCGCGGCACACTATATAGATGTGCTTCAATGTAATCCTAATCACCCAGCGGGGAGGTGTAACTAAGGTCACGAGCGTGACAAACTTACAGCGGTTTTTAATTAGCAAATTAGTATTTTTCCTTATTTTTTAATCCCTGTACTTTTAATTATATTTTTAGTTGAGGTTAGTTATTTTTAGTTAGAATATAAGTGTGGCGCAAGTGAAAAAATGTTGCGGCGCACTGCGCTAGTGTATTTATTTACAAACAAACAAATGTTAGTCTAAACGAAAAACGAAGTGGGGGTTTCTTATATATATTAAGCGCTTAAACTAATCTGTCATCAAAATTAAGACACTCCAGTAATTCAACAAGGCCTAAGTTCATAAAACAAGCAATCCCGTCCAAACACGACATCCTTTATAAAACCAAGTAATGGCAGAACTATCAAGGAGAAGGAATTAATTATCCTCAAAGCGTAGGGCGACAATGTTCAAGAGCCTCATTCACACTTTCAACACAAACACTCCATACAAAGGAATATAAACTTTACTCTTTCAACAATAAGGTATATGAGAGTGAAGTAGACTGCTTGAAACAAGTGTGAGAACTTAATGTTAAGGTTGTTAAAGATTTTGGCGTATAACCGCGCAGTATTGATCTTGCGAAGTTCAATATAAAGTTCAATTCTAAATTGTGGATAAGGCGAAACGGGTTTTAATTAATAGCTAAGGATGAATCAAGGACATGCATCCAGTTTATACAAAAATGGAGATTGACATATTGTTGACACTAATATTCAAGACTTATGTAAAATCTTTAAAACAACATATTATTTATTGTTTTATCTTAAAAATCATTTAATAAAAGTCAATCCTTACCAGTCGACAATATGTTAACTACTCGGATCACCGAAATGTCGATGCTCCGACAAATTAACATTTCGATGTTTCAAATTTTCGCTAAATTAATCAATCGATCTAATAGCGCTATAAACTTTTAATTTTTCGACATAATCATCGATTAAACCTGTAGACCTAGCGATTCATCGACGTCTCTTAAGTCGTCAATAAATCGCTAGGTCAACAACTCAATGACCCATCGACGAATTAATCTGTCGAACATAGTTATACGTTGTCGAGCTATCGATACCCAATCGACCATTTAGTTTTCGGTATATGTACTAAACCCAATTGTACCTTATTCCTTTGGAGGTAATGTTGTGAAAATGAGCGCTGAGTTTCATTAGCGCTGATTTTAACCTTAAAAACCATAACTTGTCCAATTAGTTAATCAGTGCCATAACCTTTATACATTTCGGACTCAAGCTATTAACGCCGAGAGTTTAAAGACTATCAAAAGATAAAAAATTGAACTATAACATTCACGAGCGTTTAATGCTCGTCTTAGAGGTCCATTAGCGTCCATTAGCGATCATTCTAAAAGATTTCTGAAAGTTTCTAGAATATAATCTCGTGTGGATATAAATAGGCTGGACCGCGCACTTATTGTCAATCATCAGAATTACATCGGTAGATTTAACGGATTTATGACGATTGCAAACTCGGACGTTTCTTCTTTACGAGTTTCGCAAAGGCCACGACGCAAAGACTGATTCATTATATGTATATGCCACGAAAATTTGGTTCAGGAAATTCAAAGAAGGCAACTGTCTACTGTCTAGAAAACAAACCTCACACCGGCCGGCCTGTGGATGTGCAACGTTTACAACATTCACAACTTATTGAAGAGGATCCGCGACGGACGACATGGAAACTGGCTGAGGAGCTCGGCTACATTCATGACACAATAGAGAAGCACATTAGCATTCACTTCAACACAAGCATTTGTTGAATTTGAAAGTTTCAAAATACGTCGTTTGGATTTCCCGTAAAATGTTTCCACACCAGCACCAGTTGATACTTCAACGTTCATTGACAATGAAACGCAATTTTGAATGGTTGAAGCAAGTGGTAAATGGCGATAAGAAGTAAGTGATGTATGTCAACCATATGCGCAAACGCCAGTGGCTCAGTGCAGTGGAAACGAGAATTCCAACGCCGATATCCGAATCACACCCAAGATAACACTTAGCTGCTGGTGGAATGTCAAAAGGTTGGTCCACTGGGAGTTGTTGCCGAAGGGATCTACAGTTAATGCGACGGTGTTATTCTATCAGCAGTTGAGCCGTTTGACGTGTAAGCTTCGTTGCCAACAGAATCGAGTTTAGTTTTTGCACGTTAACGGCAAACCAGATACTGCCAAATATATTCGCCAAAAATTGCAGGAATTTGATTGGGTTCTGCTGGTAGATCCACTGTATTCACGTGACTAGGCACCTTCGGATTATCACCTTTTACGATCATTGAAAAAATTCGACAGCAGAGATTTTCAATTCGACTTACAAAATTGACTCACAACTTGTATCGTATAACAATATGTATCGTATAACATTAACAGTTAATTTACATTTTAAATAAAGTTATATGAAATTAAACTTGGCGCTGAAAAATTAGCCAAGCTAATAGTTGAAGCAAACAGCAGTTGCAGAAAAAATAGATATCATCATTTTTCCAAAAGAGACAAATCACCAATTTTGGGAAGATATAGTTTTGATAAAATATGTCATTGTACACATTTCCTGAGACGCAATCACACTTCTACGTGAGAACACCCGATCGCGTCCTTGCGGTTCCCTTATTGAGATATCTCCTTTCACATGAATAGGATATTTTTACATGTTCACAAAGGAACGTAGCTCATTGTAGCGTATTTTATACGACATTTTTATTGGAAAATACCGGTAGTACATGGTATATGTAATAAACATCATTGATAAGTATGTATCGTGTGTGATTTTGAAGTAAACATTGATAAATACGTGGATAATAATAATATGAATGAAGGTTTTTGAAATGCACATAATGGAAATTATAAGATAAAATTTTCTTTCTTGCAGATTCCTCAGTAAATTATAAACTTCCCAGTTCATAAGTAGACATCAGCATGTCATTCATGTCCAGCATCAAAGTGACCAAGAAAATTTATATACATATCATAATAAAATTATATTTATAATAGGAAAAACTTAATTAACACTCCTCAGTTGTCGGCTCGAAAGATAATTTTAGCTATTTTATAAAAAAAATATGTTTACACAAAATAGTTGTATAAAATTTCATGAGCCCTTATCCAACGACATACCTATCCTATCACTCGATTGTAATATTTTCGTTTTTTTTTTTTAAAGTACAAGTCAGATCAAATTTTGATAATCTCATCTCTTCAATTCCTCAATCCACCTTGTTGGAGCATATCCCATACTGCGCTTCCTTGTACATATGGTTTCCATTCAAGTACACATCTACTCCCTCGTTTGTCTTAAGGAAGTGTAAATACGAGTATATTGTAGCTGGAATAGCGTTAAAAACTAATTAATTTCGTGTTTACCTTCTTGTTATCTATATATCTATCAATATATTAGGGGTTAAAGTATGAAATTGCCGATTTGTACTGAAAAATTAAAACTAGTTTTTTCTAAAATGTAACATATTTATTTAATCAAAATATTTACCCTCATTATCTATACATTGTTGCCATCTAATCGGAAGTTCATTTATGCCTTTGCAATAGAACTCTGGGGATTCGACAAACTGTGTGAAAGCATTTTGTACTGCCTCTTGGGAAGATAATTTTTTACCACGTAGAAAATTGTCCAAATCACGAAAAAAATGGTAGTCCGTTGGAGCAAGGTCTGGCGAGTACGGAGGATGACGTATGGTTTCTAACTGCAGCTCCTGTAGAGTTACAACGGTTTCTCGTGCAGTGTGAGGTCTTGCGTTATCATGGAGCAATAATGGTGAAGATCGATTCACGAGTCGGGGCTGTTTCACTGCTAGTTTCGCCATCATTGTTCGAAGTTCGGCACAGTAAACATCTGCTGTTATTGCTTGACCAGACCTGAGAAAGCTATAGTGAATAACACCATGAATAGACCACCAAACAGTTACCATTACCTTTTTATTGGTATGCTTTGCCTTAGGGCACTGTTGCGGCGTTTGACCTGGGGTCAGCCATTGTATTTTTCGCTTTCGGTTATCGTAAAGAATCCACTTTTCGTCACATGTCACAATTCGATCCAATATTCCTTCATTTCTGTACCGATTCAATAAGGCAACGCAAGTTTCAACACGCGTTTCTTTCTGCAGATCAGTCAAATCATGAGGCACCCATTTTTCATATTTTTTTATCTTATTGATTTGATACAAATGAGTCAATATTGTAGGTAAGGTAACGTTAAACCATGCCGCTAATTCCTGGGTAGTTTGACTCGAATCGGCTTCCACCATCTCCTTCAATTCAGAGTTATTCACCTGTGTGGGCGGTCTTCCACGTGGTTCGTTATTCAAGTCGAAGTTTCCATTACGAAAGCGTTTAAACCAAAAACGCACGGTTCGTTCCTTAGCAGTCCCCTCTCCAAACGCAGCATTGATATTGCGAGCCGTTTCTGCCGCGTTAGTTCCGCGTCGGAACTCGTATTCAAAGATTACTCAGATTTTCGAAGTATCCATCTTTCCCGTCTAAGCTGAATAAAAAAAACAATTGAAAGTCGAAAATCGAATGTTGCACATTTTTTAAAACAAGAACCTCATAGGTATCATGTGAAAAAAGTTTCACTCGAAAATCTCACACCATGAATGTTTTATGTCAATTCAAAGTATCTATTACTATAAAATGGCAATGTCACACTTTAACCCCTATTATATAAAAATGGATGTTGGTATATCTGAGATTAATAGACTTCGACACCGTTTGACTGATCACTGTGAAAGTTGGCACATATCATATACAACGTACATTCGGCAGTTTTTTCATATAGAAGGTTTTTATGTTATCCACTTTGTTGTAACTCGCCACTAGATGGCGCTGCAGCACATCGACTTCTATACCGTTCAACCGATCGCAAAAATCATATCGACGGCAAAACATAATAATTTGTGATTTTATATACAAAGGTAAATAAATATACACGGGCGGGACAACGTCTGCCGGGTTTTGCTAGTTAAATATAATTACGATAAACAATTTATTACGGCTCAAAGTAATTTCATGAGGAATTATGATTTCATGAGTTTCCCGAAATTTAATTTATTGTTGGTATTTAGTTCTAGGATAAAACGCAAAATTGTATACTTTCAACACGCTCGTAACTTATATTAAACTAGCTGTGCCCTCGACTTCGTACGCATGGAATTTTAGTTTGATTTATAAAACTTTGTATACAGAATCTTTTCTTCCCGTCAGCTGATTTCGATGAAACAAAGCCTATTCGAAGCGCCAAACTAAGCTAAGCTTAATTAACCTATGGAATTTCCATGAAAAACCGTTCAGTAGTTTTGGAGATTAGCGTGTTCGAACAAACAAACATACAGACAGACAAAAATTTTCAAAATCGTCTTTTGTAATGTGTACTCTTCCTCCATCGCCCCCAATCAGTTTTTGGTAATTATATTAATGTACAGACACGCTGGTTCTACAGTTTTATTATATGTATAATATTTTTTTAATATACTTGTTTCATGTTTAATTAGTCTCTAAAATATGTACAACAATACAGTCTCAGAGCAAATACACCGCAAAGAGTAGGAGCGACTATCATTCTTTAAGCAGTCGTTCCACTGATGTACTCGTAGTGATGTGACGAGTCGACTTTCTTGAGAATCGAATCGACTAGAGTAATTTCCTAAAAGATTCGAGTCTTAACTCGAGTCAAGGTGACTCGAGTCTATTCTTATTGCTATAAAATTGCTTCAATATTGTAATTCTGTAATTTACTGCAGTATTCCACTAGCTACTTATTGCTTTCAATAAGCCGATCACCAGCCTTCAGCCACCAGATATCAACATGTACCTGGGTGCTTCTTACCGACTCGCGCAAAGCAGTGCACTCAGACTTATGCTTTAATATAAAAAAATAATACCAACCTTCTCAATGACTGCTATGAACGTTATAATTTTGTTTATTTTAACGTTAACATGCAATAAAGGAAACTTGTTTCTAACGTATATTTTTTTTCCTTGTCTATTTTTTTTTATAGGGACAGCAACACATTCCCTGATAGACCTGAGGGGTGATGGCAACAAAAAAGGGTGGGAAAGAAGGGGTACTAAGCGGAGGCCCGGAGGCCTGTTCCTTCCACCAATTATCAGGTGGCGAAATTCTACATTTCGATACTTTTCTTGCGGCTGAATACATCACACACTTTTTATTGGCAGCGTGCCTTGAACTCTCTCTAAACTACACAAGTTCACAAGAATTAAGTCATATCGACAAAATAAAACTTTATAGCTAACAGCCCTAACGGCTTTTACTTGTCAAGCAGTTCGATTATTTGAGCGACCGATTGGCACAGTTAGTAAGGAATTGTTTAATTAAATAAAACGAATTTGTTTAAAGATATATGTTGTTCGGGTCTGGATGTGTCTCTGTGTTTCTGTGTGTCCCTGGTCCCACGACAAAGGAAATCCTAGCGTGGGCCATTGATTGTGGCTTCATTATTATTGTTGATGATCGTAACCTGAAACCCCCAAGTAAATGGTATGTTTACACAGCAGTTATTATGTTCAACCACATTAATAAAAGTTTAAAATTGTGTCTTTACTTCGTTTTTCCTGAACAAATTGTTCAGGTGTTCATTCTATTGGAAATAGAGACAAATAATCACATACGATTCATAAAGGCAATTCGGGACAGCCACTCCCGATATATAATATTTTATACGATAATTTAAGACAGCATTTTAGCTCCTTTTTCTATCGAATTAAATGCTATATTAGCTTGCATTTACATCTACAATAGGTTTACGCTAATAAATGGTCGACTGTTCAAGGCAGTAGACATGTAAGAATTTGTTGACGCTATTCAAGCCCTTATATAAAGGCGGTAGAGGCTATAATCGTGTGCATTAATTTGACAAATTACATATAGAGGCAACAATAAAGTGTTGGGACGTAAAAGGAACATTCCGTTTTTACGACCACCTCAGTACGTGAAATCTATCTTGTGAAAAGAAAACGTTCGCCATTGTATCAATTTTAACGCTAAAATTGAAATTTATCCCAACTATATTATACTCGTCCCACTCAAATGAGTTATAAAATTGACATTATATGAGGTCATTTGAGTAAAGCGACGGTATTTTTGGTATGGACTCATCGACACGGGTCGGACACGGAATGTAGAAATGGCAAAACGACTAATAGAAAAAATGCCCAAATCTCAAAAGTGCTGAATCACAAATTTCGTTGTTACAAAATTTTTTTTAAATTAAATAGAAACATTCTTTGACATCTGATTTTACTTTTGAAATATTTCATTAAATTCTTAACAGCGACAAGATGCTCAACTGACCAAATTACCATGATTACCGTAAAATTAACTGCATTTCCCACTTTATCCTATTTACCTAATGTACGTACTAGAAGGGCTCTATGTTACTCGTATATTGTAATTACTTTTTCAAAGAATATTCATGTACAGACACGGCTCTGTCACGCGTTTATTATATACATGTACATAAATATATTATAGCGGTAAAAAACTATTAAAAAGTGTAAGTGCCAAAATAGTTATGGTACACGACCCACCTCCACCCATGGTCCTACCAACCTTTTGGTTATACGGACCAAATCGTCGGGAGGTACGCGCCGTTCGCCTGCTAGGGCTATGTTGCGGCGCGTATCTGCTCTGCCTCCCTACAAGTATTATCTTTTTGCCTGTGTCCCATAAGCACTCTCCCCTTTCTGGGGCTGTTCTACTCCACAAAACGATGGACTTCAGTGCCGAACAGCTCTTTCGGGCTCCTTTTCCTGTGCCATCGGTGTGCAAACTCTCTGAGCCCGCGGAAGTTCGCTTCGGAGGAGACAAGGTCGCAGTAGTATGCCGGTCCCTCCTCCCGCCGTACAATCCTCTCTAGCATGCTCCGTCGATATTCCTCGTATAGAGGACAGGACCATAGAACATGGTGCAAGTCCTCCTCTGCCATGCCACACTCACACTGACTACTCTCACACAGCTTCATATCATGCAGTCGCTTTCGAAAGCAGCCATGCCCAGTGAGTATCTGGGAAGTTTCATAGTCCGGTTCGACCCAACGCGACTTGAGTCGAACCGCCACGTCCGGGAAGA
Source organism: Sesia apiformis (assembly GCA_914767545.1). Classification (NCBI taxonomy): domain Eukaryota; kingdom Metazoa; phylum Arthropoda; class Insecta; order Lepidoptera; family Sesiidae; genus Sesia; species Sesia apiformis. The sequence goes on from OU611959.1 coordinate 16,366,348, forward strand.
ACCTGCCTTTGCTCTCGCCAACCCACCTTTCCTGCCAGCTAGCCACTGTCTCGTTCCAAATGGCCTGTTTCCCAGCACGCGCCTCCTCCCTGGTCGCAAGTAAACGCGCCAGATCCATCCTGCCAGCGCGGATCACCTCAAGGTCCGCTGGAAGCACGCCCGCCAGTACCGGTAGGGCGAGCGTGCTGACCGATCTATATGCCTTCGTCAATAGGATCAACGAAGGCCGCTGAGTGCGCAGAAGGACGCTCCGAACTACATGCAAGGATGCACGCTCAAACCAGCACGCCGCGGCATAGGTGAGTGTCGCCACATACGTACCACGGTACAAGATCCTGAGGCCCCGGAATCGAATTCCCCACGATGAGGCCGACACCCGGGACATCTTCCCGAATGATTTACTGCTGCTTTCACCTATGTATTTCGCATGCTCCACGAACGATAGGCGTGCGTCTATCACCACCCCCAGAATTTTGGCCGATGAGACTGCCCCCACCGAAGCACCACCGAACCTGATAGTGGGTCGTCTCTGGAATTTCCCCCTAATGGTCATTGTTTGTGACTTTGTAGGGGAAAACTCCAGTCTATTGCGGACCCCCCACTCGCTAATGCGCTGCAATGCACTTACCGCCATTTTCTCGATATTTGCCCTCGATTGTGCCTCGATGAGGAGGTTACAATAGTTATGGTACAGTATAAATTAAATTGACAATTCAAAATATTTTTTTAGGAGGAGAGTGCACGCTGCAATCCAACAGCCGCTGGGCGCGCTCGACTGGCCACGTTACCCCTTTCTCGCAGAAGACTACCTTGAAATGTACTGCATTTCCACTTTATCTATTTCCCTAATGTACGTACGTGTTTCGGTAGTGAGTGAGATGTGCCAGAGCCCATTCCCATCCCATCCCTCCCCATTTTCCCAACCCTTTCTCCATTTCCATTCCTATATCCAAAGAATTTCAGCGCATACGGGGGTGTGCCAACGTTTGTAATTTTGGACTGATGTTGGCATGTACCGCGGATTTCTATGGGCGACAGTATTCACTTGCCATCAGGTGGACTGTATGTTCGTCTGCCGCCGTCATCCATAACAAAAAAAAATTGGTAGACACATATCAATAGCCAAACTATAAAATGATTTTCCGTCAAGAAGTCCTTTAAAAATTGCAACGGTTCCCTGAAGGAAGCTGTAAAAATTACAATAAACCTCTCATTTTTGTGAAGCGCTGATCTGCATTTCAGATGACGGCGATCCGTGGACAGTACACCACGTGCCGCCCTAATGTTTTATTGATGAGCTAATTTATAAAGAAGTTATTAAGCCAAAATACAATATAAAATTGGAAGTTCAGGACGACCCGCTCCCAGGGTTTATTATAATCACCGGTAGCCAAGAAGTGTGGAAAATGGATCGTGTTTCGTGCGGTCGATATTTCAAATTCCGCTTCCGGATGATCGACATGACTCAGTTAATTAATTACCAACAGATTTCCTAATTACTTACTATTTTTATTATGAATGTTATGTTAACAGGTTACTCTCAATTTGTATATATCTTGTATTTGTAGGCGATTTTTGGTATATTTACATGAATCCGTAGTAAAGGCTTGTTCAGATATATGCGACATCGCTGCCGTCTGCGGCAACGATAATGTAGCAATATCCCACCGGGTATTTTGTAATTCCCCAGGGGGAGCGAATATCGCCTAGGCACGCGTTTTACCGCTTGGATAAGCGATAATGTTAACACTGGAGCTAGGCCGCTTGTACTCGGTATATCGCTACCCGAAGCTGTTAGCGAACATCGCCTATGTCTGAACGATGGAATTATCACATACCCACGCGAATATCGTTATCGCACGCGACAGCGAATATCGCTTATATCTGAACAGGCCTTAAAAGTGTAACTGCGCTGGTGGGTGAAGGTCTTTTGTCCAGATGTAGCTATTGACAGACGAATCTGTCTACCCTCTATCTTGCTAGATATTTATTTCGCTATAAAAATAAGTATAATTAACTATCTAAATCAATAATCAGAGTAATGTCGACACTGTCCAATACGCATTAGCCAATGTCGATTACAATAATTTCTTTACAAACTTATTCTGTACCTGGTACACGTACAAAGTGCCGAGCGCTTCTTTGGCACACAGGCTTTGTCCCGTGTGTTTTAAGCAGATTAAGAAGAAATTTACCTACTACATTTCTGCAGAAATCGAACTAAATTTCGAGAAAGGGTAATCGTTATTACCCTAATTAGGCTTAATTGGCGTAATTAGGCTAATATTGTTATTAAACGGTATATTATTAAATAGAGCTCTCAAAAACTACAAATTTTGAAAATAGCTGAATATTGAAACACCTACTAATACTTTCAAAATATTCTTGTTTTCTCTTAATAATTGCGTAGTGCCTAATAATCGATTTTGCCTAACAATAATAAAGTCGCCGTTATTAATGTTTTCAAATTAACCTGAAAAACCCACGCTCTGACCCCAAAATGTCGTCGTTAATATCAGTCAACAATGGAGATCGATGACAATGGTACAGAGGGAAAAATCTAATAAATATGCAAATAACCTTGATGGAGGGGATTTCTGTCTGTTTGTTAAAACCACAATAAAAATTCATTATACGCCAGATTGTTTACTTTGCACAGAAGTTTTGGTTTTCTTAGGGGTCGGGCACACTGAGTCAGTGATAGCGCGATCGCGCTGCTGCTCGCTAAGATATGCGAGAATAGGACCTACCGCAATCGATGGATAAAACCATAGAGGAGTTGACTCTCCACCAACCTCTTGGTTATTCAGACCGAATCGCATAAGGATCCCGCCGTACTTGCGTGAGCTCTTTCCGACGCACTCTTTACAAAGTCTCTTATCCGTCCCATTTTTCTCGCTCTCTCAGAAAGGCTCGTCTTAACATCAAAATGAATGTCGGTCCGGTGCCAAATAGCTCCTATTTCCACCTGCTTCTCCGTTCATGCCATCTGTGTGCGAACTCTCGTAACCATCCAAAGTTAGCAACCGAGGTCACGAGTTCATATGCCGACATGATAGCTCGTGTGTATAGAGGCGGCTGCGGACTGATGACCGCGAATTGCAGCTGCTGGCCGCTTGGTACGCTTGGTTTTAAGCGACCCCGTACAACACTTCAAGCTGCTAGTCGTCTAGTCGCGCCACGATAACCAAGACACACCGTGTGTCCAGCGCTTCATCACGAAACAAATTTTACTGGCCCACTTTGGTTACTTCCAATGTTTTAATGAAGTCTTAACTTTTGCAAATAAAAACATTACAAAGGAGTCCCACGAATTTATTATTTTGGTATTTATTTAGTCAGTAAGTTGGCAAAAGCGTGTCGGTCACATATTTATTTCCAAAGATGTTTGTTTATCTATTAAAAGGGTCTTAACACATACGTTTAAGAGAATGACCAGCAGCAACTGTACCCTAATTGCCCAGAAAAGGAATAAGTAGGTCTACACCAGACAACTGGCGAAGAAGGCTTAAGAAAAAGACGCGCGATCGGCTGTGACAATTGCGGGCGGCTATAGCCTCGACTAATCGCTTGGTCATACGATCAGGTTGTGCGACTATGTGACACTGTGTAAACACTTGAGTGAACTCATACAACTCCTTTTTCCTTTTCGATCGAATTATTGTGCTTTCGCCACATTGCGCTGTGTTTTTAAAAGTCCATACATTGATTGTATTCGCCCATGTTTAATATACACAAAAATAATAACAAGTAATTGATCGCTGGTCAGAAAAAAACAAATACATGATTTTAATTTGTTTTCCTAATACGAATATTAACAATTTTTCCCAAATTTTCCTACTGAAATTTGGGCCAATTTTTGGAAATACAGTTTTACCCGAACTAACTTCATTGACCGCTGTCCCTTCCTATTCCTCATAATCATAACATTATTTTGTTTTTACATTCTCCCTGTCCACCGTTTCCAATATTATTTGGTTTTCTTTTTTTCGTTTTTATGGAATTTATATCTCATCAAAATTTCTAAATTTATAGCTGTTAAATTTATAAATTGAACTGTAGACAAATGTTACTTAAACTATCAACTAGAAGATTACATCTAACCATAGGTGAAGAAATGAGACACAGACTTTCTACATTACACCACCTCTATTTCAATTATAAGAAAATTGTTTACTTGCCCCACCCTGGATTAAAACCCTAACTACGCGCTTGAAGCTGATGGTTCTCCTCCAGAAACTAAACTTTTACATCTTCTAAACATGGCGTAATAGTGCTACTAAAACAACACTCGGTATACTCGTATTTTAATTAAAACGTCCAGACGCTAAAACCGTTTATTGCAGTTGCATGTGCGTTGCAGTAAGCGTATGATGCGGGCGACGGTCTTTTCCAGGTTAAAAATAAGTTGGCTTCTGACGATTGTTAAGTTTTAGTATCTACTTACTACTACCAGTGATGTTCTTAATGTTCTCATTTCTTTCTAATTTCCTTATTTATTGAGCACACAGTTTAATTTAAACAATACATGTAAGAAAATAAAACTAAATAGAGATCGAATAACATCTAGCCAATGTTCCTAAAAATATGTATCTTACACGCACAAGTTAAGGTTGCTGGCTGAGAGACTACAAGCACAATCCAACCTTTTTTAGAAACCACTATTGAAGTAACAAACTCACGGGTAACAAACATATGTAAAGGTGACTTGATAGCTTTGATAATTTTATACTTTAAACTTTATCCTCATTTTATATTCGGATTAAAACTGTAACGGATTAAGCTGTGGTGATTTTTATATTCAACCATCAATCAGTTTTGAACTATATAATATTGTCACCTTTGTTTAAATCGAATCTTTGCAATCCACCGCGCATGGACGATTTAAATTGGTGAATAAGACTATATATTTGTAATTTAATACTAATTACATTAATTAATCCATTTTATAGATTGTTCTGTGTCGCCTACAAAGCACGAGAAAAGGCTATTTATTCCCTTTAAAGACAGGAATCATTTAATTCTGATAAAGGATGTTTCGACAGGAACTAAGTAATGAGAGAAATCCCTTTCAACCAAGAGCGAGGTTGAGAAATTCATTATAGGCTCTTATATATAGCAAAATTTAATTAGAATTAATTCCACTTCGGCTTGTTCTGACTTAGCACTGAAAATAGTAGCTATAATAACCTTTTTTTATAATTTTCTTTTAGAAAATTTAATAAAGCGTTTTTAAACTAAATTAAAACGGTAAACATATATCACGTGCTTACTTTAACTAAGTTTTATACGATTGTAATTTTAATCCTCCACATATGTTCCAATTTAACAATCCACTTATGCCCTTGCTGAAAATACTGCTAAAAATCAGAGCATTATGCTTGTTTCGGGTACTCAGCACTATGCTGAGCTGGAGACCGTTTCAACGAAGCACTGTCGCGCACGGAATGACAATTATTAAATATTGATAATTGGATTTTGAAAAAAAAAATTTTTGTCTTAAATGGAAAGATCATATATAACTTTTATAACAAAACAGTATTTTTTTTCTTCGTTATAATTAAAAAGTTATAAAAAATTGAAAATAAATTTTTAAACCTAGTACGGATGACACGCCGACGATTCCCGAAAAAAATCAGAGTGCGTGTGACGTCACAATGTTTATGTCTCCTCTCCATCGCAGGCAGCTGATACAAGTGTTTAACTTTTAATCAATTTATTCTTGTTAATATCATCAGTGTTTTCTTAAAAATCAATCAAAAAATCAATGTCAAATCTTAAAAGTGATCGTGCCTGTCTCGTACCATTATGTACGAATACTACAAAAAAAACTCCTGCAAAAATGATTTTAAATGTGCAACAAGATGTTAAACGTCGAAATCAATGGTTTCAAGCAGTACGACGTATTAATCCTAAAACAACATCATTTTTTTTTCTGTTGTGAGCATCATTTCGATGTAAGTGTTTCAATATAATACTGTATTTAATAATCATTTCGATATATAAATATAATACATAGAGTTAGATCAAAGAATTTTTTTAAAGAGACTAAGTCCAAATCATAACCAACAAAAATCGTGATAATATACAAATTTTAATATACATATAAATTAAAATGACTTAATAATAAATTTATATACTATTATCGACTAATTTTTATTTAGTGTTTCAAAATGTTTATATCTTGCTAGGTTATTAGATTGCACCAAATTGACATTTTTCAAAATAAATTTCTTATTGGTTGCTCCGTTGTCATAATGATATTTAAATTATCCTATATAAGTAGTGCTGATGCATGTTTACAACTACCTGTTATCAAATACATATATACAAAACATTATTATTTATAACATTATATATATATATATTTTTATATTAAAGTATTTATTAGCTGCTGAAGCTGCACAATCGTGATATTGAGCGCCTTGAACTTTTCTGAGTTTTTCATTTATAATTGAGGTAACTTTATCTCGATATACACGTCCTTTCACCGTGCAAATACCATTTTTGCGGTTAAGTTGAACATAACCTATAGCCTTATCACCATAACTTTCGCGTGACACCCTACCAATAATTCAATTATATTTAATAAAAAATATTTTGCTTACTTATTTACATTTTTATTCTTTTAAAAACTCACATTGATGCTTAAGCACCCCGAACTTCAGCTGACTTGAACCGAATGTCATTTTTAAGGAAATCCGTGACCATAAATATATCCACACCAGGTATATTATCAGAATTGGCCTTTATGAACCTTTTGTCACACATTACTAAATAAAATTAGTTGCGTTCGTAGTCACGTGATTTTTTTTAAGTTTAATCATTTTTAAATTGCTTATAATCAATTGTAAATTTTTTTTGTAAAGTTTTTCGCATCAATTTTCAATATTATTTATAACAAAGTTTTAGAATATGTACCAGAAAAAATCGATATTTTTTTTTTCAAAATCCTAATTACCTTTGTGATTATTTTTTGTTATCCTTTTTGTCATCATTTTCTCTTCCTTCATTGTGTTTTATGTGTCTTGTCGAATAAATATTTCTTTCTTTCCTTTCTCTCTTTCCTTTTTCTTTCAGCAGTCTTTCGTCATCTTTTCTGAAAGTAGAATATTGCATCGGCCGAATCGACATCGCGACAGTGGGATCTCTATCTCCTTTTAAATTATTAATACTGGATTAGAATCGTAGTTCAAGTCAACTCCTTCAGGCTTAAAGATAATATTTACACCTCGTATGCTATGTCCATGCTAGGTCCGATAATCCTTGGCAATGAACCAAGTTTTACATCCAGTGAAAAAATCCAAATTGAAATACTTTTTGTCTGAAAAAACGTCTGGAGAACTGCCAAAGCTATGAACAAAAATGGCCTGTGGTGTCAAGCCTTAAAGGCTGCCAGACTGCCTATTTATTTATGCCTGTTTATTCTATTTATGCCTATTTATCAAATAGCTGCCAGACGCTGGGCAATTATTTATTAATATTATGGCAATGACCAGCGAAAGAAATATACAGTGACCTGCTTTTTTTTTAATATAATCGTTTTTGTCCTTTATATTAGATGGGTGAGAGGGACCTGCGTCTTTGGCTGTCCACGTGCGTATCGGTGCTGACAAAATACAGTGTTGCGAATTATCTACTTCCATTTTGTTGTTGTGGTAAAACATATATATGTTTACATATTATATTAACGCTTAACTTGTATGTTCCTACCTAATTGTCATGTTGTGAAAGAGAATGAATGTCGTTCACTAATATATACACACACACGCACCCCGCCACACGCACGCGCACATGCATCCAAACGCGCACGCTCACGCGCACGATTTACTTTTGTATATTATGATTCCTTTCTCGTTCAGAACTATTTGTAATTTAAGACTACTTTTTGTTTTTAAATACATAGTTTAATTTCAATACGAAAATAGGCATCGACCCTCGAAACACAGGTTCTACCTAGTTTGAGAGTCACGGTTACCAAATTACCAAAAAGATATAATCGAAGAAAAATATATAAATCAAAAGATGCGTCAATACAGACCTTATTTATTTCTTTATATTTCTTTCTTTCACTAGGACTCCACGGACTGAAGTCCTCTTGTACTATTTACAAGAGTCTAATAGTCCAACAGTGGATACTGAAAGCAGTACCCATGGACACGGGCCTCTACAAACACATTGTCTTGTGCATGAGTGGTGTAAGGCCTTAAAACGCCACGCTGGCCAAGCGGGTTGGCGAGTCCACTCTTATAGAGGTGGTGTAGTTCCTCATGGCATGTTCTGGCGGCTTTGATATCCCTTAGTTACCTTTTGCGACAGCCACGCGAAGAGATGGCGGTGGTGATAGTCTATAGGCAACCAACACACACCACACGGCCCTCTATATACAAGTAGATAGGTATATTGTTGCATATTTACATGCACCTACTATTTACATATACATACATATTTACATATACCTACACTTAGATCAAATCAAAAGGAGAAAGATACGTTACTCACTTACCGCACGTGGTCCTACGAAACCGAGTCCAATGAACCTACTTCGTTTAGTCACCGACAGAACAGCGACTTGCTTGTACGTGATACACTCACACTGTGAACATAGTTGTGTAGCGGGAAATACATTTATAAATGCCTTCCTGTGCATTTATTCAGTGCACAAATTACTCAAGGAGCAAAAACAAGGCACATGGTAAACACTTTACACGCATAAGTACACCAAAAAGTAATAATATGTAGAAGTTTTTTAAAATTATTGGTTTATTTTCGGCCATTAATGTGTGAGCTGGATAAAACTATACAAAACATGTGCGACCGACACGTTTAGCTTGTCTCGATCTTGCTACTTTGCAAGCTCATCGCTCTATCTCTGTCTCTATCCCATTATACAACGTGACTTTAATTATAGCTGCACGTGTTTGTGTGCATGTAGTTGTGCATTCGAGCCTATTTTCAGTTGACGCAATGTAAGAACGTACCGTATCTTCCCTCTTTGCTTTGATCTAAGTACCTACATACAATTTTTTTACAAAACAAATATAAATTTTCATGTCCTCTCAACATTGGGTGTACCATAAATAAATGAATCGTTTGATATTATCACAGCATCGACTTCATGATAAATCCTTCGATAAGCGGAAATCATTTTTCAATTGGGGTTTATCAACCTTTAACATTTAACGCGCGGAATTTCCTCGTTTTCACGATTGAGGAATACATGTACTTCTCGTCATAAAATTGTCTCTGTAACTTCGATATAACAAAATATAGAAGGAAGTAAATAACATATACGTTCAATATATAAATAGTGGTGAAAATGTTCTCCAAAGACACATGTATACTGAAAAGGAAAAGAAAAATCGATTTCTTTCGATTCTTAATGATGTGGCGAACAAAAAATATATATTAGTCAGCAACATGTCATTGTACAAAAAAATCTAGACTGATAGTAATCTTAATTTGCTACTAATATGGGCTGGAATCGAATGTTATTGCATACATTATCGTATTGCAGAGTTTATATTAATAATGAGCCTAAGGTTGATAAAAAACATCAAATTAAAATTATTTATATTACGCGTCACTTTTTATAATCTTTTCATGCCCTACATATAACACAGATGTCTTTTATGCCACCTAAAAGAACCTAATCAAATTTTTTATCAAGCATTTCGCAATAACCTGTCATCTTTGAGTTATTTATGAATACATACATGCCGAATAAATTCATGATGTGAAAAGGGGACCACAGGTAGACTAAACAATCAAAGGCTGCTTACCTTCACACGAACAAAATAAATACATCAATCAAGTTTGGGTCTCAGTTAAAAAAATCTATGGCAATTTGTCAGTTGACCGTTTTAATAATAATACCTACGTTTGCGATATTTTAAAACTATTAAATTTTTTAATTAAATCTTATTTTAGTTTTAGTAGGAAATAAAATGGGGTGGAGCAGCATTACTAGTAAATACGTCTCAATAATAGAGGCCATCCATAACTTACGGCCCTCGTCCTTGTCACAGGTGGTCACATTTTGGTGGTCGCAGAAGAAACAGAGTTGGAGACAGCACGGAGCCTTGCGGGACGCCAGCGTTAATAGATATGGTGTCGGAGCAGCTACCATCGATAACGACTCTGATGCTCCGTCCAGTCAGGAAACTGGCAACCCATTCGCATAGTCCCTCGGGTATCCCGAAAGATGGTAACTTGGAAAGCAGCGATTTGTGCCATACCCGGTCAAAAGCTTTCGCAATGTCTAGGCTTACAGCATAGTTGAGAGTAGAGCCTCGCCTCTACTCTCAATGGCGTCAGCCCAGCGATGTGTTAAATACGCTAAAAGATCACCAGCCGAGCGATTATGGCGAAATCCATATTGACGGTCGCTAATCAGCTGGTGATCCTCTAGGTACCCAAGGAGCTGTGTGTTTATAACACGCTCCATCACTTTGGAGAGGAGGGAGGTGATCGCTATTGGCCTGTAGTTGGCCGGGTCGGTGCGGTCACCCTTTTTAGGCAAAAGGTGAACATGAGCTACCTTCCATGCTGACGGGAAGCTTTTTGTGGAATATGAGAGCCTAAAGAGTCGCGTAAACACCGGAGACAACTCGGGAGCGCAAAATTTGAGCACCACCGCAGGAATACCATCTGGCCCACTCGACTTTCGAATATCAAGAGATGCTAGAGCTCGCCGGACTTCACGCTGAGTGAAGCAGATTTCTGGCATGGAGCTTGTGCACCTCGAGGTAGACGGTGGTGAGGTACCTCTATCGTCCAGAGTCGAGTTTGAGGCGAAGAGACTGCCCAGGAGATCGGCTTTCTCCTTCGCCTCATGGGCCAGTGAGCCATCGAGTTTTCGCAGTGGTGGAAGTGACGACTGACAGAAGTTACCCTCGGCAGCCTTAACGAGCGACCAGAAAGCCCGACTTCCGGAAGGATAGCTTGCTAGTCGATCGCCAATTCTGCGGATGTGCTCATTCTTTGCTCTGACAGTGATCCTCTTACTGCACCTCGAGGCAGCGTTAAATTTCTTCCTCAAGTCGGTGATATTCGGATCTTCAGACACCTGCGCTTTGGCCCAAGCCCTGTATGCAGCCCGCTTATTACGGCGGGCCTCTCTGCAGGACTGATTAAACCAAGGTTGACTCCGTCCGCCTACGTGTATCACGGAGCAAGGAATATAACACTCCATGCCCTGCAACACCACGTCAGCAACGGAGTCTGCACAGGTATCCGGATCTCCCGACTAGAAACAGAGCTGCCCCCAGGGATAAGAAGCGTAAAATTCGCGCAACCCATCCCAATCTGCAGACTTGTAGTGCCAGACGTTGCGCGTTCCCTGAGAATAGGTCGGCGCGGATTGTTTAGCTGGCACAGCAGTTCGAACGATACAATGGTCTGATGATCCTAACGAAGCATCAAGAACAACATTGTAGTCATTCGGCCGCGTAGTCAGCAGGAGGTCCAGTAAGGATGGTAAGGATGGATCCAGTATGGCTCTCGATATCAGGTATCCTCGTGGGTGAGGACACCAACTGCGAGAAACCATAGGTCAGGGCAAAGTTGTAGGCTGCTCTCCCTGCGCGGTCGGTAGTTCGGGATCCCAACCACTCTTCGTGGTGAGTGTTGAAATCACCGAGGACCACCAATTCCGCGCAAGGGAACTGCTCGAGCACGCTGTCAGTCGTCTCCTGTAGACGCTCAAAAAACCGATTCGTCTCCGTATCACCGCTGTGGGACCTGTAAATGCAAGCGTAGACTTTAGTGGAACATCCGTAGTCAATGCGCGCCCAGAGGATCGACAGGTCCCCGTCTTCAAAAGGGCTGAGGCGGCGGCAACAAACATCCACCCGGACGTACATGCATACCCCAGCACGTCGCACAAAACAGTGCTCCAGTTTGTAACCGGGGTAATGAAGATATGATGTTTCGGCCGGGCAGGATATCTGTGTCTCCGTCAAGAAAAGCAAGGCCGGCTTTGCCGTCTCAAGGTGGTAGTGGACGGCGTCGATGTTACTATGTATCCCTCTGATGTTGCAAAAGTCCACTTGTAGTGTGGAACTTACGGGATGGGCCGCTGAGTGAACCCTGTATATTTTCTTTTTCTTAGCCATCGAATATAAGTGTGAATAGGGAGGAAATGAAAGAGGGGACGGAGAGAGAGATGGTTGCATGTGGAACAAAGCACGGAGCAGAGAATAAACCAGGTCACAAAGGTTGTGTGACTTGCTGGCACGGGGTACGGAAGGGTCCCCGGTCCTCCCCCGGGGGCAGCAGTTGGGTTCCACTCCGGTCTCCTCCAGCACAACTGCTACCCCAAGGGATTTTTCGCGTGCGGCGGGGCAGCCTCCTGGGGTGGAGATTAAAGTAAGATCTCCGGGCTCGGGCCCCCAACAACCCGCGGGCGGTCAGCGGACAACCGTTTCACCGGGTCTCCCTGATCCCCGCGCCACCATGTCACGCCCATGCGCGTCTGTAATTCCCCGCAACCGCTGGTCCTCCTTTCCACACGCAACAATCTCTCTCTCAGGACGGCTTCTTCCGCTCACCGCCGGAACACGATGCGGGTCTCGCGGCTAATAGGGCACCATTATGGCGGCGGACTCCGACGGAAGGGTGGTAGCTATGATAACGAAGTAACCCTCCCACCGCAAAAAGGGAACGCCATTGCCTCGTCAGTTAACAGCAGGGTGCACCACTAGCAGATGAGGTTGGCTTAGGCTCCAAAGATGGTAGGTGAGCCTCTTACACCCCAAATTTTATATATTTTTCACATGCGATTTCTTAAGATAACGCAGTAAAAAATAGGTTATTCTTTAAAGATTTCACTAAAGTATCGTAAGCATCGTAAGCGACAACTTTTTTTTAAAAGACTCGTTTTTTGTAATTTCTAAAATACTTAAGTCATTATGATTTTTTGTACTTTATTGCCTATGATGTTCTTCCAAAAAAAGGCTCTATATATGATAGAGCCTTTTTTGGAAGTATGGAAGTATGGAAGCTCTATATGATTATATACTTGTATATAATATACATAGCATATCTATATACAGTATTTTTTGAGACGGGCCAGTATGGAAAAGTCTGAAACAAATAAGTGTTCTAAAGATTTTAGAGTTATGATATGCATAACTCATATGCATATATGAATTAAGCATTCAAAGATTTTCAAAAAAATCAGTTGTTCTTTATAGACAGTATTATAATCTACAAACTTGTATATTAAGACTGGTTACTAGTCAGGCCCAACCCTTCTCGAGTATAGAACAAAAATGTATTTAATTTCAATAAAGCAGCTTTAGGAAAGGTCAGCAAGGGATTAAGGGAGTGGGTGATGGGAATTGTGAATCAGGGTGCGGTATAAAGTGATATTTAATATTTGCGTCTAAGCATTGATAAAATATAACATTAGACGATTTTAATTTCTAGCGTTTCTGACCACCTCAAACTAATTCGTTATTTTCGGCACAGAAAGTGTGCTTTGTGCAATTAAGCAAAATTTTGAAAACTTGGCGTAGAAATTAATTCTTAACAGACTATTACGCTATCCGGCTACTCTTCATGAAGTGTCTAAACTTTTTATGAAGTGAATTTCACTAATGATTATAACATATACCTACATATTAGAATAGAATGTGTGTTACGAGTACACTATGAGATTGCAACATCACAATAATACGGTGGTTGTGTTGGCAACACCATTGTCGTATTTATTGTATTACAGGTTGGTAGCGCCTTTGGCGTATATATTGTATTACAGGTTGGTAGCGCCTTTGGCGTATATATTGTATTACGGGTTGGTAGCACCTTTAGCGTATTTATTGTATTACAGGTTGGTAGCGCCTTTGGCGTATATATTGTATTACGGGTTGGTAGCGCCTTTGGCGTATATATTGTATTACAGGTTGGTAGCGCCTTTGGCGTATTTATTGTATTACAGGTTGGTAGCGCCTCTGGCGTATATATTGTATGCAGTAGGGCTATTTTGTAATTACCTTTTGGCATGCAAATATATCTCTAATCTATAAAAAGTGTGTCTCTCCGCTTCACATCCATCAATAAATTTAATAAAGTAAGCCCTGGAAAATCAGTAAGTAAGTAATAGCTGTTTTGTAATTAATCGTATGTATCCATCGTATGCCAGCTGAGGTATTTCCGTTACACTACGATATGGGGCTCTTCAAACGAGCTGTGAACAGGATTCTGCGAGATCGGCAGCGCGCCCGCAAGCCGCCTGGTGTTGCAGGTATCCATGAGCGGCGGTGACCACTTACCATCATGTGGCCCGCCCGCTCGTCTGCCATCCATTCTGTAAAAAAAAAACAAATAAAGTGCAAATATATCAATCTACAAAAAAGTGTTTCTTTCCACTGCGCATCCACCTACAAATAAAGTCAGCCCCGCGCCGTACACAATGTGTACCTACTGTTGAATTTATGTAATTTGTAATCAGAAAATATTTTTTTCAGTATTTAATGAATAAAGTAATAAAAAAAATTGCCTAATTACGCAATTATTTCATTAATTAATTAAGAGTTAATTTTTTAATTATAAAATCTTAGTTGTTCGCCAATTGGGGTACTTAATATAATGTAAAGCAATTTTTGTTACACAATGAAAAGGTTCTTGTGCCCGATGAAATTATAATTAATTAATTCTCATAATTAAGTAATTATTCTAAAGTCTTCACAAATTAGTTTTATTCATCTTCGTGATTAGTATAATTAAACCTAGAAAATAAATTTATTATCCTCCTACTCATCCACTCAGCGCTATGTCGTTGCAAAACAGTAGACCTTTCAAGCACCTCTTGTTCGACAGAAGACAATCTCTGATCGTGCATAAGGGCTGTCTGTGCCTCCTCAAACACTCCTGGACTCCAATCGGGTTGCTGCGAATTCTCTCCATAGTGGGCGTATTGCGATACAGGAACCAGAACCTATCTAGTTTTTTTTTTCTAATTAATTCGGATTTAGGAAACTTTTTTTTTCGAACCTGCTCTAACTTATAAATTATTTTGTTGGAATCTGATCCAAAAACAACGCTGTGTTGTTGTGCGAAGGGTTTCTGTATTAAAAGACACAATCCCGGCAGCGCAACGGCCTGCATAAGAACGGCAAAGCGAGAAGTTTATTCGTTACCCCCTACATTTTTGGCTACCTGTGCATTATATTTAGTTCTCAAACAAGTTAATGATAAGTTTTTGTTCAAAATTAAAATTGCATGCATAAATCCTTAGACCCAGAGCCCTTAGAGTACTAGTCCTTAGAGTTTAGAGCAATCAACTTAGATCTTAGGGACTGTTATTAATCATTATATTCATTACAAATTGTCTAGAAGACTGGGATACGAATTTATTTCACCCTTTTTAAAATATATTTTTTTTAATTCATGTTTTTTTTAAATTAGGAATTTGGACATAATGGGTTCGTCGTAGGTTTCAATTTTTAATTTTGTCTTTTTGGACAAATTAGATCGGAACGAAATTTAGACAAAACCAACCCAACTGTTTCTTTTCCACCAACCAGTTTCTTCAATATTGTCATTACTAAAAAATATTCAATTTAGGTAGTAGATAAAAGCTTATTCGGATTTTGTTTCCCTTTTTAATTAGAGCTTGATACATGTCACAGCAGAGCTTTGTATCTTCGTGACATCTGAGTTTCATTCTTCAGTGTCATCAAGGGTCGTCCGTAAAACCGGTATCATTACTTATGTACAGCATTTATAAATGGTAATAAGGAGAGAAAACTGTTTTCCATGACAATTTCTTTTTGAAACTCACCTCATAGATAAAGGAATTTTTGGTTACCATAAAGATCAAACCAGGTAGGATGGAGAGTGTAGTGTACGTGAATTTATTATAGATATGAATAATACGGACATATAATACACACAAACGTGAATAAATATATAAACACTACAGTCGAATTTTTCATTCGAGTCAGGGATATTATGACATGTAGAACTGTCAATAAAGTGTCATCTCCGTAAAAAATTAAATCTGTTTGACAGTTCTATATGTCATATCCCTTACTCGTATAAAAAATCCAACCTTACATTAATTGCACTGTCTCGAGCGCATCACATCAGTCACATTGGTAAATAGCGGACGTGTCCTGTATGTGCGAAACTGTGTACAGTATCCTTTACACTCGAGTGAAGTATTTCCGGGAGTAAAGAATATAATGGAAGGAGAAGTTCCTTTTATCCTATTATACATTCTCCGGGGACAAGATACAATGGGAAGTGGACTCTTGCTCATCACATTGACTTTCCAAACTCGTTTATTTCACGGAGGCCTTCTGTGAAAAAGGGTAACTAGGCCAGCTGCATGCCAGCATGCAGCGACAGTGGGATTTCAATGCCACTCCAATAAACTAAAATACAAAAATGATAATAGATTAATCCCTAATTAATCTAAACTAATCAATCCCGGGTATTATTTATACCGAAAAGCGGAAACACGCAGGTTGTAATGAAAGCGATAAATTAGCTGAATGCTGAAATGTTTACCAATTTACTGATTGATTGCTG
Organism: Sesia apiformis; assembly: GCA_914767545.1. NCBI lineage: Eukaryota > Metazoa > Arthropoda > Insecta > Lepidoptera > Sesiidae > Sesia > Sesia apiformis. Next base: position 16,382,887 of record OU611959.1, read on the forward strand.
AATCGATATCGTGCCGGGAAAGCTGGTTTGATTGCCTGTGCCCAAAATTTGTTTAGATTAACGTGTAGATAGCTGTAAATAATCATTGAAATATGTGTGTACTTCGGTTTAATGAACAAATAGTAATTCTAAAGGTACCTACCTAGGTCTCCACTAAAGGCAAAATGAATGACGCAAGACAAGGCTAGTAGAAACATCGGTTTGTGAAGCCTCTCCGTTTGCGAAAAGTTGTTGTTCTTTATTGTACCTACTTGTAATGAAATTGTAATGTATTGTAATGAAATGTTACAATAATACCATATTACAAAGAGAGTACAAAGTTCAAAGAAAGAACCTTAGATTTTTTTTTCTTTTCATATATGGCAATAGTGCAATTAGCACATTCTGGCACTGTCAAGTTTTCTTCATATTAAACAATTTCAAAATCTAAAACGTATCCGGTCAATATCCAGTTCCGCCAAAGTAAGTCAGTAGAAGTCACTTGGTAAAGTTATAGTACGTAGACGCGAAAACGTAGTCTTATTCTTTTATTAAATTTTCACAAAAAACACTTTAGTATAATGAACTATTACTATTGAACCACAAAACGCACAATACATAATTTTAATCATCAAACAAAAACTCAACTTTACTTCTCTCCCGCCAAAAAGCAGAGCAGCTCAGTTATTTACACAAGCTTCTCTTTCGGTACCAGTTGTGTGGGAATTCTCACAACCTCTTCCTATAGCCGATCTCCTCTAACATTTTCTTACGTTCCTCAGTGTAGACAAGTCCACACACAACACGTTATCACGTGAGACCTGTGTGAATTAATGGACACACATACTAAAGATATTTTTCGAGCACGCGGGTATCCTCGCGATGTTTTCCATCACTGCCGAGCTAGTGATATATTTTTTTAATTCTTAGTTATGTAGGAACTCAATGGTAAAAACCGAGGATTTGAACTTACGACAACCTAGACGGGCGATGGCGAACCAATGACAAAATAATTTGGGCACGGCATTAATTAAGGAATTTAGGTACCTAATCGAAATAATTTAATTTTCGTCTACATTTGACATCGTAGTAACAAAATTCATTGTGAACGGGGCCGGGTTACTGGTGCCGGAATGGCAACACCAGAAGTGGCACTAATATTTTCTTTCATTTAAATGAACATAAAACTGTTCATTGCTGTACAAAATGTATATTTCTTGTTGCAAATAAAGAGTTTTAAGTTGATAGTATTTAGTTTTTTTTTTCGTCATTAACCATTAAGTCAAGATTGTTTGACGACACGTCATGACCTCACTAAACATTTCTTTAGAAAAATTGGCACGTAGATCAATAAAGGTTCGCCATCCCTGACCTAGGCTATCACAGTTCTTATTGTTTAAACTATTCCCTATTGTTTGTATAAATATTGAGACTAACAACAATCCCAGATCTATGATAAATATATAGGATATAATGCTTATGAACGATCACAAAATTTTCTATATTTCTTTAATGTTGTAACAATTTGTAGTAAAATTACGACTCAAAGTATAATTGCTTTTTTGAAACCACATGAAGTCGAATCAGTTTTAACAGATTAGACGTTAAAATTAATAGTAGCGTGAAACAATGACTAAATGTTTTTAGACAGCTAGCGACCATTTTAGCGACCAACATGGTCTACCATTTTAGCGTTTCTAGATCTGCCCAGTTACGAAGATTTTTAAAAACATAAATAATTTTCCCCGTGCGCGTGATCATACTTTCCAGATGTAACTAATGCTTATCCGACACTGACACTTGACACTTTAGTGTCTCAGATATCATTCACAAACTAGCAAGCTTAATAAACCAATTACGTCCGTTTCCTGTCTCGTTTGAGTCTCGACCAATCTCGAGAGGAATTTAATGTTATACTTAACATGTTATATTTCTGTAACATCACTCGCAAAAAAGTTTGGTCCGAGTTAATGACACCGATTTTTGCAATTGTATTATTTAGTTGTGAAAATTAATAATATCATAAATTGATCATCATGCAAAGGTACACTAAACATGACGTTGAAATAAGTACATTTTAGGGTATCTGGTCGACACCAGCGGTAACTCCGGACTCAATTCCCAAGTGCTGGGAACCTTGCCACACTTGCCACAATTAATTTAGAAAGTACATATAATTATACCCATTTTCAATTACACTTTAATTTTTTTCAATTTAACTTTCAATTAAAAATAAGTTGAATTTAACTTTCAATTAAAAATACCGCATATCTCTTTTAAAGTTGCATAAAAGTTAACATTCCATTGGTTAAACATATAAGATTAGAAATTGAATCCTTTGCGAATAAAATTGAATTTTAATTTGCTCTCCAATATTTAAGTAATGAAATAATGAAATAGGTATTCAGTTAGCTTGTTAGGTAACTATAGATTAGTTGAACTCGACCGGTCTTGGTCCATGTTCTACAATTTACCTAAGAACTTAACCAAACCACATAATCATTTGCTCGCGAATACTGTAACAACGGTATAATATGATCTACGGGTTCAAGTTGGATCTTTGAATTAGATAGTTACTCCGGCTCTAACAGGACCGTCAAACACCGCGCAACGTTTCCGTGTGGTGTGTGGAGTCTATCCACCTCTGCCGATAGTTGAACTATACCAGATGGACCGTTGAATAATTGGAATATCCAACAGCCAACTGTTCAATCCAATTTTGCATCATCAGTAGTAGCTCTGTGACGTCATCCGACTTTAGAATAGACCCAATCCATCTCTTCCCGTGAGTGAAGTAAAAGTCGTCTAAGGGATAACAGTACCTCTATCAGAAGCCCTGACGAACTGCACAACCTCTAACAGAGAGTGGACTTGCCGATCCGTTTGGCTGAATTGAGAATATTGGAATATTTTTTTATTTAATGAACCCGAAATTAAAAGTATTAGTCTGCATAAAAATAATGTACCAACAAGTGATATATTGCTATTAAAGCAACTCCCACCTACGTTTATTTCCATGATGCAATAATAAACTGCTTACAAACTTTCAACGACATTATAAGCCATGGCTCACATGTAGCAACTTACTCATAAGTTGATTACATTGGATTCAAGTGTTTCAGCATGTTTCTATTTAAACAGAAATTTGAAACAAGGAAATTTTAATTTACAAAACCTTATTAAAACCATAATGAATAAGTTAGCACCGAAAATACAGCCTTTCACTTTGATATTGTCACATATATACGAGTAGAACTGCATCAAAGGGGTGTGAAAATTCGTTTTGTAATCAACTGTATCATTGTTATTGAAGGTTAGGGGCTCTGCGGGTCAATACAGCCTCGTATCACTGCGATCATTGCCGATTTATTGTGATCGCCACCGTCTCTTTCAATGAATCAAAATCGCGCATGGGCTCTATGAAAAGTTCGATAACACCCTGTATAGGTGATTTTTTAAATGAATTGTCTATTAATAACATTCTCCAAAATCTTATCTCCTAAACATAGATAGTAAAACGTCTGGAAGATTAGCAAATCTTGTAGTCTCGTTTTAATCAAAACAATTTGGCCAAAGGAGCGACCCTCCAAGTTGGCCCGGGCTTCCAACGAGCCTCGATAACCGCAATATATCAATCTATCGTATTAATCCTAGATTGTGGAATACTAGCTTTTGCCTGGATATACGGCCGCTCTGACTCCGATTCTGTCACAGAAATGGTTGAAAGTTACCATGTATTAAGGCCTCAAATAATAGGCATGGTCCATAAGTTTAAAGTCGCTCAGGGAGCTATGGGGAGAGGGAATAAAATCCAAAACGAAAAGATTCGCCAAAGAACTACAACTACTGACATAGCCCATAGAATCAGCATGCTGAAATGACAATGAACGAGACATATTTGCCGCAAGACCGACAACCAATCGGGTGGACGACTACACGGTCCACGTACCAGGAAGCGCAATTCAGGAAGCGCTCTGCCCAAGTGGGCCGGCCGGTGACTTGAAGAAGTACGCGGATAGTGGCTGGATAAGAAACGCCGAAGATGGGAAGTTGATGTTTGATAACGAGCATTGTGAGAGGTGTATATCCAACAGCGGAAATGATATGGTATGGTATGTCTTACAAACTATATTTTCAGAGCTACTAAATAGATTTTGCTAAAAGATACATTAAAACCTTCACAATACAACACGATTATCACAAACAAACATGTAGACAGACAGCCCTTGGCAAGTTTGTATTTTTTGTTTCAGAATATTGTTGGATATCATGTTTAACATTCTAAAGAGAATATCTACTAAGATATGGAATTATGGAATGTGGACATCCAAATTCCATTATCCGATTAGAATATACTATATTATTCATATTACTTGGATGACTAGATAATATCTAGACATCTAGGTAATATAAATAATATTGTATACTGATTTATATTACAAGTTTTTTTTTTAAATGAGCCCTTTGGCTTATCTTATCATCGTTCTTTTTTTATAGAAAGTAACTGGCAGACTGTCAACCTGTTGGTAAGTGGATACTGTCGTCCATAGACATCCGGAATACATGCCAACATCAGTCCAGAATGACAATCGTCGGCACGCCCCCAGATTTGAGATTTAGGAATGGATTTAGAGAAAAATATTGGCTAAATGGAAAATAGAAAGTATACCGGGACGAGGATTTTTCCTTGTCCCATTACACCTCCCAATCCTCGTTAGGGAAAGTATTTAAGTTTACCTCTTACGTATAAACAAGCAAACACACAGTATCGCTTTATTAGCGTAGATACGCACAGAAAACGAAAATAGTTAATTTGAAACAGAAAACACGTCGAAGTATTTTTATACCGATTTTTATTGGTATAAACCCTTTACGTAAATGTGAACACAAAAACCTGCGTCACAGCTGGCCGAATTATTCCTCTATTTTTGAACTCAACAAAACCCCCACTAACTCAAACTTAAAATTCCTTATTTCCATTATTTCTTTCAAAAATTAAATACGCTGAAACAAAATGACTCTCCAACATGGGTGAAAAACACTGGACTAAAAAAACTGAAAAAATACTAATATGTAAATACGAGAGCCACCGTTTTTTAAAACCACTTCTGTTCTGAAAAATTGAAAACGCGTGCTGAAAAAGTCCATTGTTAGTTCTGTTCATTTATCCTAACAATCGCTTTGGAACTTATATTTTTGATTCATTTATATTTATGTAAACTCGTTTTCTTTTCGTTTATAATTCAGATTTCAGATTTTAATTACGTAGATCACGACTTTCGAATTTTAGTCTACACATTAATCACTATAGTCTTTGGACTAATGTGTTTGTACTAGAATAGCAAATCCGTCCAATCACACCGATCTGATGAGTACTCAGGATCAGTTTCGATGGCTTCTGGTAAGAAACTTTTATGCTGTAAAAGAATTATTAGACTACCAAAGTGTGAGTGGAAAACGGACATTATGTTAGTATGACATTGTTATGTTTATTTGACATTGTAATATGTATTATTTAATATTATAGCAATGTATGATAGTGTTTAACAACACTGATGTGGTGACATTTCCTAATTTCTCGACATTTATATAAATGTGCGTGAGACGACACTCACACTGCTGGACCATTGCAATATAGTCGCTAGTTTTTTGTTAGTTAATTAACATTAAATATTTGTATGCTATGAACGGTAAGTAGTGTGACAATCGAATGTACTAATAACACCTCTAGTGCAAATAAATAATTTGAATTTGACTTATACATCTTATTTTGGCTTATAATTTGGCATATTTCGGTTTACACCTCGGTTAAGTGAGCCAAATCAAAATTATGACGGTGTGAATTTTCATAGAATTGAAAAGAAAACCCTCTCCACACATGTACGAAATCTATACTAATATTATAAATACGTAAAGTTTGTATGTTTGTATGTGGGGGGTAATCACCGAAACTACTAATCCGATTTCAAAAATTCTTTCACCAATAGAAAGGTACATTATTCCAGATGGACATAGGCTATAGTTCTCAGTAATTAAAAATTGTTTATTTCAGTTAATCAAAAATAATTTGTTTTGTAGATCATTTTTTTGTTATGGACGAAGGCGGCAGACGAGCATACAGTCCACCTGATGGTAAGTGGCTACTGTGGACCATGAACATCCGCGATACATACCAACATAAGTCCAAAATAACAAACGTTGACACGCCCCCGCATGAGATGCCTACCTTGGATTTGAAGAAAGGATTGGGAAAATAGGTAGGGATAGTATGGGATGGGAATGGGCTTATCTCACTTACTACCAAAACACAGTGGGGAAACAGGATAAAGTGGGAAATGTAGTCAGTTCAAGGTAGTCTTCTGTGTGGGAAGGGTATCTGGGCCAGTCGAGCGTGCCAACGCGATTGTTAGATTGTGCCGTGCACTTAAAAAAAAATTGCTGGCCGGTTAGTATTTTTCTGCTACTCGTTTTAATACAAGCCAAATTATATGTCGTCGGAAAGAGCTGGTAAAGCTCTATAACTTTTCTCTAAACATTTATTTTCTAAAACATATTGAAATCTCCCTTTGCGACGTGTTTTGTTTATACCATGTTTATACGCATTTATACTCCTCGGGTCGGTCGTTTCTAGGTGACCGCCGGGCGTACTATCAAGTCCTTTAATCTGTTTATCTCATTAACTCCAATTTGGTACGCCCTGTCATGTTATCCGGTTTACAACTAATGTATGGTGACAACGTTTATGAATGTATAGTTTTATAGGACGAAATATCCTATTAATTAATTCAATGTTCCTTTCAAACCTCCCCGTTACTACACTTTCTAGAGTTACTAGAGAATTCTAACCAATATTGTGGTATCGGATAACCAAAATTTTGGTTATATTAAGAACAATCAGAAGAACAACTTCTAGTTAAAAATTACGAGTTGCCTTGTTCTATCTATTATATCGAATTGTATTGTCAAAATTGAATTTATCTGTGACAACATGTAAGCATTTATATGCAGTAACATAAAATGGAGAACAAATTATTTTACCAATGATTTTTTTTTAGATATGTGTTATAGATAAATCAATTAATAAACATTTAACTGACTTAATAATAGTATTAATATTATTCTATTAACAAATTTTGATTAGCACTTTATCACGATTCAATCGATTTAATTAATTTTCTAAGAGCTAACTAAATAATCTGTATTGATTATTTGAAAATCTAATATGCTTGCAGTATGCATCTAATTATCTAACTAATTAGATAACTAATCTAATTATTTGCTTCACAATCCACGTACTTACGTTCTTCTGAAAACTTACTTCTTAAATTTCCTACACATTCTTCAAATTTCTTTACCAACTCTTTCACAGTGCAGGCTGCTAGGCTTTGAAACTCCTTACCAGTGGTCATTAGACGTGCTCAGTCGCTGTCTAGTTTTAAAAGGCAAATTAGAAATCATTATTCTATTAGTTAGTTCCTTTGGATTTCTATTTTCTTTCTTTACCCAATGATTTCCTCTCGCTATGTTTTAGTTTCTAACCTGTTTTATTTCGTCCTTGGAGACCTCAATTCCCTCTTATTTTTCTTTCCTTGTCATCTTCAATCTTATTTGCGAATTGATATTGTATGCAGTGTAGATATGTATGTATATATTTATATATTATTAAGTTATTTATTATTATATGTAATTATTATACTATATTTATTATCTATATTGTCGATATATATGTTCGATATATCATGTTCGATATATTGAACATGATCAGATCCATCTATGGATTTCGGTCCTTTTGAACTACCTATATCCCTTTTATTTTTCTCTATCCTAAGGTTGCCTGGAAGAGTTCGCCTTAGCGATAAGGTCGCTTATTGTATTCTGTCATTTATTATTTGTGCACATGTAATAACTATTTGTATGCAATAAAGAGTATTTATTATTATTATTATCTAATTGCACCGAACAAATGATTGATTAATCAGACACAATTTTGTTTGATTGATCATTAAAACAATTCGATTAACTCGAAAATTTCCTGATAAGTCGATTTGTTGATAATATCAGTGAACACCCCGTGACACTATCAGTCACCCCGTGACCACGTCCACTGCAAAGTGTTCGAAACGCCGGTAATATTACATTAAATATACGCGATTTAAACCGTTCAATGTTATTTAATTGCTAAATATCAGTGAAATTCCGTTAACATAGGTGGAAATTAGAAGAGCCAATTAGCCCACGAGTTTTCGTCTCAGGGGCCACGACCTGTCATTGCGATTTGCATTCACTATCATTTGTTTTCCGTAAACACACTTGCATGTTTTTCATTTTTCGATTCACTTTTGATTTATTTGGCGTTACCAAGGAGTCTAATTTTGTCTCAATGCCAGGTACAAGCTCAAGTGAATGTACAGTTCCTTATTTTCAATCTGATGGCGAAATAAAGCATAATAATATAAAAAGGAGACTTTCAGACAGTATTCAGACATTTTAAACGTCTGAAACTACATCGTAAAAATTGTTTATAATAAAAACGCTGATCAATCGTTATCTAACATATTTTTACTTTTGTTTATTTTTGAGATGATCAAAATAGAATTGTGTGCAGTTCAAAGGAAAGTATCAAAAGTATTTTAAAACCCTAAGAATGTATTTTTGTTAATTCTTTTATTTTGGAGCAATTCATAATAAAAATAAGAGTTTATCTTTTTTTGATCATAAATCGCTGATCTGTTAATCAGTTTCGCTTATCAATTTTCACTAATCAAAACTCAAATAAAATGCTGAACAATTAAATCATACCCCATAAAATATACGTTTAATTTATAAGCAAAATCACTCGACAAGTCGGACTTGTTACATCCGTGATGAAAATTTCATTTAAGTGGACTGTATGCTCGTCTGCCGCCTTCGTACATAAAAAAAACGTTTTTTGAATGTTAGCCAATACTGGTGAACATTAATTTAATTGGCTCTCAATCACTTTCATTAGATCCCTCTTTGAACTAACTACTTTAAACTATATGTTAATATTAACTAAAGATAAATAAAAAGACGTTTATTGAAAGAAAGAAATTTATAACTTATGTAGATAAAGATAAATACATTTATAAATTCTCTTTCGGATTAAAAAATTTTGCTCCACATTCACATGATATTTTTTATACGCAGCTATGTATCTATCCTTGTCGCACCCATTATAAGGAATATTTGCTGTGTCACTATTTTTTATTTTTATTTTATATGACATTTCATTCTATATTTTATATGACATTTAGACAACTTTAGCGCTTCTTTCAAAAGCAATCCTGTAACGTAATTATCCTTTTTACGTGGATTCAAGTTTTTATTTCATGAAATAGTGAGATAGAGGCCTTTCAATACACAGAATTACTAATAAATAAGTATAGAGTTTTGAAACATTAATAAAAGGGGCTTCTAGCGAATTTGATGTACTGAAAGCTCGTTGAGAGTCTTACAGACCATTGTCTTTTATTAAAGTTTGTTTATTACTTCAAGAATTCGAGACACGAATAAATAAAATTAAATTGAATTGCGAATTAAGTGTGAACACTTCAGAAAGTACCAATAAAGAATTCGACGTCTAAACATACAAACTACATGACGTTACATGGGACCCGTAGAGTTCTAAAACTTTTGTATAACCACTTTTTTCTGAAATGTACTGCAAATAGAGAAATCTGAACTGATATAATGAAAATAGCGTAGATGACTGGCTTTAAAGATTCACCTACGAAGAGACAGGATTTCTTCAAGTTTACCAGATAATAAACACTAAGGCACACATAGAGAATTAAAAAATAAATAAAAATTCTATATAGACACAGTAACACATAAACACACACACACACACATCCGTTACTTGTTTTGCAGACTATACATATTTTAGTTCATTCGTTATTTAATTATTCTTAGTGTGCTTATCGATATATTATAATGTTTATGTTTGTAATAAATTATAAGTGTCTGTTTTTCTTAATTTAAACCTGTGTAAGGGGAGGCACTGGCTTTCACGATACAGATTTTTAATCTAGTTTGAGAGTCTGGTATGTAGAAATTGAGAGAAATAAAGACAATTTCAATCTGCCTTCAGACCTGTGCTTCGGATAAACGACTGCCATTCGGTCTTTTTATTTTGTACTAGCTGTTGCCCGCGACTTCGTTAGCATGGTCTTCAAGTCGGAAACTAATTCAGAAACGTTCGCTGACGGCCCGGGCTGTGCTCGGCATGCGTTGCAACGCGTTAGATTTTTTTTGTCAGAAACCTTCGTGTAGCGCGCGATAATTTTTTATATCTATACATTAGTATCAGAATTATATTAATAATAAAGAGGTAAATTTGTGTGTTTGTAGGTATGTTGGGGGTTATCTCTGGAACTACTGAACCGATTTCAAAAATTCTTTCACAAATAGGAAGCTACATTATCCGTGTCTAATATAGGCTATATTTTACTTTGAAATTTTAGAAAAAAAATTTAAAAAAAAGACTTGTAAACCGAAGCGAAGCGAGCTCTGGTCGCTAGTGTTTGATAAATAGAGAAAGAGTCAATGGCATTACGGTCATAGTGGCCGCAAGCCAAATAAGCCATGGTTACCCTAAGCCGAAATCCAACCTCACGGCAACTTTACGATATGACGTCGCCTTTTACTTCTTTACGCTTATCTTATCTAAGGCATGGTTGATGGCATGAATTTATAAATACAAATTAAAAACATGTTAATTTCCTGTCTGATTTAATAACAGTTTTTCAAAGCTCTAATATAAATGGCAATATGATTAATATGGTATTTTTTTTATGTTAAAATTCCATTGGTTGTATAATATAAATTGATATGTTGTTGTTGGTCACTCAGAAGACTGCCGTAAAATGTACCACGCACGTGTTATGATCCCATTGCGTTCCATCCTATCGAGTGGGAAATGTGATGAGATAAGGGAAGTATCGCGGACTTTCCATCCAATCCTACTGTAACCAGCAATCATAACATCCACTGCTGGACTGAGGCCTCCGCAGACAATGTGCATGAGAGATGTTTGGCTTTAAACAACATGCTGATCAAGCGGTTTGGTGAGTCCACTCTTTTAGAGGTGATGCAATTCCTCAGGACTTGTGTTGAGGCCAGCCGACACCGCACGGCTACAATAAATAAAGGAAATTTCATTATATTACAATATTTTACTTTTTCTATTTAGGATTCACGAAAGGTATTTATTTTTACAAAATATGTTTTTTTTAGTAATTTACCCGGTCTCTTCACTCGATAGTCGTCAATCATGGTGACCCATTAATAATCTCCTGGAAATATGATATTCCTTGGTCACTTTTCTGTTCTAACAAGCACTTTCTCGAGTATCCATCGATCATCACCCCTTTTGTTAATGTCTACATGTACAGTATACATACCCTTGCACATGCCCGTTTATTCTTTTCACAACTGATATCAGCATATAATGTCCCACTGCAGAACACAGGCCTCCCCTAGTGAATAACTAAGAGATATCCGGCTATAATTCACCTCGCGAGCCCAGTGTGAATTGTTGGATACACTGACTCCAGATTTCTTTATTTTTCGAGCGTACCTTTTACGAATTACACACATACATATTTTTATTCTGAACAATTACGTAACTTTTCTTGAAATCATGACATCGAATTAAGTTTCTATTTAGTACGGATATTGTGCAATTATAACCAATTCGGAGGTAATTGACATCGTAAGACAACAAAATAATTTGAAAAATATTTATCAACGGCAAGTGCAATATCCATCAATCCGTATTGGATCCTCTAATAAAACAAGATTTTATCTTATTATCAATGAGTTTAGCGGTACAAATTTATGGGGTTTTCAAAGTTACACAAATTACATACATAAATTACATAAAGAGAAAAATTACAGGCTGGTGATCTCATCTCTTGCAGTGGGTGTCGTAAAACGCTACCACAGATACAGTACAAGTAACTACACCACCTCTAAAACAGCCCCGTTATCAACCCGCTTGACTAGCGTGGTGTTTTAAGGTCACACATCCCTTATGGACAAGACAAACTGCTTGAGGAAACCATTGTCCAGCAGTGAACGATATAAGGGTTGGTTGCGTAACTCTCCTCAGGCTTAGATAGTAGGTGACAGTCCTCTATCTGTATCACCATACCTATATCTTAGGGTTTTACTAAAAAATACAGTCTTATCTCTTTCACAATCCGCCGCATGCAATTATCCCAGACCCTGAGCTTGGCTTTAGAATTTTAATATTACTGAATAAACGTATTCCCCAAATAGCTCGCTTATTTTTAAACCAACCTTTTCTTTGAGATTGCAAGCGTAATCTTTTCAATTTAAATTTATGTGACCGCGCTATTAAAGTCTAGATAGCAAAATAAATCAACTAACAAAACAGCGATGTGCTCGTATTTTAGGCGTTTTATCGATTATTTTACTTTTAAAGGTTTTTTAAAAAAAACATTTAGATTTTTTATTAATTTCTACAAAGTGCAAATTAAAGACTAATTTTAGGATGCCGAATCAATTAGGCTGATTTATAGATGTACTATCAACAGCATAATTGTTACGAAGACCTGAACTCCTCGAACATGAGCACAAGTGATCAATCACTTACACATGTAATTGTGAGAATTTGTCCTTTTGCTTATCTATCTAGGTATATGAGAATAGAGCATTTTTAAGCATCAATGGTTTGAATTTAAAAAATCGGTGATACAAACGTTAAAAATTTAAACATCGACATAGACTGCTCGCCACCAAAGAAGTGTTGCGGAATTTAAGGGAACTAAATATGACAGGTTGGCCATTCTGCAAAATAAATATCATTATGTCCGTTTACATTATTTACTTCCTAATTTAGACACATTTTATTGGTAGGTGTAAATAAAAATACACACTTTGATAGTGTAAATTTAAACTAATAGGCTGGAAACATTTTAGCGCCACGCCTACTAGACTTTTCTGGCGCCTACTATATGTACAGTGCCAATATGTATTTTATTTTAATCTATGATGAATAAAACTATTTTCATTCTGCCAGACTACGTAGTATAGTTTGTGAGCAGTACTTTGTTCTGGTTGTTGCATTCTTTTCTATACTTCTTTCTTTTTTACTTAATTCTCTATTTAATTCTTTTTCACACATTTTGTCTTACCATGCAATATATTTCTTTTCTTAGTGGGCTCTCTGTGGACAGTATAGATGAGTTTTCTAGTACCGAGAAACGTAGAGTAACACGACCTGGATGAAGGGAATCGATAACCTAAAGAAAGCCTCCAAATGAAACCGAATGAAGAACGAGGAATCACGACGGGCCTCTAAACGTCTCAAATTCAGCAATCGTTGACGCAACGCAAATTTTTTCACTATGAAAACAACCAAAGAGTTCTCAAATCACGCCGTCGCCAAAAGAAATCACGTTATTCCAAACAATTGTTCAACATAATTCCCACCTCGGGTTTCTACAAACGCACACAGAAGACACAGACGCGTGACACAGAAGTGAGGTCCATCCGCATTTCGTCGATAAGGAGGTGTCGCATACTGTTCGGTCTAAAAAACATTTTATATACCGCAAACGCGTAGGCTGTGGAACGAACTGCCTCAAGAGGTCTTTCTATTACGCTACGATATGGGGCTCTTCAAGAAAGCTCTGCAATAGGATTTTGCAAGATCGGCTGGTGTCACAGGTGGGAGTAACGGTATCACGTGGGACCGCTTGCTCGTCCGCCTATTAAACTATAAAAAAGTACGTACAAAACGAGGGTACTAATTTACTATATCTTTGACATTTGTACGGTTTCAAAGCTAGCGGAACCCTGTTTGTGTTGCTAAATAGCTCGCTAAATTGTGATCCAACATAGAATATAAAAGCCACATAGAGCCTGTACACAGGAACGCTTACTTTATTACACTTATACAATCCAATTAAGCGCAAATATCGAATTTATGACGAAGCTTTTGAAAAATAGCCTTCTATTGATTTATTCCACCACAATTTCGCTCGCTTTAGACGTCAAATAGTAAAATTTCATAGTCTTATTTTAGGATACCTATTGAAAGCCTTTATTGAGATATATATTTATAATTAATTATACAGGATTCCTTAGATAACACCTTTGTTAGTCCATCACTGATGAAATTGTTATCTGGGCTTAATGTCACTGCATATTTAAAGGGGCCAACTGACATTTTTCTCAAATAATTTATTGTTTCGTTTTGTTGATCTTCCGTTTTGTGCTGCTTAAAGTGAATTGAATTAAATAAACACTGAACAATTCACTGCGCGACGTAAACATATGTCTGTATGTCTTTGCCACCTCTATATAAAAAGTCATATTTATCGACCCAAACTAACCTATATTTATATAACAGCCAGGCAGCATATTCATTTTCTGTTAATTACATTAATAAATTATGCTTATTTGAAAATAATGCTACATTAAGGTTTACACATTTATATTGCTCACATACAATTTATGATATCACAAAGAGAATATTTAAATGACGTAAAATTATGTATTCCATTTCACGCTGAATATCCTATTCGTTCAGTTTAAAATAACGTATGTAATTTTAGGTATATATCTAAAATAACCATCAGCCAGTCTACTTATTAAAATGTAACTTTCCTGTAAACTTCAATTTAGAATAAACAAAAACAAAAGAAAATTAATGTCATTCCAAGATTCTGAGTGGCGCGGCGCTATCCCCCGTTGCTACGACAGTTATTATCGAGTTTACGAAAATAGGAAATGGAAAATGAGATAATAAAAATCATCAGGATTTCCACTTCCTTTCATCAATAACAATAAAGACTTAAAACTTTTTAACTCGATGAGTATCTATACCTGAGGCTTTTGGGACACGTTGGGACACAACTCCAAACGTCCAAGCGATATCATGATAAGTTATTTTACGATTATATTATCAAACGAAAAAAAAAAAATTTAGAAACTTGTATAATGTAAATAATTGCAAAACGTATAATTTGCAAAAACGGGCCATTTCTTGGCGATTTTATGCATAGGATAATCTTCTACAGGATATAGGATAATCTTTGGATAGGATATCTTTGCATAGGATAATTATAAATTATGTGATACTAGCTGTTGTCCGCGATTTCGTTCGCGTGGTCTTCAAGTACCTACTAATTCAGAATCCTTCGCATGGGTTACTCATTAAAGTAATTCATTAAAGTTTCATCGCAATCGGATGAATGGTATAGGAACGCATACGGGACAAACAAAGAAACATTCATTTTTACAGATGATTTTACGAAAAATTGCCCATGAAAATAAAATTGTTTTCAATGACATGAATCTCAAACTAATAAAGTTACAGAATCACGAAATAGAAATGAAATTGCAGCAGGCTTTCGAAAGTATTTTGATCTGTCATTGATTATGTTACATTACGAAAACATTGGCCATCGTCTAATGCGGAAACACCCGAACGCGTTATCCACGTCTATGGCCAATGTTTTCGTAATGTATCTATACACGGTTACTACCTCCTCAGAAAACCTTACCTACCCCTCGTACCCTTTGAACAAACCCTACCTATCCGTCTGTGTAAATAAAGTAGGAATCCACTGGTAAAATAATAATAAGTATCTGTAGTGCCTAAGTCCACTTTGTATTCAAGGGACGAAAGCTCTTCGCCTAAGGGTGTATCACGTTGAAAATAACTCAAACGGAATCATTGTATATATGTATAACGTTAATACGAAATATTATTTTCTTTTAATCCATTCATTGTCCGCGGTAAAATAATAACAAAATATATACTGTGAGGATTTTGTGAAAACAGAAAACATAACGACATTGAGAACTATAATAGCCTAGGGGTGTCTATTCTCAAATCTTATTCTTTTAGGGTCTGTGAGTTCAAATCCTTGGGTTATGCCAACTTGTACTTAAGTTTCCACTTAAGTACGAATTTATAAAATTATCACTAGTTCGGCAGTGAAGAAAAACATCGTGAGGAAACCCGCATGCTCGCACGGTGTGTCCACCAACCCGCAGTGGGCCCGCTTGGTGCAGGCCTGTGCCCTGCAGTGGAACATTATCAGCTGATATCGGATTGCTTTTAACTCACTTTTTACGGATTTTTCTATTTTGACGTAGAATTAAAAAATAATAATAGGAGTATATATAGGAGTATATATAGGAGTATATATAAAAATAAAAAATAATATAGTATTTTTTAATTCTACGTCAAAATACACGTACTTACAATTCAATTTAATAATTATGCTTTGATTTAATGAAACCGCGGTGGTAAAGACAACATGATGGACGTTTATCGGTTGAATCTCGTTATTACTAAATCTGGTGCAACTTTAAAAAAAATGGCCAGTAGGTACATTTTTTACGAAACATTAATTGTCTCTTTGCAACAAAGGCCGTGGTTAACGAAAGTCTTAATTGCTAATGGAAATGATTAGAAAGCAATTTGCTTAGAGGTTTTTCCTTCAATGTTTTACTGGACTTGTATTTTGTGTTGCAAGAGACTTGCGTGTTGATTTTTGAAAGAAAGAAAGAAAATTATTTTAATTACTACAACATATCAAATGAAACTGCAATCACAAAATAAGTACACATAGAATATGGATTGTTGTGCCAATCGGCGACAACTAGATGATGGTGATTTTCAGTTAAAGCTGCACCTGTGACCATGGACTGTCCACGGTGGAGTTTTGGGGTTTTACTAAAAGCCAAGTACGATATTTACAACACGCACGTCTGAAAAAGGATAGGATAGGCTCCTGGATTTCCAGCTGTAATGTGACGTTTCATGAACGTCCTCGCACAATTCAAGAGAATTTGAATACTTCACTGATTTTGTCATTGAATTTGTATCTAAATTTTGCGTAACATAATGGGGGATATATTTACAAGGGGATTGTATCTAAAAGAGCAGAAAATATAAGCCGAAAATCATAAAAACAATATAGTTTTGACAACTAAAGAATTTTTCTAATATTTTTTTCGGGACGAAGGCGGAAAACGAACATACAGTCCACCTGATGATAAGTGGATACTGTCGCCCATAAGACATCCGCGATACATGCCAACATTAGTACAAAATGACAAACGTATGTTGGCGCGCCCCCAGATGCGCTGCCTACCTTTGGAGATATAGAAATAGATTTGGAGAAAGGGTTGGGAAAATGGGGAGGCATAGGATGGGAATGGCCTCTGGCACATCTCACTCACTACCGAAACACGTACTTACATTGGGGAAATAAGATAAAGTGGAAAATGCAGTACATTTCAAGGTAGTGCTCTGTGAGGGGTAACGTGGCCAGTCGAGAGCGCCCAGCCGCTGTTGAATTGCAGAGTGCACTCTCCCCCTCATTAAATAATTTTCAATTACTAAAAATGTCAATACCAATTAGGTATAATTAAAAGTTAGGTATAATCATGTGAAGCGGGGCTCGTATTCCATTATTGTCACCGGAGAAGATAAACCTAACCCAGCTTTAAATTTGCTACCATCAATTTGCTACAATGTACAATGTAACGTTCGATTTAAGACCCGACTGGCGACTGCCGGCGCGCGACTGTACGACGACTCCGTATAAACAATTTTAAGCGACCATTGATAATTGCAGGATATGGCCTTGCATTCAATAATGCCATAATTCAATAATATATCAATGTATAATAAATTATATCTATACAAGCAACCCTATGCAACTCCTTTCAAGTCAGGAGATAACGTGTACTCAACGCTTTATAACATGTAGAAACCATTAATAAAAAGTATTCTATCCATTTCCATTCAACATCCATTATGTTTTAAAACATGGTGCTTATCGCCGGATTTAGCTACAAATTCACTGAGTAACATCTGCACCTTATTGCACGGGAATTGTTGTTGTTACTTAAATTGTTACTTAAACAAAATGTTGTTGTTTCTTTCTTCAACTATGCATTGAGGTTGGAGGGGATTTTAATTGTTGTTTTATTCCACAGCTATTTATGTAATACTAAATACCAGATACTCTATGATTATTACGTGCAGCTTTAGCTTAACCAATCAAGCAATTATCTGTAACCTTTTATTGTTTATCTGTTGTTTGCTGGGATGCAGGAATCACATATTTAAAGTTCTAAAATCACCCAAAATGCTAACAAATCATCAAAACGCCACCGTAAAAGTTAAGATCCGTAGTAAGTGATGCTAGCGAGGCGCGCGGCTAGACAAAATTCACATAATTGAAATCACTTTCGTGATTAGCGTAATTAAACCGAGTAATTATAATTCTAACTCAAGCCGCTGGATGGCACAAAGGTAGGTGCCGCATCCGGGGCAAGCCCACGTTTGCCATTCTTGATCATCGATATGAGTGTATTCTCTCATGTTTTTGGCTGATAATGCTATATATCGCGGATGTTAACACCAACCAGGTAAACTGTCTGCGCGTCTATCAGCTCCTTTGCATAAAAGAATGAACCTACCTGGGCCCTCAGATAAAGTTAGTGACAAATATAGCCATAACCGTAACCAGTTCTTTTAGCGTCCACTACTGGATAAAGGCCTCCCCATGTTCATTGGCTTATTCATGAAGAATGTGTGACCTTAAACCGCCTTGCTGGCCTTGCCTTGCAGTTTGGCGACCTTTTAGAGGTCATATAGTACCTTAGAGCGTTGTTATCCCTTAGTCGCGTTTTCAGACATACGCGGGAAAAGATAACGTGGTGATATTCTATAGCCAGCTGACAAAAGAAATCCATTTATAACAGATGTTTGTGTAAAACTTAACGAAATTTGTTCAGCTTTCGTTGAATATACAAAGGAGTCGGAAAATGTTGAATTAGTGTATTGTGCACGACATTCTGGCGTCAGTCCAGGGGAAGCAAATTGTAAAATGCACAATAAAATGCACGATTTAAATAATTAATGCAGTATTTTAGTACACTGACATAAAACGTGCACAAAACGTGTGTAATAACGTGGTTTTATGTGTGTCAGCGATTTAGTATTATTACATGACATAAGTACAATATCACCGAGGCAGCACGTAGATATACAAAGATAACATAAACAATGTAATATATTTAGTTTTGAGAAATGAAAGAGATATGAGAAGAAATATTTATTTAGTATTTCACAAGTTTCATTAAAGAAATGAAAAAAATTAAAAATTTAGTCTTAAATACTTTGCTTTGTAATTCCAATGAGGTTGTCCAGAATTGGCAACACTGAGAGTCGTTAAGGATTCGACCAATCAGCCGTTTACGTCAAAAAACTGTCATTGCCTAAAAAAGGTTTTTTTTCTTACTTAGAATCTGCTCCAACGATCGTTACATATACGTTAATGCAATTTAAATTGTTTAAAAGTTAATATAGTGTTTTAAGCGCAACGTATTTATTATTTAAAAACCCAGTATCTAACATAACTGGTCATTCGGAGCCAAATCAATTCGAAAACGAATAAACCAGCGGCAGCGATCGGAGAAACACGCAGTCTGGGAGCAGGCGTCCAAGTCCATAGCAGCTTATGCAGTAAGAGGAGAAGCCAAGGGGTAGTCGTTGGAATAATCAATCCTGGAGGAAGCTGGTTTGGTATCTGAAAACGCGCAAATAGGTACGGCCAGCCATCCCATCTATTCCCGCCCCACTTCCACTTCAACTGTTTAATGCTATTTAATTCTCTAAGTTTCAGTAATTACTAGTCAAATAATACCGGCCGTGCGTGTCCAAGTACTTCGCATCTCATTTGAAAACGTCAAAACTGTGAGTACCCTCTTTTGTCACTTTCCACTAAAATGATTGAGCCAAGTCATGATACTTCACCACCTAAATCTCGCGATAATTCTCCGTATAAACATAGTGATGCCAGTCTAGTAAAAGAGCTAGTTAAAAAACGCGGTATACTCAAAGGCAGGTTAACTAGATTTGCAAATTATGTGTGTACTTTAAAAAACGAAACGATCTGTAGTAAAAAACAAATAGATTTAAAGTTGCGTATTCAGGGAGCTTCTACTATGTTCAGCGAATTTAGTAATATACAAACCAAGCTAGAAGAATCTGTATCTGATATTGATGATCAATTAACACAGCGAGAGCTGTTTGAGAGCAGCTATTACGATGCAATCTCTGAAGCTGAATATTTGTTAAGTTTATGTAAGGTCACTGACACTTTAAATCCATCCGCACAAAGGCCAACTATTAAATTACCTGTCATATCCTTGCCTATATTTGATGGTTCAATTGGGAATTGGTTACAGTTTAGAGACAGTTTCATAAGTCTTGTACATAACTCCAGTGAAATAAGCGATATTGAAAAATTCCATTACTTAAAATCATCACTAAAGGGTAGTGCAGAATTAGTTATAAACTCAGTGGAATTTTCGGCAAGTAATTACCTAATCGCTTGGGAATTGCTTCAAAATCGTTTCAACAACCAAAGATTACTTGTTCAAAGTCATGTAAAAGCGTTATTTACTATGAACAGTGTTAACAAGGAGTCATATATTCAAATACGCAATTTAATAGACACAGTTTTAAAGAATATACGCGCTTTATCAAACCTTCATGAACCCGTAGAACATTGGGATACCTTACTCATATATTTAATTGTTTCTAAATTAGATCCCACCACAGAACGTCAATGGGAGCAACATAAAGGTACGCTATGCTCAAAAAATGATAACTCAACGTCTTTAAAACTTGATAGCTTAATGAAGTTCCTTACTGACCGAGCTGATATGTTGGAAACATTGCAATTATCACACAGCAAACAAAATCATGATTTTAAAAAACTCAACACTCAAAATTCAATTAAAGTTCACTGCAATGTTTCCACAAATAAGCCGAAGGAACGTCAATTATACAATAACACTAAAAGGCGCTGTTTGTTGTGTAATGCAAGTCATCCACTATACGCTTGTCAAACGTTTCTCGATTATAACTTGGAAACAAAACTCAAATTCATTAATGAGAAAAAGCTATGCATAAATTGTTTACGTTTGGGTCACACAGTAAGCGATTGTCAGTTTGGACTGTGTCGGAGATGTAATCAGAAACACAATTCGTTAGTACATCCCGATAATAAATATTACAATATTAATACGACATTCACAAGTCATGCGGGTAACGCCACTGAGGTGAGTGATGGTCGCGTACTGTCAGTGACGCCTCCTGCGCCCGCGATAGTCAGAGCGACCGCACCCGCGCCCTCGGCCGCCTCCCCGCTCACACCTTCCTTGTCAACACACGCATCTTATATTAATGCAAATAATGCACACCTCGATACTAACTGTATTCATTCTGCCAATTTAAAACCGGTATTATTGTCAACCGCTCTAATACAAATAACGGACAACTTAAATAAGTTACATGTAGTTCGCGCCCTTTTGGACAATGGATCAGAAAGATGTTTTATCACAAAATCATTATGCGATTTATTACACATAAATGTTATACAGTCCACGTTCGAAATACGAGGTGTTGGTAACTCTGTCACAAAATCAACGCAAATATGTGACATTGAAATTGTATCGACGTCCAACACTTATAAAACACATTTACAATGTTTTGTTTTGCCTAACATTACTTCGGCCATACCTGCGATGCCATTACAATACGCGCAATTTAATATACCCGATTACATTCAATTAGCGGATCCGCAATTTTATGAAACAAGTAATATTGATATTTTAATAGGTGCTGATAAGTTTTGGGATTTAATAAAAACAGATAAAATTAAATTACCGAATGGGCCTTTCTTATTAGACACAGAACTAGGTTGGATTATTTCTGGGCCTATTTCTACTATTTCACGCGATAAAGGGTACGGAATTCAATGTAATTTTTCAGATGCGATTGATACCCAGCTACGACAGTTCTGGGAACTCGAAGAAACGTTTGCGCCTCGGGATACGCACAGTGAGGATGAACGTGCTTGCGAACAACATTTCGTTAACAATACTACGCGCACGATTGACGGAAGGTTCGTTGTACGTATTCCTTTCAAAATTTCACCCGATAAATTAGGCGAGACGTATTCGCAAGCGGAAAGAAGGTTCTTAGCTCTCGAAAAACGCTTAGTACGTAATCCGGAGTATAAAAAACTTTACTGCGATTTTATTCACGAGTACATACGCTTGGGTCATATGAAACTAGCTGATAACTATGGAAAGCCTCATTATATAATGCCGCATCACGGTGTACTCCGCGAGCATAGCACGACTACAAAGCTGCGAGTGGTGTTCGACGGCAGTGCAAAGTCCAGCACAGATATTTCATTGAATGACCTCCAAATGGTCGGTCCACCGATACAGGGTGATCTCATTGCTATATTGTTACGATTTAGGCAGCACAAGTATACGGCTTGTGCTGATGTTGAGAAAATGTTTCGCCAGTGCTTAATTCATGAGGATCAACGTGATCTTCAATTGATCTTGTGGCGGGACGACCCGTCGGAACCTATTCGCGTTTATAAACTTTGTACTGTTACGTACGGAACCGCGTCCGCTCCGTTTTTGAGTTGTCGATGTCTCAAGCAATTGGCAGCTGAGAGTACTGATCCTGATGTCACTAGAATTATCAGCAACGACTTTTACGTCGACGACTTATTAACGACGCATGATAACAAAAATCAATTATTAAAGATTTGTCAAAATGTATCTAGTCACTTACTATCAGGTGGTTTTCCTCTACGCAAGTGGATGTTTAATTTTAATTTAGATGAAGTCGAAAACGGAGTATCCGAATTATCTAAGGAATTGTCATTAGGTAATAATGTCCACGCTAAAACATTAGGATTAGGTTGGTTTCACATTAGTGACGAATTTCATTTTAACACAAATTATGAGATTGACAATAAAATTATTACAAAACGATACATTTTATCAAAGATTAGTCAGATTTATGACCCTTTAGGATTGTTGAGTTGTACGGTGATTATAATTAAAATTTTATTACAAAAATTATGGCTATTGAAAATAGATTTTGATGATGAGGTTCCCGCTGACGTCTCACAAATTTGGAACCGTTTCGCGACTTCTCTGCTTATGCTTAAATATATTCGCGTGCCGCGTCACGTTGTAGCTACCAACCCCGCGCGCATCGAACTGCACATATTCTGTGACGCTTCGTCTGTCGCGTACGGGGCTTGTGTATTTGTGCGCACCATAAATCGTGACTCATCGGTAATCGTACGATTGTATTGTTCTAAAGGAAAGGTTGCGCCTCTAAAACCGGTTAGCATCCCGAGATTAGAACTTTGTGGCGCTTTACTGGGTGCTAGGCTTTATAATAAAATCCGCGAATCAATAAACTGTCAGTTCGATAACGTTACTTTCTGGAGTGACTCCACCATAGTATTAGGATGGCTGCGCATGTCTCCTAATCTATTAAAAACCTTTGTTCAAAACCGAGTATCTGAGATTCACGAGCTCACTGATACGTTGAGGTGGCGTCATGTTAGCGGCAAGGAAAATCCAGCAGATTTAGTATCCCGCGGTGTCGGACTGGAAGACCTCAAAAATTGTGTTATGTGGTGGGAGGGGCCAACGTTTCTTCATGACCCAGCATTTGATTGCAATCAGTCATATGACGAACAAGTAGATATTTCTTGTTTACCTGAAATCAAATCTAAACCTATTAATTCATTAGTCAGCTCGTCAGAAATTTCATTATTCCCATTTAAAAGATTTTCGCAATTTAATCGTATGAAGCGGACTTGTGCATACGTATTGCGTTTTATACACAATACACGCTATAAAAATAATATTCGTCAGGGCTCTCTTACTGTTGATGAGTTACAAAATGCCAGTGAGACTTTGGTAAAACTGTCACAATTAGAAACATTTGCAGATGAATATAGATTACTTTCTTGTAATAAAACACTAAAATTTAAACACAAGTTTAACAATTTTAATATATTTATGGGAGATGATAAAGTATTACGAGTAGGGGGGAGAATTAAACAATCTTTATTATTTAACTTTGACAAAAAACATCCGATGTTAATATCTTCTAAGCATTGGTTTGCAGTGTTGTTATTTCGTTACGAGCATAAAAATCTACATCACACCGGACCACAAGCCCTATTATACAATATACGCGAATCTTATTGGCCTATTGGAGGTAGGAATCTTGCAAAGCGCACGGTCCACGACTGCGTCATCTGTACCAGACTGTCAGGTAAATCGTTATCCCCTATTATGGGCAATTTACCACCTGAACGAATTACACCCACCTTTCCGTTTCATCAGTGTGGTGTTGACTACGCTGGACCAATGCTCATATTGAACCGTAAGGGTAGGGGCTCTAAGATAACAAAGAGTTACGTTTGTTTATTCGTTTGTTTCGTAACTCGTGCGGTGCATTTAGAACTAGTCAGTGACCTGTCTTCGGAATCTTATTTGCTTGCTTTGAAGCGTTTTATAGCTAGGCGAGGTAAACCTTATCAGATACTATCCGATAATGGTCGAAACTTTGTCGGAGCTGCTAATGAGTTCAAAAACGTTTTAAAAAATATTTCAAATGATATAATTGAATACGCAACTAGTCAAAATATTAAATTCTCTTTTATCCCAGCTTATGCGGCTCATTTTGGTGGATTGTGGGAAAGTGGCGTAAAATCTTGTAAGCATCATTTGTTGAGAGTGGTTGGGAACGCACGCCTAACTTTTGAAGAGTATACTACGGTACTTTCACAGGTTGAAGCTATACTTAATTCCCGACCTATTAGTCCTTTATCTACTAATCCCACTGACTTTCTACCTCTAACTCCTGCTCATTTCCTGGTTGGACGTGCCTTGACAGCACCTGCAGCAGAACCACTGGCTGAAATTCCGGTCCACCGGCTGACACGCTATCAGCACCTGGAGCAAATCAGGCAACACTTCTGGAACCGATGGAGCAAAGAATATATCTCCGAATTGCAAACTAGGACCAAATGGAAGCATCATAAGCCTGATCTTCAACCTAACACTATGGTCGTCATCAAAGACGATAATACTCATCCATTGAAATGGAGCTTAGGACGAATCATATCTACCAAACCAGGAAAGGATGGAATATCCAGAGTCGCAGATATCCAAACCTGTGCAGGAATAATCAGACGCGCATTTCCTCGAATATGTCCTCTGTTCTATGAAGACTCAGAAGAGGGGATGTTGGATGCCAGTGCTTCCAAGGCCGGGGGCATGTCCAGAATTGGCAACACTGAGAGTCGTTAAGGATTCGACCAATCAGCCGTTTACGTCAAAAAACTGTCATTGCCTAAAAAAGGTTTTTTTTCTTACTTAGAATCTGCTCCAACGATCGTTACATATACGTTAATGCAATTTAAATTGTTTAAAAGTTAATATAGTGTTTTAAGCGCAACGTATTTATTATTTAAAAACCCAGTATCTAACAGAGGTAGATACTTGTGATAACCGATGGAGGAAACGAGCCCTCGAATGTATATCGCATACCGGGAAACGTAGCGTGTGATGCCCTCGGGCCAGATCTATTAATGACTTGAAAAAATTCGCCGTTGAAGACGGTGTGTGGTGGCGGTCCTTAGAAGAGGCCTATATCCGACAGCGGAAAGACACAGGCTGATTGTATTGTATGGTATCGTATACTTATGAAAGAAAGCGATGACAGGCAGACTGACAAACGAATGCAGGACTCATGACATAACGTTTCTCGTTTCATCATTTTATGGCATGAAACACGAAAGCACTGCTATTGATATATCTCAACCGACACCGGAAACAGGAAGAGCCCCGAAAATCACATTTATTTCGAATGTCCAACTTGGATTGCGTCCAACAGTTACACGGAGGGAATTGTAAATACCTTTTTATAATTCCCTCTAATTATATTTTGTATCAAAGTGTTGAAATTCCGCAATCATAAGCAAGCAATCAAGAACAAAATGTAAGCAATAAAGTACCTACAGTACCCGGCAAAGTATATGTCGCAAATGAAAATATTCTATTCTGTACAATATTACTTATCTCCTATTATTTCACAGGCGAGGGCTTACGCAACAGTGAATAATGGAGAAAGCGTTCCATAAAAACAAGAAATAGCTTGTTATTTCTAATTTTACAATATGCTACATGATATGTAGTGGAGTACTAAGTGTTCACGTAGCATAAACACGCGCATGAGTTACGATGCGCTACGAAAGTCATGGCACATTGTATCTCAAAAATTATCATGATATATACTGTCTGTGTAGCATTTGCTTAAGTATGAGTAGCACCACAGAACTGGGATTTCCTTGTGAACATACTATATTCCGTGAGTAGCACAGTACATATAATCGTAGTAATTCATGCAGCTGTCAGCCCGTTCGATACGTGTTGCAGTTTACTCTCGTATCACAGGCACACTGCTACACAGTTGCGTATCTGTGTGCCTGTTTCATTAGTTATCATCTTTAATACTATAAAAATTCTTTAGTTCCTCCGCACTTTCTTGATAGAGGACAGTCGCATGCTGTTCCGAGCTACTAGACATTTTACACCGCGAACCTGAGGATTGTAGAACGACTCTCCTGAGGTTTTTCCAGTGCATTACTATATGAGATTCTTCAAGAGAACTGTAAATAGATATTGCAGGGTAGGCAGCACGTCTGTAATCCTCGTGGTATTGCAGGCGTCTATAGGCAACGGTAACCACTGAACACCAGGTGGGCCGTCTGACTGTTTGCCATCCTTAATATAAAATGAGATTAATTAATATTGTTTATAATTATAACTCAGACAAATTATCAATAATATATAAGCCTTTATTTGTCTGACTTCTATTATTAATGTATTTGTTAGTTAGCATCCGCAACGTTGTCAGGCTGCCCGAAGACATAGGCCTTCTCCAGCTATTCAGTAAAACTATTTCAACACAAATAATTAATTTACTCCATTTGTGTAGAAATATATATTAGCCATCTTTAATTTGGGAAATTAATTCCATATATTATTTATTTAGCAATTCATTACTATCGCTTTTGTTTCGAAGAAAAAATATGTCCAAATGAATACCTCCCACAGTAAATAGCTTTTTGTATATCCTGTGTATTTTGCTTCAAAGGATAACGTGGCTCCCCATTCTGATTAAACGGAAATACGGTGTATTCGGACGAACAAAATATATCACTGTTACGTCGTGGGAAATGAAGGCCTGCGTGATGAATATGCCTGACGACGGCTCTTGAGGAAACAGAAATCTCTTATCTTGAACTAGGAACCTGTTCCAACTTCGCACGGATAGGACACGACTTTAGAATTATCATGCCGTTATATTATTGATAAATTAGAGGTAAAACTTTTCACAAACATTATCATTTTTACAGTGTCATCGATTACAGCCGTGACATTTTTTAAAAATCTTATTGAGTAAAAACTCAGTAGTACGGACCAAGGAATTGATTTCCTGGCCTCATAAATAAGAATCTAGAGTAAATATCCCTAGTTCACATTGTGAAACTGGCTGTTAAAAAAAATAACTAACCTTATCATCCGATCCGATCCGTACGATCCGTGTTCGCGACGAGAAGACAGCGATCAGCAAAATAAATTATGGAAACCCCGCCGCCAGTGCCGGAAAAGCATCAGCGTGTGTTCCCGGGAACCTGTACACCCCTTAGCTGAGCTATCAAATAAGTCCAGCCCATAATAACTCAACTATTGCGTCACCAACACCGAAATGATGTAGAGAATATGCTCTATTTCTCTAATAATAATTACACATAGTTCCGCCAAACTGAGCGCAGTTATTCGGATTTCAATGTAGCGAGCAAACAGACGTCCCTGTTTCGCATATACAATAGTGGACTATTGCTAAAGGATGCGTGGGTGTAATCCGTATTTAGTCCTAGAACTGAGAACCACGGTTTTATAGAACAGCTGTAATAAGATTATTAGTAGCAATGAAATCTTAAAATAAATCTATAGTGTGCATAAAGTTTGGATTGCGTGTTAGTAATTGTAGGAGTGCACGCTGCATTCCCACTGAGCGCACTCGACTGGCCACGTTACCCCTCTCTCACAGAAGACTACCTTAAAATGTACTGCATTTCCTACTTTATCGTATTTCCCCAGTGTACGTACGTGTTTTGGTAGTGAGTGAGAGCCCATTCCCTGAATGCGCATATTAATTGCCAATGAGATGCAATCAAACATGAAATGTATTAAAATTTATATGGAATAATCTTGGCTTAAACGAAGTGTCATTGAGAGAATGTGTGTATATGGTGCACGCCATTGTACGACAAATTATTTAGAATGGTGGCACTCTATGATTAATAGAGAAGTTTGTAAAAAAACGTGTAACTTGCATCAATTGTTAAACATTTTAGCCGAAGACGCATCATATCAAAAGGTGTCAAATAATCGCAGTAATCAAATAAAAAACAATATTAATTTAAATAAGCGAGAAAAATATTTAAAAAATATTATACTATAAAAAAATTATAGTCATAATTTTTAACGTTTGATGGACTTAAAACCTTTGAGTTAAAAGCTCGAGTCTAAAACGGTTAAGGTCCATCGGGTTCATTAGAACCGACTTAGAGCTCGAGCGCTCATCGCCCATTTTTACAATACCAATCTATTAGCATCGCTCTCGTATTTTTAGCACTAATCAAAAGCAATCTTTCTTCAGTTAATTTTTGGCCGCAAACAATTTACAGCCGGACCGATATCGAAGTTCAAAGAAACTTAAATGAAGTTCATATCAGCGGTGCCCTGTTTAGTAGATGGAGTGAACGAATAAATCGATGAAAAAGTTTTTGGGTTTGGCAAAGTTGTTTTGACATCCGTATTAATTAATGGAATATTCCAGTGGCTTTACTATACTCGTATATACTTATAGTATAATTACAAGCATTCTTTAAATAGCGAAGGATTTTTATCCATAACTAAAATGTCCGTAATATTTAGTAAAAGTTCATAAATATTGTCAATATGATTAAGATTTTCTAACTTAAAATTTCGTTGATTCAATTGTAACGGTTTCTTCACTTGGACAAACACCAAATTTAATTAAACAATTAACAATTAAATTAAATTAATTAAATTAAACACCAAAATAAACCAAATTTACAATTTAGTGAAACGCTACATTATCCACTCCGCTTATGAATCTTATCCCACACATAAAACATGTGACGTCACGGCAGATAGAAATACAGTCTCTACTTGCTCGCCCGCAAAATGGTAACTACCTTAGTGATGTCATTATCATTCGCTATTTATATGTAAATATAAATCATCTGTGATTAATGATACTCATCTTTTAATCTGTTCACCATTCACATTTTGTTCGTATCCTTCATCATCTATCGACTATTAACCTCGCTTTCTTCACTGCCACGCATCTGCTTCATATTACATCTTCTCTCTTAGTCTAACTATCCCGTGGGTGAGACCACCAGTGGGTGGGTGGCTAGGACGCACCCACACAGGATTCTTTTTTAATAGAAATTTGCTCTAACATCAAAGATTATGTTGTTTTTTAAATTCACTAATTCAGCTTACCTGGGAAACTTTACTGGGAAATGTTACTTTAATAGAAAACTGATAATCTATAAAGTAATAATTACTTTCTATATCTATCATTAATTTTTCCTTGACAAATTTCCCTTATAACGAGTACTACTCGTATGATATCGCATATATTTTAAAGGGCTACGAATATATATATGAACTATCTACAACTCTTTTTTTCTTAGCCTGGAGTTGTGTCCCACTCTTGCGCGAAGACTAGAAGAGGTGACCCTCTTTCATGCCAGACTGTCCTATTAACTGAAATAATATAACCAACCTCGCATGTTATGTATTTCCTAAAAAGGAAATTTTCAATAATAACAAAAAATCTAACATATCTATTTATAAAAAAACATAAATAGATATGTTAAAAGAACGTTCCAAAACCTAGTCTTATCATAACCAAGGACAACGACTCCTAAACAAATGACTGTCAAAACAAACATTACTGATTGGCTGTTGACGGACTCTGATATAATATGATTGGTGAAATTAATTGCTTTTGATTTCTTGATGTGATCCCGGAAAATTTAAATCACGCGCGTTTATATTTAATTAAAATAAAATTATACTGTGCTCCAAAGCCGTGACCGTGTGTGGTGGCGGTCCTTGGGAAAGGCCTATATCCAGCAGTGGACAGTCACAGGCTGATGGTATGGTGCTTCACCAAAGGGTATAAGTTTTCATACATTGAACCAAAAACGGAGTTTCGGGCAAAGGAAAGTAATGTTAAGAGTATATTCTCTTAGGACTTATTAGTCTAGGCAATTATTATTGAGACCACAACCATGGGGGTAAATAATTCTCTGGGTTCCTATTTGAGTTCGAAAATCTACATTTTTGACGACCATAAAAGTGTAATTTAGCATTTTTTTCTACCTGCGAGTGGAGTGGCAAGAATTGTGAACGCGACGCGAGGCGTCAGAATATATTTACGTTTCTAAAAACGGAAATACCCATGGATATTTTAATATTTATAATAACTATTTAACAAATAGAGCAAATGAGCAGTGCCAAGATATACTATTCAGTTTGATGGCACCAAGCAAATGTATTTATATTAACATCTGTAAACGATGAAATAAAGAAAAAATTTAAAAAAAACCTCGGGAATGGTTCAGACACAGCCTGTGTATAAAAAAATACAGCGTCAAAACTTTATATAACTTCAAGAGACAAATATTATGAACACTGAAATAATTTCACGGGCAGTATGTTTCTTTCATATTCAAAACATAAATTATACTTCAAGCGAAAAATATGACGCATTCTGTCCGTGTCATTATCTCGTAAGGTAAAAATTATACAGACCTGGCTCTAAGCGTGAATATGTATGAAGATGAAGACATTTTTATCTTAAATCTTCGTATGAAATAGATTACGAAAACTCAGACAAAACTCAGAGCCCTGCGACTTGATACGACGTATCACTAGTCGTAACTCGCAGGTCGCAGATGTAGTTGGTACAACCCGAAATGCTGTAAATGTTCTGTTTACCTTTCATATTAGCCATCAAGGCTATAATTACAGAAGGTTGTACAAGATCTTCTAGAAAACTAAAATTGATACAGTGGCGTTATTACTTCCATGGAAATGCAAGAGCCGGAAACACCTTACTACACAAACAAATTGATAACTGATAAGAGCTTTAAAATGCTGCTTTTGATACTGTCTTGATTTATTGGTCCACTCATGTTGGGTACCTAGCTGTTTTGTTATTTGTTGAATTGTTTTGTAAAATGACTGTTATTTTAAAGAACTTATATCTATAAATTTAGTGATTACAATAAGAAATTTACTTAATACTGAGCTTAAATTGATATTTTAGGCTACGTTTTTAAATGTAGTTAATTATTATCAATTGATTATAAAACTGACACATTATTTCTTTTAATGGAATTAATTTCAAATGTAATATTACTAATGAAACTGTTATCCATTTAAATTTGTAATGTTCTATAATAATTTTATATTTATTTTGCAATTGTGGTAAATGTAACAGCAACTGTTACTGCTCACATTTCAAATAAACCTTGATTTGATTTGATTGATTTGATATAAAACTCAAAGCAATACCTACCATCAATACGAAAAATCGATTTTTATACGGGTATAGATTATATGTAAAAGAACTGAAAACTGAAAAGCAGTGCTTCTCTTACTAATAAATTCTTGGTATACCATACTATCACCGTCTCTCCTCGATGAGTATAGGACTCTTATAGCCCGCCACCCCACACATAGTTCTTTTAGAACAGCCTTTGATTCCTTCCTTTGAAATCCGGGTCTGGTATAGGGCACCAGATCTGGATAAATAGATATTAGGTCCTTACCTGTGAAATAGCCGTTTTTTATGTACAAATACAATTGTTTTTTGTTTGAAATTTATATATTTACATAATCGAAGTTATATATTCACTTAATTAAATAATTGTCCATTATTATCAATGCACTTTTGCCATTTTAATGGAAGTTGATTGATGCCTCTGCTATAGAACTCCTGGGGACGGGGACGGACGAAGGCTTTTGTCACTGTCTCATCGGAGTTGAATTTTTTCCTCTGTAGAACGTTATACAAATTCCGAAAAAAATGGAATTCAGTAGGGGCAAGTCTGGCAAGTACAGTGGGTGACGGAGAGTTACCAGTCGAAGCTCCTGTAACTTTAAGACTGTCTGCCGTGCAGTGTGTTATCATGGAGAAGTAGTGGACTAGAGCGATTGACCAGACTCGATTGTTTGATAGCCAGCTTGTCCATCGTCGTTTACAATTCTTCATAGTACACATCTGCATTAATTGTTGTGCCAGATCTCAAGAAGCTGTAGTGGATAATACCGGCACAGGACCACCATACAGTTACAATGAGCTTCTTTTGAGTTAGTTTATGTTTGGAACATTGTTTGGCTGTGTCTCCTGGGTTCAACCAATGTAACGAACGTTTACGATTATCATACAGGATCCACTTCTCATCACAAGTGACAATACAATTCAGAATCCGTTCATGTATGTGCCGGTTCAGTAAAGTAAGGCAAACTTCGACGCGCGTTTGCAGCTGACTTTCATTAAGCTCATACGATACCCACTTTCCGAGCTTCTTCACTTCCCGATTTGACGTAAATTAATCAATATCGTTTTATCGCTTACGCTGCTAACTCAGACGTGTTTTGAGATTAATCCGTTTCCACTATTGCTTTCAATTCGTCATTATCGACTTTAGTCTCGGATCGTTATTGGTCCGGTCGGGGCTTGTTCTTGAAGTCTTGAAATTCTGGAAATTTCCAGAACGGAAACGATCAAATTAAAAACGCACTGTACGTTCGTTTGTGGTGTTTGTTCCGTACACGTCGTTCATACTACGTGTCGTCTGTGCTGCGTTGCTGCCACGACGGAACTCATATTCGAAAATAACGCGATTTTTTTATTTTTCCATGTTCGGAAACACAACTATATCTAAGTAAAAACTCTAAGCTATGAACAAACGGCAATTTCCTAGGTACAGACCCAATAAATAAACTCTTTATTATACACAAACGTATGTTGCAAATGACAACTTAAGTAAGCAACATGAAGAGTACAACCGGCGGCCTTATTGCCAAATCAATCTCTTTCAGGTAACCTTTGGGTGGTAAGGCGAAAATAGATAACAAATAAGATAGATGGTGCAATTTTTGCAATTCAATGCAATTTTAAGAAATAAGAACAAATGACGGAACAGAAGCACTGAAAATGGTATTAAATGATGCCAAACTATCATAATATATACGGAGCTATAATGTATATAGTATACACGTATCTCTCACTTGTGTATGTATTTTAAAAACATGAATTTCTGGAAGGGTACATTTTTCTTCGAAATTAAATGTACAATTTGGACAAATAAATAGTCTGCCCTTAATCTGGGGGTAGCAAACCGTCAGCAATCAATTTCTGCCTCCTAGCCTCCTCTCGAGCCTTTCTTTCAGCTTCCTTTCGCTCTTCTTCCTCCTTTTCTTCTTGAGCCTTCTTCATCGCCATCACAGCCAAAGTTTTCTGATCTAACTTGAAGAAGTTAATAGGCTCCTTGAAGAATCTCTCATCCTTATTGTTCATGTTTTCAATAAATTTCACGTAGTTAAACTGCCCGATTTCGGCATCGAATGTCTTGTCTTTAATAGCCAATCGCAGCCAGTCAACGAACTCATCCTCTGTCAACGGCTCGCCCCAATTGAATAATTCTTCCCTAAGCAGTTCCAAATCACAGAAACCTGTTTCTGCTTCGTCATCGTGACATAGTGCAGCCATTGCTTTGGTCACTGCCAATTCGAAGTCATCTCCCCAATTCATCTTGGCCTCAATCATGAACAACCACTCATGATACTCCACGGTGTCAACAAATTCGTCTTCGAGGAACTGCACGAAAAGTTGTTTTATTTCTCCGCTTTTAGGGTTGAATCCGAGTTTCCGCAACATAAGCGGGATTGCTTCTAGAGGAACCTGGGAGTAAAAAAATATATTATGACAATAAATAGACGATTTAACTAACTTACAACATTTAACGACGTACAACGTTTATTATGATTTCAGCTAACTATCAACCATGCTACCCTTCTAAAAAAGGCACATGTGAACATGTTACGCCAGAAGATTGAAAGAAGTTGGTCAACAGGACTACAAAAACTACAAGAAGATTGGGAGCGCAATGTTCACTTTGACAACATATGTGATCAAGAATTAATTATTAATCTGCAGGACTGCTCTAGCGGCTCTGAAGCTGATTATGGGGTTGACGATGCTTCGATTTGTACACCTTTAGGTGAATAAAAACATTTAACATACCTATTCTTCTTCTTTGATTTCATTAAAATATATTCCGTTACAGATTTTCCAAATATAATGATAATAGCAACAACAATCGATAATTATGATCGATTACATCAATATCGTCACAGCACTAGGCATGTCACTCTGACATATGTCATAGGTATGAAGCTATATTTTGAGCCCCACAAGATGCACCTAGCAGGGTCATCGGTTAGAGGAGTAGTCATTAATAAACAGTTTCACTAAAAGTTATTTCATTTGAATTATTAACACTAAACTGATTTCAAACTTAATAAGTATATCTACGTTCGAGGACCTTCGCAACAAAAAAAAACAAATACAATAGTAATTAGTATTATTTATATATTTTTTCTGCTTCGTAGTGTCACACATATGCCACATACTCCAAATTTCATTTCGGATAAGCTACACAGCAGCGAAAACCCTAATTCATTACCTAAAAAAATATAATAGTTTTTTCCCGGAGACAATAAGTATTTTAATGACTTTTTTCAGCATACTCTTGATATAACGCATTTAAAGATGAGATATTGGCACTGTTATTAGATTGGATACTGAGCTACACGACAGTGAAAACCTTATTAAAATCCATCCAATAATTTTTGAGTAATAATTAATGTCTATTATCTATTTTTTTATTTTCCTCTATAACTCAACTTTCTTGTCATATGAAGATACTTAGCTATACCATAGTGAAAATTCAATCAAATTTGATTCTACGTGATGCTCACACAAACATACAGACAAAAATTATAAAAACTACTGTTAGCTACAAAATAGCTTATAAAGAGACCCGTATTTTTTAAAATGAAGTCAATGTACAGACTCAACCCTTTTACCGTTTTATTATACGTATATAGATTTTATATGTATATAAATTAGTAAATATATATATAGACATATATTACCAGACTTTTCGCGGCTCAGCCGCTCTGAGAGCCCAATTTCACCAGGTAAGTCGTTAATTTTAATCACCTTGTCTTCCTAAGTAAGCCCTCCATATTTCATACTTACCGGACCAAATTTGATAAAATAAGACATAAAACCGACATTTATAAATAACCTACAAAACATCAAGCGATGGACTATTAGAGCGAGCAATGGACAGACAGATTGAAGTAAAAGTAACAATGTAAACCCAAATAATCTGCAGATATGTATTATTCGGATACAGCAAGTACAACAATAGCTTTCAGACTTTATACTGATACTTGTTTTTTTATATGTTTTTTACTTGGTAAGTATACTCCGAAAGACAACAACGATCTTTAGTTCCCACCTTGTCCGAAGCGTATCACAAAAGCGCAACATAATCAATCAATTTAAACAAACTGCCTCGTCCTACAACGACAACAGTAAACAACTTCATACAGTACTTGGAGGTAAAATGTACTCGTAACATATGGGGAAACATAAAATAACATGGAAATAAAAAATGGGTTATCTATTTTATTTCATAGCAACAAGGAGTTAGGCAGACAGTTAACAATCAGAAAGGTGTTAATGGTAAAATTGTGATAATTGTAATAAAACCCGTTTTAAATATTAGGCTTTAGGTACTAAACAAAAATCTAACATTTCATTCATTCTAAATTACTAATAACAGACACCAAATAGGTTGGTACTGTGAAGATCTTATATACCCTACCACAAAACTGAAAGAGATTACCTTTTTTTAGAAATAACTTGACACACGCGCAGACAGTCTACCTGGTGGTAACTCAGTACTATCGCCCGCCGGACATCCGCGATGCATACCAAGATCAGTCCAGAACTACAAATGTTGGCACGCTCCTGGATGCTTTGCCTATCTTTGGCAATTTAGGAACGATTTAGAGAAAGGATTGAGAAAAAAAGGAATAAGAAGTATTATGGGAGGAAATTTTTTTCTTTATTATAAGAAATAACAATATTATGATGATAATATATAAGAATAATAATAATAAATATAGTACGTACAATTCTTATTATTACACAGACCTTAGCTTGTCATAACGAAGAAGCCATAGGTACTTTAAAGTTCAAAGTATACACGAAATCTTACCTTATCAATGTTCTCTTCATCGTGAGCCTTAAACATTTCCTTGAACCTAACTAGATCTTCGTTATTGAAGCAAGCGGGTGGAGGCGGAGGCTTTTTGGGTTTTTGGGGGGCTTCTGCTGCACCGGCCATCATTTTAGCCGCAGCACCTTTAGCGGCAGCATTCGCCTTCGGATCTTTGCCTTTGCCTTTGGGAGGCATGTTAAAGGGGTTATCTATCTTCAGAACTCAGAAAAGATTTTATGATGTTGGTTTGTATTCACATGATATTTAAATATAAAAAAATAGCGCCGATTTTGTTTGCCCTAATGTCTTGTTGACAATTGGTCACATTAAAATTAAGATCAAAGATTACAAAGCTAAGTTCTAACGACATAATTGAGGTTAAAACCATGTAGTTTTGTATTAAATGTTTCCGAAAATGTAGGCAACGTTTTGTTTGTTTTATAGGTGTCTACCATAAAATGGACATCTATGAATCTATCTACATTTATAATGAAATCGTACCGAAGCTAAAGCCGTGCCTGCTGTGGTTTGTACTTATCAGATTTTTTTTTAAGAGTAACTAGTGATAAGTACGAGTGATATAGAGCCAAAACAATAATTTTTGAAATTTATGTCTGTCTATCGGTCTGACTGAACGCGCATCATGCTAAAACTACTGGAATGATTTTAATGAAACTTGGTATAGTTATAGCTTATGTGCCGAGTCAAGATTTGGGGTACTTTTATCCAGACCGATTATAGAGAACCACAAGTTCACGCGAAAGAAGTCGCAGGCACCTCTAGTGTAAATATAAATAAGATGCAAATGCAAATCCATAAAATAATGTTTAGTTTTCTGGTAAACTCGCGGTCTTTTCTCGTAGTAGGTACAATTATTTTGAAGCAACTTAAAATGCTTAGAAAATAATAATCATCACAAATGCTCATCATATACCAATAGCCTTTATAACATTATCTCCAAATCGACATTTAGCGTGCAACCGACACAAATTACGAATTGATGTCGCTCCTAATTCCTAATGCACATTCCAACGCTCTCCACGCGTCATTATGTTACGCTCGAATCAAACTGGGTGTTGGCGGTGAACAAATGAGGCTTGAAATTGTTTTTACCGGACTGATGTTAACTTTTAGGGGATCATTTATTAGTGAGGGCCAGATTTCTTGTGGAATGAGCGAACGAAAGGCTAAAATAGATACCTCCCCCACTTTCGCCATATTAAAGTCTGACTCATGCACAAGAGAAACCCTATGCCCAGAAGTGGATAATTAAAGAGCAGGTGACGATGAGTAGGCTGGTGACACTACTATGTCCGTGTGAGCTCAGCTACAACCACAAAAATATGATTTCCTTATACGAGGTGTCACCGAAATAACACAAAACTCGAAATACGCCAACCAATTTAATATATATTATATAAAACCGTTGTGTTGAAAAATAAATTTATTTTAAGGTATAAATAAAAAGTTACAGACACGTTAGGCTTTGTTGCCGTGTCTAAAACTTTCTTAGTGGTCATTACTCAAACCGGGCGCATATACGGCGCGCGATCGCGGTTCGGGGGTGTTGATTAGAATAAAATATATTATAACTACTAGAATCGTGAAAAATATAACCTATTCTAAAAACTGATAGAATCGATTTTACTTATTATTATTAGCAATAACCGTTATTATTGGTGCAATGTTATCCAATATGTCCGAATTTATTGCAAACATAGCATTGGTGCATTTTGAATCAAAAACTTCTTAATACTTACTAGTATTGAGTACTTGTACGCTAGTATTAAGAAGTCTTTGCCTATAACCAACGACAATGTCATATACTAACTTAACTAGATCCCCTCACTATTTACACTTAGATCGTTGTCACTTGTCTCAATTAAGTGTATTTGATATACCTACAACTCGTAAGCTTCTTTAACTCAATTTCAGGCGCAATAACCTTTCATTTTGTTGAACATAAAAAGGAAATTAGTGCGCAGAAAGATAGCAAGGTTAATAAATTGACCAAAACTACTAACTAAAAGTAAGTACTTCTAGTAGTACACTTAGAGTTTTTTATGTTTTCAAAACGTACTATCCATTTAGATTAGAAAAAAGATATATGCAATCATCCTAAAAACCACTATTTAAAACTATTTAAAGATGAAAAAAAAATATAAGTAGTAGGTAAATATTATTTTCGTTTTCATTACGGTATTTTATTAACTTTATAAATTACTAGTAAAACCCGGCAGACGTTGTCCTGCCTGTATATATTTATTTACCTCTATATATAAAATCACGAATTATTCTGTTTTGCCGCCGATATGATTTTTGCGATCGATTGAACGGTATAGAAGTTGATGTGCTGCAGCACCATCTAGTGGCGAGTTACAACAAAGTGGATAGCATAAAAACCTTCTCCACGAAAAAATACATATATGTGCCATCTTTCATGGTGATCGGTTAAACGGTGTACGGTGTCGAAGTCTATTAATCTCAGACAGATATACCAACATCCATTTTTATACGAGTATCTATAGATAGATAGGCTGTCCCAGATTGAGCGCCGGATTTAAATTTCGCGACTTTTTTGTTTGGCGGTTGGCAATTCTGGTTTGTTTATAAATATCATGACAGTTGCAATTACTGCTTTCCATGTTGACTATTGTTGACTAATTGTCAATTAGTTGACAATTGTTGACAATTGTCAATTGTTGACTAATTGTCAATTAGGCAACATGGAACGCTACACGAAAGAGCAACGCAGTATGAATTTTAGACCAGGATGAAGTGGACAGCGTCGTAGCTAGGGACTAGCGGCAGCAGCGGCTAACGGACTGCCAGGGCCCTAAAACTCAGGCGGCGCAAATTTTGACTTTCTTTTCTACAACCCTATCAAAAATACGTCGTCAAAAATTTTGTTATAATCTATATTCAATATAAAACTAGGAATATAGGAATACTGCGTTTGTATTTTTCGAATTTTAAAGAAATACATATTTTGTGGGGTGGTGTATTTAAGTTTAAACTGTGCGCCTATACAAAAATATATAGCACACAGGTATTTGACAAAATGGCTCCAGAAAAAGCTGGAAGTGTTTGTTTAATGTAAATGTCTTAAATCACTAATTTCAGTAATTTCAGTTGAAGGCGCAAAATTCCTTTTTGCCCAGGGCGCTCATGACCCTAGCTGCGATACTGGAAGTGGACCATTATTTTGGCGACAAAATGATCTTTAGTGACGAGGCCCATTTCCACCTTAACGGATACGTCAATAAACAAAATTGTCGTATCTGAGGCGTGGAGAATCTTCATGAGATTCATGAAAAACGGATGCATCCTCAAAGAGTTACAATTTGGTTCGGCTTTTTGTTCGGCAGGATCATAGGGCCATTTTTTTTAGGTATCGTTATTTAGGTAGGCATAGAATAGGGAGGTATCGGAACATGCTACAGTAATTTCTTTTGGCACCAATTGGAAGATATGGACCTCGATCAACTGTGGCTCCAACAGGACGGTGCCACATGTCCCACAACCGGAGAAACAATGACTTCCATTTATATGAGTGAGAACCGAATAAACTATTAAACCCTTCAGAAGTATTACTGTTGGAAACATTTTGTAAACTTTTATAATAGCTACAATAGCTAGCTAGCATGGCACACGTGCGGGATATTGATCCCACGACCTCTATCTCTGAGCTATCGCGTCAATCACCGCTTCGTTCGAATCTTTCCAATATATTTTAGATGTCAGAGACGTGGTGCGATCAATCAAAGTCCGAGATCACAGATTTAACTCTGCTAGTGTTCCTTACACATCGATAGTGCGACTATCGAAATCATTTTCGATAGACCTATCGATAATAGGTATCGAAAAAATCGATTACTTTTTATAGAAAATAAGCGGCGACATCCGAGATACATGCCAACTTCAGTCCAGAATGCCAGAATGATTAAGGAATGGATTGGGAGAAAGAGTTGGGAAAATAGGGAGGGAGATGGGATGGGATTGGGCTCTGGCATATCTCACTTACTACCGAAACACGTACGTACATTGGGGAAATAGGATAAAGTAGGATAGAATTTATAACACTAAATGATTCTTAAACTTTCAAGCCTCTCAACCACCTATTTTATATAGAGAAATGTAGTCATATTGAAACAGTCATTTTTTTTAACATAATCCTATCCCTTATAAATACACCTTTTGTAAATATTGTAAATTTATAAACACTAATAATAACTTTAATAATTAAATTTTAAACATAGGTATATTTAAACATGTTCACTTATATTTATAATCATATATATTTACTTTATAAACTTAGTACTAGTTTATAATAGGTACATAAGTACATTACTAACTCATAATGTTGTATTCTCCTTTGTTTTATACCATTCCTACAACTCTGATACAAAATTATCTATGTATACGCTGAAATTAGCTTAACCACCGTATTTTGTCAACCACATAGTCGTGGCGGAATTATTGTGGCTTATCAATTATCATATATATTTACTATTATAAACCTAGTAGTTTATAACACATAAGTACATTACTAACTCATAATGTTGTATTCTCCTTTGTTTCATACCATTCCTACAACTCTGATACAAAATTATCTATGTATACGTTGAAATTAGCTTAACCACCGTATTTTGTCAACCACATAGTCGCGGTGGAATTATGGTGGCTTATCAATTATCATATATATTTACTATTATAAACCTAGTAGTTTATAACACATAAGTACATTACTAACTCCTAATGTATTCTAATTTATTTTAGACCATTCTACAACTCTGATACAAAATTATCTATACGCTGAAATTAGCTTACCCACCGTATTCTGTCAACCTTAGGGTCGTGGCGGAATTATTGTGGCTGTCGCAATAGAAGCCAGTTAGGTGAAAGTTGAAGTAGTAGAGCTGGTGTATAAGCTCCACACAGTAGTTATTCCATGAATAACTAAACAGAAGTTAAACGATTGTTTAAAAATTGTTTTTAGTATGAGTTTGATGAAAGCGTTTCTGAACGCATTTCTGAAACTGACGCCAACTTTGACACTTCCGTAATGAGTCTCTTCGTTTGCGTTTTTTGTCGTAAATTCTGCGAAATCCGAAAATAACGAATAATTCTATAACACAGAAGTAAATTCTACAAATCAAAAAAATGGTTGCAAGAGTTGCGGGTGTTTTCGATGAAAAGCTGACGGAGGCAATCGCCAATTCTAAGATATTGGTGGTTGGAGCCGGCGGCATTGGTTGCGAGATACTCAAAAATCTCGTGTTGACCGGTTTTCCGCAGATTGAAATCGTATGTTTTTTACTTAACTTCACATGAAAACTGCTTTTATTATGATTTAAGTGCTATAATCATGATTTTCTTTTCAGATTGACCTCGACACTATTGACGTAAGCAATCTGAATAGACAGTTTTTGTTCCACAAAGAGCACGTTGGGAAATCAAAGGCTCAGGTTGCAAGGGACAGCGCGCTAAGCTTCAACCCTAATGTAAACATAATTGCTCATCATAACAGTGTTATTAGGTTAGTATTCATTCATTTACATTCAAATGTCTAATCTAATAAAATAATACAATACAGTAATAACAGACCACCGAAAATATATGTCCATGGATATAAAACTATTACTATGATATAATAGGCGAGCAACCAGAAGCTGATGTACCTATATTTTCTGTGGGTGTATGCATTGATGTTGCTCTGACACTCATTGTCTAGTCTTGATTTAAAAATCCCCACTGTCGAGGAATCCACTACTTCTTGTGACAATCTATTCCAAATGTTTACAACTCTGTTGTTCAGCATGTTATATGTGACATTTGATGAGGTCAGAGACCTTTCCAGTTTGTTTTTGCAGTGTCTAGTACTGTATTCTGTCCTAACCCTGAAGATCAACCAACAGGTCTGGTCAGTCATATTTATTAGTTACAATCTTAGTATGGGTTCCCACTATGATGGCCCGTCTGTTTTGACTGGCCATCAAAACAATCCGAATTGTTAGTGGGTGAACAATTTTATGATGCTGTTCACATTTAGATGGGTCCAGACAAAAATCCACCCCCAGATTTTGAATGGACATTTTGCCACCTGGACCTGGCATAATGTGAATGAGCACCTATTTTTTAGTACAGTAATATCTCGACTTGGACTACCCCGACTTGTGCTTTTTTTTTTATCTTCCCCTCCTCCTTCGACTTCCCACCCGCACGTGACCCATTTCCCTGCCTTACTTACAAGGATGTATTGTTTTTATGATTATGATTCTTTCAATTGCTTATATTCAAATCGTTCAAAAACTAAACATTTCACAGAATAAATAAGAAAAGAAAAACATTCTCTCTGGAATGTAAACTTAACATTATAAAGACTAAAAAAAAATATTAACAAAAATGTTTGAGCTACTCGAATCGACACTAAGAACAATTATCAAAAATAAAGAAAACATTCTCAGAGCTGTGAAAAATGCCCAATCCTTGAGAACTTAAGCATAATTCGTAAACATTATGGTATTATTGCTGAGATGGAAACAATACTGAAATTATGGTGTATCAAGTAATCAAGTAAAAGTGAAAAATTGACCTGTAGATCAAAACTGACTCACCTCTTTTCATATTATTTGTAATGTGTAAAACCAACATTAATGTTTAATACACATAATGTTTTCTATATGCACTAGTTATATTATTGGTACCAATTAAACAAAATATTTATGCATGTCTATGCAGAAATGTACCTTAACTTACGCGGCTTATGTTGGTCCAACCTATCGCGTAAATTCGGAGTATTACTGTACATATATTTTATCCTATACCTATATTATCAATGTATTATTATATTATTATTGTTATTTATAGATATGAATTAAGCTTTACTAACTGTACCTGCTTAATTTTTTTCCAATCCATTCAAACATCGGCTGGTAGAGAATGCCTTAATATTAAGTCTGCCTCTCTACCATATAGTGCAAAAAGAGTAAATAAATAAATAAAGGGCCAAGAAAACTATTTTAATGAAAACTGTACAAAGTAGAAACTACTTTTATCCTTCACTCAATTTATTACTTATTTTTGCAGCAATGATTATGACATCAGCTACTTCAAGCAGTTCAACATTGTGATGAATGCA
The DNA here is from genome assembly GCA_914767545.1 of Sesia apiformis. Lineage (NCBI taxonomy): Eukaryota > Metazoa > Arthropoda > Insecta > Lepidoptera > Sesiidae > Sesia > Sesia apiformis. The sequence continues at coordinate 16,426,408 of OU611959.1, forward strand.
TTGGACAATAGAGTTGCACGCAACCATGTGAACAGGATGTGCTTGGCTGCTAATGTGCCACTTGTGGAGACTGGCACAGCTGGTTATGCTGGACAGGTAAAAATGAATCAAATGTACACTAACTTACCACCTCAGTCTCATGTCTACCATTTGTTTTACCAACATAACTCTTAGTAACACTAATTAGGCATTCTTAAAAATGTAGGTTATTTGCAGTGAAAGTTTATAATAGGTCGGGGAGAAAGTCTTTTCGTATTTTGTATGTATGATGTTGTGATCCAATATCTTTGATTGAACTGTTTGTACTTGGCTGGCTATGATACCATTAAAAAGGTAACATTTAAAAAAAAGAAATAAAAAACTGTTTCCCGCCATTTTTCAATTGTTTTTTTGTCCAAGAAAATGAGTGAATCTAAGGAAAAAACGAAATTCAATACATTTTAAAGTTTTACAAAAAAGGGAAAAATGCGACACGAGCCGCGAAAAAAAATTGTACCGTTTATGGACCTAATGCAGTGTTAGTAAGAGTAGCACAAAATTAGTTTAAGTGTTTTCAGCCAGGAAATCTTAATGTTAAAGATGCAATTCGCTGCGGTCGCCCTGTTACCGATAAAGTTGATGCCATTTCTGAAAAAGTGCAGCAAGATCGGCATATAAGTAGTTACGACATTGCTGATGAACTGGGTATTGACCACAAAACAGTTTTGACTCATTTGAAAAAGTCTGGATTCACAAAAAAGCTCAATATTTGAGTACCACATGAGCTCACTGAAAGAAACCTAATGAAGCCTATACTTGTTTGTGATTCTCTATTAAAATGCAATGAAACCGAACCATTTTTGAAAAGATTAATCACTGGTCATGAGATGTGGATCACTTACGACAAGAATGTGCGGAAAATATCATGGTCTAAATATGGCCAAGCTCCACGGACTGTGGCGAAACCCGAATTAACGCGCAATAAGATGATGTTGTGTGTATGGTGGGATTGGAAGAGCATCGTTCATTATGAGTTTTTACCGCCGGGCAAAACCATCGATTCGGATTTCTACTGCCAACAGCTGATGAGACTAAAGCAAGAAATTGAGAAAATACGCCCAGAATTGATCAACAGAAAGGGTGTAGTCTTTCATCATGATAACGCCAGACCACACATCTTTGGCCACTCTGCAAAAATTGAGAGAGCTTGGTTGGGAAGTGTTGATGCTCCCACCATATAGCCCTGACCTTGCGCTCTCAGATTTCCACTTGTTTCGGCCTCTTCAGAATTCTTTAGGTTAACATCAAGAGAGGACTGTCAAAACTACTTGTCGCAATTTTTTGACCTAAAATCCCAAAATTTCTACAGCAACGGGATCATGTCACTACATACAAGATGGCAACAAGTTATAGAACAAAACGGCACATTATAGTATAATTAAATGTAATTAAACTTTAAAAAAAATTGTCTTGAATTTGTATATAAAATACGAAGAAACTTTTTCCCTGACCTTATATTATTCTAACAAAGAATTTTAACAGTTGTATTCCATTATTAATAGTTACTGTTTATATTTTGCTTTTATTGAATGTGAGTAGTTGATAATATTGCTCACTGCAGACCTGCTGACCTCATATAATTTGCTGATCACTGCAGTTTGTGCACGAGTATGGCTGATGCAACTTGTGTCAAACACTAACAGTAGCTACAAATAAATGTTCAACAACCTTTAATCAAACACAGGGCCGGCAGGTTGTGTTAAGTCCGAGTGGGTAATTGGCCTTGGGGGACAGTCCCTCAAGATTGTATATAGAGGAATGACTCCTAAACGAGAGAATTTTATAGGAATAAGATTAATGGAAATATTTTAATGGCTCTAAATAATAATGAGGTCGGGATATAATTTTAAGTGAAATAAGATACAAAGAAAGAAAATGCGTCTAGACGGAATGGTATTACGTAGAAGTAGAAAATGGATTTTTCGAGCAACGAGGAAATCCCTTTTCAGTAACTTTTCATCAAAATCCGAGTGGGTACTTTACCCATTCGGAAAATTCCGAGTGGTGGATAAAGCTACCCACTATACCCACATTATCCGCCGACCCTGATCATACATCTTTAATGTGTACAAAGTCTACTAATTTTTAAGACTGACTACTAATGTAAAGCTGCCAAATACTGTACACCTCCTTAATCCAACTACTGAGTTTTTTTTACCTAATATATATTTAAATGTTGCTTTTCGATTAGAAGAGTTTCATATAGCTTCTTAAGTAATTAAAGCTATATATTATAACATGTTTCAGTTCCAAAAAGCACCTATTTAAATGGTTATTGCCTTACTGACAGTAAATAAAGTATGGATAACTTTGGCTAACTTTGGGTAAAGTTGGATAAAAACTAACTATATGTATATAATATAAAATTAGTATAGTTATATCTTATTTGCCTGGTTAACATTTTGCATAATTCTTATCAAAGTCAAAGTTCTATATAAAGTTCCCACACGAATTAAGCTAATCACACATACTATGTGAACGAAATTGCGGGCTCCACTAGTAATAAATATATTCAGACAGAAGGGTCTTTTAATCTACATTGGTTTTAATACTTTTAATATAACTTATTGTTAGGTAAATTTAATGAAAACCTTGTCTTCAGGTTGAGCTCATCAAAAAAGGCTTAACGCAGTGCTACGAATGCCAGCCAAAGCCTATTCAAAAGACCTTCCCAGGCTGCACAATCCGTAATACACCTTCTGAGCCGATTCATTGCATTGTGTGGGCAAAACATCTCTTTAACCAACTATTTGGGGAAGAAGATTGTGACCAGGATGTAAGCCCTGATACCGCAGATCCAGAGGCTACAGGGGAAGCTGGAACTTCGGCTTTGCAGAATGAATCTAATACAGCTGGGAATGTCGAAAGAAAAAGTACAAGAGCCTGGGCAGTGGAAACTAACTATGATGCGGAGAAATTATTCACCAAGCTGTTTCGAGATGATATTCGTTATCTATTGTCTATGGCGGATCTGTGGAAGAAACGAAGACCACCTACGCCGTTGACATGGAATAATTTACCAGGAAAAGATCATCCGCCTGCGCAACATTCGGGTTTGCCAGATCAGAGGATTTGGTCAATACATGAGTGTGCACAGGTGAGTTAACTTTTTATAATATTAGCTAGTAATAAGTTCAAACTAATTTTGAAAGTAAAATTAAATAGGACCGAAATTCCGTACATTACTTGTTGCCTCCTAATTTCATTTCTTTTGTCAATATATAAAGTCCTACAAAAATAGTGCTAAATATTCTAGTAAGTCTTTCAGTTACCCACAATTGATATATTTATCAAAAAAAAAAAAAAAATATCTTCTAAATATTAGTACATGTACTTACAGTAAATACTATTGTCAAAGTTGTGACAAGCGCGACCCATCCACTATTGTTTTCGCGCACGCTCCTAATCATAGGAAGTCAGTTATAAAAACAATTACGCGAAGTGACGGCATACGTTTCCGCGCGCCTTGACCGAAAAAAGTAAAATTTTGAATTACGCGTACTTTAACCATGATTACTTAAACAAGTGTGAGACTACAATGACGGATGTGTACGGTGACCGGTGAATAGATCGTGGAAGACCCGCGGCGTAGCCGGTTCGCTCGCTGATCGACTTCCACCTAAGGGGTCTAGAAGATCTTGCATACGGTAGGGTGCGTTAAAAAATAAAAGGTAAAATATTTTTTCGAGGCACAGTTTTAAATACTTCCAATAGCCAAAAAAATATACACTTTTTTTTTTTTACTTAAATTGATTTTACAGGTCACTAAAATTGATCAAAATTTCGAAAATTCGCACCGTTTAGGGCAATGTGATTGTAACGCTTCAAATCAAACATTCAAATCACTGCATGCAGCATAAATAAGCTGCAGATAGCTTAAACACACCCCTTTCCCGGCTCCCGCAGTGTTCTAAACAATAGGAAGCGTGTTTAACTGTGTTACAATTGCAAAGTCTTTGAGTAATAACGCGCTATTTATTCTTAGATTGAATTTATAATCGTGCCATATAATGGCGTCTATCAGTGAAAGTATCATTAGAACTCTATAAAATACAGACATATGGCTAATTGGACTGCTCACACAATCTTTGTCTCAATCAAGATTACCGTTCTTTTAAAGAGGTTATGAGTTTGTTTTTGTATTATAAAACTATAGAGAACAAAAACTAACACAATCTGTGACTTGTACTGCATGCGATATTCTGCAAATATGGGAAAAGGCAAATACTCGTATTCCTACCAGATTAACGAACTTGCGACTTTGTTAGTTTGGACATTGTCTTTTAAGTGAGTGAACTAAATGATATACGGATATAATAAGAGCAGCAATGATCTAGATAACAATTGATTCAGAAGAGGTGAGCTAGCTCATTTTTATCTCACTCCTGAGCTACTCTCATCTCTATTGTGTACACTAAAACAATGTCGATGTATGAGCACAACCACTACTAAGCGTAACCCGCCTTCGTGAGATGAAAGAACTCTATACATTTTTTGTAATTTTTACAGGTATACGCAGCAAGCTGCCAAGCCCTCCAAGCGGATCTGAAGTCTCGTCCCGAAGGAGACCATCTTGTATGGGACAAGGACGAGAAATACGCCATGGACTTCGTGACCGCGTGCGCTAACATGCGCGCTCACATCTTCAACATACCGCTCAAGAGCCGCTTCGAGATTAAATGTGAGTTCAAAATTATTATTTAGGATTGTAAAAATTGTTTTATGTTGTAAATACGCCATGGAGTTCGAGACCGTATGCGCTAACATCCGCGCTCACATCATCAACATACCGCTCAAGAGCTGCTTCAAGATTAAATGTGAGTTTAGTGAATAGTAAAACTAAAAATTGTTTTTCTAAATCTGATCTTAAAAAAAATTAATCTTCTGTTTTCTAAATAAAAACTATACTACCATATTCTATACTAAGAGTGCCAGCGACTGTTCGCCTGAACTTTAGAATGATTCCCATGGGAACTGGATAAAAAGTACCCTAAATGTTAACCAGGCACATAAGCTATAACTATGTCAAGTTTCATTAAAATCCGTCCAGTAGTTTTGCGTGATCCGCGTTCGCGACAGACACAAAAATAAGTGTCTGTTTTGGTTTCTGTATCGTTCATAGAGCATTCTGCAACAATTTTCTCCAAAAAAATATTTCAAGTACAGACACGGCTCTGTTACGATTTTATTATATGTATAAATTTTCTAAAACATGAATAATAACTGTATGTTCCTTTTAAAGATTGTAAACTAAAACTAAGGATTGTATATGTTACAGTTGTTACCCATTTTCAGTAAAAAAGTGTTTTTCCTGGTAATAACTAGTTTTTACTGAACGACTGCATTACAACTAGCCTTTAGCCCATAACTTTTATACTACAATAAATACTACATTTGTACAATATAGTATTTATTGAGCTCATTTATGACAGAATTAAAAAACTCCAAGCCATATGAACATTGACCTCGATTAAAAACAGTTTTAACTGATTCATTTCATTAAAACTAGTTTTCATTCAACTTTGTTTGTCAGTAAATTCTAGTTTTTACTAGGAAAACCCGTTTTGTAACGAAGGCGTTCAGTCAAAACTATTATTACTGGGAAAAACGCGTTTTTACTGAAAACTGGTTTTAACTGTTAAACATAGTCGTATATATTCGTATTGTGACTTCTTCATCGCGAGTAGTGCATTGGCGAATGAATCGACGATTGTAGCGAAACTTCGGTATACATATGTATTATTATGTATATATATATTTCCAACAGATGAAATTTTTGTTCACCATATGTAATATTTTAGCATATATTTTTATTTAAATACGAAAATTCTGCTAGTTCTAAACCTAATGAAATATTTTTTTTATATAAGAAGGCGACATACAGTCCACGTGATGGTAAGTGGATACTGTCGCCCTGCTACATACGTTAGCACATACCTGGATGTACTGGCTAACTTTGAAGATACATATTGGATTTGGAGAAAAGGTTGGGAAATATAATTCAATCTTGTCTTCGTGCTCTTTTCCACAATTAATCGATCAAAGCAACCATTTTCTGTGAGTAGTAGAATCTAACCTTAAAGTATAATACGGCCCCTAATGCATGTACTGCATTTTAACGATTCTGTCGTTTTCTAGCAATGGCTGGCAACATAATCCCAGCAATTGCCACTGCAAATGCGATCATCGCTGGGTTAGCAGTGATACGTGCACAAGGAATTTTGAAAGACAAGATCGAAACGTGCACCAGCATATATTTACGACCCAAGATCAACCACAAAGGACAGCTATTTTTAGCCGAGAGAAGTAAGTTACAGACTATATGGGGTGTAATAGAAATAACCTGCATCATTCTAAGGGGATACTGAGAACGTAATATATAATTCATAAATACCCTTATTTCATTGATTTAACCGTTTTTTATAATTTAAAATAATTATTACAGTCTACAATGAAAGTAAAATCAAGGTCATCATACTAATGGTGCTTAAACTCTCATTTTAAAGAGGTAGTATTTAAAGGAGCAGCAAATGACTGGCGACTGGCATGACACATGACTGGCGGATCCATTTTAATTTTTTCTCCATGGAGATCCGCTGGGTAAGAAGAATCACAGGAGAATTCTATGCCAGTTTCAACCATTAAAGTTAACATATACATAACAAACCTTTACCATATACATATCAGCCAAGGAATCTATGTGGAGAAAAAATACAAATGAATTCCCCAGGGTATCCAAGTCAGGGGATCTTAATGGACCCGAGCTAAAAAGAAATCATGTTCAACAAAACAAACTATTTAGGTAACTGAAATAAATTATTTTAAATTTTTATGTCATCACAAAATCTACGGCGGGACTACTATTTCTTTATCATTTTATCCGCGATATGCGAAGTCAAAATTAAGAAATAAAAAGAGTTCCGACCTGGTGACATCCTGCTCACCCCACCCACTCTCGATTTCCCGGAGGTCCCTCCGGAGACATTAGACAGGAAGGCGCTTAATGGCGCCTTTAGATGGTCTTCCATATACTACCCAGCCACAATAGTTCGCACGCGTAATTAAACCAAATTCTAACCAATAATCAAATATCAATACAATGCTCAGTCTACTTGCGCAACAAAACAAAACAACGCGCCCACGTAGCCCGTGAACTCACCTCTCAAATCAACAACCAGACAACCTAAACATAATTCACCTTTAAATTTGCTGGCCATTCAGTATTTTCTACTTGTATATTTCTCATTTTAAAGTAGGGTTGAATTAAAAGAAAATTGGTAGCTGCAAGAAATACTTCAATAAGATTATTTTGAGCTACAACCTCTTAATTTTTCTTTCAGCGCTAACACCGCCCAATCCAAAGTGTTACGTCTGTGCACCAAAACCAGAAGTGGCTCTTGCTGGCAACTTAAAGCAACTCACACTAAAAGATTTAACAACAGCTTTAAAGGAAGGCCTTAATATGCAAGCACCGGATGCAACAGTTGAGGGCAAAGGGCTTGTGGTATTATCATCAGAACCCGGTGAAACAGATCATAACAATGACAAGACTTTAGAAGAAATTGGCTTAAATGATGGCTGCGCTTTAATGGTTGATGATTTTTTGCAAAACTATGAAGTTAGAGTCCGACTGCAGCAGGAGGACGAAGAGAAATCTTGGCGTTTGGTCACTGATAGTGATGTCCCGATGCCCGGTCCGAAAGAAGAGAAACCGACCAATGGTTCGAATGGTTCAGAACCGAAACCAGGTCCATCGAGGTCTCGTAAAGACAGTGATAGTGACATGGAGATTGTTGAAGAAGACGATGATGAACCTACAGTGAAGCCTCCGAAACGCAGGCGCAAGGAAATTAGTGACGAAGTTGTGGAACTGTGTTAATTGTGTTATCTCAAATTATTCTAAGTGTTATAAGTGAAATTTCTTAACATTGGACTCAGTAATATAGTGAAAAATAAGTAACTTATCTCCATAGAAGTGTACGAATCAAAGTTTTGCTTGTGTGCGCGATGTTCACGAAAATGAAAAATAAATATATGTCAAGAACACGACCACTCAATAATTTTTTTTTTTCCGTTTAGTATTGTCATTATAATTTTTTTTATTTATTAAATTCAATTGCATTTACATATTTTGCTTTTCATTTTCATTTTTCTTTTATTTATATTGAAATAAAAAAAAACGGAATGCAACAGACACGAGTGTTATTAACTCGTGCATATACGAAGATAACCTACTTTTTTTTTTACAATACTATATCGAAAAATTTATATGTGACAATGACCAGTTACACTTAGCCCTACTAGTTATCTGTACTGGTAGGCATAAGTATGTATTTTTTTTTATATTTATCGCTACGGGTAAAGCCAACTACACAATGTGGTTTTTTGTACAATGATTTACACAATTTTTTGTCTAAATACATTCAAAGTCCATTCGAGACTTTTCACACTCCATAGATTCAAAAAAGGCCTCTGGTGGGTTTACAGATATATATATATAATTTATAGAAAACAGGTGGCAGACGAGCATACAGTCCACCCGATGGTAAGTGGATACTGTCGCCCATAGACATCTACGATACATGCAAACATCAGTCCAGAATGACAAACGTCCCCGGATGCGCTGCCTACCTTTGCAGATTAATGAATGGATGGAAAAAATGGGGAGGGATGGGATGGGAATGAGCTCTGGCATATCTCAAAACACTTCTGTCAGCGGAGTAGGTCAGTTTCAGAGTACGTCAATTTCTTATTAGGTCAGATTCGGAGGACAGCCAATTGTAGTCAGAACAAACTAGAACAAAGTAAACACGTACGTACATTGGGGAAATACGATTAAGTAGGAAATGCAGTACATTTCAAGGTAGCCTTTTGTGAGAAAGAGGTGACGTGGCGAGTCGAGAGCGCCCAGCGGCTGTGGGAATACAGCATACACTCCTCCCAATACCATCCATATATACCATACCATCAACCTATGTCTCTACAGATGTTTGTATGTATACTTGTATCAGCCTATAACGTCCCACTGCAGGATAATCCATCACGTGGGCCCAGTGCGGATTAATGGATCAATACAGATGTTCACTGATACAAATTAAATATAATGTTCTATCGCCTGTACAATGGGGAATGCTCTGAAGAACTGTTCAATATAATTCCCACCTCGGGTTTCTACAACCACAGCTCCCGTCACAGAAGTGCGGTCTATCCGCATTTCCTCGATACGGAGGTGTCGCGTATTGTTCGGTCCAAACACCCACATACCTCCTGGTGTTGCAGGTGTCGGTAATACTTATCACGTGAGACTGCTTCCTCGTCCTATAAAAAAAAAATGATTTATTTCACATACAAGTGATATCAACCCACGTTCCACTGCAGGGCGCAGCCCTCCCTTTTCGGCCAATCACACTGGCCCAGTATGAGTTGGTAGATACACACATATTGCAGATTTTTATTTATTTGTGATATTCTGAATATAGAGGCCTCTCCCAAGGTTCGTGACCACACACGATATTCGGCTCGTCTCATCAAACTACCACCAACGAAGTCATTATAAAATTAATAATAATTACTCATTTACCTACATACCATATATATCTATGCACATTCCTACCAATAAATAAGGAAAAACATTGGGAAAAGATAACAATTAAAATGACAAATGTTTACATAAAAATCTCATTTATTTTAAATACAAATACATTGAAGAGGTAATCATAATATTCTATTTATTATTGTAGTTTAATACAAATTGCGTTTCATCATTATAGGAGCTCAGTACATCTCCACTGCTAAGTATTCCTTGCACAAAACGACAACACACTGACATCAGTGAATGTTGCAATTTGACAAAGGGAATGAGTTACAGATCTTATAATGTAGTTATAATGAGTTACAGTTATAAGGTATACGCAATTTATATAAACCACGGCATCAAATGAGAACAGGCGGAATAATACTTTGGCATTGATTAATAATTGATTGATTGATTAATTGATTAATAACACCCGTAAACATGGGACCACCTCGGGGTACCCGACTAGCGACAACCTCGAGGTAATTCGAGCCGGTCATTCCTTTTGGTCCATAGATTTGTCCAACTAGTCAGATTACGCATAGTTTCTTCCACTTGGTGCAAATGATCTGATCAGGAGACATTTAAGATCATTATGTATTGGTTCCTCTTGATTAGACAGCGAAAAACACGTAGTAGCTAACAATAATGTTTTAGAGAATGAAAAACAAAGTGTGTCACTTTTTAAACTTTCGCGTTATGTACACATTTTATGTTCTAAATCGGGTCTGAACGTATATAGTAAAGGTATTTGTTCACCTTTTATTCCTACTCGACGTTGAATCAACTCGGCACGGGTTACACCAGCCGTGGTCACTCAAAACTAAGCGTAGTTCGAGTAGTCGGGCCAAGTGGAATAAGCCATTTTAGTATTATATTTAAATAGTATCAAGTTTTAGTATTTATATTTCTGTGATGATATGGTAAAAGGGGAAAATTACCAAAACAATACAAATGAATTACAAAAGTTACGAAATATTAGTTTTACGAAAAAATTACAAATTAATTAGATACGAAAAATGTAGAAATGAGACGAAATTGTGGTTAAGTTATATCTTTTTATATAATTAATAAGTAGAAAATACAAATTGTAGTTTGAACTCCATTTCGTTATATGATTGATTTAGTTATAGACTTTATAATTATTTTCGTAATCTTTTTTTCATTCCACCAGATATTTATTACACAATCATTTTAAGTACATACATGCTTATTGAACACAAGAGCACAAATTCATCTTAGTTCTCCACTTATCTCAATGGAAGAACACTTAATAATTAGAAAAGCTCACGAACTTTTGGTTTGAGCACAAAGAAACAAACTGGATTTACCTAAATTCTTAAAATGGGAGGTATCTTATCACATCACACATATTTAATCAAGATCCTAATCCTTAAAATTAAATTCAAAATGGGTACAATAATTCTTATAGAATAAGTGGCAGTGAGAGAGGTGACCCATCAGAGTTCATAGTAAGTAGCTTAGTGCCTATACCATTAGAAGCTCTCGAACTTCTAAGGTTTTTAAAAAAAATGGTTTCCACTGTTCCGCTCCCCACCAGCCCCTTCTCTTGCGGCCCTGCTCTCGAGGGACCATCACGTCGTCTCTCATCGTTTGGCTCGTGTCACACCGTCGGAGCGGCATGTCAATGACGGCCTCTTTGGACCTTTACATTTTTTATTCTATTTTTTTTAACAATTTTAATGTTCTCACTTTTCTGATTTTAATTTGATTCTCATTGTTTAATTATAAGTTCAATTATTCATTAAATTTTTATAAAGCAACTCGTGCCTTTTTCTTTGCCTGGTTTCTGTCGTCCCGCAACAATGATGTTAAAAGAATTTTTCAAATTCATTAGAGAATTGGGTAGATATAGGTTGAAAAATATTTGAAGCGAGGCCATAGACTATTTCTAATCAATGGCGACATCCAAGACTATTTCAATCAAATTGGCGACTGTACCACTTACCACCAGGTGAACCGTCTCCTTGTACAGTAGTTACCTTCTTTCTATAAAAAAGAATCATTAGTAACAACTTATAATAGTGAACATGATAATATTACGCCAGTTTGAAGCTACCTTAATTCAGTTGTAGTTATAGGCGTAAAAAAATCTATCGTAAATTACCATCATCAAGTTTTTGCTAGGTGAAGTGAAGCATCAATTTTCATAAATACATACTGACTTATGATTTCACTTGTGATAGTGAAATTAAATTCTGCCAGTTTTTATACCACTGGGCATACTGAGTAAGGCAATGGAAGAAAGTCACCAGTAACGTAGTAATAAGGAAACATTTCCATGACAAGAAAGTCTTTTTATTTGTAAAATAAATATTTTATGAGTCTTTTAGTTTTATCATAAATTAGGTGACTATTTAGAATGTCAACCTCAACTTACAATGAGAAATAATAACTTTTTTCTCATTTGCAGTGCCAAAACATAGAACATACTAAAAGAAAACAGACTTGAACAGAAAAGAAATATATGTATAATTGCATCACTGTAACTTGTTTAACTGAATTCCGAATCTACATGATCAGACAAATAGACAAATGCATCAGCAAAATAGACTGCAGTCATAGACATCATTTTACTACCTGCAGTACTAATTTTCTGTCAGATCCTTGCATGACTTGAAAATCAGTGTAGCAGTGTACAAATTGAATTAAAATAAATTCATATGAAAGAAAAACATTGTTTTTATAGGAAGAAGGAGGCTAACAACATAGTCCACCTGGTGGTAATTACTGTCACCTTGGTATACATGCCAACTTCAGTCAAGAATGACATGTTGGCACACTTACCAGATGCCCAACTTTGGAGAATTAGAAAAATATTATCTGGTTTTTAAATAAATTAACCAAGTTGAAATAAGTAGGCTGTTTCCCAATGTATAAAAAGATTGAGTTTTTTTTGGTTACATGTATGAGATATGGTAAACTCAAAAACAACTGGACCTTTTGATTTTTTTTCACTTTTAGGAATCTAAACAAATGCAGATTGACATACACAATATTTGGGTTCTATAGGAAATTACAATATTTGTTATACAAATCAGTACAATTGGCAATGTCCTATAAGACAACAGTTTATCTAAATATTATTGCATCTGAGTGAAGCCATAGCAGGTCACTGGTTATTTTTGTGGTTATAATTATTTCATTTATGGTTGACATACTTTCCTGTTTGATATGTTAAAAAAAATATTTTATATTTTGATAAGGAGAATTTTTTTATATAGAAAGAAGTTGGCAGAAGAACAGACTACCTAGTGATAAATGGATACTGTTACCCAAAAATGGTCAAGTTTTATGGATTCAAAAATCGGGAAAGCCTAACTTTACCAGTATGGATATTGTCAAGAAACTATTATCTATTTTAGATACTTAAACCTAATTAACCTACCACATAATATATTATTTCTACAGTTTTAAGTAAAATGCATTGCTCTATAAAAGTTACCTTACTCCGAATCTTCCTCCTTCCATTAACATTCAAGTTTTAACCTATCAAGGTACACCTTTGACCTTATTATATTGTTTTATATTAGTGACCCTGTTGGCCCAAGAGACTTGACTGGTCAAGGACTATACAAAACATAGCAATTAAACAACTTTAACGGTTTAAATCGCATATATTTGACATTATTTATATGTGGACCACTGCAAAGTGTTCGAAACATTGGGATATAAATAATGTCAAATATACGCGATTTAAACCGTTAGAGTTGTTTAATTGCTATGTATAGTAATCGCGAAAACCTAAGACTATACAAAACACCTGACAAAAGCATCATATTAATAAGATTATTGTTTGTGAGACAAACACCACTAAAGGCTTATTATTGAATTACAATCATCTTACCAAATTAAGTTTTGTAAGGGCACCTTATCTTAAGTTTTCTCCTGTAACTACTTTTCTGGTAACATCCCAAATTCTATAAGGAACCGTTCAACATCTGTAGCAAAGAAATCATTACCCAATTCCATAGCCAGCTGTACAAAATTGCCGATAATTTGACCTCCTTTGTACACCAATATAGCTGGAACTCCATCCACTCTAAAATGCAGACTTAAACCAGTAATATCCACTGCAATCCGGCTGAATTTTATGGTAGGGTAATCCGCTGCTAAGACGTTCAAACAACCATCCATAGTCTCACAAGCAATAGAACTATTGCTATAAATATGGACAATTACAGCCACCTTTGGATCTTCCTTATCTATAGCATTCAAAAACTCTTCTCGGCTGTTCAGAGTTATAACCTTACCGAATTTGGGAGCCTTCTGTAACTGCGACATCAGTTCTTGCATTCGCTGTTTCTGATACTGCAGGAGAAACTCCTCGTCAAGTAACTCATTCAACTCATCCTCCAACTCCTCATTTTCTTTCGCTTGTGCCTCCTCACGCTCAGGTTTAACAGACAGAGTAAGCTTTTTCGCTAAAGCAATGCGCTCTTTTTCCATTTCCTTTCGGTTCTCAGCCTCAAGTTGCTTAAACCTTCTCCAGTCTTCTAGAACGCCTTTCGGACCAGTATTACTTGCAGATCCTTTCCAAGTGTTAATAGGCGGTGGTTCAACACTAGAGAACTCGGCTTTAGGAGGATTTCCCTCTTCATCACCACTTCTGCTGTCCTCATCGTCAGAACCACCTTCGTCTTCACTGCTACTACAATAATTATGCAACTTCTCACCCAAAATTTTATCTTCCAAAGTGGCCATTTCAGTTGTATTGTAAAAAGGGCAGTTATCAAGTTATTTAAAATTAGGTACTGTTGATAATTTAATTAGGAAATGTAGATCACAATAATAGACAGAATAAAACCTTACTCGTAATAGAGGTGTATCAGTCAGTCATGATTCAATCATTCTAAGTGATTACCTGATTCGATCACGGACCGATTCATTCACTTTTCATAATATGTAGCAATGTACTTCAAATCTAGTTAGACGAAATTATTGTAATAATAGTAAAAAAAAACTCTATTTTTAATTATTGTAATAGTATAGTATAAAGATGAAGGTAGTTCGCACATATCTGGGCCGGCGCACCGAAATATCAATTGGACTCTTTTGACTCAATCCTACGACGTGATGTGCTGTTCGAATTGTCCACGATCGCACTTTCACGGGTGGTTTAGAAGAACCCGTCAGCGTTCGAAGAGACCAAGAGGTCGTTCCATTACGCTACGAGGGGTTCTTCAAGAAAGCTGTGAATAGGACTTTCCAAGGTCGGCGGAGTATCAGCATTCTCTCTGGTGTTGCAGGAATCCCTAATGTTAAAAAAAAAGAAAAAGATCTTAATTCAGCCCTAATGTTGATTATTGTTATGGATCAGTTAATTTACTTTACTAAATAAACAATACCTACCTGAAAATTTGGATACATGTTGTTTTTCATTCCCCTTTGTTTTTTTATTCTCTCACCAATGAATTTATTCCCATGATTTTGAAGAATTTGACGCTTGATTTTTCATTAAGAAGCCAAAATAAGTGCGTTCTACTTAAATCGATAGGGTATTTGATAAATATTATAAGTGAAAGGAGATTACACATGACTTAAAGCAAATAAATTTTTTTCTTCAAAAATTTGAATTCGACCACGAGAATGAAAAAAACTTGACACTGGCAGAATGTGCTAATTACATCATTGCCATATATCAAGAAATAAAAAAATAAAAGCTACATTTTTCACATGTGTTCTCGAATGACGCGTGTTTGTTTTTAATTTCTGTATTGATTTTTAAGATAACTAAAGTAAAATTACCTATATTTCGTTCTGCAAAATATCTAGTCAACTAAAATGGGTATATAACACAACTTTCAATTCACATGATAAACACATTTACCAAAATCTGTAATTCCATTTCGTTTTGATTTCATTTAATCATGTTGCAGATCCCATATTGAAAAAAATTCGAGAAGCAGACGGCGATACAGTGAAAGAAGCTCTATCAAGCTTTATACAGAGTCTAACAAAACATGTATCCAATGATTGCAATGTATGGTTGAACACTCTGGAATTTGTTATTAACCGGTATTATAACCTACCAAACTATTTTTTAATAATCGCACATGTAATCAATAACTCACTTGTTATCCATCTCTGCGCTACCGTCTACGTGATAGAGATGCAGTTTTTTGGGAATTTGTAATAACTACTATTTACTTAAAAAATAGTTTTGATTCAAATCATTGTATCATCATTATTCATTGTAGGGAGAGAGTGCACATGTTACATTCTCACAGCGCGTGAGCGCACTCGACTGTCCACGTTAACCCTCTCTCACAAAAGAATACCTTGAAATGTACTGCATTTCCTACTTTATCAAATGTATGTATCCATAGCAAGTGAGATATGCTGTTAATAGAATTATATAAAAAATTTGATCATGTAAGGTCAAGTTTTTGGTTAAGACCATGCATATTAAAAAAAGGATAGTCTCCATTCATAATTATTTCTATGTGTAAATACCCTGGGTGTAAATTGTGGTTTGACAACCGATTAGCGCAGTTGATAGGGACCTTGCCTACAGTGCAGTAGGTCCTGCGTTTGATTCTTGGTTGGACATATATTTATTTAAAGACAAGTGTTTGCTTTTTTTTATGGGCGAAGGAAGCAGTCAAGCATACAGTCCACCTGATGGTAAGTGGATACTGTCACCCATAGACATCCACGGTACATGCTAGCATTAGTACAAAATGACAAACGTTGGCATACCCCCGGATGCGCTGCCTACCTTTGAAGATATAGAAATGGATTTGGAGAAAGGGTTGGGAAAATGGGGAGGGATAGGATGCGAATGGGCTCTGGCACATCTCACTCACTACCTAAACACGTATGTACATTAGGAAAGTAAGACAAAATGGAAATGCAGCACATTTCAAGGTAGTCTTCTGTGAGAGTGGTAACACGGCCAGTCGAGTGTGCCCAGCAGCTGTAGGATTGCAGCATGCATTCTCCCCCTCAAAGTTTTCTTGGTATGTCTTTGTATCTAGACCCACCACATAGAAAATCCTAGTGTGGGCCATTGAGTATGGCGTTATTATTATTATTATTATCTGTGGTGTACAATAAAGAATACTTCAGTCATTTGACATGTGAACAATATAATCCCATTGCTTTAGTGACATTTATGATCTGATCATTGCCTTCTTCTTCATTGCTTTCTTATTCTTTTATCTATAAGTTAAAGTTAAAAAAAGCTAATGTTTTATTGTAAAAAAATATTTGTCTTATATATATATTTTTTTAACTACAGATTTCCAAAATATTGCATGCCACATAGAAGAACAATAGAGTTATACCTAATCAACTATGTAGACTCAACAAATTATTATAATGTGATTGAAGCAGCTAAATGTAGCCATGGTTTACAACAGGTAAATGAAAATATTTTTAGTCATTTTAGTATCCATACTATCCCACTTCTATAAAAATATCAAATACCTATTAATTACTTAGGCAGGAAGTGTAGGTCAATGATTATAATTGTTACAGAAATTACTGAGGTTTTGAAATATTCTCATTTTACAGGTGAGACCCATACAAGACAATAAAGCCATACCAAAGGCATGCTGGAAGGAACAAATGGACATACTGCATCAAGCGGCACATGAGCTGATTACAGCCATTTTCACACATACAATTGATCAGTATGGCTATGATAGACAGGATGAGGTAAATACTTATATATATTTTTTTATAGAAAAAAGGCAACAGATGAGCATACAGTCCACCTGATGGTAAGTGGACACTGTCATCCATAGACATCCACAATACATGCCAACATCAATCCATAACGACAAATGGTGGCATGCCCCCTGATGTGGTGCCTACTTTTGCAGATTAAGGAATGGATTGGGAAAATGGGGAGGGAGAGGATGGGGTGGGAATGGGCTCTAGTATGTCTCACTCACTACCGAAACAGAAACATGTACGTACATTGAGGAAATACAATAAGGTAGGAAATGCAGTACATTTCAAATACAATACAGGAAATTCAGTAGTGTTCTGTGAGAGAGGGGTAACATGGCCAATTGAATGCGCCAGCTGTAGGAATGCAGCATGCACTCTCCCCTAACAAAACTACCCATGTGTTTAATTTTGAAACTTTCTAATATCACTACACATTTTTAAGAGTTCACTTGATTGATTAAATCAAATAACCATAGTGCATGAAGGAACAAACGCAACTCTAGTTCCAGAAATAGAGATAGAAAGTGATTATTAAAGTTAAAGGCAGTAATATAAGACATTATTAGTGATAGTTATTACTGTACAATAGTTGGCAATATTAGAGTGGACAATATGAGTGATCTACTATCCCCCGTGAAAGGCACCACGTATATTGTGTATATTGTACAATTACAGGGTACCACGATTTTAGTGTGACACGACAGATAGGGGTGATATGGGAATAGACTAGATGACACATCATACATTCATATCTAAGAAACCTGGTTGACAACCTCTGGGGGACTTGAAGCAGATGAGGAGGGGTTAATTAAAAAGTCAAATTTGTAACTTAAGTACTATGTAATAAGAATGTTCTGTTTTCAAAACTCGTGAATTAAAGAATTTCACTCACTCTGGCATATCTCACTCACTACCAAAACATGTATTGTACATACATACTTCTTTCTACAAAAGAAAACATCTGAATTAAGAGTGTTGAGTCAGCACACTTATAATAAAGAATGATGGTTACTTTTGTATGAAACCTGGCCTGACCAGTACAATTGCAATAAAAAAAACCTTAGGATTTACATTACTAATATGACAAAGAATTTTACCACTTACCACAAATACGACGAGGAACAAGTTTAAACCACAAGGCCTGTATAACCCTTTATTCTCATATTACTTTTACCAATATAACTTTTCAAACTTTCGCGTTTTGTACATATTTTATATTCTAAATCGGATCTCAACGTGTATAATAAAGGTATTTGTTTACCTTCTATTCCTACTTGACGTTCCGGCATGGGTTACACCAGCCGTGGTCACGAGTTGACTTACCAATTTACTTTTACCATTTCAAACTTGTTACTACTTATCCGGCATGCAAGTACTTGTTGAGGGGCGAAGTGGGCGGCGGCGTGCGCCATTCATTCATCATTTGATACGCAAAGACAAGTTTGTGCAAGTTATCTCGCCCTAGATGTATAAGCACAGGAAGGAGAAGAGTTTCATTGTTAATTGCATGTTTTCAGAAACAAGTAGAACGATTTCTTTTTTCTTACTGTCTTAAAATAAGTGTGGTGTAACAGAGAATTGGGCAATAATATTTTTAAAAAATGGACAATTTGACATAAATAAATATTTTGTTTTCCAAATTAATGGGGTTTCTATAAACATGGTGCTTGGTAATGTTAAAAGCTTTCCTTTGGTACCAATGTAGTTTTAATTGGATATACTGGGCAAAATGACGCATCATTCTTTAAATATAATATTTCCAGCAAAGATATCAACCGCAACACTTAGCAAATAGTGTCTTCACGGATGCCCTAGTCAACATCACTGCAATGACGAACATAGCAGAAAAACAGACTAAAAGCAAGCACGAACTGCTCGGCATTCGACTGAAGAATATCTTTGTATTTATACAGGCTATGCTTATGTAAGTACATACTATTACTTTAAATTATTACATATTCTATGCGTGCACGATAACTTGAAACTCGTGAGGAATGTGGTTCGCCACCCACTACACGTCGCACCTCCCCGCGTTAGCTCGTGTTGTACCGCTGGCAAGGTCGTTTCTTTTGTCCTTTATTTTTAGTCTCAATAATTTTGTTACTTTTGTTAGTTTTTTCTTTTGTTGTTTTCTTGTTATATATGTTTGTTGACTGTTTACTGTTGATAATTGTTGTTGACTGTGAGTTTAACAATGATTGGAAAGACTTTGCATAGTGGAGAAAGGAACCTTATTTTGAAAGTGTTACAATTTTGAGAAATATTGAGTACAATAATTAAATTTATTCTTTATTTTTTTGCGCACCGTGCAAGCACGAGTAAATGGCACCACCGGGTTGAATTCTCATGTTATTGTGCACGCGTAGTATGTACTTTTTTATTATTTTTTGGCGAGATTTTGAGAAGTGAAGACTACGTTTTTTTTGTGGTTTAATGGTGATAGTTTATTAAATTTCAAAGTGTTTCTTGTAAAAGCATAAGACATATTCTATGCGCATAAGACATTTTTCGTGAGCTTCCAAGGAGTTCAAATCCTCTGTCCTCAGTAAACCTATATCACTTTACTGTGCGACTCCTTACTTACTCCGAAGGGACTGAACATTGACGAGTTGATAATTACGAAGAAAACTCCACACAATGTGCTAATAGCAATTAGCAAAATAAATTAGCACAATGTGCTAATTGCACTCTTGCCATATAAGAAAAGAGAAAAAATATTTTTCATCATTTGAATGTTTAACGGAAGGACCCTGGTTTGTGAACTACCAACCACTTTTTCCGCTAGAACCCCCTGACATGTAACCCCTAATGTACTGTTCGTTCTGATATCATTAGTTTCGTTCAATAAAATATTTGGAAGCATGTAAAAGCTATCAGTCTTACCAGTCCTGGATTATACATATAGGCAATGTAGTCAACTGCCTATGGGCCCGGCGCCGCCAAGGGCCCCGCGGCCCGTGAGAATAATAAGTCAAAATAGTAAAATCATTGTAAATATGTACATATTTACTATAATCACCATTTGCAAGTATTGCATAAATTGAATTACATTACATTACCTATAAATAGTTTTGTTTTAATAAATGACATTCATTAGTGCCTAGATATTAAAATTTGATGTTGGTATAAGGTTTAAATGTCACCTACACACCTACCTAAGGGGAGAGGGGCCCCGAGGCTTGCATTACCTAGGGGCCTCTACATGGCTTAATCCGGCCCTGGATCTTACAAAAGATAGAAGTGACAGGCGAAACTTATTATTCACGTTTCAAATATTATATACTGAACAATATTCTAGTGGTATCAGAATGACCAGTACATTGGGATATCCATGTGGGGACAAAATACAAAAGGATCCTAGTGGACGAGGCCAGTATCCACTTCCCACCGGACTGTCCAGACTGGACTGTCTGCTTGTATGCCAGCTTTCTACAAAAAAAAAAATCTATTACTTCGTGCCACTGAAATCATGAAAACCCTGAAACACGTCAACTAATTTAAAATATATAGAACCATTCCAGAGAAAAATAAAATTATTTTAGGTAATAAATCAAAAATTACAAACGTGTCTTCATGTTCTATCTAAAATATTCGTAGCGCTCATTACTCAGTACAGGGTAGTGACCGGTTGCGGCCGACGCGCGAAGAGTGCAAGCGCGCATTGAATAAAAGATATAAGTACCAGAAATGAATTATAAATTATGAAAAACAACCTATTGTAGAAACGATTCTACCCTCAATACTGAACAACCTGTTTTCAATTTTTGCTTTATTTCAGTGACACGTATAATACATGCCTGTTTCCAATAAATGAATTTTTTTCAAAAACTCAATTTTCAGAGAACCCTATCCTGTCTCAAAGCCAATTAACCCTCAAGCAACGCTTAACCTGGTAGTTCGTATACTCAGTATGTCAAGTGGTGTGAATGGTAACAGTAATATTGACGTTTTCACCTTCAAAACTCAGGGTTTGAAGACTATTGATGCACTTACAGCATGGTAAGTGACACATTCTTTTTATTTCTATCTTTCCAGCAGAAACAGAGGTCTTTAGCAGAATCAAGACAAAAGAATCGCTACTAACAGTATTGGCCAATCGAGCGTTCGCACAAATACAAAAAGACTTTACAGCTCATTATATTTTTTCTCAATAAACGTTTAGGTAGCATCAACCGCAAATATAACGGTGTAGAACAAACCTATTTATTCAGTTAGAGCAATGTAAATGAAATTTTAAATCACCGTAATAACTCATTTATTCATTTATTCATTACTCATTATTTCATTATTTATTCATTTTGCTACTTTTCTTGCAGTAGCAAGAAAAGTTAATAATAATGCTTTAAAGAGAAACTGATTTTTTTTTGTTCTTAAATACAATACGTTTAGTGCGGTCCATATCTCACAAGAAACTCATGTTAACTGTTTTTTTGTAATCGTACAACAAAACAGTTACCATGAGTTTACCCAAAAATTTGAGTTACCAAATTGCCAGCTGCGCCGAAATTTTTGTGTCGCGTCATCGCATTGCATCATGTGATGCGTCGTCGCACCATAGTATTGTGTGAGGGCCTTTAGCGAAAGAAGTAATTGTCATATAATTAAAAGCTAAAACATTTAGACACATTTTCTTTTTTTTTTCAGTTTGGGTTCCAATCTCATTCCATTTTCTCCAGTTATTATTAAATTAGTGATGGCAACACTGAAGTGGAGTTCCGAGAAACCTAATGATAATCATAGGTAAGATGAACCAAATTGTTATTAAAAAAGTGACGTCACTGCTAATACATCGTGGAGGCTAATATTCTAAAGGGTCTCTCTACAAGAACTTAAAAAGTGAATAAAAGTTGATTTTACTTTCGTTTAGTATTTATTTCATTTCATACACAAATGTAAAAGGAAGGTTTATATTATAAAACTTTCATAATTTTCACAATCTGGGTAATATAGAATTAGACGCTAGTACCCACTAGGCTAAACCTTATCTGAAGTTGTCGGTCATAGTGGCTTTTTACATGGCTCTTCAGACCAGATTGATGTTTGAATCAGCATTTTGTTTCACATACATATATCCTGATTCGTTTCCAGGATGCTGACAATGAGTACACACGCATCCATTTCCCTTACAGACAGTAATTATATTATATACATATCGACGGTAGAAAGGAAAAATGAGATATTTTATATTCTAAATCGGGTCTGAACACGTACAATAAAGGTATTTATTTACCTTTTATTCCTACTCGACGTTTCGGCACCGGGTTACACCAGTCATGGTCACGGATTGACTGAAGAGGCGGATAGTCCAGGATGGGAGCTGCGAGCAGTTTCATCAACTACCCAAATTTGATCTTCACATTCGGAAAGACTGCCACACACTACATTAACAATGTCCACCGACGTATTCGACGGTAAATCGTTGAGTTTGTCAATCACGGGATTCCACGTTGACGACAGATTATATCCAACTTCCCGATTGAAATTTTTATATTTCTTAATTTCAATCGCTTCACATACAATCCTGGGATAATAGTGATGTTCGGTGGAGAGAATTTTGGGAGTTCCAGCCAGTGATTAATTCCAGCGTTAAGCATTTCCTCGGCTATTGCTGATTTACTAGTTTGGCCGTTTCTTACAGCTGCGATGTGTTCCTTGACCCTTTCCGCAACTGAACGCTTAGTTTGGCTTATATAGGAACTACCACATCTGCAATGGGATAAGCGACATACTATTTAGTTTAAAATGTGAACCACAATACATAATAATTAAGGTTTTATTTTGAAAGTAAAGTGTTTGTCACTTATTCCATTTTTTCTTTCCACCATCGATATATTAGTTGTGTATAGTACAGAACCAAAGATTTCTTAAAAGAAGTCTGTATAGAACTATGAGCTTTAGGTTGTGATTTTGTAACTATCGACATTACTCTTTATAAGAACAACACAACACTATTTTGCATTCACACATACATAAACTTACGCACATGTTTGCGTATCAAGAATAGTTACACGTCGAAGGGATCTTTGTTTGTCTATTACGCTAGTATTAAGAAGTCTGGTAATACCATGTCACTTTGATTAATACTTGATTATGGTATTGTATTATGAACATACTCATGGTGCGTTATTTCAATTAATAAATAATATTTAATTATTAATTATACAGGAAAGTAACCTGCATTGCCTATAATACCCTCAAACAATGGCTGACAATTCTACACAAACATCGAGTACAAGGCTGGGAGAAGTGGGACGATGAGCTAGGCAACTATATAGTAAACGACATCATACCTGTCAGACATGTCGTCCAGTTGACGGTATGTATCATATTAATTAAAAGAGAAATAAATATCTTTCAGCTTTAATACCAATTATTTTTAATCCTCCAAAAATCAATTAGTCTATAAAGCAAATCGTCCAAAATACATTTTAGATTTTTTTTTATTAAATTCAGTGCCCTTCTTTCTTGTTTCCATAAAATCACACAAGGCCGATATAATGGTCCAAGAGCTGGCTAAGAAAATTAAAAATGATAAGGTGCAGTGAAAATTTTTATATAAAAACCCTCCTTACTAGCTGACAAGCATGTAGCGCTGCAGCCAGAAGTCGCTCCTGGGGGGGAAGCGTGGGCGGGAGCGGTCAAACGCGTTAATTTTCAATCAAAATAAAATCCTTGAGTGCAGCTCTAAAATTTTGTGTAGATATAGTTTTTAACTGTAGAAATTGCGTAGAATTATTGCCAGAAGTTTAGGTCGGGGATTGAACGTTGCTAGAAGGCGGTGGAAAAGTTGTAAAAAAATTGTTTAAATTTTAATGTCGACGTGCAGTTCTGGCGATTTGTTTTTATATTATTTATGACTTAAAAAAGCTGTATATCAATCGGCCGAAGGCAAACTAACCGTCACCATGCATAATAATGTTCAACGCATGTTTCATACGCGTAGGGAATATTTTACGTAATGAACATTTTGCGTATTTAACGTTAGTATAATTTTGCGACTCTTATATCTATCTCATCAAAATATTTTTTTTTATTTCCGATTTAATGCGTTACGTAATAAAAATGTTTTGCGTGAAATAGACAACGCTCCAATCTGTTACAGGCTCATAGTTCCAGCTATAATAACTGGAGTATATGTATAAATAAATAAATAAAAATGAAAAATAAATATGTCGCACTTTACAGATGAGTACACATCCAACAAAGAAATTGAGTAAGAAAGCCAAGCGGAAGTTAGCGAGCACTATGATAAAAAACAGTGCACTTGCCTCACATGTGCCGGGGGATATCAATAAAGATCCGGGGTATGTTTTTATTATTTACTATTACGTCAACTGACATGTGTCGATTTACAATAATGGATTTGTTTATTTAATAAAACAAAATATGCTACAGTGTAAAGATAAAACGCAGTAATCATTACAGAAACGAGGGGTAAATTTGTTTTTTTAAAAAAGAAATTTCATAACTTTCTGACTTGTTCAATTCTCACAAAAGAAAGATATCTGAAAAGCTTAAATTGTTTATCATCACAATTTAATTTTCATTAGATAATTGCTAATGGTATACAAGATAAGTGAGGCTTTAGGTATACTTAGGTATGTAGTTTACTTAGGCTTTAGATATACTTAGGCTTTAGGTATGTAGTTTCTAAAATAAATAAAGAGAAAAATGAAAGAAACGTATTAAAAATCTTTTTTTAATCAAGTGTTCGAACTAATACACACATTTGCAGTTCATTATCAACATAATAAGGTGGCGCCAACCGCAAATATAATGTTGTAGAGCAAACCTGTTCATTCAGTTAGAGCAGGGCTTCCCAACCTTTTTTCGTTCCCGTACCCCTTAATAAAACTTTTCATTTATGAGTACCCCTCCCCTGATAACTCCATACCTACTCCTAAAAATGTCAAAGAATTACAAAGAATCTTTTGCGTACAGTAGCCGCTTAGACAGGCGGTATACAAACGAATGTACTGTATTTTACCAACCCAATGCTCATAGTCTAGCACCTTAGTAAGTTATTAGGTTCATTTTAAACTACATATTGTAGACATAATACATTATAATAATGTTTATATAAGTTAACTGTTTTAACTTCTCAGTATTTCCGCCATTACCAATATAATTTTTACGTACCCCCATTGAGACCCCGCGTACTACGGGTTGGGAATCGCTGAGTTAGAGCAACAAATATGAACATTAATAAAGTGACTGTAAAGAGGTCGTTTATTAACGTAAATTGTGTAGAATGCTGTTTATCTATGATCGCTGTATATTCCGAACTGTGAATACAATAGTTTTTAAATAATTATTTTTCAGATGTGATAAAATACAGGAGGAAGTGGCAATAGCAGCTTTACAATGTGCCGAAACTTTCCTCACGGTTTGCGGTATATTTTTAAAGCCAGCGACGCATAAGGTAATATACATAAACTATACAACGTGTCTAAAAAGTTATAATACACAAGATGTCTGAAATAGGAACTGAAAATAGGTTGTTCACTATCGAGAGTTCAATCAATTCTACCAGTTTTACTGTAGGGCTTTTTTAGTAATTTATTGTTCATTTCTCGTATATTTTTTATTCAATCAACGTCGCCCGCACCGCGCTCTTTCATTACCCCATACTGGACAATGAGCGTTACGAACGTTTTAGATGGAAGAATAAAACTACATGTTTATAACTTTTTATTTATTCCCTCAAGTAATTGTATCTTTCGCTAGAACCATTTTATATATGTATTTTAAACTAATTTAATTTATTATTTATTTATATATTTTTAATACGTGTTTCGGGTTTTCCGTTATTTTAGTGACACGTTTAAGGTGTTAAATGTGCCACATACCATCAGTTTATATTTGATAGATGTAAATAATTAATGGAATAAGGAAATCTCTTGGTCCTTTTAAGCGTAGTTTTCGTTGTTTCATTGTGTCCATGTATAAAATGCAACAAATATAACGCCTGTGAATTTTAATTGGCAATACTGAAGATAAATGTTATTTTTTGCTGTTGACTTTTGTTCAAGTGTTCTCTCTATTCCGTACACAGTACATGTACATATACTATTTCCATTTCTTTATTTT
Source organism: Sesia apiformis (assembly GCA_914767545.1). Classification (NCBI taxonomy): domain Eukaryota; kingdom Metazoa; phylum Arthropoda; class Insecta; order Lepidoptera; family Sesiidae; genus Sesia; species Sesia apiformis. The sequence goes on from OU611959.1 coordinate 16,452,812, forward strand.
CTCGATGACAGCTCACACACAGTGGTCGATATAACTTTGTTCTAGCGTCAACGCCTAAAACTCCGAACAAAAATTAGGCACCAAGACGTCATATTTCATTAACAAGGTCACGTCAGCCAGAAAGCAATTTTAGGGATGTAGTTAGTCGATCGACTGTGTTTTTATTATAATAACTTGGAAATGTTACAATCAAAATCGACTACTAGAACATACGTTTTTTTTTAATCATTACATTACTGGCGGTTTTTATTACTATTAAATTAGTTTTCATTTATTGTAATGAAAATACAGTCATCTTGTTACATAATTCCACATAAAATCATGATATATATATATATATCATGACCTATCGATAAACGTAACACGATAACAGATCCGATATTTTTTTACAAAATGTAAGAAACTAAACTACTGCCGGATACTTTTGTACAAATTTATTAACTAATATTATATTTCATTACAAGATGTTACACGTGTTAATTCTTGATTGATAATGCCAACTTCTTTAAAATTTTCGAAGCTGTTGTAAAATAAGTAGGTAGGTATAGGTAGATTCCTTTAAACCATCCTTCGTAAATCTCCGCGTTCATTTCTTCGTGGTAGTCCACTGTTTTCTTGGATTTAAAGGCCAGTAAAGCATCTGACATGAATCCTTTCGTAGACCCTGCATGGCATATGATGAGGCGTTCACCTTTTCCCATTGGCACTGAACTAGTGGAAGCGACGGTGTCGTCAGTCCAGTTCTTAGATACTGTGTGGTTTGCATTTAACCAAATCTCGTCAGTGAAAATAACATTTGACCAATCTGATATCTTTTTGGCTTCGCTCAAAAATTCGCAGCGAGCCATAGCAACGTCGTGACGCTCCATCAATATTTTACGTTTGTCCGATTTTTTATAACAAAATCCAATTTCTTTCAAAACCAAGCTTAATGACGATTTTTGGCCATGGAACAAACCACATTCACGTAAAGAAACAACAAGTTTTTTCAGTGTTGGAATTTCTTTGCGCAAGTAATAGTCATATATATGACGGCGAATAGCGTCAGCGTCGAAGTTGTCAACCGATGTCACACGACGTGGTTGGCGTTTTTTCTTCGTCGTACGAAGCTTATTTTCCTGCATGCCGCTTGTACCGCAAGCTTCGGTAGTAATTTTTGAAACAGTAGGTCCACTAATTCCTAATGCGGCCGCAACACGCTCTCGCACTTGCGACAGTGGTAATAGCGGGCCACCATTTTGATACTCTGCTTCAAAGTAATTACGAACCTTGATCACCAGTTCTCTCGCCTGCCTTTTCAGAACAGATCCTTTCGGCATTTTGATATTTGACAGCTGGGCAGCAATCAACACGGAGGAACACAAAATACACAACGTAACGTATGGATAATGTGAAAAAACTCAGCGAACAGAAATGTAGTGACTAGCACGACCGTCTTGTTGCGAGTGACAGATTAAAACAAACACAAAATGGCGGTGGGCCATTGAGTGTTCCCACCTTGAAAAAATATATTTGAATGTTTTTGTTGTATTTGTCTTTGTTCAAAATATAATAAATATATGCGATCGATATCATTACTTATTTGGTCACAACACTACAACTATCAAATTAGAACTGTCATCGAGAAAATAAAGAAATGGAAATAATATATATGGTAACATTTTTATCGAAAACAACGTAAAGTGAAGCTGGCCCGCAGTGTTTCCGCCTCCACCAATCCCTCTAAACATTTTATAGCAAATCGTGTAGTCAACGAGTGAAATCACTTGTCAGAAAATGTTAGAGGCTGATTTGGCGATCCAGTTCAAGAACTGACTATACGGGATACTATGCTATACAGATGCACAAGTGACAAAAACCAGATTAAGCGCATCAGCATGCGCTGCTTAGCCTATTACATCAATAATAATAATAATATTATATTCAGAAATTAAAAATAAACAAAGGAGGATAATAAAAGGTTATTTTTTGTTTGTTCAAAACTCCCAACATTCTAGCATGATTTCAAGTTGATGAAAAATTTTCGATTTTTTTTTTACATTTGTCTAATGGCATCGAAATGCACTTGTGCTTTTTTGTTCTAAAGGGGGCAGAACAGAGCGAAGAGTTTGGGTCTTTCCATTACATCTCCCATTCCTCTTTGAAATATTTGAAATTAATGAACACTTCACTTTTAGTTACTTCAAGAGCGAATTATCCGCGAATGCTATACGTTATATAATTATACTGAGGAGCGTGCTCTGTTATTATTGCGCGGTCTTGAAGCGACGCGTAAAACTACACCCTTCAACGTACCGCCGCCCACACAGTACTGTTTGCAGTTATACAGCGTGCTCACAAACAGCAACAATACACAGGTAAGCGATGCTACCCGTTACCAACCCTTGTATCGTCCATTACTGGACAAGTGGACACTGTTCTCCTCATGCACATTGTCTTGTACATGGGGATGTATGGCCTTAAAACGACACACTGGCCAAGCGGGTTGGCGAGTCCACTCTTGTTTGTCCTCGGGACTTTTGGTAGCAGCTTTATTATCCCTTAGTCACATTTTACGACAGCCGTGGTAAGAGGGGTAACCGTGGTAAGCCGTGGTAATAGAGTGACCGACACCACACGGCACAAATAATACTGCGAACGGATAACTGAGATTTGGATTAGAAATGTGTTAGAAACGTTTTAACATCTGCTCATAAATAATCTCGCCTATATTGTATGTCTGAAAAACACAAACATCAAACGAATGGGCCCTTGAAGGAAATTACCCTAAAAAATAAAGATCTTTGATTATCAAAGATAAAAATCTTTGATCATTTATCCAAGTCAAATCTTTGATTATTTATTAAAGATCAAATCTTTGGATATTTATCAAAGATCAGATCTTTGATTATTTATCAAAGATCAGATCTTTGATTATTTATCAAAGATCAAATCTTTGATTTTATGGTCTTGGAACTTGTCCCGAAGCCTGAAACGATGGACTCCATTCATGATTCTGATCAATAAAAACCTCAATAAAACTCCTCACGAGCAAAATCACTAATAACAGGCTACAAGAAAGTTTCCATTTTGTATACGTTTTGGTTTTGACGAGCATAATTAAGCCTTCACAGATTTACATCCCGTGTTATAAATATTTTTTTCATTTACAGATATCAAAATTCTGTTCCGAAGCACTTCTAAACATAAGGCTTCACCTTCACTGCTCGCCACCGACAATAAACTTCGCATTAGAAGTACCAGAAGAAGAGTTGAAAAAGAGAGAAAAACGAATATTCTCTAAGAAAAATAGAGATGTACTCGAGTCGTTATTAGGATCTGCTAGGTGAGTTAATTATCACTATGTCAGTGTTGAAGAAAATCATCGTGTGAAGATAAAAAAATCATGTGGGACATGGACATCATGTTTAAAAAATAGCGACTATGACTGTTTTGTCGATAGTAGGTGACACTAGATATCACTAACAACCTAAACTTCCATCGTTGAGTAAATTGTCTTTTTGTTTTTAATAAGGTATGACAAAAAAAATTCTGTTCACATTTCATGTCATTAACATGAATGTTTCATGTTAATGACACTATTTATTATGTATTATATTTTTTTAAATAAAACCACAAAAGAAATATATTACAATTTTCTTATTATAAAAAAAAGGCGGCAGACGAGCATACAGTCCACCTGATGGTAAGTGGATACTGTTGTCCATAGACATCCGCAATATATGCCAACATCAGTCCAGAATGACAAACGTTGGCACGCCCCCGGGTGCGCTGCCTGCCTTTGCAGATTAAGGACTGGACTGGGAAAATGGGGAGGGAGAGTATGGGATGGGAATGGGCTCTGGCATATCTCACTCACTACCAAAACACATACATACATTGGGGAAATACGATAAAGCAGGAAATGCAGTACATTTCAAGGTAGTCTTCTGTGAGAGAGGGGTAACGTGGCCGGTAGAGTGCTCCCAGCGGCTGTGGGAATGCAGCATGCACTCCCCCTACCAATTAAAAACTCATTACTCCAAAATAAATCATAACATTTTTGTTGCTAATGACTCCCAACCATCTGCATCACCCCGAACTACCAATCATTCTATATATTCGTTTGTAAAAACTAATTGCTTGTTTCCAGAATGCCACAAGCTATCGAGAGTGATTCAGATACAGAAAGTGAAAAAGATGAAGATCCTAAATCACACATCATAGAAATTATTGACGATGAACCTCCAAGTAAGAAAGCACACATGTTAGAAGTAGATGATACTTTAAACAATAATCCTAATGAAGAAGATGATGAATCTTTCCGTGAAAGCATACACGACAAGGAAACTCAATACGTGCCTACGAAAAATTTTGAGAAAAAAATTAATCATGAGTCTTTAAAGAGGGCATATCTTGAAGAAATTGACGTTGAACCTTCAAATAAAAAATTGCGCTTCAGGGAAGACAATGACTATATTACTGATAAAATAAGTTTAAGTAGTGAATCTGTCAAGTCAGTCGAATTAAGGTATGATATGGGGAAAGAAGACAGTAACTCTGGGTTTGAAGTGATTGAAGAACAATCTGTTTCTAAAAACTTGGATAAAGCTTTAGAAATTGAAGAAACTAATAAAGAAACTGAAACGCAGGGAGACACAGAAACACAAGATATTAATAAATCGCAAGAGAAAACCGAAAACATATTTGAAGCTGTCACTCAGATACCTCTAAATATATCAAATGAGACTACAGACGGCGGCGACAGTCAAAAATCGGCAGAAATCGCTTACGATTTTCCAAATACTGAGAATAAAGTGACAGTGACGATTGAAAGATTCGACGACGACATACCAAGTTCTACAGAAACTGATGATGTTCAAATCACATGTGGTCAAGTTGTGAAAAGTTCACAGGATAATGACTCAGATAAAGCGCTTAAATCAAATGATACTGAAAATCAGATACTGATAATCAGATCAGATAAATCAGATATTGAAAATGATGTTCATGACACTGCCACTGAAATAGTGAAAAATTCACAAGAAGTTGAAAAGGTGATTAGCAAGAATGATTTAACATCAAAGGATGTTGAAAGTGAGCCTCGAATCACTGGTGAAATTGTGATAAATATACGGAAAATTGATTTAGCTGCAGCAAAAGTGAATGGTGATGATAATATTGATGGTACTGACATTAAAAAAATACAGAAAAGTGATGTAGACAAAGTGCCAAAAGTCAACGGCGACGGAAAAGCCGATATTGAAAGTGATATTGTTAAAGTTAAAGATTGTGAAGTAAATGTTAATATTAGTTCTAAGGAAGTGACCGTAGAAGATATGTTAAGTGATTTTGTGGATGAAGTTGTTGAGGACATTACCCAAACAGACGCCTAAATAATACCTTTAGAATGTTATATCTTATTCATTATTATAAAAAACCGGGTTAAGGCTTCATATCGGTTCTTGAATTACCAAACAAAAACCAGTCAACACAAACCAGAAAAAAACGGATATAACTTTGAATATCCGGATAAAATAGAGCAAAATAAGCGCCGATATTTTGGAAAAAGGGTCTTGTAATATTTAAAAAGCCATAATTACTATTTTCATTTAAAATCACATTGAGACGTTGGCACCCTTTTTTTTTGTTGTTGTTTCCGTCTGATCAGTGGCGTAACTATAGGGTGGCAGGGCTGGCAAAATGCCACGGGCCCCCGACCCGACGGGGGCCCCCGGTCCGAGAGGCCGCGAGCTCAGAAGTAACCTAACATTTTTAAAAAAATTTAATAAAAATTAAAAATAAAATTTCAGTGTTTTGCAACCTGCCACTTTGCAAAATTTAAATGATACTGAACTATTAAAAAAAGCTCTGGAATTTGTTGATCTTATAAAAGACATATCTGAATCATTTGCCAGGGAAATTCTCAGTTTTCGGTCCACCTTCAGAGACGAAATAGAAAAGTCTTCGTGTATTAGAGAATTTGCTGATTTATTAATATTAAAGAATCATTTTATGTCGTGCAGTTTTCCTGAAGTATGTACTGCATTAATGTTGTTTGTTACAATTCCTGTGACTACAGCTAGTGCTGAAAGATCATTTTTGAAACTAAAATTAATAAAAACCTATTTAAGAAACTCTATGGGACAAGACAAGCTACGTAACTTGGCTATTCTGTCTATTGAAAATTCCATGGCCCGATCTTTAAACTTTGATAATGTTATTGATACTTTTACGGGACAGAAAGCTCGGAGAAAAGAATTTTATTAATAAATATCTTGTTAATATTAAATTGTTATTTCATTAAAATTATGTAATACCTATGCTTTTGAAAATAAAATTTATTAGATAGGTATTTAACTAAAATGCACACAATATTAGTAATACTGTTGGGTAATTACTTAAGTGATTTATTAAAATTAAATTACAACGTGACGATTTTTACTGGGAGGGCCCCATCCAATGAATTTGCCACGGGCCTCAGATGGTATAGTTACGCCACTGCGTCTGATGCTATTTTTTTGTATGTAAATTTTATGTGCAGTGATTAAAATATTGAAGAAACTAGGTCCTGGTTAATTCATTCCCTTGGGGGCAAAACCGATTATCCGACAATGTTCTCAAAAATGAGTTAATTATACTAAAATATTCAGCATTTTGGGCTCTTTCTATAGTTAAAATCGGTTTTATGCAATGATGAACTATATCGGACATATTTAGAGATTGTTATATTTAATTTTTTTTTATTCGCATGTTTTTCTTAAATTTTTAGAGCGGTATACAAAAATATATTAAACTACCGATTGATAGCGTTGCATAAAAATAATTCACAAAATTAATTATTAACAAGTATTTGCTCTGTCGCCAAATTTTCACAAAATAATGATCTCATCAGACAATCGGTTTTACCACTAAAGGGATGAAATAGACTATTCTCGGTCTTAGATTTAGTTCGAACCTTATGCTGTCTGCATAAAGGTCAATTTCCAGTCACTGTTTAAACTTAAAAATAATATGCTTCCAAAGCAACAATACTACTTATCTATTGTAAAATTTTTAATTCGAGATATTTATGTAAACAAAGTTGAGACCATTGCAAAAAAAATTATGTCAAATAGTAACTTACCGATGTGTGACATAAGCGGTTATATTTTTTTGGCCCTTCTATCGATACATCTGAATTAAAACACTTTAAATCGTTAACTTGTGTGTTAATAACTCTCGTAATTTGGTATTTCATGACACTAACAATATTGCAGATGTGTATAACATTGGTCCTTTTTTAAAAATAATATAATTAAATTCTAAATATTTATTAAATCAAAGTTTATTTGAATCCTGACCGAACGCTACGCTGCCGGCCGCCATTTTGTCATTCGGCTTCTGACATCAGTCCTGAGTGCTCGAATGCGTTCCTTGCTCTGTATTATTATTGAGTTTACGTTTGTTATAGGTAACATTAAAAAAATGTTCCCATAAAGAAAATGTTCATTATATCTGAAATATCAATTGTTTCTTTGTTTACATAAATACCTCGAATTAAAAATCATACCTTATGCATTTATACTATAACTTTTATAGTCAAATCATTATACTGTTCTACATATTATAGCAGTATCATACTATAGTGTTAACATAATCATAATAAAGACAAAAAATTAACTGTCTCCATCTTTTTTTTTTTTCAAGCTTTTTACCAATGACTTCTATGTATTCTTCTAATAGACAAGTCTGAAGTAAAACTTGTCACAGCGCCGGTTCTACCGCCTTAGATGCGGGGAGCGGGAGGGGAGAATTTAATGCAGTGATTAACCGAACGGTCGCGCAGATGCCATACCAAAACAATCTTTACCTATTTCAATTTTGTCTGAAAGTAAAATATTTTTTTTTTTTACATTTCGTAAGTTTGCGCATTTGTAGTAAAATGATATGTTGAAGTATTGCAATGTGAATAAGCTTAGAAAAACTCCTTTCCCCACTTGCTACTGTTACAGGTATAGTGATCAATATTCTCAATGCGATCCATACATTTGGATATAATTCTTGTATGTTGCGAATTTTAATGAAATTTAAAACAAACATTATAGTTCGTTCGCGTTTAAAAAATAGTGAGTCATCGATAGGCGTTAACGTAGCCACGCCCCTCGACCAATTAAATTACTGTAAATTATAAAGCTTAGTTTACGTGTATCAGTTCAAGCGAGCCCTTCTTACATAACAGACGTGTCCTTTGCGCATAATAATATACTCTTAAAAATGAATACAGCTACATCGCCTATTTGTAAAAGTAAAAGCGGATCATATATTAGTAGCGATGAACGACGAATAATTTACAATGTTTTTAAGTATTTTAAACAGTGTGATATAAATATGACTGAAATAGTATTTAAAACATCAAATGCGTGTGGAGTGTCAGAAGATACAGTTTATAAAATTATTAGGGAACAGTTCTTCTGTTCCCTAATACAATACAATACTAATACAATAAAAACGCCTGTGAAAAAAAGGGCTCGATTATCTACAATTTACAAATTTGACGAATTACATAAATGTACAATAAGAAGAAAGGTACATTCATTATATTTAAACAACGAATACCCTACATTAGATAAAATTTTATCACTTTGCAATACTGATGAAGATATTCCACCTTTCAAACGTACGACACTATAAAATACTGCACGAGCTTGGTTTTAATTTTGAAAAACGAGGAAGCAGTTCACTTTTGTTAGAAAGACAAGATATTGTTTTATGGCGGCGTAAATATCTCAGGCAAATAAAACAGCATAGAGAAGCAAATAAGAAAATATATTATCTTGACGAAACGTGGGTTTTAAATTGGCCGGACATTTAAAACAAAAGCATGTTTAGATTCAACTGTAAAAAATACGAGACATGCTTTTCTAGAAGGTTTATCCACCGGTGCAAGAGCTCCTACAGGAAAAGGCAAAAGGTTGATAGTTTTGCACATCGGTAGCGATGAAGGATTTGTGGAGGATGGTTTATTACTATTTGAATCTAAATCCACAAAAGATTATCACGAAGAGTGGGATGGTGAAAAGTTTTTAGAGTGGTTTAAAAATATAATACCTAAACCAGAACCCGGAAGCCTCGTTGTCCCTATCATTCCGTCAAACTTGATAAAATACCAACAAATAGTTCCAATAAACAACAAATAATAGAGTGGCTTCAAAGCAAAGGGATAACAATGGATATGAGTTATTTAAAAAAGGAATTAGGTACTACAAAAAGTCGCCGAAATTACCCCTCAATATAACAAATATTTAGTTGACGAAACTGCAAAAAGTAATGGCATTGAAATTCTCAGATTGCCGCCATATCACTGTAAACTCAACCCAATAGAGTTGGTGTGGGCCCAGATAAAAAATTATATTGCTGCCAACAACACAACGTTCAAGCTAAATGACGTAAAAGGACTATTTTATGACGCAATAGTGATAATTAACGCTAATAAATGGAAAAAATGCTGTGACCACGTTATAAAGGAAGAACAAAAGATGTGGAAATGAGATGATGTAATTGAACTCGCAGATGAAAAATATTTTATCATTAATACAAATGATTCTGATTCTGAATAAAACTTATTATTGTTTCGTAATATTATCGAATAAATATTTAATTTAATTTAAAATATTATATAACTTGTTAATTTAGTTACTCCAATGTGAATACACCTTTACTGTCAAGTTGTATCGATGATGTATCGATGACTCACTATTTTTTAAACGCGAACGAACTATAGTAACAACATCATCTTGATCAGGCAAAAAGGGTTTCAGGCATAAGAGTTCATCACACAACAAACAACCATCTGTATCTGATTTCGACCCTACAGTTAATTTTAATTGGAGATCACCACAGAGTTTAAGGTCTGTTTTTTTTTTGGAATCTTTTTTATATTACCTATACAAAAAAGATCAAGATTCTGAGTACCTACTCATTTAACTGTTCAAATCTTTCATTGAGTGAAATTAAGGTAGTGTCCAAAAGACAGTTGAAAAATTCAAGTTCAAATTTCTTTGAAATATGAAATAGATATGTCGTATATTTATTAGATTATTAGTTGATGTACAGTAAACCGATATTTTGTAATTCAGTCAGTCACCTAGCTGCATGCCCACTGCCGCTGCTGAGAGTGTAACAAGTCACAATACGCAACTTGCAAGAACGGACAGACATGAAGAGGCGTCTGCGGCGCCTTTTCATGTCTAACGCCCTGGGCGGTCGCCCAACCGCGCCCTACCCTAACACCGTTACTGTGCATAACAAATTATATTTAAAAGTAAATAAATTATATTCTGCTGAAATGCTATACCTTTGGAAGACTTCTTTGTCCTTTGAGAATATTTTTTGCAATATCGAAGGATGTAATTCGACATTTTCATAAATATACTGTTTCCATTAATCTATACCTAAACAAGAAAAATATAATCAACTATATGCAAACATTTATTTTTTACCTACTTCCATTGTTATGAAATTGTCTTATCTGTTTAAGTGTTTCCTATATTCTATGTCAATGTGATCGATGGTAGTCGTTCTCGCTACTCGCTCTTACATGATTAAAGTAAAGAGTAAACGAGAAAGACATAGGTACCAAGCTAGCTGACGAATGACTAATTTACAACAAAATAATATACCTATGTATGGTTTTGTGTGTGTTGCCAGTGATGACCTACGGCACCGAGACGTGGTCTCTGACTATGGGCCTCATAAATAAGCTCACTGTCGCACAGCGAGCTATGGAGAGGGCTATGCTCGGGGTTTCCCTACGTGATCGAATCAGGAATGAGGAGATCCGTAGACGAACTAAACTCACCGACATAGCCTCTCGGGTTAGCAAGCTGAAGTGGCAGTGGGCAGGGCACATAGCTCGAAGAACCGATGGCCGATGGGGCAGAAGGGTTCTCGAATGGAGACCACGTACCGGCGGACGAAGTCGAGGACGTCCATCTGCTAGATGGACAGACGACCTCATAAAGGTTGCGGGCACCCGCTGGATGCAGGTCGCTGCCGATAGGTCTAAATGGCGGACAATGGGGGAGGCTTATGTCCAGCAGTGGACGTCCAAGGGCTGAGAAAGAAGAAAAAAGATGGTTTTGTAGGAAAATACAAAATAAAATGAAAGTGAAAATTACATAAAATGAACTTCAAATCACTTAAAAACAGTACACATGTAAATAATAATAACAACGTATATCTCCCACAATAGGTATTTTGTCGATTTTGATGTCAATTTGATGTACATATTACAAAACAAAGCACTACTTCTCTCGCTTGCTTCTCGCTCTCTCGTCTTTTATCTCGATAACATTTACCATGTTATCAATTTCACATCACGAAGAACATGAAAGGAGAGTGGCGGGCCGAATGCATAGCACTTGTTTGTTCGCTTTAATTTCAATTATCAGCGCATTACTTACTGAGAGAGAATTACTTACCCGGATTGCCTTGATTCCCCACGTCCCCTTGACGTTTGTAAATATCCATTCGGAAAATTCCGAGTGGATAGAGCTACCCACATTATCCGCCGCTCCTGCTCTTCTGTCCTCAGTAAATCTACTATCACTTTACTGAACGACTCCTGACTTCTATGGACTGGCTGAACATCGACAGGACGTTTTAGACTGAAATTGTTTGTTACGAAGAAAACTTTATACTGGCATAATGTACTAATTGCACCATTGCCATATATGAAGAAAAAAAGAAGATAAATGTCACATTTGTTTAGTAAACCCATAGGTTATAAAAACAGAAAATAATAAATCTAAACTACTTGATACTAATTGAACAATGATTATAGCAATCGGTTTTGAAGGGAGTGCTAATAAATTAGGGATTGGCATAGTAAAAGATGGGGAAATTCTATCCAATTGTCGACGAACTTACATTACTCCACCGGGTGAAGGTTAGTATACGAATTCAACTTCTAGTACAGAAAACCCATCTAGACTAGCATTGTTGCAAACTTAATCAAGACATGAAACTTATTTTTAAGTATAGTGAAGTATATTTTTTTTGTTTCATTGACAGGTAAAGAGCACCTTAAGACATTTCAAATACCTGTGCAATGAAGTTTAAATAAATACCTAAATAAAAATTAAATAAAATTATTTTTATAATTTCAGGTTTTTTACCAAGAGAAACAGCAGAACACCACCAGAAAAACATCCATGAGGTATTGCAGGAGGCTCTGGATGAGTCAGGTATATCACCAAAGGATATAGATGTGGTGTGCTACACGAAAGGCCCAGGCATGGGTGCTCCGTTGATGGTGTGTGCCATAGTGGCTAGAACTTGTGCTAAACTGTGGAATAAGCCCATATTGGGTGTTAATCATTGTATTGGACGTATCCTTTTTACAATAAATCTGCTCTCAAGTTTTACTAGCATTCTTTATTATTAATTTATTATACATATAAAAGACACTGAATATACTAGTAAATACCTTAAATGAGTAATTATAATTATAGTCGTGCCTTAATTCAATGAATTAAAAATATAGTAATGTAAAATGGAGCAGTGTTAATTACAAACCAGTCTCGCTCTGACCACACTTGCTCGGATGTCACCGCTCTAACCGTGCATGCCCCTGTGGCATTCTGTCGCCGCCCTCTACTCACCGTCCTGCGCGGTTGCCCCCTACCGCAGCTTCACTGCTACACGATGATGATTGTGATTGTGCACATGATAGATTGTGTCCCTGAGCATGTGGTGTTTTTTTTTCATGCCATACCTTTGTGGGTGGTATTTTCTCTCCATTTTCTGCTTAGTGCAAATTATCAGTGGCGAATAATCGCCGATGGGGCTTCTCCATTCCAGGGATCCATTCCTTCTGCAAAAAGCTAATTACAAAAACTCTAAATTTAATTTTCCACACTTAGAAAATTGAGTTATTACACTTATCACTTTATTTTATTAGCTTGTGCTGTAGAATTGCAGAAATGTGTGTTTTGCGATGTTTCTTAAATAAAACTCAGGCTTGAGACACTGAAGAACAGATATGAGATTGTATTTATTGTACATTAATATACATTTTCTTGGTCTAAGAACTATTCGTCTATAGCTAGGAAAATAGACATATCATCCAATCAGAGAAGAGTTGGTAGATACATATGTGTAAGTGAGAGGTTGGATGTTAGCTGTCTTACTCAACATAATAAAACTCATAGGTTACCAGAGTCGTCTCATAAGCAAATGTAGTGCACCGAGCAGGACTTGATATATATATGTTCTCCACCCATCTATTCTCCAATATTCCTTAATTTTCAAACAGACATAGAAATGGGCAGGTTAATAACAAAAGCGAACAACCCCACAGTTTTATATGTGAGTGGTGGCAACACACAGATTATTGCTTACTCCAGACAGAGGTACAGGATATTTGGAGAGACTATTGACATAGCTGTTGGCAATTGTTTGGACAGGTAAGATATTTACTTTCTAAATGTGGTAAAAAGTGACCATATAAAAAATAAAAATGGATTGCATATTGGATATACCTCATGAAATGGCTTTTGCTTAAACATACCTATTCTTTTTTTAAATATATCATATTGATGGTATCAACATTTGTTTCTCCACTGGTAGATATAGGCCTCTTCTAAGGCCCACCATTATACATATATGAACTTTCTCTTTTCATCCAGCCACTACCCACAACTTTATTAAGGGGTATGATTTAACTGACCAGTATTTTATTTAAGTTTCAATCAGCGAAAGTGATTAGTTACTCAGCGATTTATTGCAGATAAAGCGAAAACGATCAGCTCTTATTTTTATTATGAATTGCTCTAAAATAAAACGATTAACAAACAATACTATCTTAGGGCTTAAAATACTTTTGATAGATATACTTCGAACTGCACATACCTAATACTTTTTTGATCATTTCTAAATATAAATATGCAATACAAAAGTAAGAATAAGTTATTTTCTTAGGTTTTCGCGATTACTATACATTGCAATTAAACAACTTTTAACGTTTAAATCGCGTATATTTGACATGATTTATATCCCGACGTTTCGAACACTTTGCAGTGGACGTGGTCACGGGGTGACTAATTGATTTTATTTGTCACTTGAGTTATTAAGAAATTGTTACTACCGTCTGTAATTTTTTGAACTACCGTCTGAATTTTTTAATCATAACATTCCCTATGCACGCAGTATTCGCTCACGGTGTCCAGAGGTCTTGCAGTATGGCGTTGGCCTTGTGATTTAATTAATTTAATGACTGGATCCCAAGCCGGTGGTACTTGCCAACCATCTTCTCTATTGAAATTTGGGTGTTTCTTAATTTCAATAGCCTCGCGTAACATTCTTGGCATGTACCGGGTCTCTCTAGCGAGGATTTGTGGATTATCAAATCGAATGTAATGGTTGGGTTTGTCCAGAGCATGTTCACAAACTGCAGACTTGGTCGAGCGTCTGTTCTTCATGTCAGCTATGTGTTCTTTTATCCGGATACCGATGCTCCTCTTTGTTTGCCCAATGTATGATAACCCGCATTCACAATCAAGCTTGTAAACACCTGCATCTTGTAGGGGGATATTGCTCTTGACCGGTCTTAAAAATTGGCTAATCTTCTTGTGCGGCTTGAAGTAAGTTTTAATTGAAGCTCGTCTTAAGATATTGCCAATTTTGTCAGTGATGCCCTTGATGTATGGTAAGATGGCAGGTTGTCGCTCAACTGTAGGAGGCTTGGGGCGGCTTCTGTGACGCATTCGTGGGAGTTTGTGATTGTTGCTTCGCAGTACTTGTTTCACATGCAGAAGCTCTTCCTCGAGGTGGTCAGTGTCACAGTGTCTTTGTTACAGAGAGCACACGGCATCTGTGGTAACGCCAAATAAATCAACGGTGAATAGAAAAATGAAAAACACAACTACGTTACGCACACAAATCGCGATGATCGGTCGTGGTCGTGGGCGTCGTGGTCCCAGAGAGGACAACTCGTGCGTCGTACGCTAATTGGCTATTTGCGGCCGAAGCTCCACCCGCGTCAACATAATTTCAGTGGTATTTTCACTAAATCGACTTATCAGGAAATTTTTGAGTAGGTCCAATTGTTTTAATAACCAATCAAATAAAATTGCCTCTGACCAATCAATCATTTGTTCGGTACTGTAGCTACTTGCGTAGCCAACGTATAGACGCTCATAATGAAACGGAAAGTACATAGTTCTGAAAAGAACCGTTTTTGACGTGTAGTCCGTAGAAATACGATGAGCTGATTTACTTCTTGGTGGTTGCAGCAGACAGGAACAGCAAGCAGAGTGTTCATCACGTACACAAGGTGCTCGCATAATGTGAAAATGCATTCGGCGTAGCACTGCAGCGAGACGTCTGCATCTAAGGACGTCCGGCAGCTCCTAAATTATAGATCGGGCGAAGCAGCTTGTTTTTATATCTACGCGGCATACATATTGATCGTGTGATTTTCAAAAATCAACGCAGTCTTCAATTTTCGATATTTAATTAAATTAAATCATGATAAAGTGCTAATCAAATTTTGGTAATAGAACATTTCTAATGCTGGTGGAATATTATTAAGTCAGTTAAATATTCATATTAAGCTGATTTATTTATTAAGCTACATTTCCCGGTGCGCGGCCTCCATTCGAGGACTCTTTTCCTTCATCGGCTATCGGTTCTGCGGCGTATATGGCCTGCCCATCTTTTGATTCCTATAAAATTAGTCTTTTATAGCGGATTTTTATTTATTTGGCTTTAATATATAGCATCTGCCCTATATCCAATTTTTCATATTTGCGACAATAATCAAAGATGATCTGCCTTCCGATAAAGTCCTCCAATCCCTTCCACCCTTCCCGATGCTGCGCCAATCTAATCCAAGTACTGTACCCCTATGCTAAATTTTATCTCAATTTAATTCATATTCCATCTCAAACTTCATTCTATTTAATTTTTTTACAGATTTGCAAGGGTATTAAAATTATCAAACGCACCAAGTCCTGGCTACAACATCGAACAAGCAGCTAAAAAGGGCAAGAAATATCTGCATCTTCCATACTGTGTCAAAGGTAAGAATATTTATTTCAGGGATACAAAGTCCAAATTAACTTTGTCTCTCTGCAATCTATAAACCTCGTAGTCCCCCGGCTCAAGACTATTGTCCGGTTATTATAGGAAGAGCTCTGACAGCTGACAAATCTTTATAATCAGTAAAAATCATTTTATAATTTGATCTCCTTTAAGAATATTTTTTCTTTTTATTTGAGTTATGTTATAACTTAAGAAAGCAACGGTATTTACATGAATCAAATACAGAACTGTCAGCGCTCTTCCTATGACAATCGAACCATAGTGGCGAGCATTAGTTTTGAAACTAGATAAACATAGTTGCAGTATGCAGATAGCTACAATATAAAGATTATTTATTTATCAAAGCATCAGACCAGTGACAATAATAGTGATCGCCCATGATTTGCCCTCATCTGTACTTCCTAATTCTATTGCGATCTATTGAATCTATTGACCCGTTGGAAGTGGAACCCCTCCCTGCCTGCTACGTAATGTCCCGGGTTGTCGGTAATGTTCATGTTCATTCTAAAGACAAATGTTTGTTCAGGTCTTGGTGGGACTCCATTTTACGTGATTAAAGTAAAGAGTGAGCGAGAAAGACATATTAATCGATAGTCGAAAAAGTTCGTTTTTGAACGTATGACTTTAGCGTGCTATATTTCTGACAGCACTGATCACTGGCGGGAGAGTGATATACCGTTTGACAGCTGACTTTTTATAATGGTGACAAATTAAAATTACAAGTTAAAAGTTTTACCTTTTCTTATAATAATAAGCTTTACACTTAAGCATAACACACTTAAATCAGCAATAAACCATGTACAAAGAAGCAACCATATTAAAAAATAGATTATAACATCGACAACATATCAATCTATTGACTTATTGTATGTTTTCAGGTATGGATGTAAGCTTCTCAGGTATCTTGTCGTACATGGAGGATAAAATTGATGAGCTTCTAAAGGAGTACACACCTGAGGATTTGTGCTTCTCATTGCAAGAAACAGTGTTTGCTATGTTGGTAGAGATCACAGAAAGAGCTATGGCACACTGCAGCTCTGATGAGGTAAAATATTTACCAGAACCATAAATTATAATAAATAAACTATATAAAAATAAAATAAGAGCGTGTTGAGTACGCACATGATAGGATTTCATAGCTGTTTATTTTATTTAGAAAATCAACATCTTCAATAGGTAATTAAAGACAGAATACTGAAGGTACACAACATAGGGCCAGTAAATTCCTTTCTAATTCCTAAACACTATAATAAAACATTTTCTTATAACGATGAGAATAGATACAATGGCTAGAAAGGAAAAAAAACAAGTTTCTGTACTTGTGTGCGCGTGTAGAACTATATACGAATATGTATCTGCAAGCGTGAAAATATTGTTGAAACAAAATCTTGATATTAGGTGCTTACCTATGAAATGACTGTTTCGAATTATCTTTATCTTTTTATCAATAGGTTCTAATAGTGGGTGGGGTTGGTTGCAACGAGCGTCTTCAAGACATGATGGCGATCATGTGCAAAGAGCGCGGCGCTAAAATATTCGCAACGGACGAACGGTTCTGTATTGACAACGGTGTTATGATTGCGCACGCGGGCGCGCTCGCGTTTGAATCCGGCACTCGGATGGAATTCAAAGATGCTACCATTACGCAGAGATATAGAACTGATGATGTGCTTGTTACTTGGAGAGATGATTAAAATTTTGTTTTTTTTTTGTTATTGTATTATTTATTTAATATCATTTGACCCACTTGGTGTCAGACTTGCAAATCAATTTGCCAGTGTGCCTAGAGCATTGGCACAGAGCGGTCACACCATTACAAACTTATTTAGCATCCATAAATTACCTTTTATGGGGACTTCGAACAGTAGGATGAAGTTCGAAGAGGTTTTTTTTTATAGACAAGAGGGCGGACGAGCAAGCGGTCCCACGTGATGGCAAGTGTTACTGCCGCCCATGGACACCTGCAACACCAGGAGGTATTCGGGCGCGCCGCCCACCTTAAAAATCCTATTCACAGCTTTCTTGAAGAACCCCATATCGTAGCTTAATGGAAAGGCCTCTTGAGGCAGTTCATTCCACAGCCTACGGGTTCGCGTGTAAAATAATTTTTGGACCGAACAGTACGCGACACCTCCGTATCGAGGAAATGCGGATGCACTTCTGTGACGGGAGGTGCGGTTGTAGAAACCCGAGATGGGAATTATATCAAACAATTCTTCAGAGCATTCCCCATTGTACAGGCGGTAGAACACAGAGAGGGACGCAACGTCTCTAGAGCCGAATGCTGAAGAGTTCTAAACCGCCCGTGAGAGTGGGATCGTCGACAGTACGAACAGCACGTCGTTGGCTGGAGTCAAAAGGGTCCTATTGGTATTTCGGTGCGCCGGCCCAGAGATGTGAGCAATACTCCATATGGGGCCTTACCTGAGCTTTGTAAAGCATTAGGAGTTGCCCAGGGTAAAGTACCGCTTCGCTCTGTTCAGCACACCGAGCTTTTTGGAGGCCATTTTGGCCTTATTTAAACTTAATCGTAGTGTGCGTAATCGTAGCACATTTTGCTACGATTACGCAGAGATATAGGACTGACGATGTGCTCGTTACTTGGAGGGATGATTAGTTATTATTTTATTTATTTAACTACCAGTGCCTCAGACTTCGTTCGCGCAAACTTGAAGAGTATTCCCGTGGGAACTATATAATGGATCTAGATAAAAAGTACCCTAA
Organism: Sesia apiformis; assembly: GCA_914767545.1. Taxonomy (NCBI): domain Eukaryota; kingdom Metazoa; phylum Arthropoda; class Insecta; order Lepidoptera; family Sesiidae; genus Sesia; species Sesia apiformis. Next base: position 16,471,601 of record OU611959.1, read on the forward strand.
ATGTTAACCCGAAACATAAACTATAACTATGCCAAGTTTCATTAAAATATGTATGTCCGGTAGCGATATTTTTCTAAAAATGTTAAATGCTTTGTTACGTTTGTGTAATTCACAAACACTAAATTCACCTTGTTTGTCTGTTATTCGTTGCTTTCAACTGAATGAACAGATTTTTTTTCTCCCCATAGACATCCCCGATACATGCAGACACCAGTCCAAAATGAGAAACGTTGGCATGTCCCGGGTGTGCCGCTTGCTTTTGGAAATTAAGACTGGATTTGGAAAAATGGAGTATAGAAACGATAAAGGGACAAGGAGTTTTCCTCGTCCCATTACATCTCCTAATTCTCCATGGTGGAGATAGGGTAGGATGGAAACTCAAGAGTATAATATAATGAGGGAGTTACTTTTTTATATCTAGTCTGGCCATAAATACCGTTACAATGAAGAAAAATAAATACCTAAATTACCTTTGAATTTGGAATCTGTCATTCTCATGTGAAAAATAAACGTAGTTTCTTTTTTTGGCGCCAATCATTATTAAATATTGTACTAATATTAAAATGGAATAGGGTGATAACGAAAATCGTATTGCTGTACCGTACCGCATTACACAAAGTAGACATGGCCTCCATGTGGACATGGCAAATGCATTTTTTAACACATTCCATCCGTTTGGTATTGGCCGAATGGTATTGTATTACCGTCCTATTGGCAGGTACATTGAAACGTCCTCTGTTTGTGGCAGAAAAAGGTCTGACTGTCCACGCACTATTCGTACTAAACAGACGATTAAAGCTGTGAAGGAGAGAATCCGAGGAAATCCCGTGCGGAAGCAAAAGATTTCATCCGGAGAAATTGAATATAGCACCCAGAACCGTCACGTATTTTATAAGATGATTTAGAACTTGCTGCTTCATAAAAGGTACTGATGTATCCAGTTATTCCATTATAATCACTATTCGATGCGATAGGATGGGAATTTGCTCTGGCATATCCCACTCTCACCGAAACACGTACGTACATTGGGGAATAGGATACGGGGGAAAAGTAGTAAATTTTACTCTAGTGTGAGAGCGTAGCAACTTGGCCAGTTGAGTGCGCCCAGCAGCTGTAGGATTGCAGGGTGCACCTTCCCCTCCCAAAAAAAAAGATTGATAAGTTATTAAATAAAAGGCCACAAGATATGTACGGACATGTTATAAAAACTTTATTCAAATCAACCATAAAATACTTATCATTTGTTCAAAACAAGGAAACTGCAAACACTCAAGGGCTCCACAAAATAAATGCAACAAATACGTTACAAATTACATACTATGCACAGTGTACATAGATACCAGTAACGCCAGTAGTATCTTCCTTTAATCGATCAAAATACGATTTACGCACACAGAGACAGCGCCGACACGAGCGCAGAAGGACAATTCCTTTATGTTTATTGTTACACTTTCCGAAAGTCATCGACAGTCTTCTTGGGTAAGGCAGATAATTGTTAGTGTATGTATACTAATTTGGTCAGGGTAATTTATAAACATGCCTACATTATTTTGTAAAGTATACCTAATTTTAAAGAAATTTTACAGTATTTCAAATTTTATAATTTTTATATGTGACATTTTCTATCTTTACGTCAAAATGCGGCAATTACCGATTTTTTTATAGTGGCAATACATTTGTCAAACCACCACTGCATACCTCTAATAACTGGATTGAGATTCAAAAATATATGTGATCCATATCACTATAAAATGTTATGTAAAGCATGTAGCTTGTTTTTTGGAGTGGCTAAATTCCTAGAATTCCATAAGCCGAGGTCCGTTCCTTCCGTCGGTCTACCGATGGGCGAGCCCTTAGGCTCGTTGCTGCACACACTCTGCTACTGACTGAGCACCTTCTGCGCTCGCCCCAAACCATACATGTCCGGTGATTTTTTTTTTTTTTTTTTAGACTAGGGGACGGACGAGCAAGCGGTCCCACGTGATGGTAAGTGTTACCGCCGCCCATGGGCACTTGCAACACCAGGGGGCATGCGGGCGCGCCGCCGACCTTGCAAAATCCTATTCACAGCTCTCTTGAAGAACCCCATATAAAGCCTTAAAGCCTTCGAAGAGTTAACCTTTCTACTAGGGACACTAAAGCATGTAGCTTGTTTTTTGGAGTGGCTAAATTCTAGGAAGCAGAGTGTGTGCAGCGACAAGCCTAAGGGCTCGCCCATCGGTAGACCGGCGGAAGGAACGGACCTCGGATCATGGCGTTGCTTTGGTCCTTACCAAAGCTTACCAACGGTACCTTTACCGTGGGATTGCGAGTCGGTGAGAAGCGCCCAGGCACGTGCCGATAATTGGTAAAAGTGTTGGGTGAAAGCCGGTGTGTTCACGGTGTAGCGAGGGTGACGTCCTCGTCGCCGCCGGCGAGTACAGTATATGTGCGTAGCCTGTGAGTAGTGTAAGAACCGCATTGGCAGCAGTAATTGGATCGTCGAGGTCGTCTAAGACGTGCCGAGGACGACGACGGCAATGGGAAGGATCATTCCTATCGGGGACACAGGTTAGGCTGTCAACTAGTAGGGGGTTGGGATGGTGAAGGACACTATCGTAGTAGCGTCGGGCGGAGTATTTCACGTATTTGACGATGGAGGGAAGTTCCAAGTCCTTGTGGAGGTCGACATTGCGAGCGTACCATGGGGCAGCCACGGCCTATACAAATCTATTTTGGGGTTTGGAGTATTTAAATGTTGAAACGTTAGCGCTAACTCTGTAGCGAAAGGCACCTCGAGTTGGTACAGCTTATACGTTTATAGATTATTATAAGAATAACGTTACAACGAACACGCCACGGCGTCTAACGTTTCCGGATCGATATAAAGTCTAAATCAACAATGCCCCATTTAATGAATTAATAAATGGAAATAAAAATACTAATTAATTATTGCTAAAATTCAAACATTTCAAAACACTTTTTAAAAATACTTCATAACTCACCATACATATAATACTGGTTTCTATATAAACTGTGCTAAAGGCATGACCAAATCGAGGCGTTGAAACAATTCACACAAAGCACATTTCTCTTGAATTACACTCACCTAGATAACTCGGCCAAGCCTTTCACATTGGCTCATTTACGAGAATAAACAGTAATTTAATAGTCCCGACCGAAGCTTCATATTTAGCCGAAAATAATATTTTCCAAGAACTATTTGGCTTCAATCAAAGTTAAATTCTAGTCAAAACCAAAGTGAAAAATATCTTTTGAATGGTAAATAATACTAAATAGTATCACAAACATCAGCAACTATAGCGACGAAGAAGTTATTAGTGTAAAAAAACTAATGACTTAGATTCAATTTGGTTTCATAGTTATCTTTATCCACGTTACTCGTTAATAGATTATAATTATTACTCATTAATATTGTTAATTATTATTATTATTATAATAACCATGATAATTTAACGGAATGAGTTAATTATAACTAGACAATTTATCTTGTAAGTTTAAAGATATAAAATCTAAAATTTTAATTTCACTTAATATTCAGTACCTACTGAATTATATGTTCGATGGGTGTGGTTGAAGAATAACTAAAGTATAACTTTGGTTTCGGCCCATAAACCTTCGGTCGGGCACTGCCTTTAAATAAGAGTAAGACCAGACACGCAACACTATCTTGGTACAGTTAGGTACACAGACTCTTATTTGCATACATTTTGAATTTTGATTCCTTGAAGGGGTATAGCGACGTTGCACATTTAATATATTGAACGTATTTCGTGCTAAAATACAACATGTGCGAACTGTGGATTGACTTTCAATCCACAGTTCGCACACATACAAACTCTTTTGCAGCTCATTATCAACTTATTCAAGAAGTGCTTAAACTCGTCAACCGCAAATATAATGTTGTAGAACAAACATTCATTCACTTAGAGCAGTGTTTCCCAATTTCCTAGGGGTACGTGAGGAGATTGCATTATAAGTAAGTAGCATTATAAGTACTGACGAAGAGAAGTTGAGCAATGCGGAGCAGTTACCTGTCAGCAAGGCGTCGTAATTGCAGACGCAGAAAAAAATAATTGTTGCGAACGAGGAATCATCAATTCCAAAAAGAAAGTAGGATGACAGTTACATTCAGTATGGTTTTACAAGTGCAACAGACTTGGGATGTGCAGTAGAGACGTAGATAATTTGGCAGTGAGCATGAGACCTTACTATTTATAACACACTGAAGTCCGCTGGTTATCCAGGGGAAAAATTATATCAAGAGTATTTGAGTTGAGACATGAAATGGGCTGTTTTTATTTGAGCAACCTAATGCAAATACTGAGAGGGAACAGTTATTGAATGATCCCATATAGTTGCAGACTAGTTTACTTTACTCGTATTTATCAGTCATATTCACCAGATTAAATGAACTGAATTTGAGTTTGCAAGGCCTGCATTTTGGGATATGACAAATATAAAAACTAAACAGCGCCACAGACTACAACTTGAACGTGATTTAATACTAAAACTCACGAAACAACCAGATTTTTTACAACTCTGTAATGCTAATGACAAACGCGCTCAGCTCATTTATCACATCAGTTACTCGTTACAATAGTAATAAGTACTTTTTTAGTAGTAATTAGTAATATGCTGATGTATATTTTTATAATAAACGATTAATAAGTTGAATTTGTGTTATACATTTATAATTTCCCACAGAGGTACGCGTGACTGTTATATTTTTCCTGTAAGTGATACATGGAAAAAACTAATTGGAAACCACTGAGTTAGCGCAACGAATATGAACTTTAAAATCACCGTAATAACTCGTTTACGAAAAGTTTGTAAATTGCGAACGTTCGGATGGCCAATGGTTTGTGTCGCATGTCTGGAGGCTACATAAAATTAAATTAAAACTTAACAATAAATTTATGTTTTCACTTAATACATATTTATCCTACAGAAACGCGGACATCTCCAAATGTTATCGTCACACAAGGATCTGTAGGGCTTTCATGTGTTTTGACTTCATAAGTTATATTCAAAACGTATTGTGATTCCGACTATTTTGAAATTCCGTCCGCTCCCCACATATTTTTACACATATTTTTTTTATAATACCATTTAAGATCGAAAATATATGATTGTATTCTGATGTGTTGTCTCTTTCTATCGTGTCTATTTCATTGCCCGTGAGTAGGTAGTGCAATTTTAAGGGATTTTTGATAGATAGCTATCATCAATATGAATATAGATATGTATGCCCAAATCTGCCGACATTGTTAATGGTTAAAACCATAGGACTTTCAATAACAAAATTTGCTATCCACTTACATCATACTACCTATACAATAATAAAATAGTAGTGTACTTGTTATACAACGTGTCACCGAAGTAACGCAAGACGTGAAGTTGACCGAAACGACAATTAATTTAAAAAATATAAAACCGTTCTAGCTAAAAATAAAATTATTTTAGGGAATAAATCAATAATTACAAACATGTAAGGTGTTGTTGCTCTATCTAAAACGTTGGTAGCTCTCATTAGTCAGCTCCTTTTCGATGGTAGCGCGCTGCATTGATTGTGTAACTGCGTGTTAGAACGAAAGATATACCTACTAGTAATCAACAATATGTTATGAAAAAAGAATCCGCTGTAAAAATATAAGGATCCGAGTATAAGAAAATGTCGCCAACAATGTAATAATGTCCGGGTATAAGGTCCGATTTTTAATTCGAGAGTATTTATATAAACGAAGAAACGTCAAATTGACATTTCAGATGAACATTTTAATATGGGAACATTTTTTTAAATGTTACCTATAATAAACGTAAACTCAACAATAATACGGAACAAGGAACGTATTCGAGCACTCAGTCAGTACTGACATCAGTGATGTCAGAAGACGAATGACAAAACAGCAGCCGGCGGCGTAGCGTTCGGAGAACCTAACTGAGCGCTCTCAAGTTCACGCACACTAAAACAATGTCAATGTACGCACACAACTACTACTAACCGTAACCCCACATTCGTGAGATAAAATAACTATAGAAATGGTTCCACTCTCGATAATGAACAGCTTATTTTCAACCTTTGCGTTATTTCAATGTCACATTGTATATTTCATTGAGAAAGGAACGTAGTTCATACAAAATTCAACATCCCGGAAGGCCTTTAAAACTGAATCACTACATGATTTGACCTTTATTGTTTAGGTAAAGAGGAGACCTAAGAACTCAGGAGACGTGAGATTAATTTTTTTGCGGTTATTGCTAAAATTGTTATTTATTTACTCTATTTTTGTAAATTGTTAGAAAAGCCGGACTTAATACTTTACAGCATTATCTAGTTATATTCATAATAAATATAAATACTGGTATGTCACATCATTTTTTGCTTAGTAACAATTATTACATTTCAAATAAACAGTACAAATATACATGTATATAGTATCTATAGCTAAATTACACTGTTCACTGTAAACAATATACAGAATGTAACAGATTTTCCGAAGACCACAACCATGGATCTCATACATGATTGTGTTGACATATTTTTGTACAAAAAAAAACATTTTAATTGCTAAATTTTTCATGCAAATCTGCTAAATACAAAGCACAAAAAACTACAATATGTAAAGTTTCGTGTCAATTAACTCAAGATTTTGAACAGAATCTACAGTTTGTGCTCTCAGAGATACATATATTAATTACAGTCTGTATTATTATCCTATAACTTCGCTTTGCAGACCTTCACGTTACGGACTCAACCCATATTGATACATACACAATGTATTATCAAATTATTTTTAATAACACTAGTAATCTTGATAAATATCTAAAAATTCCATTTAATATTTCATTATGAAGTCAAAAAATGAAATCAACAAATAATACGCTCATCATATCAGAATCCGTCACGGCCTCATTGTACTATTAAACTTGGCATCACTTGGTTTTCTCCAAACATTGCACAGAACTACTCCGTATCTCATAATTTGTCGCTCCCATGCAGTCCTGTATACATTATTATCCATGTCACCTGAAAAAATAATAAACTTTGAACCGCCTACTAATTATTTATTCACATTATGTATTTTAATGGCCAACTAAATCTCTCCAAATCCATTCACATGATAGGGAATAAAGAAGGAAATTGGCTGGTCACAAGATTATTATTATTATTTATGTATTAGGCTAGCAGCTCTCGCTGATGCGCCTATATCAACACACTTATTTTTGTCTAAACAGTTTTTGAATTTATTCACACCTAGGGTTGATTAAAATCATGATTCCTTTACATAAGCAACATTTCTGCTTTAAAAGGGATAGATTAAGCTGGGCGGCTGGTAACACTTGAGGGTGTCGCGTCATCTGTCACCGAGTAAAGTCTGTGTATTCTGTTTTTTGGATTGTTTACAAATATAATACAAATAAAAACTAGTTTTGGATGTGACATTGTCTGCAGGACGAGAGAAAGACGACATTTGGATCATATTTGGATATACATATGTTGATTAACGTAAAATAAAGAATTATTTTATTTTTAAGTCATATTTGTATTGTAATTCAGTGAATTTTGCCTCCTACTTGACTTTGATTTAAATCATTGATTAAAAGATACATTGATTTTTATGATGATTTAATCAAATTGATTTAAATCACTCATCCTTGACACCTTCCGCTTTATATGTTTCTTGCGGTCTTTGATTAAATCAAAAGGAGGAAGATACGTCACTCACTTTTCACGCGTAAGTACATCAAAAAGTAATAATTTGTAGTTTTTTTTTAATCCTTAGTTTAGATTCGGCCATTAATGAGTAAGCAAGATAAAACTATACGAAACATGACGTGCTTGAACCGCCGCATGGCGATGGCCGCGCGACCGGGAAGTCTCGCCCGTGTTACTGTCCTCGTGCTCTATCTCTGTCGTTCAGTGTCGTACGGCGTGACTTTAGTTTGTTTACATGTAGTTGTGCATCCAAGCCCATTTTCAGTTCCGGCAATGTTAGAACGTACTGTACCTTTCCCTTTTGCTATGATCTAAGCTTGCGGTAGATAATTCAACGAGTTGACCACTCTATTTAATAGGAAGTGCTTTGTCACATCCTTTCAGATTCTCATTTGCTTTAGTACTGTATATGGAGTTCAAGTATCATAGTGGTTGTTGAGATTCTTGTAGGTTTCGATCAAGACTCCTCTTTCTTAGGTTCCAATCAATAGTCTGTCTTCATATGGTCTATTTTAAATTTTTCTTGACAGTTTCATTGCTCTTCTCTGGACTCTCTCCAGCATTTCTATGTCCTTTGAGAAATAATCTCAGTCACACACACACTTTTTAAACACACCTTTCGGATCGTTTAATTATCATTTTTTTTCTCTTTATTTTAAAAAGCCTAAAAGTTACATTGTTTTTCTTAAATCCCTACTTAACTCTAACTTTAATCTATGACTGATAGCGACTCGCAAAATAGCACAGAATATATGCAGCTTTTGGTTTGGATAAAATTTTATAGAACATACCTACATCACACCTGTTCAAATTTAGAGTCCCTATCAGAGCCTTCATTTCGGGTTCATTCGGGAACATTCTACCAACAAGTGTTGGACATTCTCTAACTCAGTGTTGTACATTACACTAAGTTGACTCAATGAATCACTAATTAAATTACTCTCCCAACAATTAAAAGCAAAAAAATTTCTTCTTACACACAGTGGGGAAACACAAAGCTCACTTTCCATTACCTGTAATGCAGCGCTCCTGATAAAGCCCTTAGAACCTGATTATGCACCTTATACAGTATGTATGAGTGGGAGGTACTAGTGCTTACATCATACAAGAAACAACCATAGTCCATTCTACTTCTTAATAGGGTAATATATATTCTACGCATGTTCTTTGAATGAACCCCTAGGATGAACTTGTTAACTGACTTTACTTTACTTTCATTAGCACAACAACCCATTATGGGTCCTGACCTGCTCCACAATCCTTCTCCATTTGTTTTTATCTCTGGCTCATACTCCTCAGATCCTCCTTTACCCTCGATCCATCTCTTTCGTGGTCTGCCTAGTGACCTCTTTTGTTGCGGGATCAAGCCTGTCATGATTTTTGGCACTCTTTCCTGCGATATACGCTCTATGGATCATGCTCAGAAGCTGTGATTTACAGAACTTGATTAGCATTTCCTTATGAATCACTGTATTGATTTCGTGATTCATTTGTGATAAGTTCCATTTTCCTCTCTCACAGGATCAAATATGTCACACACATTTTACAGGATATGGTTACACAACACATTTAACGAATACTTAGAAATAGTCAAAATGTTAACACATTTTTAACTTTATCTGATTTATTTACCTTTTCAACATGTAGATGAATTAGGGTTTGGTGGATCATGTTGCTCCAAATTATGTTCTTAAAAGTAGGAAATATTTTTCATCTTTCATCTTTCAAATTTCATATAAAGAATGAATATAAAAGATCCATTAAGATCTGCTAAACAGTAACAGATACAGATACAAATACAGATCTTCTTTTCCCCATGGATATCCATGGATACAGATATCCGGCACATCACTGCTAGAAATATGTCAGGCCAAAAACTTTCAGACCTCACTGGTAACATAGAATTAGCCCATTTCACTATTGACACAATGTGCATCTCCCACTACCAATGCTTATAATGATTCTAGAGTTCATTTGTGTGGTAACTGCTTCTAGCTGTTGATTACTAATAAGGTACTACAAAGATAATAAGGTAACATATTTTTTCTTGTGAAGGTGAAGGTATGCAGTCCACATGATGGTAAGTGGTTGACACCTGCAACACTAGGTGATATACCTGTGCACTACCTGCCTTGTAAGATTCTATTAACAGCTTTCTTGAAGAACCCCATGTTGTAGTGAAGCAGGAAATTCTCTGCTGGGAGTTCATTCCACAACTTTCAGGTTGGTGGTATAGTATCATAATGACCACACTGGGTGCCTCTTTGTCATGTGAAACTATGATCTGTTTGTAACATCTCTTGAACCATGTTTTATACAAATAGATATCTGAATTTAAAAGGCAAACTGATCAGGATGATGTCTGTATTGTACATGCCGAATGAGATCAATAAATAAAGACTTAAATTATCTTAATTTTTTCATAATTTGTTTAATAACTTACCAAAAACCCAGCAAATGATGTCATGAACCCCTCCTTAGTTATTTCCCACATCCCACCATATTCTTCCTCATCAATATTTTGTAAATTATTCACATAAAAATATATCACTGCTGCATTTAAAATCACAAATCTGAAACACAAAATTCAATAATATCTAAAAAAAAAAAGCTTATTGTATTACTTCTTAAAACATTCATTATGCATACAATTTTGAGACTTCTCAGAAGTATGTTTCAAAAATATACTTTCTGAAATAGATTCTTTTATAACACAATCATAAATACTTGCTACAATTAATGAATATAAAATGACTATGCTAAAGCATAGTACCTATTTCATATAAATATAATAAGTTCTTGATAACATTATTTAACAAATACCATAGTATCATTGTGCTGTCACATTGAATTACTAGTCTTAAGCTCTTATTGTCTTTTTTTTAATAATCCAGTAACTTAATATGTACACTTTACAATCAATTTATAGATGTAAATCAGGAGCGAATTGTAAACATAAAAAAAAAAGATTCTTACAATAATAAACCCAGAAATCCTTTCAAGGGAAGCAGTCCCCAACAGAGGCCCAGCACTACGCCAATCGCTTGTCGCATCCAATATATAACATCCAAAAACTCCTCCTAAAACGTGTATAAAAATATAAAATAAGTATTTTCTATCATTATTCACAAAATAAATAGAAGTCCCGTGACATTCTAACCTTGTCCGGCCATTCCGTATTTGAGGTAAAAGCTTTCTTCCAAATAGATTCTATGACTTTTCCCTTATTGGAACCATCGAAAGACTTGTTTTTACTTGACATTGCTATTATTTTATTCAATCTATTATAATAATAAACATAAATCCGATCGATAGCTTTAAAACTGATCTCGAAAAATTCATACACGTCACAATGACATAATTTAATTTAATTAAAAGGTTATGATGCGTTCAAAATAATCTATGTATACATTCTAATTCTCTTTAGATTTTATTTTCAAAAATACGCATAAATGAATACTCTTGCCTTAGGAAAGTATTCATTGTGTATTGTAAAAACTAAAAGAACTGAAAAATTACACTAAAGAAAACAGAAAATCAGTCATTTTAAAACTTTGTTGTTGACAACACGCGTGCACGCGTTTAGGATAATGATAACCACAGATGTTAAAATATAATAGAGGAGTATGTCAAGGGGAGTTAATTTTCGAGAGGATAAAGATAAGAGATTTAGGGGTTTTTTCACTGTATTGTATTGGAAGCTATCACACAACCGAGATTTGATCACTCGCTCTACTAGCGTGCGCCCATGCCTCTGTAGTATACCGTCACCGCACTCGCCACTCTTCGCACGTAACCCTACATGCGGCCCGTGTGTCACCGCGTACACACCCATGTGCGCGTGGTAGATTTGTTACGCCACCGCGCTCCATGCGCACGTGGTTTTTCTTGTCATACCGCGCACACCCTTGTACTTACGTAGTAATTTTCTCTCCGTTTTTCGGAACCCACTTCCTCGAGTGATAGTGCATGAACTCAGTGAGTTTGTGATTTCAGCAACTTCAGTGAAGTGCTCTTAGTATTCCATGCTTAACCTGCCCGCGGTTTTTCATAGTTAGGAAACACCAGGTATCTCCTGCTCTTGGCATGCAATTAAGTGTCAATTTTGACTGAACAATTCAAACTGACAGTTAAAAGAGATCGTGTAGTATGAAAACTGACAGTTTTTCATACTAGGAAGTTCCGTTCATACTGTACTTTTAAATTGTTCAGTTAAAACTAACATTTTTAACCGATCGTGTGTGGCGTCCATAAACATCGGCGTTCAGCCTACACTTTTACCAGGTATCGGCACGTGCCTGGGCGCTTCACACCGACTCGCGATCCACGGTGCCCTCCCAAAACAACGCCCTAAACCGAAGTCCATTCCTTCCGCGCGCCGGTTTATCGGCGGTGGAGCCCTTAGGCTCGTTGCTGCACACACTCGTTTTACCTGACCGAGCCTTCTGCGCTCGCATTAAACTATACATGTCCGGTGACTCTTAAGAGGCCATTAGAGACACAAGAATTTAGCCATTCCAAAAAGAAACAGATTTGATGACTGATATACACGTAGTACCACCTAGGAGACAATAATCTATTCTATTCTATTGGGTTGAGGTAACACTGGTATGGCGGTAGGCGTAGAACATCGAATCCATGACTGTTTAAAATTTCGTCCACAAAGTATATTTTTCGTAGCTTATTATTAGATCCACTGGATTGGTAATTTTTTCTAAAGGGAATATTGTGTTCCTTCAACCATGCTTGGAATAAGTACTCTTTCTGGAGTTTGATGTGGGTGGTTTAATGCGCTGTTTACTGTGGTACGGTGCATTGTCTAGTAATACAATTGCGCCTTTTGCCAAATTTGATAGGTATTCATTTTACTTTTAAGTATTTTGAAAAAATTTTGGGTCCATTTTATCGTGATAGTCGCATTTTTATTATTCCAACAGTTGATAGTTGCGGGAAAAGAGTAAAATGGAATGCATTCCACGAAGGCAGGGCCAGCAGATTGTGTTAGGCCCGAGAGGGTAATTGGCTGGGAGGGGGGACAAGAAATTCGAGCTCGAAAGCAGTGATCCTAACATTTTAGAGCTTAATAGTTTATTTTTTTAATATTTCTATATGAAATACTCTATTAATTAAAACAACAATCATTACAATCGTACAGAAATAAAAAAAGTTATAGTCCATCAAACATCGGTCAATTTTATTTCTAAAAATTTTTTTTTATGAACTTTTCATGCTTTTGTACAAACATTAATTATGATTGAATTACAATTGACCGGATGATCTATTCAATTTGTTAGATTTTAATTCTGCACAGTTGTCTCTATTAGGACTATCTATAGTCCTAATGGACAACTGTGTAAATTAAAATGTGTAATTTAATTATGAATTAAAATTTATAATCTATCAGAATCTATAAAGATATCCCTAACAATGGGTACCGTACATTAGCTTATATTAGACAATTGCTCTAAATAACAATGAGGGGCCGGGATATAATTTTAAATAACATAAGATACAAAGAAAGAAAATGCCTCTAGACATGGATTTTTCGAGCGACGAGGAAATCCCCATGTCTAGTGACGTCAGTAACTTTTCGTCAAAATCCGAGTGGGTACTTTACCCATTCGGAAAATTTCGAGTGGGTAGAGCTACCCACTATACCCACATTATCCGCCGTCCCTGCACAAAGGTACAGTTCCCGGACGAAAGTAATACAGATCGGCTTTAAGAAAGACTGGAGGGGACAAACCGAAGCTAGCCGGAGCATATGCGATGTGTATTACTTTCGGCCGGGATGTGTACAAAGTTATGTTGGTGGAGTAGTAGGTAGCATGGGCAGTGGATCTGTAATGTTATACAAATCTGTAGCCAATCAACTGTGCGCTTGATACAAACTATTCGTTTTTAAATGATTCATTGATTGCTTTAAAATTAATAAACACTTATTAGTGATTTTGATTAGAGTTATTAGTGGTTTGATTATTTATTAGTGGTGGTATAACTCGATCAATTTTAAGCGTCGTTTTCTTGGAAGCGTTGCGTCTATGACAATTAATATTTCACATCGGTGGATTATATGGTTCGTCATATGTCAAATCCGACCTATTAGAACGGCCCAATTATTAGTCATGAAGTACTTTTAAGTGTTAGCTTATTTTTTCTATTAAATAATATTTACTCGTATATTTTGAGCTTCCATAACATTTGAAACAAAAGACGTACTTAGGGAGTAATAAATAAAAACAACAAAAATACATAAAAAAGTGTAGGTACTCTTATAATAGTAAAATTTAATGATACAAGAAGTGCGCTTAAGAAGTATATGTCACAGGATTTTTCACTCTATAAATCCTTTCACTTTCCATTTTCTTGGTAATATCCCAACATTCCCTGTTCAATGTATCGAAGCCTTTAGAGAGGCTCACTAGACGAGCCAGTACCAATAATCGGTGCAAATCATCCGCTGTAACCGGATTATTATTATCTGATTTGCTACGCATTTCTATGTAGTCATCTTGCACAAACTGAAAAAAGAGAATGATTTATAAAGTTTGTATCCTTTTTTTCTTTTAATATGTTTGAGGTTTTTTTATTTAATTTTAATTTAACTTTTAACTCGAAAGACATGGAAAAGCTGGAGAGTCCAGAGAAGAGCAATGAAACTGCCAATTAAAATTAAAAATAGGCCATATGAAGACAGACTCCGCATTCTTTGCTTAACTAGTCTAAAGGAAAGGAGGGATAGAGGAGACTTGATCGAAACTTACAAGATTCCCAAGAACCACTATGATGTCCCGTACCCGAACTGTATATACAATACTAAAGCAAAGGAGAATCTGAGAGGACCTGCTTAAGTCTAATAATAATGGGAACTATCGCTACCTCCAATCCATACAAGCACTTCATGTTAAATAGAGTCGTCAACTCACGAATATATTTTTTTTTTACCATTCTTTAATTTTGGTGTGCACTAGAGAGTTTTATCTATCTGTCTAAAATGGTCTGAATTTGTAGCGGAATATATTCACACACATGTGAAAATGTCCACAGTATTTATTCATAAAATTTATTTCTCATTTTCACAGATATTTATTTAGGTACTAGTGGTGCCCGCGACTTCACGTGTGAACTTTAGCGATTCCCGTGGGAACTCTATAATGGATCTGAATAAAAAGTACCCCAAATGTTAACTCGGCACATGAGTTATAATAACTATGCTAAGTTTTTATTAATATTACATGGGGCCTCAAAATAAACGATATTTGTTTGGAAATATCAACAAGCCTTTTATTTGTAATTAAAATTAGCAGAGCTACACAGTACACACAAAGGACGGCCATTAAGCGAGTGAGAGAGAGAGAGAGAGAGATAGATGGCACTGCTGCTTACTCCTTTTAACTTTTATACCAGTATTGCCACCTTCAACAGTTTTATTAAAATCCATCCAGTGGTTTTTGCGTGATACACGTTTAGACAGACAGACAAAAATTAAAAAAAATGCCTATAAAAATATACATACCTGTAAATCTTCACTTAGTGTGTACTTAGCGAGCTTAAGGCTGGTGAGGTACACTCTAATTAGATTCAATATTTCATCCTTCAAGTAATAAGTAGCCGCCTCAACGATGGCATCGAATATCTGTAAAGAGGGCGCTTTCGGCCGCAGTGGAACGTGATAGTCGCTCTAAAAATGATAAAGATAAAAAAAACACTGTTCCAGGTCTGCTGGAAGAAATCTCCGCAGAAGATCAGCTTGCCTTTTGTTTTATTTCATGTTATGTAACTTGTATCAGCCCACTGCCACTGTCCCACTGCAAGGCACAGGCCTCCTTAATAGATCACTGGGGGGTGGGTTTCGGGCCTTACTCATACTTGAGATATTTTTTTTATTTCTCTAGCTTGCGGGTATCCTCACGATGTTTTCCCACACCGTTGTGTGTACAACAAATAATTAAATAAAAATCTGCCATGCAGACTAGATGTGGCAGCTGAATTCCAATCGCCTGAGCGAGAGTTAAAAATCTGATTTAAAAATCATATATTTGTCATATAAGAATTATATTCACTTACGTGAGAAAAAAAGTGTTATATAATAAATTTCAGGCCTAAGTAGTATACGGCTAGGTACGCGACAATAAATAAATCGGAAGGTAGATAGAATCTGGCACAAGAGGGATGAACTTGAAAAAGCGCGGCAAATTTTAAAAATATTCATAGGATGCCACCAAGGTTACTAAGAAACAATAATTTAGATAATAGAACAATAATATAAATTATAAGTAGGTATGTACAATAGCTGATAAAAATATGAATGGACGTAATTTTAATAACTGGATGGTTGAGAAAATTTGAAATTTTGTAAGAGAAAGGTAGGTAGAAAGGTAGGATTGAAAAGGAAACAAGGTGATGTCGTGTGTATTGTGGGATTGGAAACGTATCGTTGATTATGAGCTTTTACCGCAAGGGAAAACTATTGATTCTGACCTCTACTGCTAGCAACTGTTGGGATTAAAGTAAGCAATTGAGACAAAACGGCCTGAGCTGATAAACAGAAAGGGTGTGATCTTTCACCATGATAATGCCAGACCACATACATCTTTAGCCACTCAGCAAAAATTGAGAGAGCTTGGCTGGGAAGTGTTTCTACCCTCAGATTTCTGCCTGTTTGGGTCACTTCAGAACTCTTTAAGTAGAGTAAGGTTGACATCAAGAGAGGATTGTCAAAACTACTTGTAGCAATTTTTGGCCAAAAACTTCACAATTTCTACAGCGATGGGATCATGACACTATGTATGTCGTTATA
The DNA here is from genome assembly GCA_914767545.1 of Sesia apiformis. NCBI lineage: Eukaryota > Metazoa > Arthropoda > Insecta > Lepidoptera > Sesiidae > Sesia > Sesia apiformis. Next base: position 16,488,121 of record OU611959.1, read on the forward strand.
CAATATGGCACATACACTATACAAGATGGCACATGGCACTCGTTATCGATCAAAACGGCACATATTTATTATAACTAATGTAATTGAACTTTACAAAAAAATGTCTTGAATTTCTATAGAAAATATGAAGAAACTTTCTCCCCGACCTAATATATAAGGTCCTACAAAAAAGTGTACAAATTTTAATAATAGCAGTGCCTGTGATTTCATTCGCGTGAACTTGTGATTCCGTGAGATCTTTATAATTGATCTGCAATTATACTGGTACTGCAGAGTACCCTAAATCTTAATCCAGATATCTTACTATACTATTATCTATACTAATATAATAAAGAAGTAAAATTGTGTGTTTTTATGTTGGGGGTAATCTCTGGAACTACTGATCCGATTTCAAAAATACTTTCACAAATACGAAGCTACAGTATCCGTGTCTAATATAGGCTATATTTTATTTTAAATTTTGAAAAAAAAAAAAATTATAAACCGAAGCGAAGCGAGGGCGGATGGCTAGTAAGTTATAAATAACTATGCAAAGTTCCATTAAAAATTAGTCTCGCGGTTTTTGCGTGATGCGCATTTAGTCAGACAGACAAAAATTGCAAAGATTGTTATTTTGGACGGTGATTTTCTTTTTTCAAATAATATCCCATTGTTCAGACAAGGCCTTGTTACAGTTTTATTATAGGTATGTATAGATCTCAATCAGTACACTTAAAATATTATATCTAATTAAAAATTAACATGTGATAGTTATATGAGAATGATACTTTGCTGATTAATTTTGACGAATCAGTTTTATTGTCAGTTTTTTTCAGTCTATCATCGAGAATGAATAAAAATTCATGAAATGAAAAGTCATTAGTTTCACGAAAGAAATTCAGTGTTAAGAAGTTGTAGATATCTCTACATCAGCCTATATAAAAATAAAACTCACCGGCAACAATGATCTACCCTCAGAGAATATAAGCACAGAAATATTAGAATCAAACTCCATTTTGTAATACTTAAAGTCATATTCGACTTTCTGTGTTTTGATCAAATTGCCCAAAGCAGCAACATTGTTCACTCCGGTGGCATCTAATTGTCCCTGTTCCATTTTAGTCTCGTCTAGAACTAAATGTGTGTTTTTGCTTAGTTGTAACACACCACTTGTTAGTCGATTACAGTTGTAGTCTTTTCTAAAATGCACCAAAAAGATGATGTGATATAATAAAGTAAGTAAGTATGTAGTGATATAATATTGTAGGGGGACAGCTGCTATGCGGCGCACTCGACTAGCCACGTTACCCCTCTCTTACAGAAGACTACTTTGAAATGTATTGCATTTCCTACTTTATCGTATTTCCCCAATGTACGTACGTGTTTCGGTAGTGAGTGAGATATGCCAGAGCCAATTCCCATCCCACCCTATCCTATCTCTCCCCATTTTCCCAACCCTTTATCCCAATACATTCCTTAATCCGTAAAGGTAGACAGCATATCCAGGGGCGTGTCAACGTTTGTCATTCTGGACTGAAGTTGGCATGTAACGCGGATGTCCATGGGCTACAGTATCCACTTACCATCAGGTGGAATGGTATACTCGTCTGCTACCTTTTGTCTATAAAAAAAAAGTAAGAGAGGCATTATAGCTTAGGGGTAAATACCCCCTATTCTATCACATTCGTGTAATGGTGAATTCAAATCCGACGCCCGTATCACTGAGTTTCTACTTAAGTACAGATTTTTAAACATTTACACTAGATCGGCGTTGAAGGAAAACATTGCGAGGAAACCAACATGCACCAGCAATTTAAAAAAATCTGGAGTATGTGTATCGGCTCAAAATTCCCAGTCATTTACTAAGACAGGCCTGTGCCCTGCAGTCGGATATCAAAGGCTGACACAATAAAGTAATGTAGCAGGCCTTTGCTCGCAGTGGTTTATTTTATTTATATTGTTACATTGTGGACTAAAAACATACATATATAATGCCACATGCAATGTGGATTCCTGTGCCATGGATACATACAAAAGACAACCACACACCTAGACCATAACAAAATGAATGTCTGACCGGGAATGAAACCCGGGACCTTTTGCACAGCAAGCAGGGTCACTACCAACAATCGGTCGGTGGCAAAATATCATATGTAAATATAGGCCTAGTGCTGATTATTTATGCATAAATATCCAGATTCTTTTTAATTTACGAGTACGGGGCTATCCTCACTAAGTTTTCCTTCTACAGTTTCATAATAAACAGAAAGATAAGGATATAATTATTATACTAAGATATTTGCATAATTGTTTTTTTTTGGTAATGTACCAATTGGTTTATTATCTAAATCATAGATTAAAATATATTTTTTTAATACAAATAAATTAAATAAATCTATTAAAATAAGTATATAAGCCAAACATTTTTTTATAATCTTTTATATCGAGCAACAACTCAATAAAAATATAAAACATTTATAACAAATTATTTGTAAACAAATCATTGCTGTCGTAGTCTGTCAAAAGAAATGTGGCCACTGAAAGTGAGAAATTCATAAAATAAAACTTACTTAGGTAGTAATGCATGTGTATTCATATTGTCTATGGTCAGTGGCAGGTAGTAGCTTTTGGTGACGAACAGTTTGATAATGTCATACAACTGTTTAGCGTAGTTCGGGTACTTCTGTATGGGCAGGTTGGACAGATTCAGGCAGAATTGACCGAGACTGAAGGCTTCAAATCTGACGTAACTGAAAAAAATATATTAATAAGAGAAATAATTAAATGAGCAGCAAAAATACTGAATAAGCAGCGATGGTAGTAAATTTAAAAGTGGGTTAGGTTTAGGTTCTCTAATGTCAATAAAGATATAGCAGTCCCGCAATCAGAATTTCGTCGACTTGGTAATTAAAAACGTAGTTACTAATTTAAAAAAAATGTTATTTTGGGCTCAATACTCCTAGCAAATTATTTCTTTTTAAATATGCCTGATATGGTAAATATGGTTGGTTACGATATTATGTATAGATTTAACTCAAAAACTAATCTAATCTTAATACATCAACCAATCCAATTGGTTGACAATGTGGTTAATATCGCTGGTGATTGGAACTTACTTAATACCGCCAAACAACAGACCAGCAAGATGTAATCTTTTTCTATGTTTAATTTTTAAGCTATTATTCTGATTGCAAAATGGTGTTACGTGACTTCTTGGTGGTATATCAAAACGAAACCGAGCGCAAGTATCGACAGTACTAAAGATTCACTCAACTGTATAGGAAGTTCATTATTTTGATACTTCCGTATCTTATAAAGAATATTTAGCCTATAAAAGCAACTATGGACAGTATTTGCAATGTACAATCGAAATGCATATCAGAGTCCATTCCTAAACCAAGATTAGCCTCATAGACTCGTTCAATCGGTTTACTGAACATTTATGAAACTGTCATTAATTAAATCAGGGTTATCAAAATGTGGTGGGAGATTGACGGTACGGTAAAGTAGCTTTTAAACTCTTCCATAACGCTTTAGGATGCTTTAGGATCGGAATATTTATTATTGTCCAAGTTTGAAATATGTTATCTTCTCACCTGTCTAATTGTCACCTGTATCATAACCTGACACCTGTATCGCCTGTCTAACATCCTTAAGGTCTTTATAGCAAATTCTATGCGACTCCACGTTTTTTTTGAGGCAACGCAAATGTGCATTATCATGTAGTCCCATCATAAATTTAATCGTGTCTGATATCCATGGATAAATATTCTCTCTTATTAAGCTGGTTTTCAAAACTAATTCGCAAGGACTAGTAGGTAAATTTGACGATTTGAAAATACTACATTTTTAGGGTAGTAATGTAATAATGTAAGGTAATCTCTGCATTTTGGTTGATCAATGATATGCGACTTTATCACTGTCTGTTCTTTCAAACGAATCGAATGTGATTTTGCTTAATATTTTCATGGATCACTGTACATTTAGGTACTTACACAGTGGCAATGAGATGACAAATGAGATATTCGGCAGCCAATTGATCTCCCATTAATATTTCAGTCAGTGCCTTCAGTAAATGCTCTCTGGCAGTATTTGCTTCTTTTAACACACCATCTGAGTGAGATAATAAATTAGTGTTGCAAATTAGAAGATCACAATTATTTAAAAAAACTTAAATAATCATTAACATAATTATCTGTAATCCTATAGATTTAGATAGTTTGTTGTCCCATACATTTTGTATTTTTTATTGTCACACACAAATAGATTTGGAATCTTGCTGTTCTATACATTAAGGGCCTTTCTTACCACCTCCTAATATTTATCAGAAGGTATCAGAAAGTCAGGTATACTTTAACAGAAAGTCAGTATCAGCTAAATTAAATTGGCAGATAATTTATCTATCAGATTGTTAACAGTTACTTTATCTACTTGCTACTTGTTTATTACCTCCTGATACCTTATCAGAAGGTGGTGAGAAATGCCCCTAGAATTATTTACCATTTCATAGATTTAGAATGATTAGCTATCCCATAGATTCTGAATTGTTTGCTATTTAGGAAGAGATAAATAAAAGTATTCTTAAATAGATTCATATTGGCTTAGATTTAAAAAAAAAAAATTAATAAGTTAGATTCTATTTAAACAAAATCTTCACACAATCTTTATAATTAGAAAATTTAAGCCATATTTAATAAGTTCATATAGACAAATTTTAATAAGATCTCTTTGCTCAGTAATTGTGACATTATATACATACCCTGATCAAACTCATTTTTAACCAGCGGGTTACAATGTTCCAATTTCTTGACATACACTGCATGTACTCTCGGTACGAGGCTAGGCGGAGGGTTATGTGTTATAGTCTCCACAGATTCCTCGCTTTGGGCCTCTAATGCATTCCTCTCTAGTTGGAATTCTCCGGAAAGTGTGGGATCGACTGACAGAAAACCTACTACTTCAATCATATCATTGAGCTTGAGGTTGTCCATTTCTTCATAGATCTGTATTTTAAAAAAAATGCATACCTATTCAAAAAGTCAACATGCACATTTGTTCCCGATGATAGGAATGACCCTCCCCGTTGCTGTCGTCGTCCTTGTCCTGGGCACAGCTCGTTTACATAAAATCGAAGAGCCTTTAATACATTTATAGTACATCGACTAGGAATTGGAAACATTCCACTCGAAAACTGTTGTAGCAGACTTTTCTTGCCAAAAATTCTGGCAAGAAATCATGTTAAAATCATATCCTTTTGTGATTTTTGACTATGACAATGAAACAAAGTAAAAACTCACCTTAACAATACAAGATTTACTAGACACATCAGGCAGTGGAAAGTTCAATAAATGCTCCCTGGATACTGTACTACTTGTATTCTTAACATCATCAACAGTTTTCTGTTCTTTTAACACTGTCTCATTCTCTACTTCCATTGCATCATCATCTTTTGTTTCATCATAACTCCGTTTTAAATTTGTGTTTGTGTTTAAAAGCCGTTTGGATGTGTTTGGTTGCTGTTCTAAATGCCTCAAGTGATTATTATCATCTTCAATCTCTTGTGCCCACTCATTCAACCCCGGTATGGATACAAGAACCATATTTAGACGCTGTGCGCTTAGAAAGTTCTCTGTGTAGTTTATTTTTTCATTTTCCTGAAAATGATTTTGTGTAAAATCTATTTATTTTGTAATAGAGATATTTGTAATATTTATTTAATTTGTAATAGAGAATGGATTCTGTCTGCAGAAAATCAAAATGTGCTTATAATCAAAATGCAACCACCCAATGCTTTCCATTAAAATGGTACCTGTGCTTGCCATCAAAATACAATCTGTGCTTGCCACATCTGTACTGTAATCTTTAGTGGCAACACCTTTTTCATTGCTTGCTCTTTCTAACCCTATGGGCTAAATTTGCATGGTTGTTTTTTGTTCTTAATACTGGTTTATCTATATTTATTGCTACCTATAGGAAACTGTGAAACTATACTTGATGTCTCAAGTAAACTATGTAAAAGTGAGAAAGTTGGTTGCCCTTATTTCTTAAACTATCAAACCTCAAAAGTTGTTTAATTTGTCGAATGGCAAAAAACACAAATAATGTCACTCATAACTGAGCAAAGTTGGCAATGTATTTTTTTAATTTTACTTTAGTCTTAAACATATTCATTGATTTGGTTAATTTTGCATAAACACTAATTAAATACATTAGAAACAAGAACTTTACATACAGATGAACTCAGTTTATCACTACACAGACATATTTATAATTTTAGAATCAAGTACACTAGAAAAATGAAAATGATATGAAAGTTACTTAATAAGAACTAGGCAATAGTTGCTGAAATTCACAGAGGACTGAAAAATGTATTTAGTATGTGTTTCTGGGGTAAGTGAGACCACCCAAAACCCATTTCCCACCCCATCAAGTAGAGTATAACATTATAAGAGGTATTTAATTCCATTACTTCCCTACCTGATCCCGTCCCCTGTTGATTGGTAATCTCAGATTATACATACTCTTTTGATGTCAACTCTGTTCTGTTTGGTTTATGTATTATGTTTGAATTACTTTAAATTTGGAATGTCAGTTTTATTTGTTCAGATTGAATTGTGTCATATTTGACTATTCCGTGTAAATTGTTTGAAGAAGTAACATGTCTAGTTATCTGACATAACTTTTGTATTTTATATAAATTTTACAATGATTACCATTCATCGAAAATAAATTCAAAATGTTTAAGTTTAAATAAATTATTTTCTAATCAGTCCTTAAGTGTCTTTTTGGTTTGAAAGTGATCCCATTAGCCACATCTACCATTCAAGAGGTTATGGGCCCAGCACGAGTTATGGACTTATGGTTTTTCCAGTTTTTTTGGGCAAAAATAACTAATGCGGGTTTTTGAAAATATTTTGAAAAAAAAAAATGAGCAGTGATGAATGAAGAAGAAACAATTGAAAAAAAAAGAATAATTCAAAAGGAAACAATTGAAAAAGAAACAGTTGAAGAAGAAGTAACAATTGACGGTGTTGAAAATGAAGAGAGTACAGAAACAAATGAAGTAGTTTGAAACAATTGAAAAAGAAACAGTTGAAGAAGAAGTAATAATTGACGGTGTTGAAAATGAAGAGAGTACAGAAACAAATGAAGTAGTTTGTGACGAAACAATTGAAGATGTGAGGAATGTGAATTTTGTTGATGTAGGGCGAGCGCAGAAGGCGCTCAGCCAGGAGAAGAGTGTGTGTTGCAACAGCCAAAGGGCTCCCCTGCTGGTAAACCGGCGGAAGGAACGGACCTCGGCTTAGGACGAGTGGTGTGTAGAGAGAATAGAGAGGGAATAGAGAGAGAATAGAGAATAGGCGAGAGAATAGAGGTGTGTAGAATAGAGAAGGTTGTTGATGTTTTAGTGATGTGATGGTGTAGGTAGGAAGTGACTAGGTTTTTTTTTAAAGTGATTGGTGTTATTGTCTTGTGATAGACGAGTGTGAGGGGGTGTTAATAATAGAGATTCGCGCAGTGGAAGCGTGTGTGTGAGATTGTAGGTGTGTGAGATTGTTCTAGATTTTGGATTTTTGGATGCGAGTGAGGATAGAATAGAGGAGGTTGTTGATGTTTTTAGTGATGTGATGGTGTAGGTAGGAAGTGACTAGGTTTTTAAAGTGATTGGTGTTATTGTCTTGTGATAGACGAGTGTGAGGGGGTGTTAATGAGATTCGCGCAGTGGAAGCGTGTGTGTGAGATTGTAGGTGTGTGAGATTGTTGTAGATTGGTAGTGTTGGTTGGTAGTATTCGTTGGTGTTGTTGGTTGATGGTATTCGTTGGTAGTGTTGGTTGATAGTATTTGTTGGTAGTGTTGGTTGATGGTATTCGTTGGTAGTGTTGGTTGATAGTATTCGTTGGTAGTGTTGGTTGATAGTATATGTTGGTGGTGTTGGTTGATGGTATTCGTTGGTAGTGTTGGTTGATAGTATTCATTAGTAGTGTTGGTTGATGGTATTCGTTGGTAGTGTTGGTTGATAGTATTCGTTGGTGGTGTTGGTTGATAGTATTCATTGGTGGTGTTGGTTGATGGTATTCGTTGGTGGTGTTGGTTGATAGTGTTCGTTGGTAGTGTTGGTTGGTAGTATTGGTTGGTAGTATTCGTTGGAGATTGTTGTAAGGGGGAAAGAATTTAATGTTTTGTGTTAATTAATTATTCAAATGTGTTATTAAAAACGGAATTTTTCAGTGAAACTTTTTACAGAATTCTTGATATCTCCTCTTCCTTTATAGTGTATTGTGTTTTTCTTGTATTTTTGTGGTTTTAGTTATTATTAAGAGTTTTGGTCTTTGTTGATAGAGTGTGTTATTGTTGTTTTATGATTGGTGGTTTGTTTGTTGATAATTTCTAAATTTTTGGGTTTTCTGAACTTGTCTGGTGTTATGATGTATATCTGAGATTAAGGGGGTGTGTTGATTGGTAATCTCAGATTATACATACTCTTTTGATGTCAACTCTGTTCTGTTTGGTTTATGTATTATGTTTGAATTACTTTAAATTTGGAATGTCAGTTTTATTTGTTCAGATTGAATTGTGTCATATTTGACTATTCCGTGTAAATTATTTGAAGAAGTAACATGTCTAGTTATCTGACATAACTTTTGTATTTTATATAAATTTTATAATGATTACCATTCATCAAAAATAAATTCAAAATGTTTAAGTTTAAATAAATTATTTTCTAATCAGTCCTTAAGTGTCTTTTTGGTTTGAAAGTGATCCCATTAGCCACATCTACCATTCAAGATCCCCTTCTGTACCATTGAATAGAGGATAAAGAACAGAATAAAGGAATCTCCTTATACCATTATGGTCTTAAGTTTCCATATCATCCAAGAAAGAATGGGAAGTATAACAGGATAAGAAAATCTCCTCATCCCAAATCTACTTCTTAATCTCTAAAGGTGGGGGACGCATCTGAGGACATGTTAATGTTTGTCATTCTTAATTGATATTGGCATGTATTGTGAATGTCCATGAGCAGCAATATACACTTACCATCAGGTGGACTGTCTGTTCTTCTGCAACATTCTTTCGATAAAAAATCATAAAATATATAACAACAACAAACGAAAATTCTTACCAATAAATTAGCAGTGTCCCTATACTTTCCAGACTTTCTATTGATTTCATTAGTAACTGCATTGTACACTTCAAACTTTTCAAAATAAAATTCTGGGTTCTGCATGTCTTGTATCATGCCCCGAAAACGGACCAACGAATTATCTGCCAGATTGTGAGAAGCATTTGAATTTATTAGAGGTATCTGAAAGGTTACATAAAGGTCAATTTGGTATTAATGAAAACATAACGATAATATTGAAAGTTTATGAATTTTTTTATTAATTATAAATACCTTATACCAATTGGGAAGTTTCAATAGCTTTTCCTTCCATCGTTCTTCGTTAGTTATCCACAAATCTGGAGTAACAGATTCGAAATCCGACATTAGATCGTGCATTATTTTGTTTTTAGAAGAATTATTTAGAAACTGAAATTGCGAAAGTATGAATGTTGATTATTAGTGATATTTTAAAAATTATTCAAAATTTAAAAATAATAGTGATATCTATCTGTTTCCAAGCTAAGCTCTTGGAGAATGATGTTTTTTTTATATATAATTTATTTGGAGACTAGTACAGCTATTGGTGTACACACAGCAAATATTTATGTAATAAAACAGGGGACCTAGCAAAAACAAATACAAAATAGTGTGTACAATAAATAATGTTAAAAATAAATTCAAACTTATAAGGTGTTAAATTAATAGATTACTTTAAATATATACCAGTATTGCAATTAAACAACTTTTAACGGTTTAAATCGCGTATATTTGACATGATTTATATCCCGACGTTTCGAACACTTTGCAGTGGACGTGGTCACGGGGTGACTAATTGATTTTATTTGTCACTTGAGTTATTAAGAAATTATTACTACCGTCTGTAATTTTTTGAACTACCGTCTGAATTTTTTAATCATAACATTCCCTATGCACGCAGTATTCGCTCACGGTGTCCAGAGGTCTTGCAGTATGGCGTTGGCCTTGTGATTTAATTAATTTAATGACTGGATCCCAAGCCGGTGGTACTTGCCAACCATCTTCTCTATTGAAATTTGGGTGTTTCTTAATTTCAATAGCCTCGCGTAACATTCTTGGCATGTACCGGGTCTCTCTAGCGAGGATTTGTGGATTATCAAATCGAATGTAATGGTTGGGTTTGTCCAGAGCATGTTCACAAACTGCAGACTTGGTCGTGTTGCATAAATTATAGTCTGTGCTTTAGGATTGTCTATGGTTGTGATTATTAGTCTATGGGTTCTCCCAATAAATGTCTCACGTGCAATGTAACACCGAGTTTTATTTAAACAATTAACCCAGCAGCCCTGCACATATCTAGCAAATATGTGACAGTGGCGACGAGGATAAAAAGAAAACAGTGAAAGTTTTACGTGTTACGTCCGTAAACTACAAGAAAGATAGTAGAATAATTTCGTCTTGTTACGTCGGACGAAATTTCACAAAATGGCGGCTGCTGGGCTCTCACTGCCTGAGTTTTCAGCTGCAAAATGCACATTTAAGGTGTACAAACAGGTGTTTGAAAACAAAATGAAGATCCACGAGGTGGATGAAACGAAGTGGTCACAATATTTAATCTCGTTTATAGGTTTTGACATGGTCACGTTGCTATCAGAACTCTGTTTCCCGGAAACACCACAGGATAAAACGTATACTGAATTAGTGGAACTTGTTGAAAAACACTTGGAGCCACAGCAATCAGAAATCGCGGAAACATATAAGTTTATGAAACGTGAACAGTTGGCAAACGAGTCAATCTCTGAGTTTGTGGCGGCATTAAAGAAAATGGCACAGACGTGCAACTTTACCACACATTTAGAAAGATGTCTAAGAGATAAATTCGTTCATGGATTAAAGAGTGAAAGCATAGTTAAAAGATTATTTGGTGAAGAAAATTTAACGTTTGCAAAAGCCGTGAAGATAGCAATGAGCATGGAGCTGGCGGAGAAGGGAGCAAAATTAATAACTGCTGGCAGTTCTGGGCAAGAAAGCTCAGACATACACAAAATAAGTAAAAAACAGGTGAACATTAAATGTCATTGCTGCGGGAAGATGGGGCATGTAAAACCCCAATGCAAATTTAAAGAGGAAGAATGTTTTAAATGCCACAAGAAGGGGCATATGGCAAGTGTTTGCAAAACAAACAGTAACAAAACTTTCAAACCCAAGAGGGTCCATGAAATTACAAATGATGAAGAATTTTCTGTTATGCAAGTTAGTGAAGTACAATTGAATAGTGAATCTGTGGGTGATAGTTATGATTTGTCTAGTTTATTTCAGAAAACAGAGAGTCAATTAAATATTAACAAAGTGGTATCAATAGATGAGAAGCGTCCAAGTCCTTGGTATATAACTTTAAAAATTAATAATGTAAATATATCATTTGAAATTGATTGTGGATCAGATGTCACGTTAATGCCTGAATCTATGTTCATAGCATCCTTTCCTAATTTAAAATTATTTCCATGTAACCTAAAGCTATCAGGATATGGTGGTAACAATATCACTGTATTGGGTAAGACAAATGTAAATATTAAAATTATAAATGAAAAATACTTAGCAACATTGATTATTGTCAAAGAAGGTAAAAAGCCATTGTTAGGTAGGGATTGGCTGAGTGCTATGAAAATTGATTGGCAAACTTGTATGAAACGGTGCAATTTAATTATTCACCAAGATTCACAAATTAAACTTAACAATTTAGTAGAAAAATATAGTGATATATTTTCAGGGGTTCCAGGCGAAATTAAAGGTACTGTAGGCACTTTAAAATTAAAAGAAGCTAATATTAAACCCATTGCATTTAAACCAAGAAGAATAGCTTATGCTGTAGAAAATTTAGTTAAAAAGGAGCTTGACAAGTTATGTACCGAAGGTAAAATGTATAGAGTGACAAATAAAGAAACAGGCACATGGGCTACACCCATAGTGACCATCATTAAAGGACCTCATAATATAAGAATTTGTGGGGATTACAAGGTAACAATAAATCCATTTTTGGAGGTGCCAAATCATCCAATCCCTGTCATTGAAGACATTTTTGCAAAATTAAATAAAGATGATCAAAATGTTAAAACAGTATTTAGTAAAATTGACTTAAGAAAGGCATATATGAACAGGCGAATGGATGAGGAGGCACAAAAGCTTATGACAATTACCACACCATGGGGGTTGTATAGACCAACGTTCATGATGTTCGGTATGTCACCTGCTCCACAGGAATGGCAAGATTTTATGGATGAACACTTTAATATGCCAAATGTATATTGTTTCATTGACGATATTTTGGTTGCAAGTAGTGATGTGGATTGCCATTTAAAAACTTTAGAGTGTATATTTCAAAAACTTAAAAATTTAAATATTAAAGTAAATAAAGAGAAAACTGTGTTGATGTCCCCACAATTAGAGTATTGCGGGCATGTGATTGATAAGGAAGGCATTCACAAGACACCAGGGCACATCAAGGCCATATTGGAAGCACCACAACCTGAAAATATTAAAGAATTACGTAGTTTCCTTGGCACTATTAATTTTTATCATAAATTTCTAAAGAATGCTGCTGAAAATTTAAAACCTTTATATACATTACTAAAGAATTCAGAAAAATGGGTATGGTCTAAGCAACAAGAACTAGCATATGAATGGGCCAAGAAAGCTATTGTATCAGAGCAAGTATTAATACATTATAATCCAAAGCTACCAGTTGTATTGAGCTGTGACGCTTCCAAGTATGGGTTAGGAGCTTGTTTAGCTCATGAAATTAGGTTAGGTAATAATATTGTTGAACGCCCTATTGCTTTTGCAAGCAGAACACTCAATGAAGCAGAAGTAAAATATTCACAAATAGATAAAGAAGCCTTAGCCATTATATGGGCAGTTAAGAAATTTGATTTGTATTTAAAAGGTAGAACATTTACATTAGTTACTGACCATAAACCACTGATATCTATATTTAATCCAAATAAAACAGCTGGTAGTATATATGCAGATAGAATGACTAGGTGGGCATTAATTTTATGTAATTATAATTATGATATAAAGTACAGGACTTCACAACATAATGCTGCAGCAGATTTTCCATCTAGGTTACCAATTAAAAATAGTAATGAGGAGGATAAAATTAATCTGGAAGGCAACATTAACAGCATTGTGTTGGATAATCCACCTGTAACTTTATCTGAAATTGCCAAACATACTCAGAAAGACCCTAATTTAAGCAAGGTTTGTACTTACCTAAGAGAGGGCTGGCCAAAGTTGATTAATAGAGAGTTATGTAAATTTAAAGGCAAAGAAACTGAGTTATATATAATTAAAGATTGCATTTTATGGAGGGATAGAGTAGTTATACCTGACAGTTTAAAGGATAAAGTTTTAACTGAACTGCATTCTGGTCATTTGGGTATTAATAAAATGTTATCTTTAGCTAATAGTTGTTTTTGGTGGCCAAACATCACAAATGATATAAAAACATTAACTAATAATTGTGCAGGTTGTATCCAAAATAGGAACTTACCACCTATCAAACCTATACATAGATGGGAGTGGCCAGAGGAGCCATGGAAACGTATTCATGCTGATTTTGCTGGTCCATTTTTAGGGCATATGTGGTTAATCATTGTAGATGCACACTCAAAATGGCCAGAAGTAGTTAAAATGAACAATATTACCTCCAGCAGTACAATTAAATGTCTACGTAGTATTTTTGCTAGATTTGGTCTACCGGAACAAATGGTGACTGATAATGGTCCACAATGGACATCTGAAGAGTTTAATACTTTTTGTAAGAATAATAATATTAGACACATATGTACTGCACCTTATCACCCAGCCAGCAATGGCTTAGCAGAAAGGGGGGTTCAAACCTTCAAAAGGGCCATGTTAGCATATAAGTTTGATAAAAATTGTTTAGATCATAGTATACAGCATTGGCTATTAGCTTATCGTACAGCACCACATGCCACAACAGGCAAGGCACCATGTGAGTTAATGTTAGGTAGAAAACTTCGTACACGTTTATCTTTAATAAAAAAAGATGTAATTATTCCTCGGCAGTTGATTTGTAAGAAACCTGTAAAGCAATATTTGCCAGGTGATAAAGTACTGATCGCATCATATGATAACTCTCAAAAATGGTTAGATGGTGTTATTGAAAAACCAGTAGGAAATGTTATGTATGATGTGCACACTGACAAAGGCATACTCACCAGGAATGTTGCTCAGTGTTTGCCTAACTATAGTGTACCTAATGAAAGTGTATTGGAGCAAGAAAAAGAATCGGAGAAATTAGAAGTAAATAAGCCGTTAATTAACAAAGAAATACCAAGTAACATTGCTAATTCTCCTATTCTAGTGCAGCCAGAAGTGCGTAGAAGTGCACGTACTCATAAGCCTGTTCAGAGACTTGATTTGTAGTAATTTAAAAATTTAATAAAAATTAGAAGAGAGGAGTGTTGCATAAATTATAGTCTGTGCTTTAGGATTGTCTATGGTTGTGATTATTAGTCTATGGGTTCTCCCAATAAATGTCTCACGTGCAATGTAACACCGAGTTTTATTTAAACAATTAACCCAGCAGCCCTGCACATATCTAGCAAATATGTGACAGGTCGAGCGTCTGTTCTTCATGTCAGTTATGTGTTCTTTTATCCGGATACCGATGCTCCTCTTTGTTTGCCCAATGTATGATAACCCGCATTCACAATCAAGCTTGTAAACACCTGCATCTTGTAGGGGGATATTGCTCTTGACCGGTCTTAAAAATTGGCTAATCTTCTTGTGCGGCTTGAAGTAAGTTTTAATTGAAGCTCGTCTTAAGATATTGCCAATTTTGTCAGTGATGCCCTTGATGTATGGTAAGATGGCAGGTTGTCGCTCAACTGTAGGAGGCTTGGGGCGGCTTCTGTGACGCATTCGTGGGAGTTTGTGATTGTTGCTTCGCAGTACTTGTTTCACATGCAGAAGCTCTTCCTCGAGGTGGTCAGTGTCACAGATGCCGTGTGCTCTCTGTAACAAAGATTTGCCTACGGTAGTCAACTGACATGGATGGTGATGGGAGTTACCATTGAGATATTTATCTGTATGGGTGGGTTTCCTATACACAGTATGACCAAGAGAGTTGTCAGGATTTCTGATGACTGAAATGTCAAGGAAAGCTAAGGATTTATTGACCTCAGACTCCATAGTAAATTGGATTTTATCATGTAAAGAGTTTAAATGATTTAGGAATGCAGGAACATTATTTTTGGGGAGGACGGCAAAAGTATCGTCTACGTACCGTTTGTAGATCTTCGGCATAGCCACAGCTCTGGTGAAAGCCTTCTCCTCGAAGTCTTCCATGAAAATATCGGCGACAACGGGGGAGACTGGAGAGCCCATTGCTACACCATCGATCTGTATGTAGAATTTATTATCCCAGAATAGGTAGCCAGATGTTAGGCAGTGTTCTAGTAGTTCTGCATATTCTATGGGTAGGTCGTGCTCAGTTAGTTTTTTCTTGACAATTTCAATGCAATCATGTACAGGTAAGGTAAGGTACCTGTACAGGTACAGATAAATGCGTTTTAAACCGTTAAAAGTTGTTTAATTGCAATGTATAGTAATCGCGAAAACCTAAGAAAATATTATATACCAGTATTTCAATTATTAAGGTAATATAGAACTATTGAATGTAATATCAAGTAGGTAATATTGAATGTAATATAATGGAAAAAAATATGGTCAACTCAAAGGCAGTAATGCCAACTTAGCGCTTTCAGCGCTAGATCTGACGTTTTTTTCTTACTGCCCAATAACAAACTATAAATGATTGTTTACTATTATTTTATTATTATTGTTTGGAATTAATAATTATTATTATTAGACCGAAATGGATCTAAACGTAAAGAAATTTAACTGTTTCAATTAAATAAGAATTAATTTCCAAAGAACAATTATCACACGTTTTGAAATGCAATCCAAGCCAAGCAACAAGCACAGCAACGCAACCAAATGAAATGAACTGTCTGTCTATACAGTCTTATATTTACTTATTTAGCGTTGTTTTAATTTTATTTAAGATATTTCGGGTATTATTGACCGTAACGTTAACAGAGTGTCAGTTTTGAATATATAAAATAATATATCACAAAGTTTATAATACAAACCACTCTTACAAAAAGTATCTTATCAAAAACGCTGCTGTTGATTTTGTGTTCACATCTCGTGTTCCATAGTTAAAATACCACATTTGCAAAATGAGTGAGTATGCTATTAATTAATTAGCGGTGTTCTATCACAGACATTAAAAGTAACTGTACACGTACACGTATCTGTTTGTAAATTATTTAAATTTTATAATACAAAAATTGTAACCTCAAACTTACATTTCAGCTATGGACATCCGCCCAAACTACACTATATACATAAACAATCTCAATGAGAAAATCAAGAAGGAAGAATTAAAGAAATCTTTATACGCTATTTTCTCACAATTTGGCCAAATTCTGGATATTGTCGCATTAAAAACATTGAAGATGAGAGGGCAGGCCTTCGTCATATTCAAAGAGATATCCAGCGCCACAGTTGCTTTGAGGAGTATGCAAGGATTCCCTTTCTATGACAAACCAATGGTTAGTAGTCATATTTTGCATACAATATAGGTTCCAGTGTCAGATCAGGTCTTAGGACAAGATGTTGTGGTGCCACATTTTAAGGCCACGAAATTTCTAGAAAATAAAATTGAACCTAAATTTCGGTGTTGGCTTTAGAATATGACCGCACGAAATTAGGGTTAATAGTGATGGCATTTTAAAGGGGTAGGTCTCCCCTTTCAAATGAAAGGTGATGTGTCCCCTCTCTCCCCGTCACCTTTCCCCTCTCTCCCCGTCCCCTTTCCCCTCTTAAATCGTGCCGTCATATTCTAACAGGGAAATAATACACATAGAAGTACTACTTCATACAAATCTATTTTGAATATTAAGAATCGAACACAAAAACAAATGCACAAATGAAATGATAGTCTGAAATGTTTGAAGTAATAAAACGTTTAGATGACCAAATTAATTAAACAATAAAGTATACATTTGCTTGCTATTTGTATGGCATACTATTCTAAGTCTACTATTGTATGGCGGGTCAAGTTTGTCAAGTCAAGTTTTGTCATCTGCTCGTCGCGTCATAAGAATGGTTTATACAATAATGAACACTGGAAAAATTACAATATCTGATATTTAGGCAGTAATAGAAATCTTTTTTTTTAAAGTCAATTTATTTTATACAAACATTTTATATATTTGCGAACATTTACATGTATATATTTTAAAACACTTGTTCATTAAATAAATACTCAATTAGTTACGTCCCTCTGAAAAGAGTTAGTTTATTTAACTTCTGCCCCGAGGAATGAAGTAACAAATCTGTTGGTGGTGAACGCCGATTGATGTTATCTAAGGCCAATGTTGCAGGCCGCACGTTACCGTTCAACGGGGGGATGTAGGGGTGGAATATGGAAATGAAAACACTGTTCTAGTTCACATTAAACCACAGGGGTGCGGAGGAAGCGGCAGTGGCAACGAGCTTACTTTACTTGTTAGGCTTAGTTGTTATCTTGAGTGATGGGGGCGAACTGGCTTGCTGGTCGTTGGAGCTTTGCTCTTTTATAGCGAGCTTGCTGCCCAAGCGATTCCCCGTTCCCTGGGGAAGTTTTATTGCTATTCGCTTCCTGTTTTTATACATAATATCTAGGGTATAAGTTGTACATTTTTGGGTCGGTCCTCTTTTTGCACGGAGGATAAAGACTATTTTAGATGGCGAAGTATAGGTATTTAGTCTTCTAATTGTTTCTATTTTATTTTCCCTGCCTCCCTTTTTGAGTAACAAGGGGTATGGGAGGTCTGAGGGTGTATGGCTGTCTAGTGGCGCCGATACCGGAACTTCGCCATCTAGCCCGCAACTTTATATGCTTTAAAGCTTATACCTAAATAAAACACACTGCGGGCGGTAGTCTTTATTGTGAATCTTATTCTAGTACCCCGACTTATAACCTAGGTGTCCTAACATATTTTTGTTAGGTTATAACATAACCTAACAGGGGCATTCAATAGCTATCTATAACTGTAGCTGTAACACCATCTGAAAATGTAATATTATCACTTATTTTTATTAATTAGACTACAATATGTACATATCGGTATCAATAACAAAAAAATAATCGTACTATACAAATAGGAATTCCAGTTTTCGCAATCATCTGCCTTCCCCTGTTAGACATATAAATGTCTTGTATTTTAAAATGCAAAGAACATATTTGAGTCCTCTTAGTTGGACACCAGTCATATTCTAAGTGAGTCGTTCTAAACGAACAGCTTTTTATCCAAAATTCCCTACTAGTTAATTCTCATGGAAATCTGAAAGAATTTTTTTTTTCATTATCGATAAGGACTGTTGCATAACACCATCTCTATAGTAAACAACCACGAAATTCCAATTTAATTTTAGCTATTATTTCAATGTACCTATACATGGAATGAAATCCCATGGTCTTTATGATGATCAGTAGTTTATTTATGCTCCATTTCACACAATAACTAAACTTTTAAGCCACGCCTACTGCGGCGACTCTTCAGTGTCATCATTTTTAAGGCTTAGTGGTGTTTCTATGTGTTATTATTTCCCTGTATTCTAAATATTTACCAAATTTCGACCTAGTTTTTGACATTTTGAAACTTTCCTTTAGAATTACCTAGTTTTTATATGTCCTTATGTTTTGTTCTGAATTTCCAATCATTGGAAAATTCAGTGCCTCTGCAAATTTGGCACAATACTCGACAAATACGGACTAACATTAATGATGTTGAATGAGTAGTGTACAGAGGTGAACTCTCATTTGTACGCACTGGATTTTTGCACTAACCCAGTCATTCTCAAAGTGGTTCATTGGAACTTTCTAGATGCTGATAGTTTTAATAACAAAAATCGGGTCAACAACAGCTAAAAATAGACCCCTTTACCACTGCTATTCATTTGTTAGTTCAAAATATTTATGATTCCAATAGGTACCTAAAAATATAGGGTTTTATCTCTATGTACACTGTAAAAAAATCACATGTAAAAATGCATGAAATACCAATACAAATTTAATAGTTTGAGTAAGTAAAGTAAGTTTGGGAAACCCTGCACTAAACTATCAAGTTATATGACTTTTTGGCCTTTGTTTTCTTTATTACTTGCCCTGTAACTCCAAGATGTGCTTAACTGATCAAAGAACTGCATTAGCCAGGAAAGACGCCAATACAACTGTCGTACTTGATATAGTGTTGTCCTGTGAGATGGCTACCTAAATCATTTTTTGCAAGGAAATATTATATGTTTCTATTTTTTGGATACTAATAAATATCTAGTTCTGTACATTTAACTGCATTTAACTTTGTAAAATGTATTTCATTTTACTCATACAAAAAAGTGATTTTTATAGCACAAGTTTATACAATCTACTACTATTTGGATTGTATTTTTTATGAAATTGTATTTCTATGTACAGAGAATCCAATATGCAAAGATTGACAGTGATATCATTGCAAAGATTAAGGGCACCTTCCAAGAGAGGCCTAAGCGTCCAAAGATGCCTAAAGGCACTGATGATAGTAAAAAGAAGAAGAATAAGGAAACAGGTCGCCCACTAATGCCTGGTATGGTCCCTCCGAGCCTCCTGAACAGTGTGAATGTGGAACAACCACCTAACCAGATCCTGTTCCTTACCAACCTGCCTGATGAGACTTCAGAAATGATGTTGTCTATGCTTTTCAATCAGTAAGTCTTTTTAAATTTTTCTCTTATATAAACATCATATAAGGGGAAGCTTCAGATTTTTAATGTCCCATCATTACATCAAAGGCAATTTAAGGCAGCCCCTTGAACTGTTGTACAATAATGTCATTGAACAACTTTACAAACAACACAAACTTGCACACAAACAAGTTTCATTCAATACACTCCCTAAATGATGAAAAAACATTGCTCAATCTGTAAAATTGCACAATATAATTGATTGTCTAGGGCAGTGATGGATGGGCAAACTACGGCCTGCAGGCCGTATTTAACCTTTTTTGTCTGGCTAACAAAAAGGTAACTATAACAACTGTGACACTACAAACCGCTATTATACCTAAATCTGGCACTCCACTGCTTCTAATGAGCAAAGTCCATCTTTGTCTTTGGATAAGACCTACCTAGGTAAACAAACATAAGCAACAATCGATGACACGTTGTAGAAATGGTTCATTGTCCTCTTTTGCTATGCACGCGCTGGTGTATAACCCTGTTTCACTCTCACCACAGATTTTCTCAAAGTGAGACTGCTCTATCTGTCCTCCTTTGACAATGTGTGAGTGTTCGCGACATTTGTAGGCGTTGGTAGATGGTTCTCGAACACTCCTGTGGTGGATATTAGATATTACTATCTTCTGGCAGAGAGGATGGCAAGTGGTGGTAAAAAATGAAAAGTAGATTCTGAGTATCATACATTTATAAAAGAGTGGACATGGAATTTTTTTTAATGTATGTAAGGATAAAGATTTTAAGGATAAAGATTTTAACTTGGCACAACATTTTTCAACTAAACATAACAAGTCAAAGTACTTTGCTATGAACAATGAAGAAAGAAAAAAATTAAATGTGCGGTCAGGGGACCCCTGTCAGGAACAAATATCCTCACGCATTATTTTTTAAACTCCGAATGTAATTCGAAATAAAATCTTATGTATTTTTTTTTATTTTGTATCATATTTTCAATGCAAATAATTTAAAATAAGGAATCAAATCAAAATCAATATCAATTCAAAATTTAGGTTATACAACCGGCCACGCACTAGTCTGCACGTCTGTTATTCTGCTTGAGTCTCGCTCTCGATAGTCGCACGCACACACACACAGAGAAAGAGAAAGGCGTGTGGAGGGGGTAAAAATCTTACGTGATCATTTTCATTTTCTCTCCAATCACAACTAGCGCAAGCCGCGTAAAGGAACTTCGTTCCAATAGTGTGTGGAAAATCTTTTAAAGGCACTGATATCACAACATAATATTTATGAAGCAAAATAATTCTCGCTTGTCAAGAAAAACCATAACCACGCGCATTAAGGAAAATTAGAACTCAGCTATCCAGATAATAATAAAATAATGATGAAGATTTAAATATTTTTTAATTGCATGGACATCAGCGACACTGCGCAGTTGATATTTGTAAGAGGAATAGATGAAGAATTTAACATAACCAAAGACTGGCACATTTACAATCACTAAAAAGAAAAACAACTGGACAAATTAATTTACGATGCGTTTTGTAAAGGTCTTTCAGACATGACGAAGCGACATGACGACATGTGTAATGTGACAACCCACGGTGCACCTAATATGGTGGGCAATAAATCTGGTTTTGTGGGTATATTCACTAAAGAAACCCCAATCACAACACAGTCTTTGTTAGGGGTGTACGCCGATTTGGCGATCGGGTGTTGGCTCAGCAATCTGGCTCGGAGAACCAGATGTTAAAGTTGCACGCCGATGGCTATCGAAGGCCAATGTTGCAGGCCACACGTCTTAGCTCTAACAGGGGGGGTGTAGGATTCAGGCTTGCCGGTCTTGATGTTACAGGGATCTCGGCAGATCAGGTGTTGGGGTGAATACGGAAATAAAACGCCGCTCTGGTTTACATTAACACAGGGGTGCGGAGGGAGCGGCGACGGGCAGCAAGCTCACTTTTCTTCTATATGTTAATTACTACTCAAGTGCTGAGGACGAACTGGCTTGCTGGCTGTTAGGCCTTTGCCTTTTTATAGGGGTTTGCTGCCCTAGCGATCCCCCCGTTCCCTGAGGAAATTTTAATGCTATTAGCTCTCCACTTTTGTACATAATATCTAGGTTACAAGTCTTATTTATCTGGGCCGGTCCTCTTATTGCACGGAGGATAAAGACTATTTTCGGTGGCGAAGTTTAGGTATTTTCCTTTTAATTTCCTTTTTCTCTTATTGTCCCTCCCCCCCCCCCCTCTGTGAGTAGCAAGAGGTGTGGGAGGACCGGGGGTGCACTGCTTTCCAGTGGCGCCGATACCGGAACTACGCCACCTAGCCCGCAACTTTTGTTCTAGAACTTATATCTAAATGAAACACACTGCGGGCGGTAGTCTTTATTTTAAACCTTATTCTAGTTCCCTGACTTATAACCTAGGTATGCTAGTACTTTGGAGAGCGAGAATAAGACATACAAAAAAATATAAGACAACACAATAAACATAAGTAAATGAGATGTTGTAAATACGTAAACACAATAGTATATCATAATCCTTAACATTTTACATTATATCAATACCTTATCTAATCATTTTATATAACATCGACATCTTATGATAACGTGTTATGTATGTGTTAACATTTTATTATTCCGGAGGAAGGGCACGTGAATTTCATTCTTGACCAAAATCGTGCCGCTTAAATTTTACTACTTGCGGAACTCTGTTTAGACGGCCCTCTTTTCCTCCGAAATGTGTGATGTTAGCACATACATATTTCGCGCACTGATTCTATATTGTACACATAGGTATATAGGCACCGCACTTTCACTATTCACTATTCTGTCGTGCACAGTCTTCTTGCACTGCATTATTCTCCAGGATGTTATATGTAAAGTTGCAATAGACATTAAACACGTACTTGATATTGTCGTTAAGTTAATCAACTGTATTTGATCATGTGGCTTACTACACTAGCAATTTCAGGAATTTCTCAAATATGAAGAAGCTGAGTACGGAGATGTTCTCTACCACACCAATGTGAGAGGGTTAAGTTGTGGCAATGCTTTTCGACGTGTCTGGTATCTGAAAGACGAAATAGAATGTTTCCTCAAAAACCATGGAAAATGGAATGACTTCAAGATTATAAAAGATGAGGACTGGCTTGCATACTTTGCATTTTATACTGATCTACAACACTTCAACGCACTCAATACGAAACTGCAAGGCAAAAATCAGTTCCTGAGTGAACTTTGTGTTATTTAAAAGCCTTTAAAATAAAACAAGCTCCTCTGTGCTTGCATCGAGAAAAATGATCTTTCGCCCTTTGAAAGGTTGAATACTGTTATAGGCCGAATGTTGGCTTCCAACTAGGGGTGTAGGGGTGAAATTACTGAAATAAAAACGGTTGGCTTCCAACGAGGGATGTAGGGGTGGAATTACGGAAATAAAAACGCTGCTCTAATTCACATTGAACCACAGGGGTGCGGAGGAAGCGGCAGCTGGCAGCGAGCTTACTTTGACGAACTTGTTACATATCTCCAGTAAGGAGTCGGACAGATCAATGGTACAAATCAAGAGGTGGCTTAAGTGAGGAGAACGAACTGGCTTAAGTGAGGAGAATGAACTGGCTTAAGTGAGGAGAACAAACTGACCACGAGTTTATAGTGAGCTCGATGCCCTTGCGATCCCCCCGTTTCCTGAGGAAGTTTAATGCTATTCGCTCACATACAATTTATACAGGTTCTAGGTTATAAGTTACACATAATTGGGTTGGTTCCCCTCTTATACGGGGAACAAGGCTATTTTCGATGACGAGATACAGGCCCTTTAACTAATACTTAATCTTTAGTTGTTCTCCTCCCCTGTTGAGTAGCAAGGGGTTGGGGAGGGCCTCAGATACCTGCCACTGCGTCATCTAGTCCGCAACTTTATATGCTCTATACTAATACCAAATAAAACACACTGCGGACGGTAGCTTTTATTTCTAGATCTTATCCTAGCCCAACTTATAACCCAGACAACCCTAGCACAAATATGGAGAGCGAAAACAATATACATTAAATACAGGCATTAAACACATAAACATAGGAATAGCAATAATTTAAAATAGTACAACATCTTATAAAATACTGTTAAGGACAAATATATACACGATACATAATAAAACGTAGTAATACAATAGTAAATAGTGTATGTACTAACATTGCATTATCTCGGAAAAAAGGTGTATGGATTATTTCATATGCGTCTATTCGCGTACGCCCCCCGGAATTCGCCGTGCGCTCTTTACTGTTTGCGCAACTCTGTTTGGACGACTCTTTTCCTTCCGAAATGTGCGATGTCAGCACATACATACTACGCGCACTGAGTTTATTTACACATTCATGGGCACTGCACTTTCCCTACGCACTTATTATTCTGTCTTGCACAAATACCTTAGCACAAGTTTAAGCAGATAACACAAAGGAGTTTGTCACTTCCTTGAAGACTTCATGACCAATTTGATAATTGACTTGGAAGATTTCAAAGGACTGGAAATATTTCTGGAAATTTTTTCTATGCCGTTTAATATGAACCCTGAAGGAGTACCTCCTGCAATGCATTAGAATTAATTGAATTGCAGTGCAGCACTGAGCTCAGACAAGCCTTTTCAATCAAATATAAAATGAAAATTTTCAATCAAGGATAAAACATCGAAACATCGTGCAAAATGCCCAAAAACTCATGTCAATGTTTGCGTCATCTTACATCTGCGAGCAAGCATTTTCTCAAATGAAATAAATAAAGAATAATATTTAAAACAGACTCACAGACTATCTATCAGCAACATTAAAAATAATTTGTTCACAAATGAGTCCAGCATACGAAGAAATGATGAAATTAGAATTAATCACATAGGCAGTTTCATAGGTCACACATTCCCAATTCCAGCAAGGAATGATCGTCAGCCCTCGCATGAAATCCAATCCATCGGACACTGACCTCAGCAAGCACATTGTCTTATACACATGGGATATATAACTTTAAAATGCCACAGTGGCCATGCGGGTTGGCGAGTTGACTCTTAGAGGTGGCGTAGTTCTTAAACTTGTGATAGCGGCTTTGTTATTCCAGTTTGTTATTCAACGTTCATAGTAACTTGTTTTTTTTCAGATTCCCTGGTTTCAAAGAAGTTCGACTGGTGCCAAACAGACATGACATTGCTTTTGTTGAGTTTGCAAATGAAATGCAATCGGCTGCAGCTAAAGAAGCACTGCAAGGTTTCAAGATAACTCCTACACATGCAATGAAAATTACCTTTGCGAAAAAATAGTATTATTGTAATTTTAGTAAATAAAGAATATCTTTCTGAGAACTGTTTTGAGCATTGCACTACGCCTGAACAATCTCTCTTGGCTGTGATTAGTTATTTAAGCGCATAAAATCCTTTTATTTTCTCTAACACCTTTTACTTTATGGGAGAAGGGGTTTCACAAAACTAGCTAAAGTAGCAGTTTAATTAGAAAAAAAATTCTTCAGTATTAATTACTGTGCTTCCACATGTACCTGCCATGACTTCTTGTACTTTTAGTGTCAAATTTTATTTGACAACATTCCTCATTGATTAATTGTTGCATGAAATTAGCTTCCCACCATTATTGTGTCCATGTCCATTTATCGTCAATGGGAAGCCTCAATTTGATGTATAGTTAGTTATGCTAACATCCTATTGTCGGCGCCATCTCTTTTACATGGTACACTATTAGATGAATGGAAATAATTAAAACGGGAGTTATGAATTTTCAAATGCGAAAATTATCCTGATAATTTAAACTCATTTCATTAACGAGTAAATATAACTTTCTAAAAAGTTACATAAATATGGTTAAAAACTTTTTTTACATACAAGTTACATGGAATCATGAAAACTTACATAAAATGTAAACAATGTAATTTTCTGGCACCACAGTTGGGCGAAGTATCGACGACGAACGAGATACGAACAATATATCACGGAAATGAAAAGAGAGATAAGAATCTTTTTGATCTAAAGATATAGGTATATATCACTTATCTAGCTTAGTACAATAATACCATGAAAATAAGTCTCACCGATGTACCTGCGCAGTAGACACATTTTAGGAGCGCGGTAAACATCATTCCACCAATGGCAATGTGGAATATTTCGCGCGCTGAAATCTTGCGCCATTATTGGTCCATCGATTTCGCGGTAAATGGCGGCCGGTCGTGTCGTGCGTCGGGCGCCGTCTTGTCCATCAGTCGACTCTCAGATTGCAGACTGAACCTGCGTGTTTCGACGATAATTACACTTAGTGGCAAATAAAGTGGTTACTGATATTTATTATGACTTCTCTTAAAAGAGGGCGGCCTTTGAAGAGTCAAACGAGAGAAATTATTGTAAATGTTCACCGCTTTATAGAAAAAGAAGCACAAGAAGTCAAGAATCAAGTTTTTAATAAAGACTATTTTCAGCAAATTATTAAACGGACATGCCAAGCGACTGGCATTTCTACAAAAACAGTTTCTAGGATTTTAAAAGAGAGCGAATCATCTCACGGTGCTTCAACAAGTACAGGCCCTACGTTCAGTACGCCCAAAAAAAATTCACCGCCTACAACTAGATGATTTTGATTATCAATTGATTCGACGAAAAATACATGACTTTCATTTAGTTGAGAAACAAGTGGTTACTGTAAAATCGCTCCTGAGTAAATTACAAGAAGATATCAATTTTAGTGGCGGGAGAGAAACTCTTAGAAAAATTCTGCAGCAACTTGGTTTCAAATTTAGAAAAGTGGAAACGAATAGGAAAATATTAGCTGAAAAAGACGATGTGAGATTACTACGAATGAAATATCTCAGAGAAGTAAAGAGATGCAGAGAAGAAGGCAGAGAGATTATATATGCAGATGAAACGTATGTGCACACAACGCACATACGTCTCTGGAAAGGAACGTCTCTGGTCGGACAGAAGTGGCAAGGGATTAAAAAAGCCCTTATCAAAGGGTCAAAGACTGATAATTGTTCATGCCGGTGGAGCCAATGGATTTATACCAAACGCGTTATTAATTTATAAATCTTCCCAGACAACCGGAGACTACCACAAGGAAATGAATAGAGACAATTTCGAAAAATGGATAAACACTAAAGTCATTCCTAATTTGAAACCAAATTCTGTTTTTGTCCTAGATAATGCAAGCTACCACAATACCTTAATAGAAAAAGCCCCAAACTCCAATTCTATTAAAAGGCAGATGCAACAATGGCTCACTAATAAAAATATAGATTATAATCCAGAATCATTAAAACCAGAATTGTATCAAATAATTAAACGGTGCAAACACGAATACGTCCAGTATTCATTAGACACTATCATGGAATCGCATGGCCACAAGGTTTTGAGACTTCCGCCTTATCACCCCGATTTTAACCCAATAGAAAATATTTGGTCTCAAGTCAAAGGTCATATCAGCAAATTTAACGTTAATATGAATCTTACGGAATTAAGACGACTTTTAGAGGAAAAAATTTCGTCAATAACACCAGAAGATTGGCGCAAAGTTGTTGATCACGCCATAAAATGTGAAAACGAATTCATGACATTGGAACAAGCACTTGACGACCACATGGATGGATTTATTATTAATACTAACGACTCGTCCTCTTCGTCGTCAATAGATTCAAATGCCAGCAATACAAGCAGTGAAATAGATGGTTAACTTCCACTAGATTTTTTTTTCACAATTATTGTTTTTGTATTTAATTTTTCGTGTCTAATAAAAATAATATTTTTAGTGTAACATATGTTTTTTTTAACTTTGAAGTTTAAAATTTAGTTTTAATTTTTTTTATTTAATATAGACCCAATTAAGTTGTCCGACAGTGTACGAATCGTGTGAACGGGTCAGAGCGGGATGCACGGTGTTTGGGGTTCTGTTTGGGTTCTTGATTAAGACTTTTTAATAGTTTTATTATCACATTTTATTTCGTCACGTCTTACATCGTTTTCAGTCATGACACGAGAGGAGCCGGAAAGGGAAGGACATAGACTAAAAGTATTTTTAATAGACAAACAAATCATAGACTACAACATGCCCTTTTTTCTAAAGAAAAAATATTATTTAACACATTGGTTTTACATTGACGTTTGGAATGACATTGACACCGTGACATAAATTATAACCATATTTTTCAACAAGTTTCGTTATTAAAACAATACAATATTAAATGACAAATTACTGTAAAACAACAAAATTAAATTGAATAAAAGTGAATTAGTGATTATATGCATGTCCAGACTGAATTATTTTACTATATTAATTCCTATTACTAATTGTACACAAACTGTTTATAGTCGTCAATTACATTAATTTTACAAATCAAATTTCTGTGTTTTCTTTAATAATCTACCTCTCGAACTGTATTTTCCATCAGTGCATTGTCTTTCAGCTATACTAGCGTCGTTATTACCCTTCGAGGAAGACATTACACTTTCGTCGACATTGACAAATATTGGAGATTTTAATACATTTTCTGACTCCAGACCTGATTCTACCGATAAGAATGATTCAGAATCTTCACTCTGTGACTTAGAAGTTGGACTTGACTCATGAAAGAAGATAAATACACAACTATCATCCTCTTCATTTACAATTTTTGACTTTTTAAAAGATTCTGACTCCGACTTATGAATCTCTTGACTTGGATTTACAACATTATAAGTTTGTAGACTTGAACTAGGTTCACAAAACTTAACTTTCTTTTGTTTAGACTTTGAGACATAATTATGACTTGAGTTTTGCTTACATGACTTATAATTGAAGCGAATATGATGACTATTTCTACGATAAGTTACATTATTAAGATCTTTGACAATGAATGATCTTGGATATTTTGTTTTAGACACAATAATACCTTTTGTCCATATAATATCTCTTGGATTTTTCTTAAAATAAATCTGGTCATTTATGTGAAACTCTGGGTAGGTTTTGCAATTTTTATTATAATATGCTCTAGTCCTTAATAAGTTGCTTTCTTTCTTTTCTGAGTGTTCTGAATGCTTAACAATTTTAGGTCTTAAGTTTTTTATCTGGTTAGGCAGTTTTGATCGTAAATTTCTAGACATTAAAAGCTGTGCAGGCGAATTAAGATTACCTCTAGGTGTATTTCTGTATTGCAACAATCCGATGTATGGATCAGATCCCGATTCATTGCTTTTTCTTAGTATATTTTTCACTACTCTAACTGAAACTTCTGCTAGCCCATTTGATCTTGGAAAATGAGGACTTGAAACGATATGTTCTATATCCCATTCCTGTAAGAAGTCTTTAAATTCTGTGGAGTTGTACGGTGGACCTCCATCAGAGACTAATTGCATCGGAATACCGTGACATGCAAAAATAGACTTTAAGTGTGTTATGACATTAGACGTTCTACTATCTTTCTTTAAGTTTGCGATTTCTATGTAGTTAGAGTAATAATCGACCACTAATAAATATTTATTACCTTTGTATTCAAATAAATCTGTTGCTAATTTTTGCCAGGGAAATAAAGGTTGTTCATGAGACAGCATTGGTTGTTTTGTTTTATTTGAAGAATAAATTGCACATGTTTCGCATTGTCTGACTTTATTCTCAATATCCTGACAGATGTTAGGCCAATAGACTACTTGTCTAGCTAAGTTTTTAGTTTTTTCTATACCTTGGTGACCTTCATGTAAAATGTTTAATATTTCTGATCTCATTGACATAGGTATGATGACAGAGTTATTTTTGAAAATTATTTCATTTATCACATGAATTTCTTCTTTGATATTCCAATAAGGTAATACCAATTTGTCGCAACGTTCTTTACAATGGGGCCATCCATTTTTATAATATTCTTTAAGTTTTTGAGAAATTAAATCTTGACTAGTATGACTTAAAATTTTGTCAAGTTTTTCAGGCGAAATTGCTAAATTAGATGTCAATAAATTAATATGAATATCAATATTTGAATCTAAGTCTTCTAGACTGACTAATTCTTGATTTAAGTTAATTTCTTTGACTGGTGATCGAGACAAGGTATCTGAGATATACATCTCTGAGCCTTTTGTGTATGAGACAATTAAGTGATAAGCTTGTAATGTTATCATCATTCTTTGCAATCTTGTAGGAACTTCTCCTAAAGGTTTTTTGAATAGAGTGACTAATGGTTGATGGTCTGTTTCGACATAAATTGGTTTGCCATACAAGTATTGATGAAATTTCTTACATCCGAATACTATAGCGTAAAGTTCTTTTTCTATTTGAGCATAGTTAATTTGACTTTTATTTAATGACTTTGAGGCATATGCTATTGGATGCTTATCATGTAAGATTACAGCACCGACTGCATTTTGGGATGCGTCGACAGACAATCTTATAGATTTTTTTATATCATAATGGACTAATACGGGTGACTGACATAGTAATGACTTTAATTTTCTGAATTGTTGTTCATGTTGGTCTAACCATTGCCATTTATTTTGCTTTTTTAGCAATTCTCTCAGAAGAGAAGTTTCTTCTGCTAGATTTTGTATGTAAGAACCTAAATAGTTTATCATGCCTAGAAATCTTTGTAATTCTTTGACATTAGATGGACTTGACATTTTTGAAATGGCTTCTATTTTTGACTGATCAGGTGACACACCATTTTTATTAAAAATATGACCCACATAGCGGATTTCAGACATACCGAATTGACATTTAGACTTATTAAATTTTAGATTGACTTCAGAAGCACGTTTGAATAGTAATTCAAGTCTTTTATTGTGTTCTTCTATATTGGCTCCATAAACAAGGATGTCGTCCACAAAAATTATTATACCTGACAAATCACCGAACAATTCGTTCATAGTCCTATGGAAAATTTCACCACTAGAGTTAATTCCATAAGGCAATCTCAGAAACTTGTATCTACCGTAAGGTGTATTAAAAGTACAGAGATCACTACTCTCAGGGTCTAAACCTATAGCCCAATAACCTGAACTAGCATCTAATTTTGAAAAAATTGATGCACCGGCAACTTTAGATCTTAAATCATCAAATGTAGGGTAAGGGTAGTGAGGTCTCTTGATTGCTTCATTTAGGTTTCTAGGGTCGAGACAAATTCTTAACCTTCCGTTAGGTTTTTCGACTAAGACAATAGAATTCACCCATTTTGTTGGCTTTTCTACTTTTTCTATGACTTTAAGTTGTTCCATACTCTTCAATTCGTCTTTAAGACGATCTTCTAAAGTATAAGGTATTCTACGAACGGGACAAACTTTAGGTGGTATACAACTATCAATGTCTAGATGAGCTTTATATGGTAGATAACCAAGACCTTCGAATGTTTTTGCATATTTAGAAAGAATTTCTTGTACTGACCTTTCTTGAATTCCGAATACTCTTTTGACAATACCCAGTTTCTCACATGAATCCCAACCAATAATTGTATTACAATCACATTCAACCACAACAAAGTAAAGTTTTGTCGATAATCCATTTTCAAATTCACAATTAAGTAAACAAGTACCTAAATTTGGCACTAATTGTCCTGAAAAAGAAAAGATTTTATTATTTGTTCTAAAAATGTTGATTTTCGAGTGCGTGCTGCTCATAATTTTATCTAATACTTTCCTGCTGATGATATTTGTGTCTGCACCTGTATCAATTTGACATTTGAGTTTATAATTATTGCAACAAACATTTATTTGCCAATCTTTAGTCTTAAGGTTACTTTTATCAATTGAGTTTATGACAAAATGATCAGACATATTTTCTGATTCTTCGTGGTAGGATATGTTACTCACTTTACGACTTGGATTTTCCGATTTTCTGTAAAAACAATATTTGGCGAAGTGATTTTTCTTTTTGCAGTTATTGCATGTCTTGCCTTCTGCTGGACACTTATATTTATGAATTTGACCACATTTTGTACAGTTTTTATTTTTGGGCGATTTATTTCTGCAGTATCGATCCGTTGATTGATTTCTGTACGCATGGTAGTTTCTCTGACTTGACCGATTTCTTTGGACAGTTGACGATGACTTTGCTATTTGGACAGTTTCTTTAATAGTTTTTGTGTCTTGACTCAATTTGTTTGATCTTTCTTGTGACAATTCCAGACTTTTAGCTATTTTCATGGCAATTTCCGTTGTTAATTTTTCTTCTTGCAAAAGTTTTTCCTTGATATGTGTGTTTTTTATACCAATTACTAGCATGTCTTTGATGAGTGCGTCTTTAAGGTTTTGAAATTCACACGTGGCTGCTAAATTATTTAATGTTGTTAAGTATTCATCTAACGATTCGTCATGTTTTTGGTATCGCGTGAAAAAGTTAAATCTTTCTACTGTTACATTTGCATGCGGGCTGAATTTTTCGTCAAATAATTTCAAAATTTCGTCGACATTCGTTTTTGTCCTGTCTACGTTAAAACTATTAAATATTTCGATGCCATCGTCGCCAATTGCATTTAATAATATTGCAGTTTGTTTGGCTTGTGGAAATTTTGCTGTTTCGTTAGCGTCTGCGAAAATTTCGAATCGCAATTTCCATTTTTTCCATTTCTCGGAAGCGTTGTCGCCATTTTGTATGGACAACGACTTAATTTGCGTGACGAATGCTTTGTCGGACATTTTATTCTTAATTTAAAGACTTACTGATCCGAAGACTTGCTGAGACCAGTTCTGACACCATGTTTGGGGTTCTGTTTGGGTTCTTGATTAAGACTTTTTAATAGTTTTATTATCACATTTTATTTCGTCACGTCTTACATCGTTTTCAGTCATGACACGAGAGGAGCCGGAAAGGGAAGGACATAGACTAAAAGTATTTTTAATAGACAAACAAATCATAGACTACAACACACGGCAAGTAATATTCTGCCATTATCGTTTGCAAATAAAGTTCAATGTAAATTGTTTACACGTCCGGCTATTGTCGGAATTCGGTCTGCACTTTTCTGCGTAAACGAAGATTGTCGAAAGGACTTATTTTCGTGGTATTACTGTAGCTCGGTGACTGACCGAGAGAATTGATTGAATGAATGTTTCCCTCGCAGAACATGAAAATACTCATTTTAATTTAGCAACATATTAAAATTTAATTGAATTTAACCACGATTGCCCGTCATTTATAACCCCCAGTTAACAGCCTTAGGACTTGATCTAGGTAACCCCGTTAATATATAAATATAAACAAGACGATAATATTTTTAATATTGACGTATTAAAAACCGCCCTATTTACATTGATTAAAATATAACTATGTATTTACATATTTTTGTGTATGCACAGGGATGGCCAGCTATTTATATAGTAACTATTTAATCATTCACTGTTTGTATTGTAGTATTTGTAGTAAATGAGGGTGCCGCCTCCAGGGCTAGTCAACCTGTCATTTTGTACCAAGTCGTACTGAGCAATTTTGGGATCGCGCTGGCTAGGTTTCAAGAAGGTCTCTTGTACTAGCATTATATGTATTTGGTGATTTCTGAGGAAATAATGGATCTAGGTGCGTTGGGACTGTATGCCATTAGCGTAGAAAAACGCGACGGACAAGGAGGGAGTGTAGGGGTCGTTTGTGGCGCTCCTAAAAAAAATTTTTTTTTTTTGACTTGATGCTTTGAAGTGGTCGAGGTCGCTAAGTACGGGCCCGCACTTGACAACTAGGTGTAGACGGGTCATAGAGTTTCCGTCAGTGAACCTGACCTGGGCTAGGGTTTTAATTTCCTGGAGGTTGATGGCTCCGAAGAAATTACTAACTAGGACCAGATCCTCCGTTAGACTGGGACGAGCCTGGACTAGGGAAGGCTTAGGCCTAAGGGGTTTGGGAGGTGGCCTTAGAGGTTTGGGGACAGGCGCCGAGGCGACTGGAGTATTCCTCCATGTTTGCAACTCTCAACTCCAACACCCTAGTTTCAATAGCCGGACGTCCACCCAGAATAGTAAACCCCTTGACAGATTCATCAACCAACTCGACTTTAACGTTATAGCTCCAATGACGCCAACCCATTACCCTCATAATGTTACACACCGACTTGACATATTAGACTGCCCTTTTAAAAAATATAGCCTTACGTCTAAACTCGATAGAGACCCCATGCGAGTTAGACTCCGACCACCGTCCCGTAGTAATGAAATTAGGGCGGCAGACCAACCCACCTCCCCAACACAATACTATTATTGACTGGAGCAAGCTGCCCCAACTAGACTCTATCCCAAACGACTTGACCAGTGCGAATGACACAAACACAGCGGTCTCTGGACTCGATGACCACCTTAGGGATATAATCCAAACCTCTTTAGGACGAGCCCAACGGCGAATGATCGCCGATGGGAGTTGCCCGAGGACATAAGGGAACCGATAAGAGCCAAAAACCCAGCCATCCGTGTTTACGACTCCTTCCCTTGTGAAGAGAATAGGCGCAGGATACGAGCTTTAAACAGGGACGTAAAGAATCGCAGATATGATACGCATTCTCCCATAGTCAATCGAATAAAAATCGAGTGTATGGGTTAGGCTTTTTATGAGACTTGATTAATTAAGAAAGCAATATCACACACATACTTACATACAAAGTATTTTAGTTAAAAATAATTACCTGGGACTGTTTGATTTTGCATCATTGTTGTATCATTTTCCGATGTTTATCAGAAATTGAATGAGCTTTAATAGTAGCAACTTTACTCACTAATATTATACCACACGCTTTACAAAAGGCAGTTTCAGAATTTTTGTCTTTGCAAAGCCACGATGAGAACTCATTTTTTTGTTCCCACTGATATCGTTGCTCGTATTTACGCCTAGACATAATTACTCATTAAGATGTTAACATGTCGAGCTAAGAAAAGTAAATGATACGATTAATGTTGTTCTTGACAAAGAAATATATATATATAATATAATACATAATAATGAATTACCAACATATGTAGGCAAATTGTTCTAATTATGCCAAAATATATTAAAATTCATCAGCATGCTAAAATATCCCAAACAGGCCAAAATATGCTAAATTAGCATCAAATATGATAAGATAAATATGAAGCACAGGAAAATCGCATTCATAATGCTTTTATTTGATTATCACAAACATTTTACATTATGTACTTTACATGCACTTTGAACTTTAATAAAACCGCAAACCAGCGGTTATCACTGGTAGATCACAAAATATTAAATACCCAATTTTATAGTAATCAAACAAAAACTCACCTTCACTTCGTGAGTTCCCGCCAGTCTTACTTTTAGTTCAATCTGAATATTTCATCTAAATATCTATTGAGATGTGGCAACATTTTATTGTACTGCTAAATTTAAAAGTAACCTATGCTATAAACGAAAGAGAAGCTTATATATAAATCTCTAGGGTATAATAAAGAGTTACCATAACTCTTTCATTCTTCTATAAATCATTAATTTAGTGGATTTATACCTTCGTTATTTTTGGTGATTGCGAAACTGTCAAACTGCTATTGAATGAGTTTTATCATACGGCAGATCAAGTTTATTTTTTTATTATTTATTCCCATAAACTACTAATAGCAGTGCCTTAGAATATTTGTATTTACGGGAAAAGTGATAATTGTGGAGATTATAGTTAATTGTATTGTTGTATTAAGTGTTTTTATTCAGAAAACATGGAAGACATATTTCAGTGGTGTAGAGAAGGAAATGCCCTCCTTGTGAGAGTTTGGCTCGACGACACGGAACATGACATGAATCAGGGGTGAGTTTGTCATATCTGTTACGTATTTTAGGAATTAAAACACCATATGGATGTATGTTTCTACCGTAAAAGGCCTCACGGGCACACGCCCACAGTTTATGAGTTTATGTCATGCCCTAGTAGAATGAGGTAAAATGTGTCAGTCTGTGGCTAAAATAGAATTATTGTTTTGATGTAGCTCACGTATATGCACAGGTAGAATAACAACTTTAGTAAAAGGCACAAAAATATGCACAATGCCAATTAAAAGTTGAAAAAAATGATAACTACAATGTATTTCATGTGTAATGTAATGTAATGTAAAGTCCTTGAATTTGTATATAATATTGAAAATATCTGTATCAGTTACAGAATATTCTAACAATTATTTGTTTTATCTAATGTTACCACAGATGTTACTTAATACAGGTAATCTAGATAAAATGACAATACATTCATTGATAAAGATTATCAGTTACTAATTACTAGTGATTGTAGTCATGAAATTGGTCATATGTACATGTAAATATGACCAATTTTATGACTGACTAGCTGTGCCCGGCATGTGTTGCATGCCTGACATTTTTTTTGGACATAATATATAGCCTATGTCTATCTGGAATAATGTACCTTTCAAATGGTGTAAGAATTTTTCAAATAGGTGCAGTGGTTTCCCAAAATTACCCTCCACATATACACAAACTCACAAAATTCCTTTAAATTAATAAAAGTATATTGTACTTGTATCAGTGTATGATGTCCCACTACAGGGCACAGGACTTCCCTGGTAAATCACTAGGGGAATTTTGGGCTTTAATCCTCCACGTGGGCCCAGTGCAGATTGGTGGATCACATATTCCAGATAATTATTTATTATTTCTGGAGCATGTTTTTTCCTGCTTGGATGGCATGGAGGTTTCCTCACAATGTTTTATTAGTATTATGATATATAAATAATTATTATTCTATTGATGCTATATTATTCTGAATTTTCAATGTCTGGAAAACTACGATAGAACTAACCAATAAGATTTAATGACTTTACATTACATTTAATGACTTTTGATATTCTATTGTTCTCTTTTGTATTAGTGGACCTGTTGGGCCAAGACACACAGTCCATTGGTTAATAAATGTAGTTACAATAAAATGTGATAACAGGGTAAACAAGTCCTTGAATGGAGGTAATGTATAGGAGTCCGGTATGGGATGCTCTCTGGCCAAGTGGACTGATTACTTAAAAAAGTTTGCTGGTGGTGAGTAGATGAGAAGAGCAGAATACCATGTGTGGTAATGGGCTTTTAGGGAGGTCTATAACTAGCAGTGGCTCTCCTATGCCTCTACATAGGCTGATGGCATGGTCATAAAATGCTTGATAAAAATTCCAACAATTTTAAAAAGTGCTTGCAGTACTTTCTATGGACTTTTTTTTTATTTCAGTGATGATCATGGCTTCAGTCCTCTGCACTGGGCATGTAAGGAAGGCCACATCAAAATTGTTGAGATGCTCATTAGACGAGGAGCGAGAATTAATGTCACCAACATGGGGGATGACACCCCGCTACACTTGGCTGCAGCACATGGACATAGACCTATCGTTCAGTTGGTATGTTTTTTTTAATTTTTATCTGTGTCATAAATTCACACAAGGACTTCATAATAAGCCCATGTTCATTTATTTCTCATTACTTATTCCTACATTTCTAGTATACAATATGTAGCATAGAACTAAATCATATACCACATCCATTTATGAGTCATCATTGCATTACTACAAATAGTTTGATGTTATAATGACATCATACCGTTTTTCCTTATAACATTCATGAGGTAAATACTGAATAACTATGTCCCATATTTACCGATTTTTTTCAAAAAAAAAACATGATTTTTATTAACCCAGCTACCAACCCACCCTGACTTATTTTATGAACATCTGCATTACTTTATAACTGTCTAAAAGTTAATAAAAAAATTATATGGCATGGTAGTTTTTGTGTTTACCTCGTATTATACATAAAGATAATAAAAAAACATTCACACTTTCTTGTTATTTATTATATTAGTTTAAATATCATAACTTCAAAAATCCACTGAAGTGGCTGGTCTAAGCCACGTCAGTATGGCTGATATTCAGAGTATCCAAAACTACGTCACTATAATTAAGTAAAGTCAATCAGGCCATATATTAGGTGCTTATCTATTAATGACCAGTTATCTAACTAAAGCATCAATTTATGAAGTTCCTTAATGAATTATTGCTTAGGGGGTCATAGTCGAATAGCAATTATTGTCTGATCCCCCCAGAGGATCCTAGTGGAATGGTGAGTGCTGCTTGATTCCCCAGGGGATTCAGGTAGGGGATCCTAGTGGAAGGTAGGAATTTTGTTTCTGTAAATGTCTTGAAAATAAAATGGATAAATTGAAAAATCGTGCTATTTTTGAATATGAGTTTCGTCGCGACACTAACGCAAGTCAGACAGCTCACAATATCAATAGTGTGTATGGGCCAATCACCACAAACAATCGCACCGTGCGTCGATGGTTTGAACGCTTCCGTTCTAGAAATTTCGATTTTAAGCATGACCCCCACGGACGACCTACGACCAAGGTTAATGACGATTAATTAAAGGCTATAGTGTAAGCAGATTCATCTCAAAGTACAGTTTAGTTAGCAGCAGGGTTTGATGTTAGTGATAAAACAACGTTGGTTCATCGGCGTCAACAATTTGATTCTGAAGTAGCTGTGATTGGGGCTTTCGAAGAATTCATTTATACCCGTCCATGAGACTTTTACAGGAGTGGCATCAATCAACTGCCTGATAGATGGCGAAAGTATGTAGATAATACGAGAATGGGTCAATATTTCGACTAACATCTATATTATCTATCTATATAAATAAAAATATAAACGTTCGTTTGTTCAAAATCTTAAATCTCTGCTTTCAGAGATTTAAGATTCTTAAGATTAAATTTAAGATTAAATTAATTTAAGATTTAAATTTCTTCACCGATTGCTTTGAAATTGTGACACAACGTTGCATTCGAATACGCGCGTGTTTTTATATACCTATCACGGTAAAAACATGCTTTTTACCCAAAAACAGGGTAAGCGCCACCCACAAGAAAACGGGTTGGCCAGCCACAGCAACGCGTGTTTTTATAATGTGTTAATAAATTAACAACGGTGTTAATAAATGTTTTTATAACAACAATTTTCAGTTTCTCATACAAATCAGTCATTTCATAGGTATATGGCGTGTTACAAATGTGTTCAACCAAACTATGGTCTGGTTATTATAGGAAGAGCTCTGACAGCTGACTTCTAATACATCTGTGTCTGCTAGCTTCCGACTGCACAAGTATATAACCCTACCATACTAAACCATCAGCCTGTGTACTCTCTACAGCTGGATATAGGCCTCT
Source organism: Sesia apiformis (assembly GCA_914767545.1). Lineage (NCBI taxonomy): Eukaryota > Metazoa > Arthropoda > Insecta > Lepidoptera > Sesiidae > Sesia > Sesia apiformis. The sequence continues at coordinate 16,527,122 of OU611959.1, forward strand.
CTCTAGGACCACCACCACCACCACACGATCTTCCACACTTCTCATCTACCACTCACCTTCTTAAAATAACTTTATTATATCTCCAGCTTCTCCAAAACCGAGTGGACGTGAACTTCACAAATGAACATGGCAACTCACCGCTACATTACGCCTGCTTCTGGGGGTATAGTGCCATCGCTGAAGACCTCATATTAGCCGGAGCGTTGGTGTCATTGGCCAATAAAGATGGAGACACACCTCTTGATAAGACCAGGGGACAGTTGGTGCAAAGGTAAAGTAGCAGGAGTTTGTAGATGTTGAAAATTGTGTTCTAACCTACTTTAATGAATGTAGACTGCTACAGCAGATAGCAGATTTATATTAAAATCTGCTTCATAAATCATAAACAATACAATGTGTTTAGGGATGGTTTGTACAAATTTTAACTTAATTTTATCGATAAATATGCCACATACTCGTATATGGGTCAAAATCCAATCCCCTCTGAATGATAACCATTTAGATGGCGTGTTACAAACGTGTTTAACCAAACTATGGTCTGGTTATTATAGGACGAGCTCTGACAGCAACTGACATAAATCTTTAACATGTAAAAATAATTTTACAACTCGATAGTATATTTAATGAATATGGATTTAAAAAACCACTAAAATAAACCCACGCAGTTTAATGAATGTTTGTAATCACAATCACTGGAATTGGACAATTGGAATCACAATGGACGTACGTATGTACTTGTTTCGGTAGTGAGTGAGATATGCCAGAGCCCTATTGTACTATCCCATCCTATTTTACCCCGTCCCAATTTTACCAATCCTTTCTTCCAATCCATTCCTTAATCTGCAAAGGTGGGCAACACATCCGATGGCGTGCCAACATTTGTCATTCTGGACTGATTTTGGCATGTATCGCGGTTGTCTATGGACGACAGTATCCACTTACTATCAGGTGGACTGTATTCTCGTCTGCCGCCTTTCCTTATAAAAAAAAGGACCTATAACAAATGTTATTGTCGATCACGTAGTTGAGTTAGGGGGTGGTCATGCCATGATTTTAGTGGAACTAAAAATTTCAAAACTAATACCTCAACCCAAACGTAGTGTAGGTGGTATATTTATTTTATTTCTTTTTAAACACAGTTAACTCCATTAAGTGTACTGTATTTACCCACGAAGGAACGGAGATGGTATATGCATTTGGAGTAAGAGAATGTATGTATGTTTGTATACCCCTTTATTACCAGTGTTCTCTGAAATACTAGACCGATTTTGAGGCTGTTCTTTGTAAACGTTTAAATTGTACCTTGGAGTGTGTTTGAGGATGAGTGTTGTGGTTGTAACTCACCAGGAGGCGTTCCTGTACTAAGTTAAAGTTGTAATACTTTATAACGTCTAAACCAATGTACTTATTCGAATGCGTATCTCTGTAGTAAAATAGTTAAAGAGGTATACTTTACATATATAGCTGTCAGTGTCTGATATTGGAGCTGAAGGTGCATAAGGGAACTCCTTGAATTTGAAGAGTAAAACTATGATGTTTGGATTATTTTCTTGGTGATGTTTAGTTCGATGAACAGTTCTAATACATAGGGGAAGACCATGCTACACTCTACAGTTCACTCGGTTTAGCTAACTAGGCGAGATTTCTCACTCTCATAGAAGACCGTGTTTTGGATGAGAGTAAAAGTAGTCAAAGCTCATGTCTTTTCCTTTCCTAAAACACTCGACTGTGAAAATACCTCTACATAATTATATAATTTTAAAAGGGTTAAAATAAAAAAAAAGAAATAAAAAAAAAATTAAACACCCAGACAGTAATCATTAATTTAAAAAAAAACCTAAAAAGGGTAAAATAAGTTCGTAAACCAGTTTTGTTTTAATTTTTTTTTTAAATTAATATTTATTATTCACGAACGACCCCTAATAAAGTTATATATTTTCCACAGACTACACGAGCTAGCCATTCAACAGGGCCAAGACCTCAAGAAGATTAAATTCAAGGATCAATCATGGATCGGTTTAAAGACAAGAAGCCGCGACGCAACGCTCTCGAGACATAAGGGCATCAATATCAACGAGTTGGCGCTACATACCAGGATCGCTGTTACGCCTTCTGGTGAGAATGGTTGAATTTTATTTATTTTGTTGTTTATTTTAGGATTGTCAATGTATTAATTCACAGTAATCAGCCTTTTTATCGTCCATTGCTGGACTCTGGCCTTCTCCATATGGTCTTGTGCATCAGGAATGTATAGCCTTAAAATGTCACACTGGCCAAGCGGGATGGCAAGTCCACTTTAGTGGTGTGATGTAGTAGGTATATCTTTTATTTTACGCGCAGTTCCACTATACCACTGTGTCGCACACGCCGCGCACGATCATTAGCCCGTACTGAGAATGAGCGCTACAAACGTTCTAGATGGAACAACAAATCTTTACATGTTTATAACTTTTTGATTTATTCCCTAAAATAATCCTATTTTTCCCTAGAATGGTTTTATACGTTTTAAATTAGTTGACAATAATTTCTAGGCGAGACATGGCGTGGCAGGTGGCAGAAGAACGACATAGTGGCAAAAATCTTAGCAGTACGTGAATGCACTCCGCGAGTGCAGCGGGACTTCAACGAGGAGTTCCCCAAGCTACGGATATTCTCGCACCCTAACATACTGCCTGTGGTATGATGCTCTCATTATTTAAACATAAATTTCCAGACTCATAAGTTGTAAAGTTCATAAAATTAATTTGTTTGTAGAGTTCATTCATTTACGAGTTCAATTGCAAAAAATCTATTATTTCTTTTTCTCCACTTTTAATCTCTTTTTTCTCCTTTTACACTGTTAATTCTGTTCTCTTGTAAACAAGAATAATATATTGTATTAATTAATAAAAAAAAGAATACACATTGTGACTGATCGTACTCTTGACATTGATCGTTAAAATGTAATAATTGTAATTTTTTTTGAAGATTTGTCTGAATAAATATTTCAAGTTAATTTTACATATTCGTTTCATCGATTGTACATAGACAATAAAAAATGCGATGTAAGAGAACTTGTAAAGGTACTAAATCAATCGAAAGAGCATCAAGCCCGCTTTTGTGACAAAGTGTAACAAGGGACAAGGAAGGGGTTGAAAGTCCCTAGATTTTGTTCAAAAACAATTCCTTGTATGTATCTCACTCCAGCGATTATCCCTAGTTGGATTGTTGCGTACGTTGGGTTGTTTTCGATTATTATCTATAGGTACCCACCTATAGATAATAATCTAAAACAACCCATACCACCTCTGTCCCTGGTGGTAATCTACCAGTACATGTCGTGGGGCCCTCTTTTCTCGCGACTCATACGACTTGAAAATGCCTAGATTTTGCTCATAAATGGACTCTTTTACCTGCTAAACCGTTTGACTATTGTCTGTAGTTGGGTTGTTGCGTATCACTTTCCTCCCCGGCACTGCATTTCCCACTTTATCCTATTTCCCCAATGTACGTACGTGTTTCGGTAGTGAGTGAGATATGCTAGAGCGCATTCCCATCCTATCTCTCCCAATTTTTCCAACCCTTTCTTCAAATTCATTCCTATACCTCCAAAAGTAAGTAGTGCTTCTGGGGGCGTGCCAACTATTGTCATTTTGGACTAATGTTGGCATGTATCGCGGATGTCCATGGGCTAGTGTCCACTTACCATCAAGTCTGCTTGCTGCCTTTGTTAATAACAAAAAAGTAATCTCGCAACATGCGGCCCGCAAACGTGGCGCGCGGTATGGCTTGAAAATGCGTAGATTGTATTCATGAATGGGCCTTTGTATGTGTCTAAATTATGTGTTGATTGTCTGTAGGTGGGTTGTTGCGTATCACCACCATCCCTGGTGGTGATATCCCAGTACATGTCGTGGGGTTCGCTGTACTCGCTGCTGCACGGCGACGCGGGCGGGCGCGTGGTGGTGGACGCGGCGGCGGCCGTGCGGCTCGCGGCCGACGTGGCGCGCGGCGCGGCCTACTGGCACTCGCTGCAGAGGGACAAAGAACTGCCCACGTATTGTTTGAACAGCAAGCATATTATGGTGAGTTTTTAATAACATAATTATAATTACATAGTGATGTTACGTGGACTTTCTATCAAAACAGTTTTAGACTCTCTAACTTGTCGAGACATGTCGACAAACAATGCCATGATTTTATTTTATCGATCATTTATTAACTTCATAATTCCTGTCGATTCCGTTCAACGTTTTGTTAAGCAATATATTTTTGTTTAGAATTCCCTAAATATTTTCAATAGGGTAGCAGTATAAATTGTATACATACATACGTCATTACTCTTATAACAAACAATACAGTTAATTTTTTTTCATTGTACTTATTACGTAATAATATTAATTAAGATTTACATTTCTCGTCAAACATTATCCCATCGTCGAAATATTAGACAATTTGTTGTTGTCTGTACCAGCAGCGTGTTGCTCAGACCACGGTCGGTTCGTCATAACACACAAATAAAAACTGCATATCAAAATACAATGTGTCGCCGAAATGACGCAAAACGAAATTGTTCTAAAGAATACATCGTTAAGACCACGTTAGATGTTATGTCTAAGCGCCCGCGGCGCCGGCAACGCGCATAGTATAAAAGGTCTACTAGAAATGAACAATATGTCATGAACATAAAACTATTGTAATAACTGGTAGAATGGATTCTATTCTCGATACTGAACAACCTATTTTCAGTTCTTGCGTTATTTCAGTGACACGTTTTGTTTTCTTTCCTTCATCAAAAGATCGATGAAGATCTGACAGCCCGTATCAACATGGCGGATGCGAAGTTCACGTTTCAAGAGAAGGGTCGCGTTTATTCGCCCGCGTGGATAGCTCCGGAGGCGTTAGTGAAGCCACCCGCGAAACGGAACGCGGAGGCCGCCGATATGTGGAGTTTCGCCATATTGCTGTGGGAACTCGCTACTAGAGAGGTAAGTCGTAACCGACTTACCTCTCAACAGACTAACAATATACTCAGACTCATTAGTCTTGGTATAGTGTTAGTCTGTTGAGAGGTTCGGAACACACATACGGAACGTGTTTTTTTAAACAGCTAGTTTTTGAGCTTTGTATTTAGCAACTTTGTATAAAGAATTGGGTAAGAACTCTGAATATATGAATTTTTGAAAAAAAGATTTCATAATCTCTATTAAACTGATTTTAAACTCGAACCGTTCTCACGAGCTGTCTGGAAAAGTGGGTAGTTTACGTCGAAAGCTGTAAGCAGATTTTTCAACTACCCAAATGTAGGTGAGTAGTTGAAAAAACTAAGTACCTACATAGTTGAAACGTTGAGTAAAATAAAAACGTGTAAACGTATGCATTTAAGACCCGTTTAATAGATCATATACAATTATATAATTTAATGTAAATAGTGAGGTTATTTGGTTACTACCTTCTAATACTTTGCTGTTACTTGGGCTATGTCCGAAAATATTGGCTATTTTTTTAGAATTTGGTTGTGAATTCTAATTGATCTCGAAGATATTTTGGTTTCCCTTCTATCAATTGAGTTTTAATTCCTTAATCTTTTGATGTTTATAGAATTTAGAAATTAATCCATTAACAATAAGATATTTAATTACTAATTAAAAAAACTATATTAAATAACTTAAAATACTAGAGACAGATCCATGACGTAAAAATTAAAATCATCTCAAAATGGCTGTGTTAAAAGACTTGAAGTAAACAAGGACTACAATATAGAACAATGACGTAATCCTTCTATATTGTCATCATAAGCAGCCATGAGGGATCCCCTGAGTTAGACAGATGTTTTCTAAACTTGCATTAAAGTGAGAATTTAACTCTCCCGTTAGGTACCATTCGCAGACCTCTCACCGATGGAGTGTGGTATGAAGATAGCCCTTGAAGGGCTCCGACTCACCATCCCGCCAGGAGTTTCACCACATATTTCGAAACTCATCAAGATTTGTATGAACGAAGACCCCGGGAAACGACCTTCATTCGAAATGATTCTACCCATTTTGGAAAAGATGAAACGCTGAATATGCTTTTATTAAGGTAAATTTAAATGTCTATAACATTGTTTTCTTGTTAATTATTCTAATTTTACAGTTATTTTGCTTAAATCTGACGTTATTTGAGCAAATGAACTTTATTGTCGGTATGGATTTATTAACTTTGGTTAAGATTTTCTGGAAAGTGGACGTAACAGTGCAATTGGAAATTTGGAAAAATCAACGTAATGGACTGACAAGTTAATTTTAACGTTTTCATTTTCAGATTTCAAAACATTGGCCATGAGAAGGTCAACAGTTAAATTCCGTGATTCCACAATGTACAAAAGTATGTTTTTAGATGTTCCTACACATGTTTCGTAATGCTTAAAATTTATAAAAATAATTTGTACAGGATTGATTTTCAAACATTTGTTATAAAATCTCAGAATGTTTGAAAATGTTTTTAAATATCAATAAAAGATTCAAATCTTAATTGCTTTCTAATAGAACATTTTGTAACATCTGTGTGGGAGCACCTTTTCAAAAACAAATACTTTTAGATATTTTCACTTTTTATTAAGGTAACCGAAATAGAAAACATTGTGAACTAAATAAACTTGACAAAAACTGAGTTTAATTTGAGAACTGATAAACACTATCATCAGTACAAAATAAATATATTTATATCAACTTAAATATCAACAAGTACAAAATAAGTAAAGTACGAAATCACAAAATAATTTCTGCAAAAAGTAAACAAAATACGACTGGCCAATAACGTGAATTATAAAAATTAATATTATTTGGTTGTACTTACCTATATTAAAAGTTATAATAATGTAATCACACTTATGATTGGTTGTTAATTTGATTATTGCTAATTTGAATTAATCATTGATCTGATTTTTTCTTTAAATATATAATTTTTTAAAAAATATTTAAAAATTGAACCGCCAATATATATAGTTTTACTTGGGAATACCTTCGATTAAGACTTTGGTAATAAATTGGATTTCTATTGGTTTAATAACGTGATATTTTTTTTTTATTACTGAAGTCATTAATCGTAAAAACATTCTATTTATATAATTTTTTATACATTATAGATTTTTTGCACCTGCATAGATTTTTATTACACTCTGTATGTTTTTAAAGAGTGTATACATAACAGATGTCACCGTTGTATTCCCGATGCTTGGTACAATGGATCCCATCTATGATTGTTGGTTAATTGACATGATGTTTTTAGGCATTTTTTTTTGTAAATATAGATAATATGTTATGTAAACGGGTTACTCACGATTTAAGCCGATATTTTGGTTCACGTACATGATTTAGAATTTAAGTTGGCATGTATATGGGACCCAGTGATTGAACTTAGTAAAATCAGAAAGTGGGTGCGTTTTCAAGTGTATGTAGTGATATTGTTACTATAGTGTGCAAGGAACTTAACAAAAACAAGTTCAGTGTAGGGGAACCAAAAACGAACACGACGGAGGGTAGACAGTTCGCGTAACTGGACCGAAATATCGGCTATAATAAATAAATAATAAACGTAAGTAATAATAAATAATAATAATCGTTTACATAACAATTATTATGTGCAACCGCGATAACAAAAGATTAAAATCTGAATATAAATGTTTTTTTTTTAATTTTTACAATTTTTTTCATATTATGTAGTTGCTAAATATAAAGCACAAAAAGTCGATCTTTTGCAAATTACCTAAAATGTAAAATACGTAATCCGTAATTAGTCCTTTAGATACATAAATCTTTATTGTACACCAAGACAGTGACAGACATTGAAACATTGAATGTAAAATACGTAATCAACACTTTCAGTATCCACCCCTCGACACGGGCCTCCTCATGCACATTGTCTTGTGCATGAGGGACCATACATCCCGTAAATCGGCAGGTTGATCAAGCTGGTTGGCGAGCTCACTCTTTTAGAGGTGGTGTAGTTCCTCAGGGCTTGTGGCAGAGCAGCTTTATTATCATGTCAAACTCAGAATCATGTGCAGAATTCATTTCAGGCTTCAGGAATACGTCTGATTCACCCTGTATATACAGGGTTAAATATAAAGTACCTATAGCTTCTTAACACTGAATTTTATACCAACAAAACGAACAATGTCATAGAACAAAAGTTGTCAATTTTCACGAAAGAATACACAGGTATTTCTTATTTAACCCAGTATATTACATATTTTTGTTAGGAACATATTATAGGGTAAGCGTCCACAAAAGACGAAACGAATCGCATTTCTTCCGGTGCGTCCATCATAGACGATTCGCTGCGAATTATTGAGTTGTGGCAAGTCGTCGTCGAGACAGGTTGTGAACTTGTGATGGATAGCTCTAACGAAAAGATTGGGTACCCGGTACACGATATATGCAAAAAAAAATGTCTAAGGAAACATTCAACATTTGTTCCCTGATCCGAAAAGCATCCTACTTCATTCAACATTTGTACCCTGATCTGAAAAGCATCCTACTTCATTCATTTTTGTATATTTCTCGAGAAATTGCGGCAAATATCGACATGCATGCCGCGCGACTCCTCCCGTGCGTCGACTGAGACGCGCCGAGTCGAGTCGAAACGCGCTGCCACAGAAATTCGCCTGACGAGCGATGCGATTCAGCTCGCCGCGTCTCAGCGTGTCCCCAATTGACGCAGTTTCATAGTAAATATAGGTAGGCAATATTTGCGACTCGATTCGATGAGCCCAATGGACGCTACATGGGCTACATGGACATTTCTCATAAAAATTATCAATAAAACTTCCATTTTCCATGTTCATTGCACATAAAAATAAGAATATTTTGCACAATATTCGATAAGCATTCGCGTTTCTTATAACTGCCAGTATTTTTTATTGTTGTTTTTATTTAAGATGGTTGTCCTAATTTATTATTACTTGGATTCTAAAATTAACTTTTTTTACAATAAAATAACGATTTTGAAATTATATACAATAAATTATTAATATATGTAGATACTAATATACATTCACTTGGTGCTAAAGATTCGTAACAGTTTAAACGAAAAATCAAGTTATTTCATAATATACTGGAGTAGATTTAAGATGTTAAAACTGAATCTCTAATGATTATAATGTTAATTATACTGATATATTTACCACAGGCAATGTTATATGTAAAGAATTTTGAACTATGTCAGGAGAAAGCATTGACATCATTGTAATATTGTAAGTTTGTAATAAACATACATATATAAAATATGTGATTTTTATAGTAGGTAATATTTGTGTCCCTTAATTTTGCTTGTTATAAAAATAATGCAATAAAACAATGTGACAGTGCTGGTATTAGTATATAGAGCTGTCATAACATGATAATTGTGCTATGTAAAGTATCATACATAATCATTATAATACTTTACATAATAATTATACACTGGATGATTTCAGGCCGTAATCCACAGCATATAACCGATTAATTCCCATAGCTGGAAACCTCTGGATTTCTACTCATGATACCGCTATAATTAATGGCATAAAATGTTACGTATTTTTTGTAAATACACATTTGTAATTTTTTTGGACTTTGTATTTGCAAATACATAAAGTATATTATTTACATACATGAAGAATAAAGTATTTGTATGTATAAAAACTGTAACAAAAACTCAAATTGATTTTTTTACAAAAAAATGAATTTATTAATCACACCAATATGATAATAAATTGATTGATTTTATCATAATAATATTATATATAGTAAAAGATATAATCATGTATTTCATTTAGCCATTTTTTCTAAAGTGAAAAAGAGATTTTAAATTATGTATTGTAATATGTACAATTATGCAAGTAGATGAGTACCCTTTTAAGGAATACGGTTTTTTTTATAAGCAACAATTTTGGTATATAAATGTATATGTATACAAGCTTCGAAAAATGTGCCTCATATCATTGCCTAATACAAAAGATGTTAGATCTTAAACAAGATATTTTTGATGTGAAATAGATGTTATATTAATATACTAACATTTTTTTTAATAAAAATACATAAAATAACATCATTGTTTTATTTAACTTTGCATGAATCAATTACCACCATTTTAATAGTTAGCGATCTAGCCCAGCATTGCCTGAATAGTAATTTTGAAATGATTGGTCTAAATATTTAATTCCTGTACTACTGTATTGTACCTTAAGCAGATGCGAGGAGTACAAACATGTCACAGTCGGTTAAGTCAAAGAAAACATGAGCTTTCCAACTGATATTCAGCTTTGCAACTTTTTGAAAATCCTATAGAATTAAATCTCGGAATCCTTAGTCTCCAGATTAATAGATGGTTGTCTTTATATGAAATCACTTTTATAAAACAGATGTCGCGCACTGTTCGGTCCAAAAAATATTTTATACCGCAAACCCATAGGCTGTGGAACTTTCCATCAATCAACTTTACAGTGGAACTGGAAGAGGTCTTTCCATTAAGCTACGATATGGGGTTCTTCAAGAGAGCTGTGAATAGGATTTTGTAAGGTCGGCGGCGCGCCCGCATACCCCCTGGTGTTGCAGGTGTCCATGGGCGGCGGTAACACTTACCATCACGTGGGACCGCTTGCTCGTCCAACTACTAATCTATAAAAAAAAAAAAGATGTGTCACTATCGCAAGCTTCATTGAAAGGAATATTTTAGGTAAAATTTATTGTTTTTAGAATTAAGTTTTTATTGAATAATGATAACACCCTATGGCGGCGTGTAAAATTTTGCTTGTAGAATGGCCTAGGGCGTGTACGGAATAAAACGCGTCACCATGCTACTATAGAACTATGATAATAAGTCTACAATGAATGGGTTGCAGGCTGCAGAGTTCAGTTCCAACTAGTTAAGTTCAAAGATATTAGACATTTCTAAGGTTCTTTACATGATTTTAGTTGTAGAAAACTGCTGTGGTTGGAATTTCTTAAATCTCTAAAACATGGCTTAATTATTTGAGTTCAAGTTATATGTAATAAAAAGTTAATCAAGCAGACTAACGTAGGTGATGCATGCTCAACCCTCCTGGTATTGGGGGAGGTCAATAGGCAGTGGTGACAAGTTTCCATTGTTGACCTTATAGTCATTTGCTTATCTCATAAAAATACCTATCAGAATTAGTTGTTAGCCCCAGTTCTGGAAAAGATGTAGCAGGAAAACGTAGTTGAGAGTTGCAGTACATGTGGAATATGTCTTGTTAAGGTGATACAAGTAATAAGAACACTTTATACTTTTATTATAAACCTAAAATTTTATGTTTTTGTACCTCCAAGTGAGTTATACTGTAAATTCTATACAATAAACAATATAAAAACAATAAAGTCTATACAATTTCTATGGTCTATATGAATGTAATATTTTCTTAGTGAGAAAACATTAAGTGTTTTACATTTATGTGAAATGTTACCAAAGCGATTCTTTGTAACATTCTTCACGAAAGTTCACTTGTCATTCCCTCACAGTGTCGCACCAAGTCTTTCAATTTATACACCAAATCCTGCAACTCCTGACTGCCACACGTAAACCGAACATCGTTTCCAGTATCTGTCGTCAAAACAATGGTGTATGATATGTTATCTGAGCCGACACCAGGCGATTTAGTTACCACTTCTAGCTTCCACTCGACATCCACTATTTTCGGGAAAACGGTTGTCGGCGTCGCGCCCAAAGATTTATTCTCCATATTTATTAATTCAAACAGTAAGAAGTTAATTTAGAAGAAAAATAATACATGTTTGCGCACTTTATTGAGAACAATATACTGTTCTTTTAATATTTATGAAATAATCTGGAATAACCATACGAATGACAGTACTTAACACTACTAAGACATTTTTTATAATTTATTTGGACACTGGCACAGCAATTGGTCCACACAGCAAATCCTATCAGAATTATTTTTAACACGTCATTGTCCAGTTTGTCGAAGTGAGAGTCACTCATAAAGGTGATAGTAGGTTTACTGAGGGCAAAGTTGGACTTTAAGAACACAAAGAATGTAGTCTCGCGCTTTTATTTAATTATCGCAAACATTATGCACTAACACTTTGAAGTTTAATAAACCATTATATACTATTAAACCACAAGTCCCACAATACACTATTTTTACAGTACCTAATCAAACAAACAATCAACTTTAGTTCTCGGGTTCCCGCCAGTCTCACAGTTGACACAATTGGGGCTCTTCTAAAGCACGCGAAGATGGCCCTTTGAAAATTTAAATACATATTTTAGTCACCGATTTATAACAGGTGAAGAGTAATGTGTAATGTGTGAGGCCCACTACACTACAAGCAAAAACTTGTTATATTTTGGTTTTAAGCAAGTAGGTACCCACCCGAGAAACTATAGTTTCTTCGTGTTGTAGTTTCAATAAAATTTTGTGAATATTTTGATTGATTTGACGAATACAAGTTGTATTTAATTTTAATTACAATAACCGTTTTAAATTCACAATAAGTTCTTACTTAAATATTCAACCGTGATCACTAAAAAAATGTTCTTTTGCAAATGATCATCCTAATCGACGAATTTGACTAGTTGCTTTTGGATCCTAAATTTACTTTTTTTTATTTCTCTACTTCACAGCAAGACGAATTCACCAAATGAAAAAAATACTTCAAAATATTTCACTATCAGCTGTACACTTCCACTGTAGTCGATAGCGTCAACTATAATTTGTATGAAAACCGGTACAGCGTTTCGAATAGGTAACTATCAGATATCGATGAAGAGGACATTTATATCTAGTAGATACTGACGTTGCACTGCTTGTAAGTATCTCCATAATAATGCCATAGGCCTTATTGGGAACGCTAAAATAATTGCATGGATGCTAGGAAGGGAATACGGAGGAATATTCATGCCAGGATGGGAATAATATTAGGTAAATTAAAAGCCTCCCATATATGTATCTAATCCATATTCAAAATACTTTATTTTTATAATACTATCATCATAAAGTATTATAATATAGTGAGAACACACAACAAAAAACAATTCCATTGCACAAACAGAAACAAATCACAGATTAACTAAAAATGCCTTAAAGAGTAATTATATAAGCTGCATTTTATTCAACTACTCCATACATTGTTAGCATCTTGGGACTATTGAACTCTTACAATAATAATTTTATCTTAAAATATCACAATATCAACATCTACACTACACAAAACGGTGAACGGGTCAATGACCGAACTATCAAACTTAATTTTAATTCTCCAATTATGCTTATTTTATATTGTGACGGATAGTAATAGAGTATTTTTCATTCATCAACTACTTTATAGGCCCTAAAGAATTGTACATAACTCTAGGTAATTTAAAATGAGAAAAAAAAATCCTTAGAATTGAACAAGAAATACATACATTTATTTCCCAATAATTCTTTTAGTTTTTTAATCCAAATATTGCTTTGTATAGTAGCTCTTATAAAATATGAGCATAGACAAGTTGTTGTTTTCTGTGGGGGTGTATATTTAGAATAAATACATTTAATTCAAACAGTTAAAAACAAATTAAAAAATAAACTATAAAGCGTGCTGGTTTTCTTGAAATCATTACCAACTTCAAGAATACGTTTCAATTATCAATTACTCCGTTTTCAGATACAGATAATATGTGGATACTTAAAGTATATAATAATAATAATATTTATAAAAGAGGATGGATGATGGATAGGATGGAGGACCTTTTTAAAGTAAAAGAAATCAGGTGAAAATGTCTTGAGAAATATAATGGTGCAGAAGAATTCTTCCAAACACTTATTCATAACTCTACCTTTAATTAAAGATTGTGATTTTATTTATACGTTTTCTACTCCGCTATAAAGTTTAAAAATATGATAGAAATCGTGTAAAAATAAATTATTAGTAGTAACCGCCAATGCTTACTTTATAAATTCGTAGATAATAATTGTTTTGTTTAAGTTAAAATGAGGAACTTGCAAATTATTTTGATGAATATGATGGATATATTTTTCATAATAAAACACTGGACTGAAATTCATGAAGTGCCATTTATACAGCTCGTAAAAAAAATCATATGTCAAAATTTTTCTATATTAGAATAAGACCATAGACTATAAAAGGGTTTAAGATAAATTTAATAGTCTTTTTGTAACATAACAAACAACACTCAAAAATAATACTCATTTCAACACCCTTAATTAGATAGGTATAATATTTTGGAAATATCACATAGGTAGTACTTTTAAAGCATTAATATTCAAGCAGACATTTCGATTAGAGCATGCGCAAAAGAAAAAATTGTCAATCAAACTTAAATTAAACATCCTTATAACTAAGTTTCATTTTAAACAAAACAATTAAGAAACATTTTTGGTCGTACAACAGTAATTTCCTTTTCACTGACAAATTAGTGCCACTAGTATTTTTTAAAAACTAAAATAACAATTCCAAAATTGTATACATTAGTTCAAATAATAGCAAGTTTAATTTTTTAATTTTTAGTAAAAAAATATGTAAAATGGAACACATTTAAATAGTTTTGTTTTGCTTTATTTATAGCCTTGTGTTGTAGGCCTTATGCCTGAGATCTAAATCAGTCCCTTTCTATACCTTCCTTCTTTTTCGTACATTTTGTACAGTCTTAATGAGAGAGAGAGACAAAGAATTTACTGCGCGTTTTTAATAATATTCAGTATTGAACACCAATAAGCTGTCAATACGGTTTAGAAACTATATTTTTAATTTAGGTAAAATTAACAAGTAATAATAAATATTTTTAACAAATTTGTATAGAAATTCAACATGGCGTCACATCAACGTTTTTCAACCAATGTTCAATTTTTTTTTATTTAAGTAAAAGTAGTGGAAACAGATTCAATTCAAAAATTGTTCTGAAGATGCTTTTCAACCATATTCATAAATCAATATTTGCAACTGAAGAATATCTATTTACAACCAGTACAATGATCGCGTTCAATACTGAATAAACGAAGAAAGTTTATGTTTAAAATCATTTGATTAAATACACAATAATAAATGTTGTAAAACAATAGCTGCCAGTATTTTAAATTCTTTCGCTAAAGTAGTCGCTTCGAAAATGCTTTCTGTCTCGCTTGCGCGCAGAGAACTTAGAACCATAGAACTTTTAGTATCGACAATCGGACCTGTATGTATTTTTTTTAATGATTAACTCCGTTTTGTATAAACTATGTGCATTGTACAACTATTTGATGTGTTTTCAATAAATTTGTTATCTTTAACAACGAAGCGAAATTCACGAAACAGCTAAGTCATTTGAGCCACGTTATAAATGTCAAGTTCAAATTATGCTCACGTGTATTTTTTAGAATACTTCTTTATGTATTCTAAAAAAATATGAAATCTTATAATGTATCGGTCAATTGAGCGTTCGCCACAAACACAAACTTCTTTGCATCACATTATCGACTTATTCCATAAGCAGTTAGGTAGCGCCAATCGCAAATATAACGTTGTAGATCAAACCTATTTATTCAGTTAAAACAACGGAAATGAACGTTAAAATCATCGTAATAATATGTATACGAACGCAAAACATGTTTGTAATCGTGCGAATGCTCGGTTGACAAATACTTTAGATTAACGCACGTTTCATTTCTAGTATTATATAGAAAATACATAGTTGAAAAAATGAGTTTAAATAAAAACCCTGCCAAAATATTTAGATTAGTTTCATAAGTCTATATTTCAGTCTAAAGTGAGGTTCTAGATTCATAGACCGTAGATTTCATTTTATAATCTGGCAAGTCAGCGTCCGTTTGTCGGTATTGTCTATGACCATAGGCGTAGCCACAGTGGGGCTCAGGGTGGAGCGCGTGCCCTTCTGGCATAAAGAAGAATAAGTAACAAAGTTACTTATTTTATACAAAGCATTATACAATCTCTATTTAAAATTGTAAGAAAATTGTTTGCTTAGCCCCTCAACGGATAAAATCTTGACTACGCCCTTGTCTATGGTTTTAAAGCGAGAAGAATTTGAGGAAAGCCGCAGGTGGTACCGGGTGAGGTGGAAGAGGCCCACCGGCTTCCTTCAGCCTTTCACGATATTCTGGACACTAGAATTGAAAATTATTTTCAAAGGTTTACCAAAAACTGAGTAGTGGGTCCAGACAAATATGCAAACCAATATCTAGAAAATATATACTTGGTCTGACCATAAATACTGTTACAATAAAGAAAAAAAAATACATTTGAATTTGGAATCTGTCATTCTCACGTGAAATAAATATTTTTTTGTCAATTTGACGCCAATCATACTAATAATTGTACTAAAAGTGGGGTGATAACGAAAATCGTATTGGTGTAGGTAATTGGATTACACAAAGGCATGGAGCCAAATGCAACTTTTAAAACTCTCCATCCGCTTGAATATAACATCAATGAATATAACACACAGAACCACGACACGTATTTTAAAAGATGATTTGAGAGTGCTGCTTACAACAGACGTACTGGTTATTTGTTACCTGGTAATTTAAAGATAAATAGGGTTGACAACTTCTTCGGCGGTACGCCAGGGGAGCTCACAAACAAATCTTATTTACGGATGAGAAAATGTTCACCATTAAAGAACATTTTAACAAGCGGAATGATCGAGTTTTAGCTCATTACTCTAGAGAAGCTGCTCAATTGGTCAATAGGCTGCAACGTGGCCACTATTCGGTTTCGGTGATGGTTTGGTGGGGTGTTAGCTATCAAGGAGTGACTTGTTCATATTTTTGTAAAGAAGGTATTAAAACGTCGGCTCAAGTGTATTAAGATAAGATTCTTGAGAAGGTCGTAAGGCCTCTGTTCCGTGACCACGAATGGACCTTTCAGCAATACTCAGCACCAGGTCATAAGGCGCACTCAACACAGGCGTGGCTAGAAAGGAATATTCCCGACTTCATTGAGCCAAAAACTGGCCGTCATCTAGTCCCGATCTTAATCCATTCAGATATGATTTACTATAGATTTTTAATAGAAGAATTATTTATAGAAAGCATGGCATGCTCTAAACGCCATGATAATATTGAATCCCCAAAACATTAAGTGTCACTTATAAAGCTCGAATAAAAATCAAATGTCAAAATTTCGCCAATGTGCTCATGGCACCCTGCGTGTTTCAGTCGAAAACTGGCCACGACGTTTGAAAGATTGTATAAAAACATCGACCATTCGAACAATTCGAACATTTCGACCATTTCGCTATATTTTTGAAAAGCTCACCTTTTTTTAATTTTTAAAATAACACCAATTCTTCTAATAAAAATGATAATGTTAAAAATATATCAATGTTTTCTTTGTAACAATATTTATGACTAGACTAGGTATACATTATATAATTATACTTTGTTTTGATGGTTGATTGTCCAAAAATTGAATTTTAGATTACAGTGGAGTGAGACATTGATTACAAGGTTCGAATTTTAACAAAAACCATTCCATGATAGAAGTTTGAACTAACGCGAATCATTAGTAAACTAAAGTTGAACTAATTTAAACATTTAAAGATAAAATTTGAATAATTAAAAAATATAAAGTGTCTATCTAGACACTTTATACGTTTTTCCATTACGCTACAATATGGAGCTCTTCAAGAGAGCTGTGAACAGGATTGTGCAAGGTCGGCGGCGAGTGCAAGTCGCCTGGTGTTGCAGGTGTCCATGGACGGCGGTGACCACTTACCATCATGTAGCCCGCCCGTTCGTCTGCCATTTATTCTATATAAAAAAAATACGTAATAAAATTTGAACTAATTCGAACTATCATATGATAGATAAAATTGGAACCAACTAGAACCATTAAATATAAAAGTAACTAATTAAATATAAATTAAAAATAAATTAACTCGAACTATTAAGAGATAAAATTTGAATTATCTGGAAATCATGTGATGTGAATCAATCATGTGAATGTGAAATCATGTGAATCATGTGATCATGTGATCTGGAAACTAATATTATAAAGAGGTAAAGTTTGTAAGTTTGGAGGTAATCTCCGAAACTACTAATCCGATTTCAAAAATTCTTTCACCAAAATTTAGAATGGACCTTCAGGGTGGACCATAGGCTGTATTTAATTTTGAAACTTTGAAAAAGAAAATTAAAAAAAAAAACTTATAAACCGAAGCGAGCGAGGGCGAGTCGCTAGTATTATATAATTTGAACCAACTCGAACATTATGCATTATGTGATAAAGGTTTGAAGTAACTTAAGCAATTCAAGTTGAATTAACAAACCATTAAGTGATAAAGTTGAATTAACTCCAACTATTAAATATAATAGTTGAATTGTAAACTGGAAACATTATCTGATAAAATTTGAACTAAACTGGAAACCAAATAAAATATAAAATAACAAATGTAACGTGTAATACCTGATCGGCTATACAGGGGTGTCCGAGCGACCGCCAGAACAGGCACTTGCAGTGGCGACACAGCGACAGTGTCTCCGCGAACTGGGCGTCTTCGCGCAAACCATACACCCTTACACAAATAATTGAGGTTTTATTTATAAAAAGAATGTGATAGCCCACCTGATGGTAAATGGATACTGTGGTCAGCGGTTAATGGATATTCGCGATTCATGTCAACACATGTCAAAACTGACAAACGTTGGCACACCCCGGGATGAATTGCCAAACATTAGGAGATTTAAAAGTGGATTTAGGATTGAGACGAATTTCTTCATCTCTTTCCCACTCCTTAATATTGGACGGGGTGCGATAGGCATTATAAAAGTATATCACAGGATAAGGAGATACCTTTGTCTCAATGAGAGAAAAGGATGAAATGGGATAGACAGTATATAGTTGGGTTTCATAAGGAACCAAAAATAAGTAATCATTCAATAAATCATTCGAGCGTCTGGTGTCGGCCGGCTTTAGGATATCACCACCCCATCTCTTTTCGTGGGTGTCGTGTCGTGGTCACTGCGGGATAACAAAGCCGCCACCTGCCCTCAGGAACTACATCGCTTTTAAGAGTGGATCCGGCAACTCGCCGACAGCGTGACTTTTAAAGGTCATGCTGGAGACAATGTGCATGAGAAGGCGTCGTCCAGCTTTGAACCAGAAAAGGACTGATCACCGTAATGGGGTAAACAGTTAAATTTTCTACAGCCCTCTTTCTTTTAAAACTTCAGCTGCGCGTATCACCAACATTGCTTGCTATCAATTTTCAGCCAGAGCTGCATGTATTTTCTCGTAAAATACCCATGGTGGGGTACTTGCTATTTTTTATAGCTCACATTCTTTCTCTATCAAAAGTCTGCCACAACATTGACACTTACTTCCGAAGCTGATGGAAGACCTTCTTCCAGTCAACATCCTTCTCGTCCTTATGTTTGAGAACAGTTTCCGTCTGGTGTCGCGTGAAGTGGAATCCCACGAGCTCGCGCCAGATGCGCTGCTCCGAGCACACGGACGACATCACACTCCATGCTGATGACGCCGCCTGAAAGGATGATATAGAGATTTATCGATCACTTTAAAGATCGGGCCACTATTCTTACACCTAAATGTGCTTTGATCTATAGATCACTATGGTTACCCCACTATATTCTAGGCCACTTTTGCTTTAACTTAAAAATGACTGTGAAGAAATAACTTAAATAATTGTATGCCCACCAGTCGTTCTCCTTCCACCAGAAGTATTACAGTTGTACAGTTTCCTCGTTTACAGTAGAGTCAATTTAAAAGGCCACTTTGCATTGCATCGGTCCCATAAATCAATTTAAGTTTATAAATGCATTACTGAACACTAAAAATATGTAACATTTTTAATAAAAAAAATATAAACTTGTCTTTTTATATCAAATTTAATAAGTTCGAAGGTTAATTTGGTTGCTAAACATCATTATCAATTTATATTTCAAGAAATTCGAACCCCACTACAAGGTTACACCTGTATACATTTATTCTTTTTAATAATAGGGATGTGATCTTTATAATCGAAGTAACTTGTAGAGAGAAAGGAATATCGAAGAAAATTACCGTTACGATAAATAAACAAATTAAGAGAACAATAAAATTATTAAATAATTGACATAATTTAAATAAATACAATTATTAATTAGTAAATACATTAAAAGGATATATGTAATTAAATTAATATATCTATACCTCATTTAATATATTAAAACTACATCTGAAATTAAAAAGAAAAAGGAAGAACAGGAAAAGAATTATGCCAGTTGTCTATGTCGATAGTTTTAATGCCGATGCAATTCGCAACCACATTTATGGTTATTTATTATTGTGAAAAGAGCATCCATCTAGAAAAAAACATTTATGTTCATTAAAAAAAGCAGGCTTATTTTCTGGTGAAATATCATTTTTGCGTGTACAAATGTTTCCAAAGATGATTGGAAGAAAGTAGTAGAAAAAACAAACAAAAATATAATGGAAGATTTTTAATGTGATTTAAGAATTGATAATAATAGCAACGATAGCAGTTTCAACGAATCTGATAGTTCCAACTAATAAATAATAATTGATTACATATATAAACTGGTTTCATTATATTTCCCATAATTACACTTAACTTTGAGGTCATGTGGAATGTGTAGAAGATTTCTAATGCTGTGTATACTCTAAAAATATTACTGGAGAATTATTTTTATGAACACTAAAATCGATTCACTAATATTACGACTTGTATATCGATTTTTGTCTTTAATCGATAATTTTTGTTAGATTACCTCACTATGACAACCAGTTTGACACTTGTCAAAAATGGCCCATTAAATTGACTCTACTTTAGTCGCGAAAGGTCCCATTCTCGGAAAGTCCAATTCGCGAATGGTCATAGAATTAGGTTATTTCTTCAAAGTTCCTCTCTCACAGAAGACTACCATGAAATGTACTGCATTTCCTACTTTATCTTATTTCCCCAATGTACGTACGTGTTTCGGTAGTGAGTGAGATGTGCCAGAGCCCATGCCCTCCCCATTTTTTCAATCCTTTCTCCAAATCCATTCCTATATCTCCAAAGGTAGGCAGCGCATCCGGGGGCGTGCCAACGTTTGTCATTTTGGACTAGTGTTGGCATGTATCGCGGATGTCTATGGGTATCCACTTACCATCAGGTGGACTGTATGCTCGTCTGCCGCCACGTTCATAAAAAAAAAGTAATTTTTAAGTTAAAGCCAAAAAGGTATAACATAGTAGCCATACATATATCAATTAAAACACATTTAGATGTAAGAATAGCGGCCCGTTCTTCAAAGTAATCGTATTCAAAGTTCAAAGTAATAATCTCTTAATCAAAGCTCAAGTGGCAAAGCAATCAAAGCAATTCTTACACCCACTTACATATACTTACATAAGTTGTTACATAGGATCAGATACATTCTTCACGCTGTTCATTAACGAAAGCAGAATTTGGCGGGACCATTCTTTAAAATTTAAACTCTTAAAGTTTAAAGCATAAAGAACAAGTGGATGTATGAATCTACTGGGCTTTTCTTCAAAATGGTCCACAATGTGAGAGAATATGCGAATGTTAGAATTTGATGGAATATTCTTCAGAGCGGTCCATAAATCAAAGTACAAAGGGTGTAAGGAGGATCAAGTGATCAACAAGTGATTTTAAGCATCTGGTGAGCTATTGTTCAAAGTGGTACATAAAGCACAAGTGGGTGTAAGAATTATGTGGGCCATGCTTCATAGTGGTTCATAAATTAAAGCATAAGTGGACATAAGAATCTGGTGGATCATTCTTCAAAGTGGTTCATAAATTAAAGCACGAGTGAATACAAGAATCTTGAGAACCCTTCATTCAAAGTGGACCTTAAATAAAAGCACAGGTCACTCACTAGTGGATTTAAGAATGTGTTGGACATTTTTCCAAATTGATTATTAAGTACCTAGCTGTTAAATAAATAGAATGTTACTGTACTCACGTCCAAATCTCTGTGATCCGCTATCCTTAACAATATCTCTCTGATGCATTCTTCAGGCATGTCGTGAAGTTTGGGCACTACTTCTGGTCCCGGCTAAAGAACAGAAATCAGAATTTCATTATATTTTACATGAGCATGAACATTACGCGGTTATTAATATTTCCACAAATGATAAGTAATTGCTTATATTAAATTACCTGTAAAAATTGGTTCTAAGCTAATCAAGACTGATTACTAATTACAACATGTAAAGATAATAGTGCCTTTTTAAATGTGCGTGTGTGTGTGTATGTCCAGTGAGTGTGTGTATGCGTGTGAGTGAGTGTGTGTGCGCGCATGTGTGTTTGTATGTGTGTTAGTGTGTGAGTGAGTGTGTGTGCGCGCATGTGTGTGTGTGAATGCAGTGAGCATGGATGATTTACATAATAAATTAATTTAGAACATAATAATGAATTTGTATAATTTATCTATTTTGTGTAAAGGAAGCGACAGACAAGCAGATAGTCCACCTCGTGGACTTACCATCACATCCACTTACCATCAGGTGGACTGTATGCTCGTCTGCCGCCTTCATCCATAAAAAAAACACAAAATACAATAGGTGACCTTATCGCTAAGGGGTGGTTCTCTTCCAGGCAACCTTGAACCTTGGGACAATAAAATAAAAGTGATATGGGTAGTGCAAAACGATAGAAATTGAATAATGGGATACTGTAATTATTATTATTTTATTTGGGAAACAGTATTTACAACATTATATGGATTAGATTTAAAATATTTTAAACCAGTAATTTTCACTTCACTCACCTCTTGTATCCGTATGCTATTAGCGATGTGGTTTATCCTAGCGATTGCATGGTCGTGGTGTCCCCACAGCGCCCTCGACCCGAGCGGTCGTCCCCAACACGCGCGCCTTTCTGACTCGCGAACAGAAGATAGAGCTACTAAAAGTGCTCGCAGGGCGTTCAGATTCTGTTTCGATGTTGCCACTGTGGAAAATGAGCAGTTCATTGATTTTAAGAGTGATTGTAAATAGTGGAGACACCAAAATACTACAAGTCATTTCTGGGAAGTACTTCTTTGAGACTCTAACGTCCATAATATAACTACAAAAGGCTAATTTGATAATTCCAAGTTCGTGTCAAAAATTGTATTCGGCGCAGTGTAGGACGCGTTTCGATCAGGTGGAGAGATGACTTCAAGAATTTCGCCAGTGATGGCTGGATGACAGGAGCTGAACCGAAGATCGAATATGGCGAGGTGCGGAAGAGGCCTATATCAAACAGTGGAGAGACCATAGGCTGATGGTATGATACGGTATTTTTTATATTGTCCACACCTCTTTGGAGTCGGATCAAAGGGTGCACTCTTTAATCAAAACTCAATTTAATTATCTCAGAAAGTGATAGTAATCAGTGGCTATGTTTGAGAAAGTAAATGATAGAAGTTTCCCCTTAAAGTGTAGATAAATAATCCAGATTGACATATTTTGTATTTTGAAAATGTGTCTGTTATTTTATTTAGCATTGCATATTTATAAATTATAAATGCAAAAGTTGTTTTGTTTGACCATAATTCGATAATAAATCAACGAATCAAAGGCAGACATTAGTCTGCCTAAAGGAGTAGTAAGCAGGTGATGTCGCGTCCAACAGTTAGTGTATTTATTATAAGACAGAATTATAATTCTTGAACCTATGCCAAATTCTCAAACTCTATTGTCATGAAACAAGTCAGGTCAAGACAGAACTAGTCGTAGGAAAGCTAGTTGTGAAAATTAGGTTAAGAAGATTGCTACGACTTCAACAGATTTCTCAATTTTGTACAAATCAATGGTATCTTTCTGTAAATTGAAATGGAACCTTTCTTATATAGACACCAGCCCTTTTTGTCGTACATTGTCTTAAAACGGCACGCTGAGCTGGCCAAGTGCGTTGACGAGTCCACTCTTCTGGAGTTGGTATAGTTTTTTAGAGCTTGTGGTGGGGTCTTTGTTATCACTTAGCCAACTTTTATGACACACACGAGACGGTAGTACTATTCTAGAGCTGGCCGACATCATACGGCCATGCAATATGATTTACTTTCAAACTGTGAACAAGATCTACTAGGCTAATGACCGACGAGGAATAACAGTTCTAATAAAGCACAGATGACCAAACATTAAAAGAAGGCCGCTTACCCTGATCAGCTAACTGCTCAAGCATGGACAGCAATAACTTTTGGGCTGCGCCAGGCAGGTGCGTCAACTTTTGACCACCGAGCAGCAGTTCTAGTAAAGCGCAGATGTAATTGAATCGTCTCACGTCGCGGACGGCTGACGAGAAGTCTAAACGACGGACCGCTTCTGATAGGCCGTTGAACCCTGCAATCTGAAATAATTAATATGTAAATACAATAGAACTATTGAAATAGAGGAATTATAAACAGGATGATCTTTTCCGCAGTAGGGACATGTGGAAGTAGATTTTACATATATTCCTACAGGTAGGGAAAAGCGGAAAGAGCCCGAGCGGAGAGATAAGCCGGTAGAGGTAGAGGATATAGCCAGATTAATTGAAATATGGAGATGGATTATGGCCCAAAACCATGACTGCAAGAAGCCAGTGCCACGCAGAGGGACGCTATAAGATGATATTGATGTGGGGAAATAGCCTTTGAATGTGGATGTCTGGTAAATTAGAATACTTTTGCGTACAAACAAACGGGTGGGAGGGTTTAGACCCATTAATTCCATTAAGGGTGTCTATTACGTAATCAGATTAGGCTGCGCAAAAAGTTTGTTAAATTCTGTAACAGTATTTTCTAGGGTCTGTCTATAGAGGTAAAATTAATGGAGTTGATAAATGAATCTCGGCAGTACTCTAGTGTCCCTTTAGTGGGTTTCAATTCTAAGTCCTGAACTATGAAAATACTTACTTCTCTCGTGCATTTGATTGTGATGTGGCAGTGTGGAGGTACCCTGGCCACCGTATCATTTGTGTTTTCTTTGTCTTCGCCATCCTGAGACCTGAAAAGATAAAGGGAAACATTGATGAACATATAATTGCATCAATATCAATATCGAGCTTATTAGAGCTCTCTCGGTTTTATTCTCAGGAACAGCCGCGTTTTTAACTCCCAACTTACCCGCAGGTGGACTGTACGCTCGTCCGCCGCTTTTTTTTATTAAAAAAATGTATATATAATATTTTATTGAACTCTTTAGTTAGAAGTCATCTCGAATTCGCCTCCACAATTTGGAACCCTGCTTACCAAATTCATAAAACAAAACTGCAGAGCATACAAAATAAATTTATGGGATACACTAAACACCGAAATAATAATTCCCAACCTAATTCCCCTCCAGAGAAACACTGGAAAAAAGAAGAAACAATAGAGAACTTATATTTCTTTTTAAAATCGTTAATTCCCTCGTAGATTCCCCATACCTACTAGAAAATATCCCATTCCGATGCCCCAACTCCAGAACTCGAAAAAATATTTATTTTTAATCCCTATATGTAAGACTAACTATTGTAAAAACTCCTTAAATAGGAATTGTCATATTTATAATGAAGATTTTTATAATTCAAACAAAGATTTAAGTAGGTATTACTTAATTTGATACCTTTTAGTCATTTTCATTATACTCTTTTTTTCTTCACCCGACCTAAACTATACAATTTTGTAACACGAGGAAACTTTACTGGCCTATGTTTTACTTATGTAATTCTATCTATAGTTGATGTATTTGTACTGTTTGATTCTCTTGAAGATGTAATAAATAATAATGATAATTCAACGCAAACGGTCAAAATAATTATAATTTATTACAAAAAGAACTTATTTCCCAATTACATAAAGAGTGGTATAGTCTGACAAATGAAAAGTAACAAAATACAAGTGTCAAATTTATAAAAAATTGGCTGTTTACACCAGGGGTCCTCAAACTATTTTCGTTTGCAGACCCCTTTCTCAAAAACTATTGAAACCGTTGACAAAAGTAATTTAGTTACTTACTCAAACTGACATGCAACGGCCCTCAAGCTTTTCATGCCCGCACTTGCTTTTCTACGTTCGATAAGACAATGCACAGACATGTTTATGCTACGTGTTATTTCATGCATTGTTACGTGTGACTCTTTTTGCGGTATACATAGAGATAAAAAATCTTAATTAGGTACCTATTGGAATCTTAGATGTTTTTAACTAAAAAGAGAATAGCAGTGGTAAAGGGATCTATTTTTAGTAGTCATCGACCCCAATTTTTTATACTGAAACTATCGACTCCTAGAAAGTTCAAATCGACCCCAGGGGTCGATATCGACCACTTTGGGAATGACTGGTTTACACTCATTTTAATCAGAAAAGACGAATTGGATACTTATATTTTCTATTTTTTGTAGGAACTCGTAAGTCAGGCTAGGCGTGGCG
This sequence comes from Sesia apiformis, assembly GCA_914767545.1. Classification (NCBI taxonomy): domain Eukaryota; kingdom Metazoa; phylum Arthropoda; class Insecta; order Lepidoptera; family Sesiidae; genus Sesia; species Sesia apiformis. The sequence goes on from OU611959.1 coordinate 16,553,448, forward strand.
TTTTAGGACCACACACCCCGACTCCAGCAGTGGACGAATGCTTACGGATTACGGATATTTTCTTGAATAAAACTAGTATTAAACTGAAACACATGAAGAAAGGCATTCTCCCTAAGAGTTTTTAAAATTGCCGTCGTTTCTTTACATGTGTCATTTGCTAGATCCTAGCTATATATGCGGCTAACGTGGCGGTAATGGTGACCACATAGATAACTGCACAATCAGGACAGCAATCGGCCTTAAAAATTAGATCTCTTTCGAGTTCCCCCCCTTGGTACAACTCATTTGAATCATTTTTCGCTTCGATCACCATGTTCAACTCTATGACTGAACACAGAACAGTTGTGTTTAATTCACCATTGAACTCACCGGCCTACAAGCTAGCTTTCACTCAGATTTCACTATGAAATAATAATCCGCCATGATGGACACCATAATTGATGCGCGCGCGCATAAGAAATTGTTACATTTGTGGTAGTAATTAAAGAAAAGTAGGTGTTTGGTAGATTTTCTTTCGATTAGACATTAAATCAAATTTGCATAAATTATGCGTAGTGGATTGTCTACCCTGTAATGAGACATTCCAATTTTAAAACTTTATTTATTAAGAAATAACACAAAAACATTTTATAAGCGCAACAACGAAATTAAAACAAAGGGAAATTACACCGAAACTGAAACCTTTTTACTAAAGTTAAAATAATAAGGCCTTTTAAAACTTATATATTTATTTATATATAATATACATTGATATAAAATATATATATTTATATATAGTTATATTTATTTATAACATCTGACGTTGAAGTGCGTTTGATTTGAGGAGCCATTCCTAATAAAGGCCAGTACACTTATTACTGTTTTTAGAACCAATTTCAGAATTTGTAGTTTGGTTTGAATTGAGGAACCACCTGTACTCGGAAAGTATCGGATGAATATGTTTAAAAATCTAGTGGGAGTTTGCAATAGTTGTACATGATTCGCAAAAAAGAAATTAAACCCGTTACAAATTAAAAATGTTTAATTGTGGCTTTGATTGTGTAAGTATTGTTTAACAAGTACTTTGATTTTGGCTCCTTAAACTGTATATTTACATACGTAGTGTAGTTTTTCGTGTGTTTTTGTTTTTTTGGAGCTACAGTAACACAATTATATCACTAAATTACAATATAACTGCGCCAAATTCTGCCTATATAAACGGTATATACGACCATTTTTTATTAAATTTTGGTAGTTGAGCGGTTACCCGATCCTAAGTGTTATTCGAGATCGTTACGAAGATCCGAAAGGGAACACTGTTACTTAATTAATTTTGTTAGACACAATTAAAATTGACGATCCCAGAGGATTTTCACGAAACCTTACTCTGCTAATTTTGCTGTAAAGAGATAAGACTAGCTAGCCCTGAAACTTTTGACACTGAAGTTTATTAGAATTAGCCATGTTTTATTAAATGTAAATCTGAAGAAAGGGATCTCACGGTTGTGCTTTCCAGATATTGAGTGAAATTAAAAAAAATATATTATATTAAAATTCAGATATTTTTTTAACTAACAATAAATTGATATCGACATTGAGGTCCGTTTATTCAGATTACGTCACAAAAGTTCATATACTGATTGTGAGTAAAAAATTTCGAACTAAATCACCTAAAAATTAAACTAACATATATTAATATAGTTGGGTTAATAAATATTTCTAACTTTATTAACTTTATTGTATTTTGGGCATATTTATTTATTACTTATATCTTAAAAACGCTATATATAACTAATATGTACACAATACAATTAATTATAGACTAAATGTAGCTGACTGAAAGGACGTCAGTTTCAATAGAGGCCCCAACAGAATATCAGCGCTTCTCTTCTATTGGGGAAACAACATGCTGAGTTGGGGACCCATTTGTTGCCGTAGTATGTACCTACACACTTTTTGTACTACATTATCATTTTATCGTTACTTTATTAATTCTGTGTGCTGTCTGTGGTGACAAATAAATTTATTTTCTTTCATCTTTCTTAATAACGTTAATACCCTGACTTAGAGTTCCTACAAAAACGTTAACGTCAATAACGTTAACATACCAAAATCTCGGGAATTAATAATTAAAAACCCTGGAATTTTCATAATCCACTTATACCATACTACATATAATAAATATTGGAGTGTAGTTATTATGCAAGTACATATATTTAATTGAGAAAGTAACGTATTTCATAAATTAAAATTCGCGGAATCCCGAAGACATATCCATATAGATATATCCATTTGAGTTCGTTAACCTGAAATGGCGCTCACTTATTTCGATTACTAATCACTACACATCGGTGATAATCGTAAAGAATCCCATCAGTGGATCTTGCGAGAAAACAGACCTGCTTTGTCCGTCTTTATGTTGATCTTTATGTCAGTAGAGATATATATATAACTTACACGATTAATTTAAACGGTCCATTGATATAAGTCAAATAAAGTTGACTTATATCAGTCTATTGATGGCTGTCTATCAGTCTAAAGTCTATTGATGGCAAAATAAAGGTCATATATACCTATATGACTTCAATTCAAATCTACAATTCGTGACTTCAACTCTAGAAATTCAATCTATCCTTTTTAATAAAATAGTTAATGTGAAGTGATTTTGTTTGTTACCTGGAACAAAACGAATCGGTGCCTTTGACATACGTGTAGTTCTTGGTGCGCAACATAGGATGACCTAATTCAATGCGGGGCAAGCCGTGGGATACAACTAGTCTCGAATGAGTTTGTTTATTTTTATTTGTGTTCATATGACGTTTTAAGGCCATACATCCCTCATGCATAAAACAATGTGCACGAGGAGGCCCACGTCCAGTAGTGGACACTGAAAGGGCTGGTTGCATTGCATTGCAAACTAATGCATGTAGGAAATCGTTATGCAACCTTAAAACAAAAGGAGGACAGCTCGCTAGTTACCAATAGATAGAGATACGTAACTATTTTGAAACAACAATACTCCACGTTCTTCTTTCATATTTCCCAACTAAATGATACAGTTTCAAAAATAGCCCCGGAAAAGACGCAGCATTAACCGAGCAAAATGGGTCGGTTTGGGTTAGCACGATCCATATGCGCGACCGAAATAACCAGACGTTCAGCGACGAAGAGCTATGAAGAAATGAGAGTTCTCCAAAAATTGGTCCGTATTATACGGTCCGTTGCACTAGATATTAATCATTGAATCGATTATATATGCTGATTTGATTTTGTAACGTAACATTAAACATTTTTGAGGTTACGACTTATTAGTGCAATTTACTCGTGATATTTAAATTGAATATTGAGAAAGTCAACTATGTATCTAAGTCAAGTTGTAAAGTAAGGTAATAAACAATGGCGTAAACAGGATTCAATAAAAATGAAAAATTCTTGTAGGTATTTATGACTTTCCAAACTGTCAGCTTATTTTTATGTTTATTTTTATAGAATGAAGGTGGCACACGAGCAAGTTATTCACCTGGTGGTAAGTGGATATTGTCGACCGTAGACATCCGCGATACGTGCCAAGAAGAGTCCAGAACGACAAACGTTGGCACGCTCCCGGATGTGTGGCCTACCTTTGAAAATGTAGATGAACGGGAAAATAAGAAGGGATAGGATATGATATGATAGGATGAGATGAGATTGGAATGGTCTCTGGCATATCTCACTTACTAACGAAACATGTAAATTGGCGGAAAATTGCAGGAATGGGATAAATTGGAAACTGCAGTTGGGAAACTATTTCATGGTGTAATCAATGAGAGAGCGGTAACTTGGTCAGTCGAATGCGGGTGTGGGATTGCAGCGTACACGCTCCTCTCCTCCCAATGTCATGTAATAATAAGGACTATTCCAGAATGTTTATTTTGACTATATTAACGTCACATGCATTGGGTCATGAGTTCAAACCATGTTCAAACGCTCGACCTCTGTCACTGGCATTAGAAAGTAGACTTAGAAAGCGACTTTACTAATAGACTTAGGGATAGATTTTTAAGTGTAATTTGTTCTAGTTGTGTATTAATGTTATATAAAAATACCGTAATTCTTCTTAATATCGAATTCGCACCATCCATCTTTATTTGTTATAAATTTTCCCTTTACTGTACCAGGCAAAAGCTGCCTAGAAGAAATCACTTTAGCGATAAAACCACCTGTTGTATTTTTTAGTTCCTTATATACTTAATTTGTCATTTTGCAAGACGTTGCAACTTTGATGTACGATAATATCTATCTGAAAATCAGCTGGCTCCAACTGAAAATTAGTATCGCAGTTCTTGCTGCGACTATGTTGATGGCGATTGGCACAACAAATTATATATTTTCTTAATTGACTTTCATTTCATTATGTATCAATATATTTTAATGTCCATAAAGTAGTTTTATTTCTTTCTTTCGATCTACCGGGATGAAGATGGAAACAAGTCCATTTGAAGCGTACTCTTCTTCCTTATATTTCCGAGTTTTGGACCCAGAACAGTTACTGTTCTCATCTTGAGGAAATCCCTTTTCACATAGTGTCTTCACGTCTCGAGGAAGTCCTCAAGATGTGAAGAGTAACTGCTCTGGGTCCAAAACTAGGAAATATAAGGAAGAAAGGTAGGCCTTAAATGGAGTTGCCTACCTATACATAGGCGTCCCATTAAAGTGCTTACAGATAAGTTGACCAGTCGCTGACCAAAAATAGACTCCCAGATAGGGGAGGATGAAGCTACTAAGGTTAATTATCCTATCCTGTTATAAGAGTGCTAGACTCATCAATAAAGTAGGAAACGCCATTAAATAATAATTTATTATATAAACACATGCACGCCATTAAATTTATGAAATGAAAGAGATGAAATTTTCCAAATGAAAACCAAAGTTACACAAAATTTCAAGGAGTTTTCCTCTTTAACTCCAGGAAAGACCTATATTTAACAGTCAGAAGCACAGGTATGTAGGTATAGTATGACACAGTATGTATTAATTAGCCATTGACTACTAACTATGAAAATTAAGGTGTACAGAAATCTGTACTGCAGTTGACGCGGAGGTCACGGCCTACATTCATTAGGGTCGGGGACATCGTACAGAGTTCGAATCCAGTACCGTCCTCGCTCTTCGTTTCAATCTTCTTCCCTATCTATTACACCTTTCATGCATCAATATTTTATAGATTAATATTGCGCAAAAATTCCTTTTTAGGAAAGTCGTGTGGTGTCGTCGACCGGGTTTAGAATAGCACCACCCCATCTCCTCCTGTGGGGGTCGTAGGAGTAGATTAGCCAACCCTCTTGGTCAGTGTGACGTTTTAAGGCCATAGATTCCTCATAAGATAATATGCATGAGGAATGTCCAGCAGTGGATATTAAAAAGGCTGATGCGACTATGACTCATAATAACTAACGGCTAGCTAGCTAGACTAAAATTTCTGTGGACTAACGCAGATTATAATGTTTCAAAGTTTTGACGACTAGTTGGTCGTACTGTGCAATAGGTCCCGGGTTCGATTCGATTTAAACATTTGTTTAAAAACAGCTGTTTGCTCGGGTCTGGGTGTTCTATGCGTTGTGTCCATCTTTGTATGTCTCTGGACGTACGACACACGGAATCCTAGTGTGGTGTCATTAGTATGTTTTTAACTGAAACCTCGCACTTTATCATTTTTCTGTTGTTTTTAAGCGTCTATAGTTTCATTTCATTACGTTATAATATTTAGTTTAAAATGATTCGTTGTTTTGAAGAACCAACTGCCTTTTAATTTCTTGAAAATAAGCTGTTGCTGAATCAGTCTCATGTCATGTCACTTTCTAGTATAGATACTGCACAAAGCATTTCACAACAGTAGCCAGTTTCGCAGCCAGTAGAGTACAGAATTTTCTTTTTGCTTCAGACAAAGCTAAAGTAAATAAACAATCTGTAAACAATAAACGTTTTAGCAAAATTTACCGGTATTCGGGTTTTTACAACTACACGGATAAATTAGCGTCTGCATCATAAACAAACAAACTCTATGTGGGTAGGTATAAAATTACGCCAATAACAAGAAACCGTTTACACGACTGACTCATCACGTTCGTGCATTTTGCATGATCTTTACGTTTCACAACGTAAGAGTCTACTGACTAGTGCAATGCACTTAGGACCATTTTGCTTGATCTCTCATGCTGTATTAATGGGCCCCTCCCGAGTAGGCGAAGGCTTAAAGCGGAACGGCTGAGGCAGGTCATGTTGAGGTGGAGATGAACACTGCAATAGACTGAGCGGGTCGTTGACATCGGATTCTCTTAGAAACATTGTATATAGTGTTTCATTTGCCTTAAAATTATGTTTGTATAAAAAAACAAAGAAAAAAATTGTTTCTTTATTAGCGATATGCTTTTAACCGTGGAGATCTGATTATTTTTTCATTATTTTAATCGCAATTTTAAAGACCAGCTTTATGCGGCCATAAAATGACTATGGACAATAAAGAAATCTTAAATACGTAATTAACAGCAATTATAGCACGGTTAGATTACAATGAAGTTGTTTTTAACACCACTTTGTCACGTGTGAAAGTGGTGAACGACTTACTGAACACCTATTTAATAGTTGATTAACCGTTTGCATTCTTAACAGCTTCGTTTTCACTTTTATTTTATAGATATGTACCATTACTCATTTCATTAGTAATTGTAAGTAAAAGTTATTTAACAATTATTAAGTTACTAACGAGAAAATAAACATAGCAATTAAACAACTTTTAACGGTTTAAATCGCGTATATTTGACATTATTTATATCCCGACGTTTCGAACACTTTGCAGTGGACGTGGTCACGGGGTGACTAGTTGATTTTATTTGTCACTTGAGTTATTAAGAAATTATTACTACCGTCTGAATTTTTTTTATGAACTACCGTCTGAAATTTTTTAATCATAACATTCCCTATGCACGCAGTATTCGCTCACGGTGTCCAGAGGTCTTGCAGTATGGCGTTGGCCTTGTGATTTAATTAATTTAATGACTGGATCCCAAGCCGGTGGTACTTGCCAACCATCTTCTCTATTGAAATTTGGGTGTTTCTTGATTTCAATAGCCTCGCGTAACATTCTTGGCATGTACCGGGTCTCTCTAGCGAGGATTTGTGGATTATCAAATCGAATGTAATGGTTGGGTTTGTCCAGAACATGTTCACAAACTGCAGACTTGGTCGAGCGTCTGTTCTTCATGTCAGCTATGTGTTCTTTTATCCGGATACCGATGCTCCTCTTTGTTTGCCCAATGTATGATAATCCGCATTCACAATCAAGCTTGTAAACGCCTGCATCTTGTAGGGGGATATTGCTCTTGACAGGTCTTAAAAATTGGCTAATCTTCTTGTGCGGCTTGAAGTAAGTTTTAATTGAAGCTCGTCTTAAGATATTGCCAATTTTGTCAGTGATGCCCTTGATGTATGGTAAGATGGCAGGTTGTCGCTCAACTGTAGGAGGCTTGGGGCGGCTTCTGTGACGCATTCGTGGGAGTTTGTGATTGTTGCTTCGCAGTACTTGTTTCACATGCAGAAGCTCTTCCTCGAGGTGGTCAGTGTCACAGATGCCGTGTGCTCTCTGTAACAAAGATTTGCCTACGGTAGCCAACTGACATGGATGGTGATGGGAGTTACCATTGAGATATTTATCTGTATGGGTGGGTTTCCTATACACAGTATGACCAAGAGAGTTGTCAGGATTTCTGATGACTAGAATGTCAAGGAAAGCTAAGGATTTATTGACCTCAGACTCCATAGTAAATTGGATTTTATCATATAAAGAGTTTAAATGATTTAGGAATGCAGAAACATTATTTTTGGGGAGGACGGCAAAAGTATCGTCTACGTACCGTTTGTAGATCTTCGGCATAGCCACAGCTCCGGTGAGAGCCTTCTCCTCGAAGTCTTCCATGAAAATATCGGCGACAACAGGGGAGACTGGAGAGCCCATTGCTACACCATCGATCTGTATGTAGAATTTATTATCCCAGAATAGGTAGCCAGATGTTAGGCAGTGTTCTAGTAGTTCTGCATATTCTATGGGTAGGTCGTGCTCAGTTAGCTTTTTCTTGACAATTTCAATGCAATCATGTACAGGTAAGCATGTAAATAATGATTGTACATCAAAGCTGACCATTATTTCATCATCAGTCAATTGTAGATGTTTGATTTGGCTGACAAATTGGTAAGAATCCTTGACATGCGCACTAGTTTGACCGCGAAGTGGAGACAGTATTTTAGCAAGATGTTGAGCTAGTTTGTATGTCGGCGAGTCAATTTGGCTTACAATTGGGCGCAAAGGGACGTCATTTTTGTGTATTTTCGGTAATCCATACAGTTTTGGTGGTTTCACACACGAAGGTACCAGTGCCGTGACGTCTAAACCAAGTGTGTCGGAGTGCTTACTAATTATTTCTTTAGTTTTAGTTACAATTTTGGTCGTGGGATGGCTTTTTACTGGTTTGTAGGTGCTTTCGTCCGACAAAAGTTCTTGTATTTTTAGGTTATAATCTGACGTATCCATGATCACGGTGGAATTACCTTTATCTGCTCGAAGTATGGTTATGTCTGGATTTTTGCGTAGGTTGGTGAGTGCAAGATATTGTTCACGAGGTAGATTCGGTGTGGGCACTTTACTTCGACGCAAGACAGCAGAGATATCTTGGCGTAACGCCTCCAAATCTTCCTTCTTTACATGGTTTTTTGTGAGACAATGTTCCACGGAGCAAATTATTTCTTCAAAAGGCACTGATCTCGGGGAAACCGCGTAGTTTAATCCATTTTCGAGGGCCTGAAGGGCGACCGGATTTAATACTGTTTGTTTCATAGCTCAACATCTTGCTAAAATACTGTCTCCACTTCGCGGTCAAACTAGTGCGCATGTCAAGGATTCTTACCAATTTGTCAGCCAAATCAAACATCTACAATTGACTGATGATGAAATAATGGTCAGCTTTGATGTACAATCATTATTTACATGCTTACCTGTACATGATTGCATTGAAATTGTCAAGAAAAAGCTAACTGAGCACGACCTACCCATAGAATATGCAGAACTACTAGAACACTGCCTAACATCTGGCTACCTATTCTGGGATAATAAATTCTACATACAGATCGATGGTGTAGCAATGGGCTCTCCAGTCTCCCCTGTTGTCGCCGATATTTTCATGGAAGACTTCGAGGAGAAGGCTCTCACCGGAGCTGTGGCTATGCCGAAGATCTACAAACGGTACGTAGACGATACTTTTGCCGTCCTCCCCAAAAATAATGTTTCTGCATTCCTAAATCATTTAAACTCTTTATATGATAAAATCCAATTTACTATGGAGTCTGAGGTCAATAAATCCTTAGCTTTCCTTGACATTCTAGTCATCAGAAATCCTGACAACTCTCTTGGTCATACTGTGTATAGGAAACCCACCCATACAGATAAATATCTCAATGGTAACTCCCATCACCATCCATGTCAGTTGGCTACCGTAGGCAAATCTTTGTTACAGAGAGCACACGGCATCTGTGACACTGACCACCTCGAGGAAGAGCTTCTGCATGTGAAACAAGTACTGCGAAGCAACAATCACAAACTCCCACGAATGCGTCACAGAAGCCGCCCCAAGCCTCCTACAGTTGAGCGACAACCTGCCATCTTACCATACATCAAGGGCATCACTGACAAAATTGGCAATATCTTAAGACGAGCTTCAATTAAAACTTACTTCAAGCCGCACAAGAAGATTAGCCAATTTTTAAGACCTGTCAAGAGCAATATCCCCCTACAAGATGCAGGCGTTTACAAGCTTGATTGTGAATGCGGATTATCATACATTGGGCAAACAAAGAGGAGCATCGGTATCCGGATAAAAGAACACATAGCTGACATGAAGAACAGACGCTCGACCAAGTCTGCAGTTTGTGAACATGTTCTGGACAAACCCAACCATTACATTCGATTTGATAATCCACAAATCCTCGCTAGAGAGACCCGGTACATGCCAAGAATGTTACGCGAGGCTATTGAAATCAAGAAACACCCAAATTTCAATAGAGAAGATGGTTGGCAAGTACCACCGGCTTGGGATCCAGTCATTAAATTAATTAAATCACAAGGCCAACGCCATACTGCAAGACCTCTGGACACCGTGAGCGAATACTGCGTGCATAGGGAATGTTATGATTAAAAAATTTCAGACGGTAGTTCATAAAAAAATTCAGACGGTAGTAATAATTTCTTAATAACTCAAGTGACAAATAAAATCAACTAGTCACCCCGTGACCACGTCCACTGCAAAGTGTTCGAAACGTCGGGATATAAATAATGTCAAATATACGCGATTTAAACCGTTAAAAGTTGTTTAATTGCTATGTATAGTAATCGCGAAAACCTAAGAAGAGAAAATAAACGCTGAAGGTAAATATGAAATGCAATCAAATTTTAGTCTGTTATAATAATAATACATATGCTATATAAACAAAAAGAAAAAAATATCAATGACTGAAGCTAAAATGCGTTTATAACCATATTATCGTGATATTTATTTTGTCTCCATGGCTCTCTTTCAACTTTTATACTCTTTAAACGGAGGGAGTTAATAAGAGGATAACTTACTCGTAGGTATATGGAGTATATGATACATATATACTCCTATGGAATTCAACACAAAATTACTGCTATGGACCGATTCTTGTAAGATTGGTCATTTTAAGGTTATGAAAGAATTTATTATTCTTATGAAATGTATTTAGGAACCAAAATAATTTAGGTTTATCTGTAGGTAGGTATATCTAAAAATAGAAGAGATATTAAATTGCCGTTTGTTATTTGTGAAAGGAATCCTTCGTCGTCTCGTTATAAAGTGGACTTGAATAAAACCCGACAGATGAACGAGTTCTTCTTTTGTATACCTTTTTTCTTATTTAAAATAACGCAACTTGGGTTATTTCGGTCAAATTCCGGGTCGGCGCGTGCGCAATTTTCATCAAAGTCGGTTGTTGCAACTGGTATTGTCGCGCTTGAATTAGAATATTACTTCTTAAGAGGCTTTTTTATTTATTGAAACAACATAACTATATTTTTCACAATATACCTAGTCTGGCCATAAATACCGCTATAATAAAGAAAAAAAAAATTGAATTTGGAATCTCATTCTCACGTAAAAATAAATGTTTTTTATCATTATAGCGTCAATCATTATTAAATATTGTACTAATATTAAAATGGTGTGGGGTGTTAACAAAAACCGTATTGCTCTAATTGCATTACATAAAGTATGGAGCATGGAGTAATAGCATGGAGTCGAATGCAATTTTTAAAACTTTCCGTCCGCTTGGTAGTATTAGCCGAATGTTTGTGAACCGGGCTATTGGTAGGTACACTAAAACGTCCTCTGTTTGTGACAGAAAATGGGCTGGCCGTCCATGCATTATTCGTACTAAACAGACGATTAAAGCTGTGAAGGATAGAATCCGAAGAAAGATTTTATCCAGAGAGATGAATATAGCACCTAGAACCGTGTCACGTATTTTAAAAGATGATTTAGGACTTGCTGCTTACAAAAGACGTACTGATAATTTAAAGAAAACTAGGGTTGATCAATCAAAACAAGTTCTTCGGCGATACGCAAAGAAAGCTCACAGACAAATCTTAACAGATTCTCAATTAGCAGAATGATCGAGTTTATGCTCATACTCGTATCTCTAGAGAAGCTGCTCAATTGGTCACTAGGGTGCAACGTGGCCATTATCTGGCTTCAACGATGGTTTGATGGGGTGTTAGCTATCAACCATATTTTTGTGAAAAAGGTATTAAAACGTCAGCTTAGCTATCAACCATATTTTTGTGAAAAAGGTATTAAAACGTCGGCTCGTGTATCAGGATATAATATTTGAGAAGGTCGTAAGGCCTCTTAACAACACTCTTTTCCATAACCAAGAATGGTTCTTTCAGCAAGACTCAGCACCGGGTCATTAGGTTCACCCAACACAGGCGTGGCTAGAAAGGAATATTCCCGACTTCATTAAAACTGAAGACTGGCCGCCATCTAGTCCCAATCTTAATGCGCTCGATTATGATTTATGGTCTGTTTAAGAGAGCACGGCATGCTCTAAACGCCATGATAATATTGAATCCCCAAAAACATTCCATAAGGGTGGCAGTTGTCGTAATTAGAAAACCGTCATATTCTTTGTAACGTTAATAAATTTAATGATCGTGGCTAGTACATTTAGTTTGAAATTCTTTTGATGATGTCTCGTTGAAAGGAAGTTGTCACCAATTGTTAAATATCAGATAAAAAAACTTATTTGACCAGCTAAAGTTTGTTTCCTGATCGATCATGTACGAAATGAAGGCTAATCTATTAGTTGAATTTAAGGCCATACATCCCTTATGGACAAGACAATGAGCGCGAGGAGGGCCATGTCCACCACTGGACGAAAATAGGGTTGATTACGATTGGTTGAATATGCGGAAAATTTCAAATGTGCAGATTGCTGAAGCGAACTGCTCTCGACCTCTCCGTAAATGGGACCTATCACATAATATTAACTTAGTAAAACACTTTTATTTCATATTTTGTTAGTTATATTGAGGATTGTTCCGTGAACCACGCAACTCAAAACATATCTAATGACATACGTGCACATATGACATACGCGTTGGCATTGCATTAGAATCGGCTGCAGCGAGCGAAGGCCGTTTCAATAATAATAAAAGTTGAACTTGTATTATCCGTCTCCCGAGCGATCAAGGTCGTGCACGATAAACCGCGACAAGGAACGAGTTAGAATTGCACCTCCTCTATACGTACACACAATAATCTTTATGCTATCCGTCTATGTTAACTCCTTGCTTCTTCTAAGCAACTTTGAAGTTTCAAATAGGGAATTTAAACTTCAAATTTTCATTGATTACTTCTGATGGGTGGTAGGATAAATTAAATAATTACAAATTCATTTACATAGTCATCGACAGGCTAACGTACCCAAATCCATTCGATTCTAACAATTATTACTGGCGTATGTAGATACCGATGGGTATAGGTTGACCTGTTGCTGACTGCAGTGGCATGCATTTTATTTATTTTATTTCTGGATTTTTAAACTTGATAAAGTGGCCGTATACAGGTATCTATATAAAGATTGCTTTTAATCGACAGGAAAATGTGAGGAGCACTAGCAAGACTAGTGATCGCCAGTGACTTCGCCAACGCTAGCGTAGGTTTAGCTTATTTACTTATTTGAGATACACTTATAAAAATAAGCTCAAGCTTGTGCTTTCATATCAGCCTATGACATCCCCTACAATACAAGCCTGCCCTAGTAATCATAAGCGGTTGGACCCATGCGCGGTCCACCCTGCCCGTGGATATACACACATATTGGTGGATATAGACACATTCGTACACGTGCTCCAGACTTCTTTTGTTCTATAACATACGGGTTTCCTCGGCGCTGTTCCTTCGTCGCCAAGTCAGTGATAACTTGCTAAGTAATTTAAAAATGTTTGAATTAGAAACTCAGGGGTGCGGGCGGATATTTAAACTCGCGATTTCGAGTGGAGGCTATTAACGCCCTCTAATGCTTCCGCTGACCTTAATCTTTTTCGTATCTTTGTGGTTTTTCAAATTCATGTGTAGCCAAATGGTTATCTACACGAGAATATTATAAATACAATAGGGTAGAATGCACTTGGCCATTGGTGTATTGGTAAGTATTTACTTGAAATAATAATCTAGCTAGAGCACTGGGTCGGCTTTAGGATAGCACCACCCTATCTCTTCCCGCGGGTAAAAGGAGACTAAGGGATAACAATGCCGCTATCATAAGCCCAGAGGAAATATAGTCTAGTCGAAATAGACTTAAAAAGGTACGAACCTAGGAATAATTTTTTGCGTAAACATGTCGATGTCATGAGAATTCAACTCGTTATGCGAGAATTTACCCAGGTTTGTTTTAAACAGTAGCGGTACTAATTACTTGATTAAAGGATATCTTGGGATAGAGCGAGGAGCAGCAAGATGAATTTTGTTTACCACCTCAGGTATTAATTAACAAGGGCCAAATAAGTAAATACAAATTAGAAAATTGCATTTCTATTCTATCTATTACCCGCAAGCAACCCAGTAAAAGCAATAAAACGAATACAGAAAAACAATCTGTTACGCGTAACCTCTGTTGTTTTCAATTCAGCGAGGAGGTGGATTTGTTTTTAAAATGTATTCCAGTATAATGGAAATTTGTTCAAAGTTAATGGAAAAATAAATTGGGCGACATTTACTGTAGTGACAGGTATAGTAATGGAAATTCAGATATCGCCTGTTGCAATTATAGTCGAAAAATATTATATTTGAAAGAAAGGAAAAATATGTTTATTTCCTGTAACCATAACCGGAGCCCTTTTATGGTCCACTGCCGGTCATGACACTCCTCATGGGCATTGGCTTGTTCATGAAGGATACATGAATGACCTTAAAACGACGACGTGTTGGCCAGGCAGGCGGGCTGGTGAGTCCACTTTTTTGAAGGTGTCGTAGTTCCTCAATGCTAGTGGTAGCCGGCTTTATCCCTTAGTCGTATTTTAGGACTCCCACGGGAACAGATGGGGTGTTATCTTTCCCAGGGTTTTCGTTATCTTTGGGATATAGGGCCGAAGACGTTCCCTGCGTCTTTTTGTTATTGTTAGGTTAAACCTATATTTAGCGATATGTTGATTTTTTAAGTGTTCTTTAGAAAGTGTTGCAAACTGTAGTATACAGATCTCTTGATAGATGTCTTCTCTTCAAGAAAGATTTCTCTTCTTCGAATAAAAATAATTTGAGTTCAAGGACTAATTTAACACAGTAAATGTAATAGTTAATAAGCTGTAATACACGTCAATCATGATGCCATGGGACAGTCAAGCTACAGTCAAGCTACAGTCTACTGCAAACAATTACAGTCAACGTTTGAAAATATTACAGCGTGGGTAGATATCAGCTCGCTTCCAGTCCTGTCTGTACCTCTTGAAAAAAATCCTTTTTCACAATCAAAAACAATTTCATTCCCAGTACTTTTATACATCGGAAGGTAGGTAATGTTTTATCTCGATTCATCGTTATCACCGTACATTATGAATTGAGTGTTTTGGTACTTATTATTTGGTGTTTTTCAAATGCCGCGCTGGTCCTGTCTATATTTATTGTATTTTTCCAAATATATATAGGAAAAAAAACTGCGAGATTGTAAAAATAATGAGATAAAAATAAAATGTAATTCTGTGAAGAAGAATTCCACCAAGAACTAAAATTTCCGACGTAGCTCAAAGAAGAAGGAAGCTAAATCGGCAGTGAGTCATATCTACCGGGGTAGATTAGTACCTACTCGAAAGATAACCAAGTACCGGGAGATGTAACATGGAACGCCCTCCGGGCAGGTGATGGCTTAAACAAGCTTAAACCGACAGCGAGGTGACACTCAAAAGCTATACAGTGGTACCTCGATATACGAGTGCCCTAATATACGAGTGTTTTGAGATACGAGCCGCCGAGCGAGCGATATTTTGCTTTAAGATGAGAGCAAGATTTGAGATACGAGGAATCGCACACTACACCGCTGCACACGACCCCAACATGCGCCCCGCACGTTGGGGTCGTGTGCAGCGTCTAACAGTTTCTCCCACCTCAGACTAGGGAATGTGGAAGATCTTGGGAATGTGGGAGAAAGTTGTAGAGTTCGTGGATAAAAATCACCCCGAAAAAGTTGCAACTGGTCGTGCATCGGAGTTGTTCAATATAGTTTAAGAGTTGTATATGGTTTTAAGAATAAAATTGTGTATCCTTTTTCTGTGCCGTGTCTTGTCGCTCGATTTTAGATTAGCTCTTTCCGAGGTTATCGTAAAAGTTGACTAAGGGATAACAAAGCCGCTACCACAAGCATTGAGGAACCACACCACCTCTAAAAGGGTGGACTCGCCAACCCGCTTGGCCAGCGTGGCGGTCTAACACCATACATCCATCAAACACAAGACAATGTGCATGACCAGGCCCCATGTACAGCAGTGGATACTGAAAGGGCTTATTGCATTGTATCCCTTTTCCATTCGTAATCTAGCCATAAATATTGTTACAAAAAAAAACATTGATATAAGTTTTTACATTATATTGATAACGTTGATTATCAGTAGAATTTGTGTTATTGTAGAAATAAAAAGAATTAAAATCCTGTAGCAGCAAGTCCGAAATGGATAAAATATTTGGGAAAATGGGATGGGATCCGAAGAATGGACGAAAGTCTGTAATCAAATCACTAATCACGCCACATTAAATGTGGAATTTACATCATTAAATGTGATTAAGAATTTCTGACACAAGAAGAAAAACACGACATATGTATTTAATGACAGCTTTATAATTCATGTTTCCGATACAGAGAGCGAAAATGACTATAGTTGATTCTGACGATTAATACATAATTTTATAATTTTTCCAAAGGTGACTGGATTCGTAAATCTGAAAAATCTGTATCGTAATCTGTAACAACTCTGAATATTTATAAGTCTACTGTTAACAAACTACTATCAGGGTGTAGAGGTGTCATCACATTATATGGCTTACATTACTTCTCCCAAATTATCAGGCCATGCTTGATATTCTATTAAAGGGCAGCAATGTACTTCGCATAATTTGTTATAGTGGCATTTCTGAACTGTTCCGATAAAATTCAAAATATGCCGATTTTTTTTTTATGGACGAAGGCGACAGACGAGCACCTGATGGTAAGTGGATACTGTCGGCCATAAACATCCGCGATACATGCCAACATTAGTCCAAAATGATAAACGTTGGCACGCCCCCAGATGCGCTGCCTACCTTTGGAGATATAGGAATGGATTTGGAGAAAGGGTTGGGAAAATGGGGAGGAATAGAATGGGAATGGGCTCTGGCACATCTCACTCACATACGTACATTAGGGAAATAAGATAAAGTGGGAAATGCAGTACATTTCAAGGTACTCTTCTGTGAGAGCGCGTCCAGCAGCTGCTGTATTGCACGCGTGCACTCTCACCCTCAAAAAACTTCAACTTCAACTCAAATTGAACTTCTTTAGATAACTGTATTGTACAATAGTGGTGTTTCGATTCATTTTTTGGAGTTGTTTGGTTTAATAAACAGTTGTAATACATAGAGGAGAATGATGCTGTATCCCACAGCCGACTGGGTGCGTCCAACTGGTCGTGTTGTCATTTCAAAAGAAAATTGATGTGTAGGTCGATTATAATTTCTAAATGAATGCATTTATTTGTTCGAATGCATATTTGTAATGTTAATAATTAAAGATGTAGGTATACTTTACATATAACGATCGGCGTCCGATGCTGGGAGCTTAAGGTAAATAAGGAAACTCTTTGAAATTTGACTAATTTTGGCGATGTTTAGTTCGATAAATAGTTATAGTACAAAGTGGGGGATGATGCTGTATGTTACAGCAGAGTGGGCGTGTCTAACTGGCCGTTTTTCACACTCCAACAGAAGACCGCCTATGGACAAACTTGGTCGGAAGCGAATGAAAGTCATCAAAACTCGAGTCCCTTTCCTTCCCATCTCATGGCATGCCGTCTCGTTCTCCTAATTCTAATTTCGAAAAGTAGGTAGCGCATCTGCAGACGTGTTAACTTTTAACCAGATAATAGAAATATAAATATCAGGAGCGCGGCGCACGGAAAATATTCAGCGTAATGGAATATGGTATTACCTTCATCATATTATATTACCTGATAGGTAGATACAATGGGGGTGGGATTGGATACGATAAGATTTAATGTTTCTTATGTACAAAGTTGAAAATTAAAAGATTGTTAAAAATTAAAAATTTTGATAAAACCGCGGGCGGTTAATGTTTTATTTTTATTCAAACGTTTTTAACCGCCCCCGTCGGGGATTTTGTTTTGAAATTTACTTTTTGTTTTTGAATTCTTTGATCCATGCCGACAGCAAATTTTAATACTGTCTTCCTTGCCAACTTGTACGACTGTTGTAATGTCACGAGCGCAGGTATTAATTGTTCCTTCCTCATTACTTGAAGTGAAATATTTAACTGCCAAAGAACTGTTTCCGAAGTCCATCTGCCTTTTGGGCCATGGCAATTTGGGGATCTTCTCGTCTGATATATATTTACTTTAGTAAAGTTTTGGCAAACTAGAACCATATTTTGTTTTCCAATTTCTTTACTAGTTAGATTAATATGCCAGATTTTGAATGAGGTACTCAAAATTGATACTTATCATGAGATTTAATTGAATCTTCCGGGCTACTTGGCCGAGGTCTTCTGGAATCTCTTCTCTTTCTTCCAAACGTTTCGTCGACCGCAGTTGGTAACGAAACGTTTGGAAGAAAGAGAAGAGATTCCAGTAGACCTCAGCCAAGTAGCCCGAAAAATTCAATTAATATAATAAAATACCCCTGTATGTAAACTATCATGTTTTTAAAAATAATTTTAATAAAAAAATATAGCCCGGAAGATTCAATTAATATGGACACTGGCCGAGAAAGCCTACACTCCACTATCATGAGATTAACCTTAGCAACATACTCGATCTTCAAGATCGAGTATGTTGCGATGAAGGATTTAATAGATTTGACCTTGATCATACTGTGATGTCGATGAAACAAACGCGTCTTTAGATGTTATGTTATTCTTGTTTTCGAGTGTTTTCGGATGATATTTGCCCTATTTTACCGAACGCTGCAAGCGAGCGAGGCCACTTGCTGAACATACAATCACTACTAAAAATGTGAAATAAGTAGGCCACAGCAGTAGGTACTAGCAATATCGGCCATCCAAACTTCCTCTTTAATTTTTAGGATTAAATTTAACGATCACGTGCTCAAATTTAACACCGCCATAAAGGAATTAATGGCGTGTAAATAATAAATGACGCTGAGACGATTATGTTAGCAAAAAACGCTTTTGTTGGTACTCTTTCTTGGTGATGTTTTCCTATTATTTTTATGTAGTATGTTGCAAAAGTTCCGGAAGTTGAAATTGAAGTTCTGGAAGTTGAAATTGAAAGTCAAAATCTTTTACTGCTCAGTTATAAGTACATTTCGTGTTCTGATTATAAAAAGGATCTAATATAGTCCTCCTAAAAGAACAAAACATTGTCATTATAATTTAATTTACAAGAACATTATTACAATTAATTTATACTCGTAGCAGATGTAAGTAAAACTAAACTAAAAATATTTTGCTACTAAATTTATTTAAATTAATTCTTTATGGATTTTGTTATTATTATTTGCATTAATTTGCAACGAAATTCCATTAGATTATAAAAAAAGGCTTATCGATAAAGTTTTTGTTTGAAAAAAGTAGCGGCATCACTATTTAATTAATAGTCATTGTGTATTTCACTATTAACTCACTATTTAATTTAGGACAACATGCCGTATAGTCTACTCGAGCCAGTATTAGGTAAGTGACTCGCCCTGGGCAGACACCCTGGCTAACTGCCAAGGATGATCGGCCAACGACCAACCTTTAATCACCCCTCGGATGCCATATTGTGCTAGCACTTCTGATTCATTCCCGTTTTAGAACTAAAAACTGTTTTATTACGTTCTTGGAACACTGTTCAAATGTCAACTTCGATAAATCGCCGTCACAAGACTTTTCGGCGAGTCTCGAACTGAACAAACATTAATTTCTGGTTGCAATTTTTAGAATTACTATAATAAACGTATAAATATAGGATGTTAAAATAAAATAAGGGCTCATTTACACACGGAGAGTTTCTCGAACTCGTGCAGGCGAGAAAGTGATCACTGTTATCATCAAGGCGGGAATCGTATGAAGTTTGGTCTTATACGAGAATCGTATACAATATTCTCGCCCGAACCGTTCGAAAAAGTCTCCCTATGTAAATAAGCCATAAGTAATGTCATCATTGTTGGATAATAAAATATCAATAGACTAATTTGGGTGAGGTTAAGGAGGGAAAATTCTCTATATCATAAACTAATATGGCCAAATTATGTACTTATGTATTTAGTTTCAAAATAGGTATACACACATAATCTCCATTAGAAAGGAAGTTTGTCTGTGCTAATCTTAGGATTTACTGGGCTGATTTTATTGCGGTTTTCAGTGCTGTTTTTTTTTTAGTATAAAGGCGGTATACGAGCATACAGTCCACCTGTTGGTAAGTGGATACTGTCGTCCATACACATCCGCGATACATGCCAACATCAGTCCAGAATGACAAACGTTGGTACGGCTCCGGATGCGTTGCCTACCTATGCAGATTAAGGAATGGATTGGGAAAATGGGGAGGCATAGGGTGGGATGGGAATGGGCTCTGGCATATCTCACTCACTACCGAGACATGTACGTACATTGTAAAGAATTTACGGAATGTTACTTTTTAACTAAATTATTTTAATTGTTTAGAAAATAACCGACAGAGATATATATATATTTATGTATATATATATGATGGTATTATATCGTGGGAATGTATCAAGAAGTCATTTAGATATTACAGCTTTTTAAATATACTGATTTGGAAATCAGGTTACAAGCTGGCAAGTCGGGGGATAATACTAGTTTATCCTGGATAACCAAATCTTGAAACATTAAGTGGAATTTTAAGTAACATATTTTCTTATTGCTAGAATCAGAATTAGCTCTATTAAAACAATTATACTAGTAGTTTCTATTTAAACAGAATCTAAAACAACGGAATTATAAGTTGGAAAATCTTAGGCAAATATTTAATAAACCCATTACGATTATAAGGTCCCTTTGCTCAGTACTCAGGCTCAAGTACTATTTCGCAAAACATACAAAAAAAAAACTTTACTTGTACTGTGACCGCACATTATAACTAGGTACTCATGTCGGTAATGACAATATGTCGTCGATATCTTGAAAATTATTTTGATGACATTACTTAATATGTTGTAGTAGCTGGCCTGGCCGCTTACAACAATGGACGTAAGAAGTGGTATTTCAAAACAATGATATCGAAGTCATCAACTGCGGGCATCGATCGCAATAGCAGATAACACTGTTGTCATTAGTGGAGCCGCGATAAGAAAAAAAAACATGTTTAAGTTTCTACGTTCTTGGAAAACAATAACTTTTTAAATTAATACGAAGTATTAAACAGGACGGTCTGTGCCCCACTGTACAGTGGGGCACAACTCCAGACTGAATAATCTATTATAATAATTTTAGTATACTAAATAGCTAAGAGTAAGGTAAGTGGTAAGTGGTAAGTGGCCTTTATAAATTATTTTGTTTAATTTTGTAAATCACCAAATATATTTTCTTGAGAAATCGTCGAGACTTCCATAAAACAATTAAATATTTAAAATGTTTATTTGTTATCGTTAATTGTTATCAAATATACCTACGATGATACACGTTTATTTCCGTCTACTTACGAAACAAAAATTTCGCCTTTTGTTTACGTTATTTCAACGCTTTCTCCATAATTGCAGCCAATTATCTTTCTTTTTTTTTACTTCCTGCCACAAAGGCAAAGCCACTACTTGTATTGTGCCTCTCCTCTAGTGAATAATGTTGCGAAATAATAGATTGAAAGAGCCATTACCGTACATTTAAACAATTGAAAACATAGTAGTTAATGATCCATTTTTAAATTTCCTTTTAATGCTTTAATGGCTTAAAAGGATTTTAATTTAGTATATACCGTAACAGCTTGGTTTAAACTAAGTACCTACCTACAATATTAATCTTTTTAATAGCTAAATTTTGCCAAAATAAAAAAGGAAACACGTGTCATTATTAGGTAGAGAGCCAACTTTTGATAAGATTGTTTCATATCCACTATCATTAACCATTACAAAAAAATCATTCCTTGACTCAAATATCTATTTGTGTACTTCCGTGGACTGAAATAACCCCGACAAAAACAGACTTTCACTCAACTTTTACTGATATAATCCGACTAGTTACGCTACATTATAATTTCTATTGCGTACGTACGAAGTTGCATACTACGCAATTTGCTAGGCCAACAATCTTGTTGTTGTAAACCGGCTAGTTAAAACAATCCGCGTTTGTAGGCGAGGTGTAAGGGATTAAGTTACGTCTATACTTGGTCTTGTTGGCGTGTCTAATTAAATGAAAATGTATGTTCCTTTCGATTGTTGAGTAAATACTTTATTTAAGTCTTTCGTCAATATTTTGGTAATTAAAAAGTAATTGATATGTGTAGATGTGTGTGTACCTAGTCAAATATACCTAGTCAAAAACGACTTTTTTGAAGCCAAA
This sequence comes from Sesia apiformis, assembly GCA_914767545.1. Taxonomy (NCBI): domain Eukaryota; kingdom Metazoa; phylum Arthropoda; class Insecta; order Lepidoptera; family Sesiidae; genus Sesia; species Sesia apiformis. The sequence continues at coordinate 16,575,741 of OU611959.1, forward strand.
TATGAACTATGAAATAAAATTACTTGTAAATTATTGTTGAAATAATTAATTAAAAAAAAAAAACGATTTAATAATACTGTTTAAGTTTAAAAAAACTGGCACGCTATCGAACACTTATGAACTATGAATGTACTCTCATATTATATTCAAATCGCAAGTAAAAGACACTCACAGAAGACTACCTTGAAATGTACTGTATTTCTCTCACTTTATCTTATTTCCCTAATGTAGGTACGTACGTGTTTCGGTAGTGAGTGTAATGTGCCAGAGCCCATTCCCATCTTATGATGGGATCCCATCTTTCCGTGGGTATCGTAAAAGGCGACTAAGGGATAATAAAACCGCTACCGCAAGGCCCTGCAGAATTACACCACCTCTAAAAGAATGGACTCACCAACCCCGGCTCGGCCAGCGTGGCGCTTTAAGGCCATACATCCTTCATGCACGTGACAATGTGCAAGAGGCTCATGTCTAGTAATGGACGACAAACGGGCTGGTTACGGTCTACTCAGGCTTAGGGGTGCCATCCGTCCGAGTTTCCTCAGATTAGTCACATTGCACAGATCCGCGCCGATTATGTAATGTATAGTAGTGTGATTATAAACGGTGTACGCGAATCGTAAGTAATGTTATGTTAACTATTATAAATTGTATACACAATATCAACGTAAAATAGAATTGTTTCAACTACATGGCAGACACAATCGACATTCGGTTTTGTGATGTGTTTATCCAAATATCAAATATTAATACTAGAAATAAACAAATAACAAAAAAATCTTTTTTTTTTTATAGACTAGTGGGCGGACGAGCAAGCGGTCCCACGTGATGGTAAGTGTTACTGCCGCCCATGGACACCTGCAACACCAGAGGGTATGCGGGCGCGCCGCCGACCTTGCAAAATCCTATTCACAGCTCTCTTGAAGAACCCCATATCGTAGCATAATGGCAGGCCTCTTGAGGCAGTTTGTTCCACAGCCTACGGGTTCACGGTATAAAATGATTTTTGGACCGAACAGTGCGCGACACCTCCGTATCGAGGAAATGGGGACGGACCACACTTCTGGAGGGGTTCTAGTTCGGGCGTGGTGTTCGATAGCGTCCCGAGTTATAAACTTTGAAGACTATTTAAACAAACATTTTTTTTTTCAAGATTAGAGAGAAATTTCAATCGTAGAAATATTTGATGAAAAACTGGTGGGGTTTCAGCTCAAAAATCTGGGATATATAGGCTCTATTTTTGCGATTGCTAGAAATATACAATAAAACCTAATGAGATTAGTAGAGGCCGGACAAGTACTTTTGTTCTTCTTCCAGGCTACGAGTATGACTATTCATTATGTCATCATAATCTTAATTAGAATGGCCACAAAATAAATGAGGCCTTGTCTAGAATTAATATGAATACGAGTATATCGATAGAAGTATAAGTATAAGTTCTACATAATTCACAGTTTCCGTTGTAAAGAAAATGAATTTCGTTATATACATTAGCGACATCTATCTCGGTCATTCTTTAGAATTTAAAACTTATTTTGTAATAATGTAAATACCATTGATCTTTTAAACAATACTGTCTTGTTTGGTTTCGGTGTGTAATAAAGACTTTTTCTATGTATCTGCCTCTTAAAAAGTACTTGAATTATTCCAATCTACAATAACCAATAGATTTTTGGACGAAATATTTTTATTTATTCTCATATAAAATCAAAATTGTGGATTGATAAAAAGGAATCTTTAAAAAAATAATTAGTGTAGGGTATTCAAATCAATTAAATTGAATAGTTGCCTATTAATTAGTTGAAACTTTCAAACCCTAAATTTGGATTTGTGGGAAATCGACAATTCAAATGTAGGACAGGGCTGAAAAAAGCGGGACCCAAGGAGATTTTGACTTTCTAGATAGACATCCATAAGAGATTTTGACTTCCTAGATAGACATCCATGAAACTGTATAATTGGCAATAATGAAAGGTTAATTTGATGAATATATAAGTATCCAACTGTCCTGTCCAGTGATACTTTTCATTTTAGTCAGTGATAGTGGTTACAAAACAAACAAAATTATTACGGACGGGCATATACTTAATTTTTGAAATTCAAACTGCGAAATCACGTGTACCGGGACAGTTAGCGTCCCGCATGCACCTTATGCGGGACGCCTCATCTAAGGCCCGAGAAAGGGGATGCCCCGGCTAACGCAAGACCTGAAACACGTCAAAGAATTCAAATATTTACAACCGTTATACCGAAAAATAAAATTATTTTAGGGGATATATCAAAAGTTAGAAATATGTAGTTTTGTTGTTCTATCTAAAACGGTCGTAGTGCTATTACTCAGTGCAAGGTACAGCGTCCGGTAGTTGCATTAGGTGTATTAGTTTTGCGTAACTGCGCGTAGAATAAAAGGTAGACTAACAATTTAAAATAAGTTACGAAAAACCTGCTGTAAAAACTATTAAAATCGATTTTACTCTCCATATTGAACAACTGACGTATTTTCAGCTTCTGGTTATTTTAGTGGCACGTTGTATAAGAAGTATAAGGCTTCAAACAGTACCTACTAAGTTATCTCAAACAAGTTTGCTCAAACTGGTCGACTTCTAATAACAATAATGTCAGAATATACCTACAAGAGGACATACAGCACTTCGAATGTATAATATTCGTGTATGATATTCGAAGTAACTCAAGCAGCGATACTCGTGGGAGCGGATGAGTATAACTACAGTATTTAAATACAATTACGAGTACAATGTTAGTTTTGACTTCCGATTGCTTCAAATATTTCAGGATAGTTACGATCTTTAGGACTTGACGACCACATCTCTTTCCGTAGGTGTCCCAAAAGGCGACTTAAGGGATAAAAAAAAGTCGCTACTATAATCCCTGAGGAGTTCCCGAGGAAGAGGAGTGTAGTTACACTGCCACTAAAACAGTAGACTAATCAAGCCGTTTGGACAACGTAGCGTTTTAAGGCCATATAACAATGTGCATGAAGAGGCCCGCGTCCAGCAGTGAACGATAAAAGGGCTGGTTATGGTTTACGGTACAATCTTTTAGAGTGAGGGTAAGGTCAGTTGTTTTCATATGCAGTTTTGATTGGACTATAAGTCCGTTCCAATCCTGTTTGCCGAATTGAAAATCAAATCAATGAAATATCTTAACAGTTAGCTTGAAATCTAGGCCAATCGATGAAGCAAATTATCACCTAAGGTCGTGTCAGTTACCTAAGGTCGATGTTTGGTTACATTTTGGACAAATTGGATTGGAATGGAATATTCAGTTCTGTAGCATATTTCCGCTGAATGTTTTTACTTATATTGATACACTGATATTTTCTTTTTAATAAATTACTTTCTGCCTATTGTCAGGCAGATTTGTACGGTGATTTCGTGGAAAATGTGTATCACCTCGTCAACGTCGACATACCAATCAGCCTCCCAGGAAAATCGATGGATGTCTCCGCACTTAAGGCGCCTATAAGAGAGACAGTAAGGGCACCAGATAAATAGACATTTCTAAAACTGTTATTGGCTTAAATTGTAGTTAGAAACTAAAACTCTATATAGACCGCATAACTGCCTATAGACAAGACTTGAAATGAGATCGACAATCTTTATTTGGGCCTCAAAGCTGTAATGAAATTAAACCCGCAGACTCTTCAAGTGTTTAAGATGTAAACTCAAAAAGTAGTCGACTGATTTTGATAATTGTCATAGGGTAGGGATGTTATGGAGATTCGTAACCGTAACCGAAACTATCGTATATCCGAATTTAGAAAAATATTCGATACCGAAATAAAACACTCGGATGTTATTAGTTATTACAAATATTTTTATACATTGCGGAATTTGAACGAGGCGATTTTTGACAAGTTCTTACTGCTTTGATTTGATAGATTTCTCGTTCGTTCTTTACGAGAGTAAAGTTGTAATTATTCTCTATTTGGTTTTATTTTTCTTTGCTTACACTTAAAAATAAATTTCTTAAAAAGTTCATTGAAAACATATCCGTAACCGAAACCGTATCAGAAACCATATCTGTTTCTGTAAGCGAAAGCGATAATGGTTGTATAATATATCCGTATCCGGATCTGAAATATCATATCCCTAACAATCCTACTTTTAGGAAACTAAACTAACGCAGATGGACATTGGCTATACTTGCGTTCCTTAATCGTTAAGTAGCAATTTAAACGACGATAGAGAGGTTCGCAAGTATCTCATATTACGTAGAGCAGCTATATTCTAAGTGTGTTCCGCGGAACCCTAGGGTTCCGTGATACCTCTGTCGGGGTTCCGCAAGAATTTAGAAATAAAAAAATCAAAACACCTCTCTCTGGTCGCTCCGCGGCTGTGCGGACTCCGCGGCCGCGCGGAGACAAAACGCTATGAATGTTATTTATTTATTTATTTGTATTTGTATAAGCTTGTGTTACATTAGCTGGTACAATATCTCATAAGTTTGGTCTCAACAATTTTATACTTGTACAACGCGTTCGCTCTAAGTTTGCCGGTCTGTGGAATGCGCGTACCCTCCCCCACGTGACAACAAAACTTATAATGTGTCATAGTTTTACCCAAATATCTAACGTACACAATTTTTATTGTTACAATTAAATAAAAAATTTCGAACGTCATACACTCATACCTATCGCCAGCGGCAAACTTAAAACGAGCGGGTAGTATACTTGTAAGCGCTCAGTCTCTTTGATAAAAGCCGCCTCTGAATTAGACGCTATAGTTGTCAACTAGCGACTTTCGTCTCTAACTTCAAAGGATAAAGTCGATATTGTTTACAACGCTATTTTTAAATTTCTGTTTTTATTTTTGCTTTTTGTTTATCAAAGGTGCCGACTCGAGTATTTTCGAGAATATTTGAGATCGAGTCTAGGACTAAGTATAAAAGCGGCGATCGCGCGTTGGCGTCGTCAGTTGATGATTAGCGTTCGGAGCGATAAGTTACTACCTACTTACAAGCTCGCTAGCGAGAAACTAGTGTTCATTGTTTTACTGCCTGCTGTATTCTGTTGTCTCAGTTTTATACATTTCTTCCCTGTAGGTTCTAAATTTAGTCTCTTATACGCAGTAACGATTGTGCATTATTTAAACCCCACTATCCTGACTTGTAACATTATAAATAAAGAAGAATGGAACGTTGGCTTAAAGGTGTTAAACGTGTTCCAACAACATCTTCTAATGACGCTGAATGTTCAAAAGCAATGCGCGCGGAGAATTTAGCAATCACCGATCCAGAAGATGATGCCACGAGTGCCACGACGTCAAGCTCGACGGTTTCAAAGACGAAAAAAAGGAAGTATGATGAATCTTATATCAGTTTCGGATTTGTTGATTCCAACGGCTCACCTCTCTGCATGCTCTGTAGTAAACTGCTTCCTAATAGTTCCATGGCACCTGCCAAATTGCGTCGACATTTAGAAACCGTACACCCCGAGACTAAAGACAAGAATAAAGAATTTTTTGTTCGCAAAAAAGATCAGTTATTAGAAAGTCAAAAAAATATGATGCATGTAACACAAACTACCAACGAAAAGGCCACGGAGGCATCATACTTAGTTAGCTATCGCATTGCACAAGCAGGTGAAGCGCACACTATCGCTGAGAAATTAATAAAACCATGTGTATTAGACATAACAAAATGTATGCTTGATGAAAAATCTGCAAAGCATCTTTCTACTGTTCCGCTATCAAACGATACTGTTTCACGACGAATCCATGATCTGGCAAGCTACGTCAAACAAGAACTAGTTACACGTCTACAAAATACACGATTCGCTTTGCAAATGGACGAGTCGACTGATGTCGCTGGTTTGGCTATCCTGCTGGTTATTGTGAGATATCCATATAAAAGTTCTTTTGAAGAAGACATGCTTATGTGTTCATCGCTGCTTACAAACACTACCGGGGAAGAAATTTTTAATAAAATAAATATATTTTTTGAAGAACATAATCTCAGTTGGAACAATTGCATTGACATTTGTACAGATGGGGCCAAGGCGATGACAGGTAAAACAGCAGGAGCAGTGTCACGAATGAAAAATAAAGCGCCTAATTGTAGTTCCAGTCATTGTATTCTGCATAGACAAGCACTTGCGATGAAGCAAATGCCGTCTAATCTAAAATTAGTTATGGATGAAGCGGTAAAAATAATTAATTTTATCAAATCACGACCACTACAATCCCGATTGTTCTCATTATTGTGTGAAGATTATGGCAGCAAACATAAAACACTGCTGCTCCATACAGAAGTGCGATGGCTGTCTCGGGGAAAAACTTTAACAAGGCTATTTGAACTTAGAGCCGAGTTACAAATGTTTCTTTCAGCAGATACTTCTTTTAATTTGAAGGACCGTTTGTATGATAAAACTTGGTTGTTCCGATTGTCTTTTATGGCGGATATCTTTCAAAAACTTAACGAATTAAATTTATCGTTGCAAGGTAAACAGACAACAGTGTTTCAGGCCTATAATAAAATAACTGCTTTTAAAAGAAAATTAGATTTTTGGATCATTTGCATTGGTAAGAAAGAAATAGAAAGTTTTACGTTACTCAGTGAGTTTGTTAGCGAAAACGACTCAGAAATGTTTGAAGATAATGTGTTTGAAGAATTGGTCCAATATCTCAGTTCGATGCGCGCATCTTTTGAAAAGTATTTTCCCGAAGAACACAATACAAAAATTAAAGTGAACTCCTGGATTCATAATCCTTTTTTACCCAACTTGGAAAAGCCTGAAAACATGTCAAATGAGATATATGAATCTCTTTTAGAAATGTCATCAGACACAAGTATGGAGTCATTGTTCAAAACGACGCCTCTTAATGATTTTTGGTGCAGAATCCAAGATGAATATGCAATGCTTGGCCAAATGGCTCTGGATATTCTTCTCCCGTTCCCAACTACATATTTGTGCGAAACAGGATTCTCTACCTACGCAGCCACGAAAACAAAATATCGCAATAGACTGGACGCCGAAGCTGATATGAGACTCCAACTTTCTTCCATCAAACCTGATATCAAGCAATTGATGAAAAATAAAAAACAGTTTCATACCTCCCACTAGTTAGATTTTTTCTTTTTTAATGTTTTCTATTATTGTCCTTACCAAGTGGTGAAGTAAATAATAATTAGTAACTGATACATTGTACTTTTATTATGCTGATTAATATAGAATACACTTATAAAAATAATTGTTTTATTGTAGGGTTCCATCAAGTATTTTGCTTCCCAAAAGGGTTCCGTCATTTAAAAAGTTTGAGAACCACTGACGTAGAGAATAACCACATGTAAACTCTCTGTTATTGGCTTATTGGCATCGTGTGGGCGTCGATCGTAGGATATACAGTTTATAACAAGATTTAATTAGTTTATCGAGCGGCTGCGACCTTTCAATGTTTCAAATTTACTATTCTGATAACATTATGGAGTAGACGAACGAGATACATCAACCTACTTAGATACATATATTGCTTTAGTACGGGAGTGAGTAGACTTGAGTAGAGTACATTAGTTTCTGGATTACATTTGCTTCTAACGATGCTCCCTCACTGTATTTATGTTACCTAAGGTTTTTGTTGTTATACAGAGTTAAATAAAAAAATACCTGCGCCCTCGTAGCATTGAATTTCCTTCGAAAAAAACTAAATTTTGTTCCACGACTTTTTAAAATTCATCACTTTATTTATCGGATGAAGGCGGCAGACGAACAGACAGTCCACCTGGTGGTATACTGGATACTGTCGTCCGTGGACATCTGCGATACATGCCAGCGTCATTATGTACGCGATACGTGCGATACATGCCAGCTCGTGCCAGACAAACGTTGGCACGGGAGGAAAATGGGAGGTAAAATTGGGAGGGGCGGGATGGGATGGGAATGGGCTCTGGCATACATTTGGGGAAATGGGATAAAGTGGGAAATACAGTATATTACAAGGTAGTCTTCTGTGAGAGAGGGGTTACGTGGCCAGTAATCCTGTACGAACTACCAAAACCTTTATAGTGTAGCGCAGTTGCATAGCTTTCGTATGTAGCATGCTAATATCCTTCCAAACCGAAGTTAACAAATGTTATACAACATTGTATAAAAAAACAAAATTTATAACAATGTCTAATCTATCGACACTACGCGACAATCGCGCCAAGCAAACTATTTCAGAATTAGGTACTACGGATGGGCTCGTTCAAATTTACGTGATATTATTCAGGAAACATATTGCTACTTTCTGTCAACTTCTAGATAATGTTGATTCTAGATAATAGTCTAAACATGTGGAATATATGTACATATGTATACGGTTTTATCTCGGGTAAAAAAAGTCCATGAATTTTAAACGAGTAACCTAAAATCAATTCAATGGCTGGAATAATTTATCATCTGCGTAAAAGTTACGGCTCTATAAATTCCTGTTAAAATGATATAAACAAAATATTGAAAGTGAAGGATCTAAATGAAATGGCTTTTTACATGTTGTTTAAATGATAATGTTTTATTATATATGATTATGAAACAAGTTAAGTATGTTTAACAAAATGCAATTCCTTCAAAATGTTTGGTTAATTATTGCGTAAAAATTGTTTTATCCGTTTATTGAAAAACGTTTTGCTTTTGAAATTAGAGACTAAAACTTCAATTAGCGACATCTAGTTTTTCATGTCGATTATAAAGCAATTTAATTTTAGACTTCCATTTTAAGTACGCTAACTTCTTCGGAGATTCTTCACACCAATTAAAATAACCTACTTCCGTTTAAATATTTAATTTAATCAAACATGGCCTTGCTGAAATTCAGCCGTGACCCAATTCCGGTCTGCAATCTGTACGTACACTGATAATGATGAATAGGTATAAAGGTATTAGTAAAATAAAGTGAGAAGAACTTGCGGCGAATTTGATTGATTATAATAATACATAAAAAAATTAAAGTCACCGACATAATTCATAAAATTACCAATATGTTCCGTCATTATTCATGTCATATATTATGTTGCTTCAGCAACATAATATATAACATTTTTTTATTGAATAAATGGCAGACGAGCGAGCGGGCCACATGATGGTGGCGGTGACGCCCATGGACACCTGCAACACCAGGGAGCTTGCGGGTGCGCTGCCGACCTTGCAGTATCCTATTCACGGTTCTCTTGAAGAGTCCCGTGTCGTAAGTTAACGGAAATAACTCAGCTGGTAGTTCATTCCACAACGTTCGGGATCGCGGTATAAAGTATCTTTTTGACCGCACTGTACGCAGCGACTTGAATGTCAAGGAAGTGCAGATGAACCGCACGACGATGACGAGAAGTGCGATGGGAAAATCAGAAGTTGACATCAAATAGAACAACTCTTCAGAACATTCCCCATTATAAAGGGGGCAGAAAACGCAACATCTAAACTTAGAGTGGGATCGTCGATAATTCGGATAGCGCGCTGTTGGACGAAGTCAAAGGGGTCCATGCTGGTACTTTGGTGCACTGGCCCAGAGGTGTGAGCAGTACTCCGTGTGGGGTCTAACTTGATAATGTCTCGCAGGACCAACAACCTATAGCATAGACGTAAGGCGAGTCGTCGAATGGAGATTTCGATCAATACATGTTGACCGAAGAATGGAGACCACATATCTGGAGGTGTAGTGTGAAAAGACCTCCGGTCAGGTAGACCGATCTTTTAAAGAAGTTTCACGATAGTGGCTGCTTGAGTAGAGCTGAAGATCGTGTGTAGTGGCAAGCCTTAGGAGACGCCTATATCTAGAAGTAGAAATACATTCTGATAAATAATATACAGTGTATACGAGGGCGGAGTGATAAGTCTGGTAAAAATCTATCTTGGAATAAAATTATCGCAAATTGCATGAAACCTCCTTGTTCACAACTCTTTTGAAGGACTAAATTAAAATTTTCAGCCAGTACCGCCGGTTAGTTTTTTTTTGACAGCCATTAAATAAAAACAATTAAACGCATTTTCGCAAAGATGGAGAAAAGTGAATTTCGTGTGTTGATTAAACATTATTTTTTGCGCAAAAAATCTATTACGGAAACGAAACAAAGACTTGATAAATATTATGGGGACTCTGCTCCGTCGATTAAAATGATTCATAAATGGTTTAACAAGGTTTAACAATGGCATAACAAGTGATGCTGAACGCCCAGGACGCCCAGTTGAGGTCACTACTCCAGAGATGATCGCTAAAATCCATGATATAGTGTTGAACGACCGAAGAGTAAAAGTGAGCGAGATAGTCGAGATAGTTGGCATCTCAGACGAACGTGTGCGCAATATCTTACACCAACATTTAGATATGAAGAAGCTCTCCGTGCGATGGGTGCCGCGTTTACTGACTGTTGATCAAAAACGCATGCGAGTTACCACTTCGGAGGCAGGTTTGGCGTTGTTTCAACGGGATAAAACTGAATTTTTGCGTCGTTTCATAACGGTAGACGAAACATAGATCCACCACCATACACCAGAAACCAAGCAACAATCGAAACAGTGGATTGCTACTGGCGAACCAGCTCCGAAGAAGGCCAAAGCAGTTTTATCGGCCAATAAAGTGATGGCTACAGTATTTTGGGATGCACGTGGGGTAACCCATATTGACTACCTAGAGAAGGGTAAAACGATTAATGGCGAATATTATGCCAATTTATTGGACCAATTTAACAAAATTTTACCTGACAAACGACCGCATTTGGCTAAGAAGAAAATCCTCTTCCACCAAGACAACGCACGAGTGCACACTTGCGCGATTGCCATGGCCAAAATCCATGAGTTGCGATATGAGTTGCTATCTCACCCACCATATTCGCCAGATTTAGCCCCTTGCGACTATTTTCTGTTTCCGAATTTAAAAAAATGGCTCGGTGGGAAAAGATTTAGCTCCAACGAGGAGATCATACACGAATCCAATGCCTATTTCAAAGGGTTGCCTAAGTCGTATTTTATGGAAGGGATCAAAAAGCTAGAGAAACGCTGGATGAAGTGCATTGAGTTAGAAGGAAACTACGTTGAAAAATAAATCATAATTTTTAAATAAAGTTGATTCCTTCTTTCATTTTTACCAGACTTATCACTCCGCCCTCGTAGATAGCATTTTGTATGTTTGCAAACTGATTTGATAGCGACACTATTAAATTAGGACATGTTTGACATAAAGAAAATCATACAATGCTCTCACTTCTAGTTTTAAGAATGATTTTTTTCATCAGTACAACGACAAAAAACGGACTGGGTAGAAATGAAGTAGAAAAGCAGATAGATACCTAAAATCAAGAAAGCTACGAAGACTTCTTCAATTTATATACGGTACAATGCAAGGGTTCTCTACAAGAGTTCGTTTACAGAAGATTCTAGAGAAATCGTATCGAGATACAATGTATCGCGTCTGTGAAAGAAAATCGAACTCAAAAAAAAGCAACAAGAACAAAAAATAGAAACAATAATAAGGTTTCCTTTCAAGAAATCGTCAGTTTTTTTATTAATGAATCGTCCGTGTTATTTGCAATAACATCTTTGTGACAGAATTTCGATCCTCAACTATATATCCCTATACTATATATATATATATATATATACGGTGTACCTACGCTTTCGTCGGTAATCAAGCCGTCATCGCACATTTCCCCAAACGATAATGTCTTTTCTAACCTTTTCTGTGGGCGCGCCCTCGGGCAGAAAGGTCGAAAGATTCAGGTGCGGCCAATTTAATTCCACATTTAAAGGGCAACCGAGGAAACATACAAACATGCTTCTATTTTAGTATTTATTATACCATACCCTAACCACCTAACCAGGTGTATGGCAGTCTTACTTGTAGGAATACAAATTTGCTACGGTATGAAAAGCTATTTTTACCGTCAATGGTTCTCTTTCTCTAAGCTTTATTATTCTCTCACTAAAAGGATTCCTAACCGTATACGTTAAGTCCTAAACGTTCTTTGAGAATCGGTGAAGCCTACAATTCCTTCACGACGCACTCGTTTTCAGATGGTTTGTCTAGCTGCCCTCTATATCGTGTTTGCGCAAAATTCAAGTAGCTCATTATCGCGTTGTTTAATTCGCCATTAATGCCAGTTATTATGGTCGTTAGTTTTTACGACTTTAGCAATTAAGTGTTTATTTTGCCAGCATGTAGGGAATGACACTTCATGTTCGCAATCATAGTCAACTCTACACCTTCAAACCTTAGTGTTAGTTAAATATGTATTTATGTTAAAAATCATACATTCATAATTGAATGTATGACAACAAAATGTAGGTATTGTTATTCATTTTATTTATTATACAACAGAACGATATTAGTCTCCTATTATTCGTCTTTATTGAGAAATAAAGTCCTAGTCAATTTTATTATATTAGGAAAACAAAGTAAAATAGATAACAAACTGCAACACTGATAAAGGAAGTAGCTATGATGAGGTCGATAAGGAAATCTATCAAATATCTATTAATTAAATACATTTTATTAATACAAAATTGATAACCGATAACTACAAACATTGTTCTATTTTTAAGTAGGTAAAATAATTATCTTTTTATTACTTTCAATACTTTGATTCAATGCAGAGATTGTATATTATTTTTCTGCTACATTCAACTCGCGAAATTTGACCACTTACGTCACATAATATGTAAAATTGCATCTTCACAGAAGTGAAGTCTAGTAGTTTAAATAACTGTAAAAACGAGCTTTGTCGATTAAAACCGAGATATGCCGATGGGACTTCTTTAGATAATGGTAGATGTAACAAAGTACGTGTTTTTTTTTATTAGTAACATTAAGATATAGTCTATGGGAATCGCCTTAAAAAACTTAACACCGAGGATTTGAACAATATGATTTAATAAAATGATTTCATATTGTCGTCAATGTTTTTCTGTAGCCTAAAATCTGAATATGCAGAACATACTGCGAAAAAATCTTGCAATGAATAACGGAACCCCGCATTTATAAGTTTCCCCATTTGGAAGAAGAGGATCGACCCTCGTCTGATAAATCTTGGCTTTTGTTTTGTTTTTAAAGTAATTTACACGAGAGGGCAGCTCCGTTAATGACTAATGTGGTTTATAACAAAAATACTTCTCAGCGCCCTTTCCTGTCGGAACATGTTAAGGTAGCATTTGAGTCATTTTCGGATTTTTGTCGCACAAATGTCCGTAGGCGGATCCTTTAAGATTTCTGAACCTAATTTAGAATCTTTGATGTTCTTTTTTAAAAATCATTTCATCGGAAACGATGCTGTTAGTGTTGGGCTATGCGTATATTTTTTTAATTCTCATTCCAGTCTATATTTCTGTATAAGTAAGTAGGTATTGTATTTGTTGGAATTTGTCTTATCAATTTCATGGTTCTATATGGTTATACTGGTCTTCCATTTCGTTCAATTTGAAAAAGTGTCCTATATGATTCGCTTATGTGACTGTTGTAAATCTAGATTCAACCGAAACACTTTTTGAAGGCGTTCCATTTTTATGCTGTGACATCGCTATTTAAAATGAGTTCGCTATTCAGAGATGTATGGATGAATGAGGAAAGAATGAAATGACAACACTATATCATTTAATCTCTCGCAATTATCTTTCTTTGCATTTGTTTGTAATACCAACTGATGAGTTGTTTGATCTGGGACTGCAGACTGACCTACATATCGAAATTGCTTTTTTCTATTTGTCCACCGACTTTAGCTTGCATTATTCAGTAGTTACGTATCTGATTTATAATGGTTTATCACAACAATAACAAGCGGTTGCGGTTTTATTTCAGAGCTAGGCTTACAAAGTCAAACAGATATTTATTTAGACTGATATTGTCTGAAAATTAAATGCGTTACGTATTTATTTAATTTTCGTATTTAAACATGGGCAACCTACCTGTAATACGTACTGTTTCGTTGAATTTGAAATCGCCGATGTAAGGAATTACCTATTTATTTATTTACATTCTTTTTCTCTACCCTTTACATCAACAGATATTTGCGTATTACAAAATGCTTCATTTACTTATCATTATTATATTTCAATTCAGCTTTATCTTGTGAATCTGCACTGGCGACTGGAAAAACTCCTAAAATTAAATTATGCGCAAATAATCTATGATAATTATTCATATTAATGAATCATGCGCTAAATAATTTTCATTTCATTCGCAGGCATTATATCTTATTATAGATAAGATAAGATACAAAGTGAATGAATGAAAATTAATTAATATAAGTTTAATTTTCCACTAATATGTAGAATATTTTCTTTATGTAAACAGTAACATAATTATTGAATTTCTCTTATACAGATTTCATCGGACTCTAATTTATTTACCTACTTACCGGATACTAATTGAAAATAATAATGGATACAATAATGGATGCAAATTGAATACTGTAATTTCTAGCATTTTCTACATCTACAAAACTACAATCTAAAGAATATCTACTATAGATGCTTTTCATAGGTACTACTGAAGCGGGCGAAGGACTCACACATGCGAACAAGAAAATCAATATCAACACGAGCTGGTGAATACACATTGAAAACATCAACAGCTGATCTTAAAACAATAGTTGCACAACAAAAATGTAATTTGTATAAGTTAAATAGCACTTACCACGATTTTTGTTGACTATCGCCTGAGTTATTATAGTTAGATATAGCGGGATATCTGCAATACAAACGGTAAAAAAGCTGTTTGAACAATGACAAAAACACAAATATACAGAAAAATGAAGCGTTATTAACTAGTGTACATACGCCACTCGCCAGTGTTATTCAAATATTATTGAGGGAAATGATCCGTGTTATTTCGCTCATTCATTGCGTTAAACTAAATGCGAACAAAGGATTGTATTTGTTTGCAAATGGAACTCACCTTTGCGCTGTGCATTCCAAAACCTTCTTCTTTTCCCATCCTTCTTGTGTTTTGACCCACTCTTCGCCAGGAGAACGCCAGTCTTTTGAAATAAATGGCATTTTTTAACACAAAACACAGAGTAAAAGTTCAAAACGCGAGCGGTGTGTTCAGTCACCGCGCGAGTAGACGTCTACGATGCGCGACGGGGTTTGACGCGAGTTCAAGACGAATGCAAAAATTGTATGCGTATGACAGAGAGAGGCTTTGTTTAGAATGGGACAACAGCGTGCATGGGTTTTGTTTTGTTGATCTTTGGACGTCATGAACAGCTGTTTTTGTATAATGTACACAATATAATTTTGTTTCCGTTGACCGCCATGGGTAACAGATATTATTAAAACCATAGGAAACGTATCGCCTGTGATTAATCAAAAATTCCAAGCACAATTATTGTTAGTTTTATTGTGCAGTTTGTGATCCATGGCCTGCTAAGAATATAGAAACAGGCTGCAATGAATCTGAATGCAATGCAATGAAAAAAATCCCACTGAAAATAAAAAAGGCAACTACAAAAGGAAGTTTTTAAGAATTTTATTGGTCATCTATAATAAGAAAATGGCTTATTTATATTATAATTATTATAACTTATTATTATAATTCGAGACCCAGATAAATAGAGAATTTTGTATGCTTTCAACCGCTAGAAGTGTCCAAAGTTCAACTCCTTACACTAATTCTAAACCTAAACCTCTTTCAGGGTTCTGTTCACAGTACGTACCTATAGATGATCACGTATATACGTATCATTATTTATGATAAAGAAACCACGTTTTGAGGTTGGCGGTATTAATTTTTATTTCTTCATATGTGGCAATGGTGCAATTAGCACATTCCGCCAGTGAGTCCTGTCGAAGTTAGGAGTCGCTCAATAAAGTGATAGTAGGTTTACTGGGGACAAAAGAGGACTCCTTGGAAGTTTGGAAGAACACGAAAAACGCAGTCTCATGCTTTTATCTAATTATCAATCACAAACGCTACGAACAAAAAATACCATGCACGAAAAACACTTTGAAGTTTAATAAACTATCTAGAGATAGTTTATAATTTATGATGCACACGTTTAGAGTAAAATAACGTTTAAAATCAAGACAAGAAGATAGTATGGATGCGCAAAATTTTTGTCAAGGTCATTTTTGTCTGCGGTCAACCCCCGCCACTGGGGAGTGAACATGAAGTGTCCCGTTTCCTATTCTCTGACCAAATACTAAATATGTAGCTGGTGCCAAAGGATTAGTTTAAATATTCTCTTCAATATTTATATTTTTCATTTTATTTAACAAAGAGGTATTTAGTAGATTTCATTGGAATTATTATAGTTTATTTTTTTAATGAAGATTGGAACTAATTTTTAATAATTTTCCTTAAAACAACACAATTTATAATTATAAATCTCTATAGCATATTGGGGTTTTACGTATTGGCAACACAGTATCCATCTGTCATTTTCACTAAAATAGTTTGTCAATTTGTTGATTTCGCTGAGGTTATACCTATTGTAAAATATTGTCTCCTCGTAATGGGATACTCTTACAAACCCAAAATCACCACCGATGAGGGTAAAGATCGAGTGCTGAAGGAAGCTGAGCTCAGTTATATGAACGTAATTGAACAAAAGAATCGTGAACGTGTCTTAAAGTTACAAAATTTGTCGAAAAGAAACAGAATTACGGGTCTTACCATCGGGGCTGGAGTCATTGGTATATATTTGTATTCTATGTTCGCTGTGAAACAGGAGACCTTTCTTGACGATTTTAACGAACCGGTTAAAGTGCAGCAGTAATGGCTGTAGTTAATAAAGCTTTACAAATACGTTTGCCTCCATTGCCCAGTATCAAAGATTTAATCAGGTTGTACAAACTGCGCGCTCTTAAAGAATTATCGCAGAATTTTCTACTGGAACCACGGTTGATTGATAAAATAGTGCGCGCTGCTGGCCATATCGATAACAATGTGGTATGTGAAGTTGGCCCCGGGCCCGGTGGGATAACGAGATCGATAATTCACCAGGCGCCTAGAAAGGTGATTCTAATCGAGAAGGATCCGCGCTTTATCCCATCATTAGAGCTCATCGCTGATGCTTGTAAAAATAAGGTGGATGTGGACATCATTACAGGTGATATTTTGAAGACAAACATAGCACAATTCATTCCAGCTGATGTTAAAGTGAGTTGGGATGACCTACCTCCACCTGTCAACTTAATTGGTAACCTGCCTTTCAGCGTGTCTACAATACTAATAATAAGATGGTTGGAAATGATTTCAAAGCAGGAGGGGCCGTGGTCTTTTGGCCGTACTAGGATGACACTAACATTTCAAAAAGAGGTCGCAGAAAGGATGTCTGCAAAGATTCTAAACAAGCAGAGGTGCCGTTTGTCAGTAATGTGTCAGACTTGGTGTAAAGTTAACTATAAATTTGATATACCAGGTGCTGCGTTCCTTCCAAAACCTGATGTAGATGTTGGAGTCGTTACCTTAACACCATTGAAGAAACCAATAATAAAATCACCCTTTAAGATGGTTGAGAAAGTTATACGTCAAATATTTTCAATGCGACAAAAGTATTCTATCAGAGGAGCGCAGACTTTATTCCCTGAAGAGGTGCGGGAAGAGATGGCACTAAAACTGTATAATTTGGCTGAAATTGATCCTGTTACAAGACCATTTCAAATAACCAACATAGAATTTGCTAGAATATTAGGAGCCTACGAAGAAATTATTAAGAAGTATCCAGAATTTGAAAACTATGATTATAGGGCACCGAAGAACAAAAATATCCACCCAGAAGGGAATGAAGTGGCGGTTGGGAGTAATAAAGTTTAGTTTGTAAATATAAGTAGTAGTATGTATGTTAAATAAAATATGCTTTATTCCATTTAAAATGTAGTTTTATTTGTGCAAATCTTTAAAATAATATTAGTTATTTGGTACTCATCTCAGCATCATAAAATATGATTTTCATAACTCAAGCTGGTATCTCATTATTATGTTATAATGTATTGTGGCATATTCTGGAGCATGCATGAGTATATTCTATGTACTGGAGTGGTTACAGTTTTCTCTTGAGAGAATGCCGAGTGATGTCACCATGTCATGAAACTACAACTTTATAAATAATTACTGCCCTAGAATTAAATACACATATTGGGAAAAGTAACAGTAAAAATATTCCATCAAAATGAGTCAAACAGTTTCTAAGATTACATTAACAAACAAAATAATTCAATTTATTGAGTTTTCTAAAATGTGCGAATATGGCTCTTTGATAATCTAAGCGGCGTCTTTTTTGCTTTATGAAGAGATAAACAGCTTGTAAAAAAAGATGCATTTAGATCAAACTGAATTTCAAAGGTTTTATACTCTTCCAAATTAGGTTTGGATTCGTGCATTTGGAAATGTATATATATGAAAAATTAAAAGATTTTACAATTTTATATACAATTATTATATTATTTATAGTACAATTTTATTTTCAGATAAAACAAATAATATCTACGACACCGAAGTTGTATGACAAACGGTATTAAAGTTTCACTAATAAAGTAACTGTTAACAATTTGATAGATAAATTATCTGCCAATTAAATCTAGCTGATATTGACTTTCTGATTAAGTATAACTGACTTCCTGATACCTGATAAAGTATAAGGAGGTGGTGAGAAAGACCCCAAATACTATATTAATTATGCACTTTATAGTACAATATATGGCACACAAGGTCCAGCGGTCGTGCCGACCCGCGAGTCAGCGACTAACTCGAAAGTAGTTTGTATAAGGTCGATTGACTCACGTCCACACATGTACACACGTCATTACTATTGAAAATATGAACGTTCGAGCGCTGAGTGAGCGCTAATGAACCTTTAAAACTCGATCGTTAAATGCTCGTGAGTATTACAGTTAGTTTCTAAAGTCAGAGCCGGCTTTACCTATGGTGCAGGGTGTGCAGCGCACACGGGCGCAGGGTTTTAGGGGGCGCTCTCAAAGACCCTGCGCCCGATTTCGCGCCCGAGGGCGCCAGGGTATTGATTGCACCCGGGCGCTACATGGGCTAGAGCCGGCGCTGTCTAAAGTTCGATAGTTTTAAACGCTTAAGATTAAAAGCTCAAGGTTCATTGGCGTAGGGCCCCAGACGCCACTCGAAATCAATTTACTTAATAATATTGAATGATCAACAAATCGATGGTAGCCAATATAGGAATTAGGTTGACATTCTCTGGTGACGATAAAGAATCTTGTACTTGGTGATGAGATTCTTAGTAATTTCAAAATTATTTACTTTAGTTATTCAAAAATGGGTTGTTTTGTTATCATAACGATCATAGTTTTCTGTCCATTTAGTATTTTTTGTTGCTCGTTCAAATACAACAAGCCTTTAATTATTTCTAATAATTCTTTACTTCAATTTAGCATTTTTTTTGTACACTTTCATATGCCTATTTGATTTCAAATGAATCGCAAATTCCTTATCTCCTATAATTAGTCTTTGGCAAACTTCACAGAAGTTTCTAGAATGTGAATCTAATTCTTTTTTTTCTTTATCTATGGCATGTTTAAGTGGTTCATATTCACAAGTGGATTCATTTATATAACTTTCTATTATGTGAATGGATTTGTTCTTCACTTCTTCATTCCATTTGGACAGATCAGTAGTATCCATTTCATAAATCGTTGGTATCTGAAAACAGAACATAATGTTATTGGGTAATAGGTAATGATAAAGTTAACTGCAGCTATAACTATGCTTGTACTATCCTTGTTCAAGGCCCCTAGAGCCTAGACGATAAATCATATTGTGTAATATTATGGATTGCGCAATGTTTTTACTCGTTTAGTTAGGGAGTGTATTTAAACTCGTTTGGGTACAAGGCCCAATTCATTAATATTGTGCAGTGACTGCAATGGGGGTCATAGGTAATTCACAATGGGGTAATATTATTGTAGGATAAAGTGGTGAAGTACAAAATTATAGTCAGCCACATTATTCCTATCAAGCGGTATGACCTTTAACCTTATATTCTTCTGGTTTGTATTATTGTCCACGGGTGGGCGCCACCCTTGAGTAGTTGAAGAAATGATAGATTTAATAAATATTGCTTAATAGTTAATGTTTTCAAGCATTTAATACATTCACACGTGAGTATTCGTAATTAGCCCTCTTTTTTGCGTTCACTGCTTCTCATGCACATTGTCACGAACGTCACTGTTCAAGCGGGTTGGCAAGTCCATTCTTTTTTAGGTAGTATAGTTTCTCAAGGCTCGTGGTGGCGGCTTATCCCTTAATCGCCTTTAACGACAACCTCTAACGAAAAACTTCAACGAACGCCTTTAACGAAAAAGTAATAACAAATGTGAAATACTGGAATAAGTACCTACATGGTATGTATTTAAAAAAATACTTAAAAACTACATGTTTCTAATCACAAGTTTTACTAAATTTAAAAGTCCATCGAAGTAATATGTAAAAGTATTGTGTATTTATATAAAAGATACGGGTTGGGTTCGAAATTATGACTTCACGGATGTGAGTTGAGTATAGATAGCCTGTCAATTATACAATATAAGGAGAGTACCTACTTAATTGTAGGTACTTGGTAGAAGTTGTTTATATGTTCTGAATTTGAATACAGTTCAAGTATATTTGAATACTATCATGAAATGTTTTCATTGTTTTCGTACAGTCTTCTCAATATTTATTCAAACTTTTAAGTTTATTTCTGAAAGAATATTTTTAAAACAAATATTATATTTTAGTGTGACATATCGCCATCTATTACATATAATTTAAAAATATATTTTCACTACTCAACGGTAGATGGCACTACAAAAGTTTTAATTTAGGTTATGTAGGAGAATAAAGTTCTGCTACTCAACATTAGATGGCGCATTAGATGCAATTATTCAATAAAATTTAATAATTGCAGTCTACCTATAGCCATAGAACATGACTCCACCTCAATTTGACAACCATCAAATGGAGAGAACAACAAATTTCACTCCGTTGGGGATTTAGTCGATTCTATTGACTCCACAATATCGGACCGTGACATAAAATTACAATTTTGCTGTTAATAAATGTAAAAACTACATAAAAACGTATAAAAAAGGATTAAAAATTGAATATTATTTTTTTTTAACAAAAAGACAAAAAATAATAAATAACAAACATCATAGTACTAATAAAATTTCACAAGTGGCGTTAATTTATTCTTTAAGAAAATATTTTGGTAAAAGTGTATGAAAGAAAGACCATATCTTGTCATTTAAATCTATGAGCCCATCGCTAACTAAAAGACTTGCAGTCCTTTGCGCAACAACTTAATGACAAATAAAAAGATGTTGCATTGAGAACATACTGATTAATTATTGTAATTAAAATATAGCTTTAATTAAAATCTTAATGAAAAGTGATAACGATTAGTACTACTACGCAATAAATCAGTGGAAAAGTAATTAGAACGAGCAATATTTTCCAGAAAAGTAGTGAATTTTCAAAGAGAACGATATTATTTTATTACGCAATATGTTTTTGCTTGTAGAACAAATTTATAAAGACATTTAGTACATTCGCTTATCAAAACAGACGGGTGCAGTATAGCATTTTTTTATCGCTCTAGTTCTTTCAACACAGCGATATTTATATTTCTGTGTGAAAATTTAGTGACGATAAAATCAAGAAAGAAGTAGATATATCATAGTGAATTGAAATGGAATGGGGAATTATCACTGTCAGTTTGAAATTTTTAACCAAGCGTAATTTTCAAATATCGCAAAGTCATTTGACATATTAGGGGTTAAAGTATGAAATTGCCGATTTGTACTGAAAAATTAAAACTCGTTTTTTTCTAAAATGTAACATATTTATTTAATCAAAATATTTACCCTCATTATCTATACATTGTTGCCATCTAATCGGAAGTTCATTTATGCCTTTGCGATAGAACTCTGGGGATGTAGATTCGACAAATTGTGTGAAAGCATTTTGTACTGCCTCTTGGGAAGAAAATTTTTTACCCCATAGAAAATTGTCCAAATCACGAAAAAAATGGTAGTCCGTTGGAGCAAGGTCTGGCGAGTACGGAGGATGGCGTATGGTTTCTAACTGCAGCTCCTGTAGAGTTACAACGGTTTCTCGTGCAGTGTGAGGTCTTGCGTTATCATGGAGCAATAATGGTGAAGATCGATTCACGAGTCGGGGCTGTTTCACTGCTAGTTTCGTCATCATTGTTCGAAGTTCGGCACAGTAAACATCTGCTGTTATTGCTTGACCAGACCTGAGAAAGCTATAGTGAATAACACCATGAATAGACCACCAAACAGTTACCATTACCTTTTTATTGGTAAGCTTTGCCTTAGGGCACTGTTGCGGCGTTTGACCTGGGGTCAGCCATTGCATTTTTCGCTTTCGGTTATCGTAAAGAATCCACTTGTCGTCACATGTCACAATTCGATCCAATATTCCTTCATTTCTGTACCGATTCAACAAGGCAACGCAAGTTTCAACACGCGTTTCTTTCTGCAGATCAGTCAAATTATGAGGCACCCATTTTTCATATTTTTTTATCTTATTGATTTGATGCAAATGAGTCAATATTGTAGGTAAGGTAACGTTAAACTATGCCGCTAATTCCTGGGTAGTTTGACTCGGATCGGCTTCCACCATATCCTTCAATTCAGCGTTATTCACCTGTGTGGGCGGTCTTCCACGTGGTTCGTTCTTCAAGTCGAAGTTTCCATTACGAAAGCGTTTAAACCAAAAATGCACGGTTCGTTCATCAGCAGTCTCCTCTCCAAACGCAGCATTGATATTGCGAGCCGTTTCTGCCGCGTTAGTTCCGCGTCGGAACTCGTATTCAAAGATTACTCGGATTTTCGAAGTATCCATCTTTCCCGTCTAAGCTGAATAAAAAAAACAATTGAACGTCGAAAATCGAATGTTGCACATTTTTTAAAACAAGAACCTCATAGGTATCATGTGAAAAAAATTTTTCACTCGAAAATCTCACACCATGAAGGTTTTATGTCAATTCAATGTAACTATTACTATAAAACGGCAATTTCATACTTTAACCCCTATTATATGTATATCCTACTATTGCAAATGTGTTTTATAAACTTTTAAAGTTTTGAAAAGCTTTTGAAACAAAAATAACTTCGGCTTTTATTTTTATTGCCCCCCACCCCCCTGGGATAGGGAAAAATAAGTAACAGACTTTCTGCATTGCACCATCTCTGTTTAAATTATAAGGAAATTGTTTGCTTTGCCCCACCCTGGATAAAATCGTTTGCTTTTTACCCCACTCTGGATAAAATTGTTTGTTTTGCCCCACCCTGGATAAAATTGTTTGTTTTGCCCCACCCTGGATAAAATTGTTTGTTTTGCCCCACCCTGGATAAAATTGTAGCTACGCCCTTGGTATGTGTATAGCATATAGTGGATTGACTACGCGTTCATATTCTTTATAAAAGAAAAATTGTGAGTATTACTTTACTAATGTAATTGCTTATAAAATAATAAAGAAATGACAGTTCTGCTTACGAGAAATGTTTTCCGAATAAAAGAATCCTTGCGAGAATCTGAACGTGTTTTGGCGTATGCAGGCAGGTACATGTGTAATAAATAACTGAAAAAGATTATTTAAATCTGGGGGCCACAGTAGATTCCGCAAGATTGACAGATGTACGACGCTTTTTTTGAAGCAACACAACGTACTACGCTCGTATTTTCGAACTCAAAAAATACGGACTGCTCAAAATGATAATTTGAGAAGATGTTTATAAACTATCGCATTTACGCATATATATAAAACAATACATATAAAACAATTTTTTACCTCTCTACACGGATGCTCCAGGAATCGTCCCTTGATCATCTTGTTCTGTTTTCTTGCGTATCTTCGTGTGCCCATTTTCATATTCTCAATGCTTTGTTGCAGCAACTTCTGACCGGCCTCCGATTCCTTTTCCTCCTGACTCATCATCAGGTAGTCATGAAACTCTTTGAAGCCCAGCGTTTGGAATACGCCTTTGGTGTAGTCTGGTGGTCTGTAATGATACAAAAGTAATGTTGACGGTTGGTTGAAAATGATTATGATTAGATAATTTCAAATAAGTAACTTCGTTGATAATTAAAAAGATCGATGCCAGCGTCAGTCTGATGGGAAACTTCGGTATTTTCCGTAAGATTTAAATAAAGACATGTTTACGCAAACGTCGTGGAGTTTTAGGAACTTCTATTCAAAGTCATTGTCGTTTATATGTACTGACTTATATTGTATGTACTTATATGTTTATATGTATCTTTAAAAAATTCAAGCCTTCGTTTTTTTGGAACTGCTGAACCGATTTAGCTCAATAACAAACATAACGACACGAACTATAAAAAAAAAAATCACATAATATATAAAACTTAAAACCAAATCCGATAGAACCGAAACTTGATACTGAATTGGTCTTTTGGATTCAGTTGGTCTCGCGAGATCGATATGTACGTAAATATCCATCCGCATATGGTGGGTGTTAGTTAAAAAAGTCCTAAGGAAACGCCAAAATATTTAGGCCAGTACCGAAACTATTTTCACTGAAGCTACCAAATATTAAGGAATGCTATTTTTACAATACAATGAAATATAATTGAGAAATAATTAAATGATTATCAGAAAAATACACGTACTGAATGGCAGCCATTCGGTACGTCAGCCAAAATCCATGGCAGCAAAATTAAGGGTGGTTTGGGGTTCTCCGGTGACAATAAATGACAATAAACAGTTGTACCGCATCGACTTCATGTTGACATTCTTAGGTAATTAAAATATATTTACTTTAGTTATTCAAAAATAGATTGCTCTGTTGATCTGTTACTCATTTAGTATTTGTGTACGTGATCTGTTACTCATTTAGTATTTTTATACGTGATTTGTTACTCATTTAGTATTTTGTTGTTGCTTGTTAAAATACAAGACAATATAATTGTCTGAAATCACTCAAAAGTCTGTGTATGTCGATTTATCAACATTTTCCAAATCCAGGGATTGTGTGACACCCGCCCCACCTATTAGATCAGCGTAGAGAATTAACCTTGAAACCTCACGATTATCAAGAGAGGTCTGTGCCCTTCGGTGAGACATTAATGGCTGATATCAATTCGAATACCTACACGTTTTGTTTATTTAGCTACATAATAAGTCCGAAGACTCCGAGGTGAACGCACGATACAAACGTTACGTAAGCAACAAATCGCTTATTTATTTTGGCAAAAAATTCGCGCCATTAGAAACTTCGCGTCGTGTATTGACGATTCATTTGAATAAAGTCATTGCCACGTACGCGATCAGGTCGATTGAAAATAATCTGTGACGTTATCATAGCAAAGGGAAGGTCCCTATGCTATGATGTTATAGAAAGAGGGTGACGTACGTGCAGTCAGTCAGTCCACCTGGTGGTAAGTGGATACTGTCGGCTATGGTCATACGCGGTGCATATCAGCGTCAGTCCAGAATAACAAGCGTTGGCATACCGCCGGATGCAGTGCGGAGATTTAGGAATGGATTTGAGGAAAGGGTTGGAGAAAATATGAACTATTTAAATAAATAAATTACCATCCATAAGGTCTGATTTGTTTATTATTAACCATGGACTATCAGATCAAGCAGAAGTCACTTATTTTTATTTATTTTGTTTATTCAAAAACAGTTAATAGTGTTTGAAATTAATCATATAAATCATTATAATTTATTATCATTTATAATAAATTAATATACACTCACGCATAAGGTATCGAGTATCAGATATTGATCGATCGAATAATAGCAGCCTCAGCAACAATTTTAAGTTTGCTAAAAACACGGTCCCTATCAATAAGCTTTTAGATGAGTTGACAAATTTATTAAACAATTTTATTGTCTGAAATCGTTCACCATTTGAATCCTATAATACAAAATAAAATAAGGCAGTTTCGGCTGAGGATAACAGACGTATTAATAAGGTATGTAAGCGCTTATGTAGGACGCGGCAAGCGCGCGGGCGGCACAGTCAGAGTACCCGACTTAAGTCTACTTACTGCATTGTCATTAATGGTAGCGATGAGACCTATTCAACCTCATAAAATTCTCTAAGTGTTATAGGACACTACTTGGACGTGTTATTTGGAAGTTTGCTAAATTTGGTGTTTTGGCGATTCTCAGCGCTCGATCACGACGACATAATTTTAATCTCGCGTATTTGCGACTGCATTGATGCTGCATTATAGTGATCGACTAGTGCGCGCCAAGCGGACTGGCGACTGCGGAAGGGGACTGCGGGGAAACGCATTTGTTAGCAGAAGTTCCTTTACGCGGCTTGCGGTACGTGTGATTCGAGAGAAAATGTAACGTCACGTAAGGTTTTTACCCCCTCCATACGCCTTTCTCTTTCTCTGTGTGTGTGTGCGTGCGAGTATCGACTCAAGCAGAATAACAGACGTGCAGACTAGTGCGTGGCCGGTTGTATAACCTAATTGAAAATATGATACAAAATAAAAAAGAAATACATGAACTATAGGTACAGATTTTACTTCGAATTACATTCGGAGTTTAAAAAGAAAATGAGTGTAGATCTTCGTTCCCGACGGGGGGGGGGGGGGGGGGTGTGTCTCCTGACCGCACATTTTTTTATTCATTTATTACAAAAATCCTTAGGTTACTTTTCCTTAGGTACCTCTTTCACGGCCTCTTCCGGCGACGAAAACTGCTTCCCTTTTAGTAGTAATTTAATTTAGGGGAAATAAATAAGTCACAAATAAGTCTTAAATTCATTGTACCAACGATACTCAATTGCCTTAGAAGGGCACTTGTATGCAAATTGAAGCCTATTAAAACAATTCTCAGGTTATAAAGAACATTTAAAATCATACAAAATCATAGAGCGGAAATGTTGGAATATCCATTTTTTTAACGAGAACAATATTTTGATTCAGCTCGTAAAAAATATGGAGGGAAATGTGAATATAGAATGTTTTGTTTTTATGTTATAGATAGTTGTAGTTTTAATTGTCATCTAAACCAGCCCGTGTTCCATAGATAAAAACTCTTTGTCGCAAAACTTTCCGAGTAGTCTGGTACTTATAAGCAATTATGTAGCCGATCGCGATGCTAAAAGTATCGGGTGTGCTTGAGACCTAAGGAGCGGCCAACATAAGATTGCACCAGGCCGCTCTTCAAGAGAGCTGTAAACAGGATTCTGCAAGGTTAGCAGCGCACGCGCACCCCCCGGTGATGTTGAAGGTGGTGTTCAATGGGCGGCAGTGACCACTTACATTATTTCGTAATGACGGCCTGCTCGGTTGTCATCTCTTCTAAAAAATTTTATGACTTCAACAAATACATTTCTATTTTTAAGGCAGAAATATTGTATCTTAATAATGACGTTGTTATCGACTCTTTTGTATTGATATGGCCGGTAGTTATATATTACGAGACTGATTCATATTATACTTTAGCTTTTAAGGCGTGCCTTGAATGGAACGCAAAAACAACTCTGATGTCGGCAACCCGAGTTTTTGTCTTGTTTTATTTTTATACGTTCAACGATTCGAGACTATGAGGTTAGTAACTTAAACAGATTTTTATTAGTAGTTTTTCGGCGCATTATAGGTTTTTGCCGTACAAGTATAGTCCGCGTTAGAAATATTCGAAGCGAATTAGAGGTATGGATCGCAACTAACATAGTCGATAGTTCCAATGCCATTCTGAACATTATTGATGTGATACTTCCTACTTATTATTATTAACTTATGGATTATTAACTTTGGCTAAATTTCTTTGTGTCAAGTTAGTAAAGGTTATAAGTGATTTCAGTCTATTTAATTTAATTTGAATGATACAAATTAAATATTTATATATGACACACTTATCCGAAACAACATTACTCTTCTAAAGCGCGCGCCACGAGCAGGAAGAATTTCGTTCATTGACAGAGATCAATCAAGACTGGACGGTAAAAAGATTTGTATGAAATGGTCGATCATCGACCACTTTACTAGACCCCTTAAATTAAGGTGCAATAATGCAGACATTAACATGTATATGATGCGAAAAAAGCATGACATGTTACCAAATAACATAGAGATTTTAAAATCAATTATCTTATTGTATTTGAAGTTAGTGTAACATTGTAAAACAATAAGGGTGAGTCAATGCCACAAAAATAGTCTGCTTAATAGGCTGGTTCAGACATAAGTTGATAAGTGTTTAAATCGATTTTAAGTTACAAATCTATTAGTCGTGGGTATTCACGACTCCTCGAAGTGTTTCGGCTCACTTGATCCGGCTCCGCTCGCGTATCCGACTCCTCTTAACGATTCCTTGACTCCTTTGATTCACCTACTTATATTTTATAAGAGCCTGAGAGCGACTCATTCGGTTTGCATCATGTTCTTTCATGTAACTCAACAATCCAAAAATGAAAAGAATAAATAACTCCTTGAAGTCGATAACAGTTCGCCGGAATCATTAAGAGTTTCGGTTCCGCTCGCGGTATCGGATCTTTTCATTCATTGAATCCGGAGTTATTCATCGCTAAAATATATGTGTAAACGAATCATTCAGTAGGAAGTGAATAAGTATTGCTACTAAACGTTTGGTTTACACATAGATTTATAACTTAAAATTTTCTTAAACACTTATCAACATAATACGTCTAAGGCGGCCTTTAAACTGTGAAGCAGTCAGACGTTTATTTACGTATTTGAATTAAGAACGACTTAATTAATTTAACTGCAAATTGAAAGTTGATAAATTAATATCATTACGTCGCACCTATTTCTTCACATTGAACGGGATAAGATGGAAATCATATACCAATCTATCTCGCCTCCTTCATTCCACTGGACGAACGAAACAGCATTGGATGGGAAAAGAAGGGAAACGGGTCTGGCAATTCCCACCTTACTGCCGAAACAGGTTACCGTTATACGTTAACATGTTATACGTTTAACGATAGTAAAGTTGGCATCCCACTGCGAGCGGGAAATGGACGTGAAATAATTGATATGAAAGAAGTGGATACTAGTAAAGTAGACGTACACGTAATTAAGTAATTAAACTGATTTTAATGGAAGGTCCAATCTAAATGCTAGTATAAACTAGCAAGCAAAAAGCGACTCAAAGTGTTCCACCCGATATAATACGGATTTGTGAATAATATGGATTTTGGTATCATTGGAAAGCTGGCTTTATGCCCTTTCCAATGGTATGAAAAACCAATAGTGTATAAATCGTGTAAAACAAGAAACTGTGAAAATGTGAAAGTAAAAAACAGGATTAAAAAAAAGGAAATACATATTTTAAACAAAACTACTACGAAAACCTATGTTTGAGTACTTGGTACTACCTCTCTTATCCCTTATCATAGCTTGGAGTCGGTTTTTCATGGATCGGTTCAGTTTATTCCCTAAAATAAAATTTTTCGCTAAAACGGTTTTATATATTTTAAATTAGTTGACGATTTTTATATTTTTATTAATTTTGATCACACGTTGTATATGCAATTTACGGTTATGAGTTGAGCTGAGTCCTTACTGAGAACATTCCCCGCCCGCAGTGGCTTTACTGTGAGGTTGAAAATCACGACGACTATTTTACAATACAATTTTTCCACAAAACATGATGATTATTATAGTTCTGTGTAGGCGACTTAATGAAGTACGCGCGGGAACAGTGCGTGTTCAATGAGAGGAAAGCCTATATTGTCACAGATATAGAGCGCAACTGGATGGCTCATTTATACTTTAGTCGATACACGTAATTCGTATCTTTGTGCAATATTAGGCGTTACGGAAACCAACTAACAATTTGACGAAAACTCTGTAAAAAAAGCGCTAAGAGGTCGAGCGATTGAGCGCTAAGTCAGCGCTAATGAACCTTAAAACATATACTTAGTCTTTTAGTGGAGTCAATGAAACTTAAGAATCGTTAAACTTAACCTATTTTGATATTGTTATTTGTTTTCTCCTTACCACCCAAAGGGTGCTTTGAAGATATCGCTTTGGCGATAAGGCCGCTTACTATACTTTTCGTCTTACTTACTTAAATTGTCTTTTTACAACATGTATTGGTGTACAATAAAGAGTTTAACTATCTAGGTATTTACCCAATCCAAGAACAGATGCAGTTTTGATTATTTTTTTCCAAAAATATTTTCTATTATTTATTATTTTGGGTGGCTGATTATAAATATGTTATCAGAATAAGAATATTTGAAAATTTTCTTCGAAATTGGAACTTTTTAGTAATGATACGTATTTAAGATCTTTCTTAGATTAGTTAATTATAAAAGGAGTTGAGATATACAAAAAAAAATAAAAAATTACCTACCAAAATTGGGAATAATGAGTATTTTTTTTTCAAATCAAGGGTAGATATTTTAGTAAACTATTTGAGCATCTTCTGTAATTTTCATAATAAATGAAATGTGTTATATTTTCTCGGTTTTTCTTTAGTCTCACGCCTTGATGAATGAATTATGACTTAAATCAATTTAATGCACATTATTAATGAAAATCAAAAAAACATATTTTATTTACATAGTTGAAAATTCTAATTTGGAAATAGTAGTTCCTTTGAATTTTTATTAGTCATATGATAATTTATAAAAAGGAAACCGCATGTGTCCATTTAAGAATCTACATTAATATCGTATTTTTAACAATAGTTGTCTACTTTAGGTTTGCTACATTTTTTTGTTGGGTTGACGAGCCCACTTATTTAGAGGTGGTCGGGCTTGTGGTAGTAGCTTTGTTATCCCTTAGTCACCTTTGATGACATCCATGGGAAAGAGATGGGGTGGTGCTATTCTCAAGTCGGCCGACACCAAACGTATACCGCAGTCATGTCAGTAGTATTGAATAAAAAAGAAACAAAAATCCAAACACACTTTCAGAGTTCATTATGTTACGTTGTAACCACTCTATTTTATATACAGTCTCTCAGCGTTTGGTTACTGTCGGAAATATGAAAATGGCCGACTGGCATTATTTAATAGGCAGTACTGTAATTCTTAGAACACTTGTTTGTTTACAGGTAGTCATGTCTCATCTAGCGCTATGTATATCTTGGCGTCACCGTAGAGTAATCATCACGTAGATTGTGGTTGGTGTGGCCTACTCGGTTGCGCGTACATATCGCCCTACGCGGGAACTAGGGGTTTGATACTTGGTTCTGCTGGGATATAACTGCTTAATGTTTCTCTAATTAACATTTTTTATAAGATACTAGATGGAGGAAGGGCCATCAGATAGTAAGTGGTCACCGGCGCTCGTAGCTTAGTAGAAGAAATTCAATTGGTAATTCATTCCACAACATTCACATAAAAATAAGTGTGCAAAGATTTTTGTTTAATTTACGTAAAACGGATTACAAGAACCTTCGGTCTTAGTCGTTTGATTGTGCCGTAAACTGAGAATGTCAGCAAAACATCCAAAGTGAAATTCAGTTCGCTACACAAATCTATTATTCGGGTTGTTTAAAAACGTGTAAAATTCGCTCTTTGACAATCTGATATATGGTGCGGTGCATCCTTTTGTATCGTATGCATTCATGAATCATATATAAGTCACTTCGTATTAAAATAACTAGACTCATAATGTCAAATTTGTCGTCACAGAAAAATCTTCTACTTAATTTTCATAATGTGTGTAACAGCACCCAAAGCGCGAGCCACGAGCAGGAGGAATTTCGGTCATTGACATTAATTAGGTCAGCCAAGACGGGACGGTAAAGAGATTTGTATTATAAGGTATAGAGATTAATGTTGAATAATATGAGGGGTCTGGTAAAGTGGTCGGTGTGCGACGATCTCATACAAATCTCTTTGCGTCCAGTCTTGGCTGATTTCATGTCAATGACCGAAAGTTTTGCTGCTCGTAGCGTGCGCTTTAGTAAAACCACATGAGTAAATATCTGTACAGAGCAACAGCTGTTTTGAGGTGCCGCATATTTATACCCACTTTGGTAGGGCTTACAGGCAACGGTAGAGATACATTTTATGAATTCTGAGTGTTATTCATCAATCTAATATAAAATTTACAATTAAATTGCAAATTTACTTTACATATTTTTTCTAACTACTCTGTGACACTCTTGATGTTTGTCCCCTCATTGAAGCGGTTTGTCCCCTCACGTACGTGAACCAGTCGGTGAGCGGTCACTTCAATGAGCGGGTTTTTTTTGATACAATTTAATGTCCAAATAGTCGCTAATTATCACATATTTATACATGAAGTCAAATTTTTGCCTAGGTATATCTCTCAAATATATATTCAATAAAATGTATTTACAACATTTAAATGCTCTAACGAAAGTTAACCAAAATATGGACAGCTTGTTTGATTTATAAAAGAAAATATTTTTTGCCCTACCGTGTGTGAGGAAGCCATATTGGTTAACAAATTTTTGCTGATGTTTTACTGACTCTTAGTCTAGACTCTAAGTCTATTTAATTAAACCGTTTTAAGTACCAAAGACATCCCTACGCTAAAATAGCACATGAAACCTGAAACCCCACAGAACCGCACGTTCACAGTTGCCACTCGCGCGGCCATCGCCCTGCCGCCATCTTACTTTTTCTTTTTTAAAATTTATACCATTGTCGATGGCTCAAGCTGAACGTTTCGTTTAGCAAAGTTAATTTCATGGGTAAATTTGTATGGATCGAACGAATGTGTATTTCGTTTGGCTTTAGTTGGTAAAACGATTTTTGCTATCACTACATATTAGCACGCCGCGCTGAGTTTGTGTTTGTTCAGGCCAATCTTAGAAACTACTGTACGGATTTTTATACGGTTTTCACCAATAGAAAGGGGGATTATCTAGGAAGGTTATAGGCTATAATTTATGAACATTTTGCGAAAATAAGCTACCGGTATGATGATATTTGTGAAAAAATCGTCCGTTCTGAGAGCTTCCGTGGCGTGCGCTGCGTATATAGTTATAGATATACGAAAATAATGTATGGTGGAATAGTTCCTCTTAAAAAGTTCTAAAGGTAGTTCCTGAGGTTAGCGCATTCAAACATACAAATTACTCAACTCTACACTATTATAGTAGGAACGTGACCTTTACATGTTTACCTTTAGCGCACTCTTATAACGCACGAAATAAAGGTTAATATCGCAGTGATAATGTAAAGCCTGATGTGCTGCCCACCGTATCTATAGATATCTGCTAAAACTTCGTCACATGACCGCCCCCCATCCATCAACCAGAAGTCATCCGGCAATAGATAATTAGTGCTACCCGTGCGAAGCCGGGGCGGGTCGCTAGTTTACATATAATATGTGATGTTATTTGAGTATAATATCGTCCTATATAGACACAAAGAACTACTAAAGGGGAAATACTAGGAAGGAAAGAGGTCAGTTATTGTTCCCATATTCCGATCCTCATTCCAAATACACTCCCAAACTCCAATGGTCGGCAACGCATCTGGGGGCGTGTCAGCGATGTTCCTATATTGTATCGTGTGCGCGACAGTATCCATTCACCACAAGGTCCTCATCTGCTCCTCAGCCACCAACTTCCTACAAAACAAGCGTATAAATTGTGAGGATATTCTACAGAACAGTATGGATTGTGATAGGCGCTGATAATCTAGTCTCAATTTTTTTTTCGATGCGCGTGCGTATACTTTATGGGAGGGGGGGGGGGGGGTACATATACTTTATATCAATTCACAGCTTTCTTGAAGAGTCCCATGTCGTAACTTGTATCACCTACTTTATAATAGTGTTACACTAACTTTCCATCCCGGATTCTTTGCTTGTTGTGCATGGCGTGGAAGTCCAGCAGCTCATCAATGAGACCCTCTTGCAGCATCAAGTCTACACGCGCGTTTATACGCTCGTCGTGAACCTTCTGAAACAAGAAATGTACTTGATTAGAAAAATCTCTTACCATCATATACGATATCAGTCTTATAATAACTTTCCATTGCTGGGCAAAGGCCTCCCCTTGCAATCACGACACGAGGGGATTTTGGTTTCCTAAAACGTAATATTTTCTCACATTGACGTGAGTTATCTTATAGCAATTAGTTTAATGTCTATTTTAACCACTTGACCGTTGACCTTTTATTGTTTCTATCGTGTGTCGTTTTATACTCACCGGTGAAAAATTTAAGTGAAAATTAAAGAGCGGATTATAATTAGGATGCCTCCCGCGTCGTATTTAAAACCAATAATCGCGATTTAAAACCCTAGGTTTAGTTTGGCAAATTTAATTATTTTAACATCTGGCTTATATTATTATGTCTTATATGGTAGTAAACTCAATGACACATGAGCTTTGCATCTGTGTGAGTGGGTAAAGAATAATCCAATTCGATTGTCAAAATAGTTCGCACTATAAACTATCGGTGTGCACTCACTCAAACGCAAAGCTCATGTCACGTTGAGTTTACTGTAGGAGGTAACCGATGTTTTCCCGAAGCCTGGATTCCGTTCAAGATTCTGAATTTTACGAATCCTTTTTTTGCAAAATATTCACTTTCTTAAAGTTCTACCAAATTTCACATACAAATTTGATAAATATAAAGACCTTTCTTTATTTGTACATAAAAATATATATTTTAACTAAGAATCATGTATAGTATCCACAGTTTATGGCTTTGGGAAAGGTTTGGTTACATCATGTATAGTGCAATCCTAATGTTATTTCTCTAATGTCAAAGTACATCCAACGCACGGCTCACTTAACAACCTGATTGCTACGTCCGGTACTCATAGTTTTATCCATCTGATTCATAGTTGGCTGGAGTACGTCTATTGTACATATTATCCCAATGCGTGCCATGTTATGCTAACATTGAGTTAGGAATGATTTATGAGGACTGACCTCATAACTTAAAAAAGTTCTTGGGAATCAAAGGGGTTATTGCATGATATCAAAACGTTTGTTTTGAGAACGGGTCGTTGCAGTACCCGAAACGCGTCGATATATTGGTATTGTATGCTGTATGCGTGTTCGCTATAGGTTAACTGTTTCCTCTGCATGTTCTGCATTGCTACTCGTTTTAAAACAATATATTCGATAGGGACAGGGGCATATCTGTGCATCAACCCTTACCTAGAAAGAGAAAGCAAAGAAACACATCTTTATTATTACAAGTACATTCCATAATGCATTTTCACAAAGTAAGGCTTGATTTCTAAAAACTATAAATAAATTGAGAGCATGGCTATCATAACACTATATTTTAAAGACATTTTTCCTTTAAGGTCTAAAAATCTTTGAATTTGGAATTGATCTTTGGCTACAAATTTAATAAAACTATATGTGATCGTGATGCTTTAAAAGTTTTTTCATTTACCAAACTAAATTTCACAAACCAGAAACTGCTCACGTGACTGTCTCTCAATGTTATACAATCTCGGCATCAATGCATTATGCAAATGAATGTTTTTAATTCTCAGTAAAGCCCACGTTACACTATCCTTCTTTTTGCATCAACGTCAGTCATGGTTATGTCATTTGGGTCGAGCGTGTGTCAGTCCTGACGCGGCCTCCGCTGCACACA
This sequence comes from Sesia apiformis, assembly GCA_914767545.1. Classification (NCBI taxonomy): domain Eukaryota; kingdom Metazoa; phylum Arthropoda; class Insecta; order Lepidoptera; family Sesiidae; genus Sesia; species Sesia apiformis. The sequence continues at coordinate 16,611,202 of OU611959.1, forward strand.
CGATTGCTACTTATGTACAGTGCAACGCATAGTTACATCATAGAATAACCCATCTTGCACTTAACTAATATAATTCGAACGTATGCGGCTTGATATAAACAGGCTGTTGCATCGCCGAAACTCGTCAACGATGTCACACGGTTTGGGTAGCGCTTAGCAGTAATAGGGACGCAGCACCGCAAAATGAATAGTGTGACCATCCTGTGCATGGTTCTGTTCTGTTATTTCTGTGAAAAATGGTACGTAGAAGATGTGAGCAATTTTAAGACATCGCAGAAAAATAAGATGCCGTCGCGACGTTACAGCTTACAATCCTAGTTGAAATAGATATCTTATTTTTTATTAGTACTTCGGGAATTTTGAAGTAAAATATTAAATATACTTGGTATGTAATGAATGATCCGCTGAATAAGATGTACACATGGGAAAAAGGAAATAAAAATTAAAAAGGAGACAAAGATCTAAGCGATCCACACATTATTATAGAAATGGCGGCAGACGAGCATACAGTCCATAGACATTTGCGATACATGTCAACATCAGTCCAGAATGACAAACGTTAGCGCGCCCCCGGATGCGTTGCCTACCTTTGCAGATTAAGGAATGGATTGGGAGAAAGGTTTGGGAAAATGGGGAGGTATAGGATAGGACGTGATGGGAATGAGCTCTGGCATATCTCACTCACTACCGAAACACAGTATCTCAAATGAACCTTTGAATGAAGACCACATACATACAATGTATGTAGGACGCTCTCTAGCTAGGTAGACCGCGGACCTAAAGGAAATCGTTAGCATGAGAACTACTGAAAATTATACGGTTCTATATCCAGCAGTGCCGAAATATAGACTTATATTAGCAGAATCCTTTCACTTTCAAAGACTTTTTTATATTAAATGTGGCAAACAGGCAGATAGCCTAGTACATGTGAAGTGGTCACCGTCGTCCATAGACGTCTACAATACCTATCAGCTAGCAGGGATTACAGGCGCGCTGTCTACCCCACCTGCTTTGTAAATTCACAGTTTTCTTAAGAACTCCATGTTGTAACACAGAGGAAAGACTTCAGGAGGTAGGTCATTCCATAATTCTCAGGTACGCGATATGGAATGAAATACTGTCCCCCATCAAGAAAGTACGGTTGCACCGCGTGTATCTAACAATATGTCGAAAAAAAAGTATTATTTTAAAAACTAAGAGTGTGCAGTTTACATGGATGACAACTTGTGCGGTAGACTGTGCTATAGTTTAACATACCCCATGTTATCATACCCTTGTGCCCGATAAAGTAGAAACATTGTAATTAAAAGTTCAAACTACTCGCTTAAAATTTTAAACCTTCGATATCTGTTGGTCGGAGAAATGAAATTATTTACTGATCATGGATAGATAAGTAAAGATCTTAAAGAAAATCTTTATGATCTACCATTTCTGGAGTACAAATATTTCAGATCGATATTCATCGATATATTTTACAAAATAATTTACATTTATTTAAGTCACTAATTTTAGTCAATAATTAAAATTATTGGCTTAAACAAACGTAAACTATTCAACTGTTTAGAATTTAACAAAAGCTGTCTAGTAATATGAGTCCTGAGAGTATACTGGGTTATGTGAGATTTTTTTAATAGAAAAAATATAGTAAAGGTTTACCATATTTTTCTATACTATACTTTAATTTATATACAAGTATGTCATTAGACATTCGCGATACATGTCAACCGTCGAGAATAACGAAAGTTGGTACTCCCAAGGATGTACCTCCTATCTTTGGAGGTCCTAGCAGTAGATTTGGAAAAAAACTGAATGAGCAGTAAATCGATGGTAGCATATTTAAAAGTGGGTTATTAAAAAATAGGTTGTTCTGTTAATCACGATTTACTGCTTATTTTTTGCTGTTTCTTCAAATACAAGCCGTACTTGAAATCAACAATAGTTAAAGTACGTGATAATATTCATCACAATACTTCGCCCATTCACCAAAGGAACTAAAACACAGATATTACACGATACTTTATCTTTCAAACTCGTTACATACCAGATACCAATCACGGTCATGATACGTGTATTAAGGTTTATTCTGTTAAGCTGGTTTCTTATATATCTAACTAACAGTAATTTTAACCGATAACCGTAAAGCTAATGGGGGTACCCCGTTTGGTTAACTAGAGTTAGTGTGTATAATTCAGTGTTGTTAGTTTAAACACAATACTATTATTAAATATGTGCTGATTATAATCAATTATTTAAAGTTACCTGATATAAAGTTACCACGGGAATCAAGCTTTACCACACATACTCTAATATGCGTATGATGTCGCGGGCACTGCTAGATAAAATTATTTTATTTTTAATAAAAAATACATTTGTTTTTATTTCAGGACATAAGTGTCAAGGTTTACTACAAAAACATGAAGTGGGCTACAATGAAAATTGGTTTCAAGCTGTATAATATTTGGTAGTCCCCAAACTAAGCAGGGCCTGTATCTCGTCACCATTCGTTCTCATGTTACCACTTCCCACCTTCGCCGGTAGTGGCCGGTTGAAAAGAGGAGAAGACCGAGTCCTCGGTAGCTATATCCAGCAATTTTATATTTGTGTGTATTTTGGGCCTAATTGTCTGATTTACATAAATAAAAAATAATATAAACGGAGTATAGAATAGGCCTTTGATATTATTATTCCTTTACAATAATCGTATGCGCCTAGCTTCTGTGCATCGTGACTAGTCATTGTAAAGAATGACCTACGCCCTCATTATGTGTAATAAACACGTATATTTCGTTAACACCGGGCAAAACCCTGCCTGACTCATGTCCCAATATCCAAGCCCTAATTTTGTACAAGCTACTAGCCTGCGGGCTCACTCGCGAACATTGTATTGTCCATAGATCGCTGAGCGACATTTTAAACTTATGGATGTGGCTAAATGTTGGAGACCATGTTCTGGCACCGTAAGCACGCACTGGTTGAAGACTGTCGACATCAAGCATTATAGCATATGAGAAGAGCTATGCTCAGATTTCTTTGCGGGATAAAGAGATATTAGCCAAAGAAAGTAAGCGACTTAACTCACAAAATTATCTAGCTGGAAAATCGTTGGAATAGCAAAGATTTCTTGAATGGAGGCAGTATATGTTTGCACATATCAATCTTCTGTTGAAATGACATAACGCGGCCAGTCGGACTCTATGTTTTAAAACTGTTCATTGAACCAAACAACTCCAAAGAATGAGTCTAAACATTGTACCGCCAAATTTCCAGGAGTTCCCTTACTCACCATCGGCTTCAGCATCGAATGGTGACGGTTATGTGTATAATATGTGTATACTTCTTTAACTGTTTACTTCAGAAAGACGACACATTCGACTAAATACGTCGATTTAGAAGTTATAAAGGATTACAACTTTTAACTCGGCACAACAGCGCCCCTTGGTGAGTTAGAACCACAACTTCATCTTCAAACACGATCCAAGGTACAATTAAATGTTTACAAAAAAATACAGTTCAAAATCGGTCCAGCCGTTTCAGAGAGAAGTGACTCTTACCCCAAATAAATGCATACAATAATAAATAAATGCATGTGTGTATGTTTGTATGTACGTATATGTAATAATGTATTATATTTATTTTATCACACCATCTAAATTGTGTCTTTCATGCACCTCTTTAATTGAACTTCTCCGATCAACCCAATGGTTGGCTGCTAGAGAATGCCTTAAGACATTAAGCTCGCCTTTTGTACGATATTGTGCAATGAAGTGTAAATAAATAAATAAATAAGTTCCGTCGTGAGTAAAAATTTTTAATGGTGACTTTAATCTTGAATCCTTAACAACAGCTAGTTACAAATCAAAGTTAGTTCGAAATTATTTTTCAATATAATATATTTAAAAAAATCCAGATAAGAACAAGGAAATTGGGAGGAAATTAAAACGGGTTTTCTGTTGTATATGAATGAAAGTCAAACGCGCTTAATAGCTAACTGATCCAATAGAAACCGATGGAAGGTTAAATTTTTCGATTTTTCGGCGGAACCAGGGACCCAGAATTGAAATTGAGATAGTCGTAACCCTAGCGTAGACATTCATCATGTTAACGTTAGGTTGCATCTACGAAGTGTGACCAAATTTGGTCGCGATTATAGACGAACAAATTAACAAGATATACGAATTAGGTATCCATTTTAGAAGCGGCAATTTTGTTTGTCTATTGGAACTTCGTGGTGGAATATATCTTGAAGTTTATCTGTGATCATAATTAATTCAAATAACTTATTTTGTAATAACTTCCGCAATAAAATATGGTGTTACAATTTAAATCACAGACAGAACATAAAATTTCCCATTTTATTCTGCCTCAAAACAACATGCAATATCAACGATATGTGTGACTCACTTTAAAGTTATACTTACGAATATGGCACGTATATAGATGAGATTTTGTTTTTACTGTCCTTTTACATGGTGGTATCATACAAGATTTGATAAATAATCCACTATCATCTGTGCCACATCCATGTAAAGGTATCCTTTATACATCCATGTAAACAATTCGCCAACGCTGACCGTGTGACTCAGTGGTACGGCATTCGCCGAAACCTAGCTACGAACTGCATTGAACTATACTAGAATACAGATGAGCCAATTATGCGATAAACAACTTCATGGGTGCATTCAACTCAAATTAGAAGATATTTTGGTTGTTCAAATGGTCATAGAGTTTCACGTTCATGGTTACTTTTAAAAAACTTGTCAATATATACGGCACATATATGTATATTTTTACATATTGAGCGAGTGGTGTCGGTCGGCTTTAGAATAACACCACTCAAATCTCTCCCTGTGTGTGTTGTAAAAGCCACTACCAAGCCTTGAGGACCTATACCACTTCTAAAAGACTTTATATATATTATACTATTCTTATATATTAGGGCCTTACCTATGACACTGCCGTTTGTTCATAGTGGCCACTTTGAAAGTTATTTTATGTAACAAGTTTTATGTTTGGCTTTGAATTCCATATTCAAATTAATATCAATTTAAAGCTATGAATATATCTTCAAAATTAGTTATTCATATGTTTTTCCGTCAAAAGATTTTATTATTACATATCGTTGTGTTTGCGACCGTGGAAAAGTTACAAATTCGCATTTTTTTTCGAATACGAGTTCCGTCGTGGCAGCAACGCAGCACGGACGGCACGCAAATGCGAGATAATATAGGAATACTAACAACATATTTCTTCTTGTAAAATATATGTTTTGATATAAATCGGATCAAACACGTATCTACAGCAATAATTATATCGCCCTACATAGCGAACGGATACGCAATTAATTTGTCAATAAACGAGCTGTATCTCAGCGAACTTGACCCGCACATACTCGTAAGGGCGTGTTAATACCGTTCAATGCGATCTATAATTAGCGTATTGGTATACTAGATCAGCTACTTATAGCATTTAATTTTACAAAACTTCCTTTACTTTGGAGTATGTAAGTATCTACACGTATGTTATGTGCCCAGGTATCATTCTAAGTACATTCAGTATCAATATACAGTACCTATGTGTTTGGTATGTACCTATGTCTGTACAAAATCTTAGGACAAGTAGTACAGTTAATTTTATCGATAAATATATCCCATATGTGGGTTACAAACCAACCCCCTCTGAATGACAACCATTTTTATTTTTGGTTCGGCGTATTCCAGATGTGTGTGTTCGATATAATATCTTTGGAAGTTGAAGTGTTAAGGCACTTTTTCTTTCCACAGTTTTTGAGTTATTCCAAATGGTCATTCCATTCCTTCCGCCGGTCTACCGGGGAGCCCTTAGGCTCGTTGCTGTAGACACTTTCTGCTCCAGGCTGTGCGCTTTCTGCGTTCGTCCTAAACCATACATGTCCAGTGATTCTCGACAGGCCATTAGGGCCATTTAGCCATTCTGAAAAAAGGAAGTTTTAATCTGGACTCTATTGCGGGTGACAAAGTGCATATTTCACTATTTTCTGAACTTAAGAAAGTAACTGTGACTGTAACAGGGCCTTTTAGCATCCACTGCTGGAGACGGGTCTTCTCAGACACATTGTCTTGTGCATAAGAGATGTATGGCCTTACAACGCCACGTTGGCCAAGCGGGTTGGCAAGTGCATTCATTTAGAAGTGCTGTAGTTCATTAGCGCTAGTTGTTCTATAGTCGCCATTTACGACATCCACGGGAAGAGATGTTACACGAATGTTAAGAGAAGTACATGTTTATTTTTGAGCAAAGATCAGGGTAGAAATCTCCCGAGTGAGATAACTTGCTCGAGAAAAGTTAAGTGCATCAGCTAAACTTAGATACTTATTAACCTAGCCTAATTAACATAGCGAGTAAATTTAGATACTTTCCTCCTGTTCAATTGTTCGGCCAAGAGAGAAATCAGTTCACGCAAATTACGTTAACCGCAAACATTTTCTTTATAAACCAATAATACTTTCGTTTTTATTGACCGATTTTTTTAAATGTTTTCTCTTTAATTTGAACTCTCCACCTTATAAATGTATAAAAATTAAACATAAATATTCACAGATTATCTAGCTGAAAATTTTTAAAGCACCTATTCGATATCAGTTTAAAATGTTATGATGGCTGGTTTTGATGTCAATTAAAACTATAACATACCTATCTATAACATAGAAACAAAACTTTCCAAGTTCAAATTTTCCTCCATATTTTTTTACATAAACATGGATATTCGACGGGAACATTTCCGCGATATTAGTTTGTATGATTTTAAATGTTTCTGAAGATTCTTTTAATAGACTTCAAATGACGTTTGCAGACAAGTGCCCCGATTTGCAGACAAGTATTGGTACAATAAGACAATGATTGGTATAAGATATCTTTATTGTTACCAGAGAACCTAAACCTGGGTTAGGTTTAGGTTTTATATTGTTATATATTTACTTTTATATTTACTACACTCGATTTGCAGGAAGTTTCAGTATTTATTTTTTATATATGGCAATGGTGCAATTAGCCCATTCTGCCATTGTTAAGTTTTGTTCGAAATAAACAATTTTAAAGTCTAAAACGTATTATGTTAATGTTCAGTCCCATGGAAGTAAGTTAGAAGTCGCTCAGTAAAGTGATAGTAGGTTTACTGAGGACAGAAGAGGACTCAAAAGGATTGTTAGAAGCATACAAAAAACGCAGTCCTATGCTTTTATTTGAGTATCACAAACATTATGCACAAAAACACGTTGAAGTTTAATAAACTATCAATATTAAGTCACAAAATGCACAATAGACATAATTTTTAAAGTAATCAAACAGCCAAAAAGTCCCTTTCAGTATTTCTGCTGCTCATTTAATTATTTCCTGTTAAAAAAGAAGGTTCTTAAAGTTCAAATTTTACTCGCCCAACCTTGGACTGCGACCAGAATTTATTGGAAACAATTTGAATTTAAGTAACCCATTCATTATCATTATAATAATGTGTCTGCTACTACGCTAAAATTAGTTAATGTATTCACCACATTTACATAGTTGCTGTTGGATGAATGAAAAGTGGAGTCCATTTTGATCACGTGCTTTATTTACCCGGTAACCGTAACTGGTATCCAATTACTTTATTTAATTAAGACTAATGTCTGTATCGCATTGCATTTAGCAATAAATACAATGCATTGGAGGTATTGGAAAAATACGTATATAATTGTAATGCTTTAGTAATGTTATATATTTTTAAGACCTTTGCCTTTTTTCAGTTTGTTCACACTCAAACTTTGTTCAATCATTGTGCGAGTTTCAACACACTCCCTAAATGGTCAAAAACATTGAACGATCCGTAAAATCGAACAATTATTTAAGGAACCTCTTTTTTCATATATGGCAATGGTGCAATTAGCACATTCTGCCAGTGTTAAGTTTCCATCGTAATACACAATTTCAAAAACGTATACTGTCAATATCCAATCTCGTCGAAGTGAGTCAAGAGTCGTTCAGTAAGCGTAGGTATACTGCGGACAGAAGAGGACTCCTTGGAAGCGCACGAACAACACAGTCCCACGCTTTTATTTGATTATCACAAACGCCACGCATGAAAAACACTTTGAAGTTTTATTAAACTTCAAACTTCAATGGTGATAGTTTATTAACTATCACCATTAAACCACAAAACTGCTAATAATAAAACTTAACTTCACTTCTCGAGTTCCCGCCAAAAAATCCCAAGGAGCCTCTTACAGAGATGTGATTTTAAAACAAAATCTGAGTTGATAAATATCAAACTGCTACAAGTCCATCAAATGACTTTTCGAGAAAAAAGCGTTTTTTTATTTTGTATTGAATTCGTTGAATATCGGTATTGTACAATGTTAATATAAATGATTTCTGATCGTCTAAACACATTTTTATGAGTTTTTTGATCCTAGTTTTCATAGAAAATAGTAAAAATGCAAATAAAAGATGGACTTATTAGATTTTGATATGCCCATACAGGACATATTACGATTTGATATGGAACATGTGGACTTACAACGTTTTGAAAAGTACAGATCTTGGGTTGAGATAAAGGGCCGAACTCATGATGACACCAGTTTTAATAAAATGAGAAAGGAAATAAAATGACCCAATTATAAGGTGTATTATTTAGTGAATTGTTTATTTTTATATTACAACAATTATTACAACAGAAACAGATTTCTGTTATTACAATTGTTATTACAAATTGTTATTTGTTATCTGTTATTATTACTTATTACAAACAGAAAACACATCAAACCCGGCAGCACGAACAAAATATTTCTTTATTATATGACTTCGTATTGTACACAGAATAATAATGAACATAACAGGATGAATACTCTGCCGCCAACTTGATATAAACGTTGATCAATTTTGAATAAAAATTGAAATTACACTTGAAGTAAAACTGAATTCAATTATTTATTTCGTTACATTTTATAGCAAGGGAAGGCGTTAATCTTTAACCTTTTGACATTTACGTAGCTATTCATAATCTACTGTCACACTAATTTGCTGAAAGAATGCTGGTGTTTGTAATTTACTTCATAGTATATAATGTTCCGACTGTATTGTCTGTAATTATGAAAAATAAGAATTTCAAACAAAATCAATAACTTCGTCCAATAAATAATTTTCACCATTATTTAGAACATCTTCATTTTCTGGTACATTTATATCCTGTTCGCCTTCATTGTCTAAAACTGTTTTATAAAACTCTAATTCTCTGAAGTCTCTCCAGTTTTCACCGTAGTGCTTCTTGAGCAAATTCTCAACATCCTTAAGCTTTTCTCTCTTAACTGGAACTCGTGTATGAACTACCTCCGGTTGAAAATCCAACAAGCGTTTTCCTTTTTTTAACACGTTTTTTTTAACACCCGTGTCATTTCTGTATGAGATTTCACCCCGTACACGTATTCCTTGGGGAGTACGTTCGAGAATTATTCTTTTGCACTTACTAATTTGAAAGTGCCAAGATTGAGTACGCTTGAGATATTCCTTGGACTTTGATTTCCAATCAAGTACTTGTATGTCTTTCACAAGATAATGTATCGTTGCATGTTCAGACATTATTTCATAATATTCTTCTGGCTGTACGATACATTCTTTTTGACGTACTTTTTTTTCGGTTAACGCAAATACTCGGTCCGGTGGGATAAATGAGTGGCCTGTCACTGGAAAAATGATTTGTATCTCTGAAATGGAATGATTAGCTTGTTCAACCCACTTCATGGCCATTGCTACTAACATTGAATTCTTGTTTTGGCCGCCACAACCATCGGCGACCAATCGCACAATTTCTTTGCCATCTAGATTTAAACTGTTTAAACAGTGGTATACGCCAGTAATAAAATATTTTATTGAATAATTTCTGCACTTTGACTTTGAAGTACCTCTAGGACGTCGACGTTTTACAGCCTCAGTAGATATATGTCGTAATATAAAATTATCTTGATTAATTTTCTCTTTAAATTTGTAAATTTTTTTGTGAAAATGAAAAATATCATTTGATGTCAGTGTTCCACATTTCAATGACTTATTGTAGTGGGCACAAGTGGGTTTTTTTGGTAATCCAGGAGCTGAATACCTAAAACAAAGTAAATTGATTAAACTAAAACATCAACTAATAAATTATTTATTGTAGTAAAAACACGATCAATATTTACGAGCAGCGATATTATTAACCAAAACTAGCTTATATATTAATTATTTTATAAAATTTTATAGGGTATAAAAGCCATTAAAATTCAGTCACAAATTTTAATAATTGAAACATAAACACAAAACTACTTAAGTACGGCCCTGTGTTACCACGCCGCGTAATGAACACGTTTAAACAAAGAAACGGTTATTACTTACAGATTCGTCATTTTACTTGCTTTCTTCGCTGTACAAGAGACTGTTTCTTTTCCGGGCCTTATAAGGCTCAACTATTTCTATTTTATCCATCATTCCATTTATATTTAAAAGAACACACACTACGACCTCAAGACTTACAGCAATGATGACGCCATATTGAGTCGTATGCGTTCTGTGATTAGTGTGGACATGTGAGAATATGATGTGTTCTGTTTGTGGACTTATTTGAATTTGAAAAAAATATACCACTTTAACAAGCTTTTTCATACATATTCATTGAGCTAATGATGTTTTACACTAAAGTGGTATAATTACAATTAAAAACCGAAACTTGTCATATTAAAAAAAGTGTTTATGGTGTCAATGGACTTACCGCAGTTTGATATTTATCAACACATCTGTTCTCGGACTATCAAATTCGAAAATAGAACGTAGAGATGCAACGAGCGGCTGACAGAATGCGCCAGCCGTTTGAAAATTTAATGACTCGGGACGCTCTATTTCTATAGAGATGTCAAAACAATTATTTCATTTGTGAACAAAATGATACTTGTGCAGAGATTCCGAAATCTGAAAATGGAAAGAAAGATGAAAGAAATTGATGGTATATAGGTATAATATGGTTACATGCATTTTGTTTTCGAATTGTATTCAAGAGAATTTCTGAAAGTATATGAGGTTAATGCTACACATGACACTGTCTTCCAGCCAATCTGCAGGAGAGGAACAATATAAGGACGGCGGTGCAATCGAGAAACGCGAAATATTACCATTATTTCAGCGACCGATTAGCGCAGTTGGTATTGACCCGGTTTGCTGTGCAAAAGGTTCCGGATTCGATCCCCGGTCGCACGTTTGTCGTTACGTTCGGGTCTGGGTGTTGTCTCTGGACCCAGGACACAGGGGGAATCCTAGTATTTGAGTGTGGCTTTATTTACTTATTTTATTTATATCACCAAATATGCGATAATATAGTCATAAGTATTTTTACATATAATCTATATGTTTTTTAATGGAATAACTGTTGTTTATGGTTACCTTTTTCATATTTTGCGGCGAAATTAAAAAAAAAAGTTTTCTTGATTATTTCTCTTTTAAACGTGTAGTTACTGTCCGAGTGACCTCGAGCTAGGTCAAAAAACTAGTATAGCAATCACAACACAGATATGATCAGTGAGCGAACACAGGCACTTTTACGAAATTTGTTAAATATGATTCCTAATTTTAATATAAGGGCTGGGCTGTCTCTTATTTATATTTAGTAAGTATTAGTTACTTCTCTTAATCCAAAAGCGCCTATTACTAGTTCTATTGTAGTACTTCCTGATAGAGGTCTATATCCAGGTCCTATGTCACAAAATCTCGAAGTTTAAAAATGTGAATTATTCTTTCGTCAATGACGAATTTAAATGGCCAACAGTACATTTTATTTAACAATTTTGTGTTGGTTATGTTTAGTCGACAATACGTCAACTATTAAGGTGTAACTAAATTAATAGGAATCATTCCATGGTTTAAATCAGGACGGCATTTTAGTGGTTTAAGTTAATGAAAAACTAATATTAATCATCTTAATTTTTTTGCTAAACACATAAAATGGAGATTTTCAATAAACTATAAACGTTTTTGACCTCTGTGACCGCGCGGCGAAACGATAAAAATTTACTTATTATTAAGTAAACGTGTAGGTTGGTACCTGTGTCAGTAGTTGCTATTTAAAAAAAAGATGCACCCTCAACCATTTCTGGCTCCAAACTTGGATTCTCTGTACTATGGGAACCAGAACAACTTTAAACTCACTAATAAAAACTTACAACAGGTGTAGGAAATGTCTTCCATTCAGGTGAAGTAATAAGAGAAGACGCAAAACAGCTATAAACAATAAAATAAACTATTTATAAAAAGGTGGAATAGGTGCGGTTTTATACAATATAAAAACCGTTCCATTCTAGTACTCCTTTAAATAAGGTGTTCATGTCTATGCTTGACTTGTACAACACAAATAGTGACCGTTTGCATTACATATTGGCGTCAATTATTTATACTACATCTTGGCGGTTCACAGTGTGGTACTGTGAACTACCAATTCGCTAGAGTCACACAAAACACGTACCTCCAGAGAACCCCAGTGCGCATGTAAATTTCTGCATCTGTGTGCGTAAATATATTGTGCGTTTATTTGAAGTTAACTCCCTGTAGTATCGCGATCGTATTGTGGACTCGGGACAGAATTAAAATTCAGTGGGAAGTTAGCAGCCGTCTGACCGCCCTTGACTCAGAGCCGGACATTTTAGCCATTTTTAATTCATTTTTTTTGAAGAAAAGTAAAAGTGTTTTTGTATACATTTTTATGACGAGTAGTTATCGTTACGTTTAAAATAGTTTTTCCATTTACAATTATGAAAAAATACGCAATGATAGATAGCTAATGTACTATATAGAACGTTTGTCGTTTTTTGTTGGATAGAAAGAGACAGTTTGGAATTGACAAATTCCGAGAGATGCCAACTGGTTATGTTTTTTTTATATAGGAAGAAGGTAGAGACGGGCAGACGAGGATACCATGCGTGACCAGTAACAATTGGTGAATTAAAAAAGTATTTTTCACTTTTATTTTTTGCACTTATTTCACTTTAGTTTAGCTTCCTTGCTTAAGTAAAGATATCATGTTTAATTCTTAAGTTATCCTTTATTTGTATAAACGTCTGTAATTACGAGAATGCTAGCAAATTGTCCGGGAGAGAGTGCACGCTGCAATCTAACAACCGCTGGGAGCGTTAGACTGGCCACGTTACCCTCCTCTCACAGAAGACTACCTTCAAATGTACTGCATTTCCCACTTCATTATTTCCCTAATGTTCGTACATGTTTTGGTAGCGAGTGAGATGTGCCAGAGCTCATTCCCATCCTATCCTACCACATTTTCCCAACCCTTTCTCCAAATCCATTCCTATATCTCCAAAGTAGGAAGCGCATCCGGGGGCGTGCCAACGTTTGTCATTTTGGACTAATGTTCGTATGTATCGCGGATGTCTATGGGCGACAGTATCTACTTAGCATCAGGTGGACAGTATGCTCGTCTGCCCCCATCGTCTATTAAAAAAATATGTAAAAAGGTATACTAAGAAAAACATGTCCTTACAAATGAGAGTGCAGTACAGAAGTCCTTAGGGCATCACCTCTTCCAATTAATAAGTGTTTAATTAATATAAAGATGTAATAAATTCACACAAATTCAAGTAATAAATTACAATCAACTTACAAAGGTCACTTAGTTGTGTTTTTACATAATTCCAAGAATTGGTGTAGACAAGACACGAATGTTGTCATTTTGTCTTGTTCTTAGTTTGCAAAAACGTCGAACCGGTATTTGATATCCTAATGTCAGTGGTGTAATATAATCCGTATTTATAATACACGTACAGAATAAAGATCTCAGTTATCTAAGGCCCGATTTGTCCTGGAAGACAAGTTTAAAAGACAAGATGTCTGTTTGTTTTAGATAATCTGGAATTTATTGGTCGGATTTAGCTGCCATTCTCATTATTTCGTGGACTAGGGGTGTTCAAATAGTCGATCACGATTGACCGGTCGATCGCGAGAACTTTTACGGACGATCGTATAAAAGAAAAATAGCAGCTAGGTAAAATATCGAAACTACAACAGTGAACTCAACGAGACTTGAGCTTTGCGTTTGTGTGAGTGAACAGCGATAGTGTACTCGTACAGTGCGAACTATTTCGACAATCGGATTGGACACTTAGGCGCCCACTCACATAGATGCAAAGCTCATGTCTCGTTGATTTCACTGTAATTGGTTAGTAAACAGGAAAATTGCTTACTTATATTTACGATACCATTCGTCTGATAACTGGGTAAAAACAATATTTATGTAAAAGTGTCTAATAATAGTATCTATTTGTGCAACAATATAAAAATGTCGATTTTGCACATAACTTACATTTGTACAAAAAACATGGACCACCTACGGAATCCCAAAGCCTAACCCACACGGAACCCCAAAACCTAACCCATTCTCATAGCAAGTTATATAACGATAAAACAAAGCGACACAATGCCGCAACACAAAGACATGTATGCTCATTTCAACGATCCACATTTAACATTTTTTACCTTCCTTTTATATCTCTAAGCCATTAACTATCATTGATGGAAGAACTGACAGCTTTTTTTATTATGCTTGTTTTAGTAGAAAAAATGGTAGAAAAACATATAGACAGCTGACATCACGAGTTCCCGCCAAAAACGAGAAGGCGTTGGCATCGCGCGCGACGAGCGACGTAACAAAAACTTTCCAGTGATATAAAATTAATGGACTGGTCCTAATGCAACAACTCTTTCGAGTACAGTCTTTTTTTGCTTCTAAATTTATCACAACTTTCCCTAGATAGATATCCCTAGGCTATCTCACCGCTTAGCAGATGTTGAGTTTTGGGCTCGGCTAAAAAATAAAACTTACATCGCGGCATCGGTTCCTTAAATGAGCCGGTTTCCACACCAGTAAAAGTGTGACCGGCAGTTTAAAAAATCTAAAACTACCCCAAGAGGTGGTACGATATACGTTAGCGATATTATTCTGTACTAAGTACGTAAGATACACAAACGGAATTAACGTTCCACAACAGTTTAGGAATAATTCCATGATCATCGATCAACCAAAATACAGTAAGTAAGCATCAATAAAATGTGAGATGGGATGGGACGGGAAGGGAAATAGACTTGGCAACATTCTTTCACCCTTGAAATACATTGGTAAATATTATGGCGTAGTGGGGTAAAAGGGGATTAAATTAAGGACATGTCCATCAATTTTATATTGATCAAAAACCGACTCCCGCGCACGCCCGCTGTTGAAAAAATGACGGACAGTTCATCGGCTCCATTGACATTTAATTGTGGATTATATTCATTTACATAATGTACTTACTTCGGTCGTGAGTCACTATTTTAAAGTGGAGTAGATTTATTACTAGAGCCTTCTTAAAGAGAGTGAAAAAAAAAGGTGTGTTCCTGTGGCTTTTTAAAAAGAAAACATTGGACATTTATAGTGCAAACTGTGAAACAGATTGAAATTACGACTATAATTTTTGGTCAAATTATTTTTATTCCTGGCAATCAATAAAATCAATAGAGGTCGCTCCCAATCAAAGAGATTTTTAGTTCAATTCGCCATCCGTCCAGGTGGACCGACTACTTAAACAAGAAGAAGTGATGGTTGGTTGGGAAGAGCTGAAGAACGTGTGTGGTGGCGTGTTTTAGGAGAGGCCTATATCCGGCAGTGCAGAGACATAGGCTGATGGCATGGTATGGTAATTTATACGCATAAATTCAAAAGACAACGATGAACACAAAATCTATTATGCTTAATATTATTTTTAAAATAATGCTTTTATTTTTTTCGACCAAGACAATATAATTAATTCTTCGACCTCTAAAAATCCGTAGATTCAATTTTCGACCGCTACTTGTGAAAATCAATTTTTTTATCGACCTAATTTATATCTATTGTAATCTATTTTTTATCCAGAGCTCATGCATAAAAGTTTATTGGGATCATAGATATGGGACTAGATTATGTGACACATCATACGTTCCTATTAAAGAAACCTGGTTAGCTACCTCTAGGGGGGTGAAGTAGATGGGGTTCATTAAAAAGTCAAATTTGAAATTTAAGTACTATGTAAAAAGAATGTTCCATTTTCAAAACACATGAATTAAATAATTCGAAAGCTATTGAACATAGAACACTATTAGACTCTTAACGTGTGCGTGTAGAACATATCTAGTCTAGTATGTATTCTCAAATCGATGATCCGGATGAACCCAGGCTTAGTTTCTTTACGTACATTTAAATTTCTTTTATATTTCATTAACAGTGATGATCTAGGTCTCTACTTACCCAATTATTTATTATTTCAAGGATCTTCAAAGGATAGCTGTTTTTCCTATATGGCAATAGCGCAATTAGCACATTGTGCCCGTGTCGAAGTTTCTTCGTAATTAACAATTTTAAAGTCTTGTGAGTCGCTCAGTAAAGTGATAGTAAGATCACCGAATACAGAAGAGTTGGATTCCTGGGAAAAACGCAAAACGCGATAAACTCTATGCCTCTATTTGAGTATCACAAACATTACAAGCAAAAACAATTTCAAGTTTAACGATTTAACACCAACACTATTACCACAAGACCCACAATTCACATTGTTTATAAAAATCAAACAAAAAGTCGACTTTATTTCCACGAGTTTTCGCCAAATAGTCAATACTTTTCTTCCTCTCTCTATCGTCTAGCAACCTCTTCCTTAGTGCGGAAGGGAAATAAGCATTTAAGTGGACATAACGCTTTTTTTACCAAGTTTTTTTGTTCTGGAGGTGTTTGAACGTTTGTTACATGTCGGAACTTGTTCGATCATTGTCGTGGGAGATTGCGAATAAAGCCATTAGTAAATTAAAATAGGTACGCGTCTAGCGGCACCCACGTTGGCCTGCGAACTTAATCATTGGACCAAATAAGGACCCCAATAATTACAACTTTTTTATAGAAAGAAAGCGACAGACGAACAAATAGTACATTTGGTGAGTGGATACTGCCGCTAATAGACATACGCGATACATGTCAACGTCAATCCAGAATGATAAATGTTGGCACGTCCCCGGATACGCTGCCTAACTTTATAGATTTAGGATAGATTTCGAGAAAGGGTTGGTAAAATGGGGAGGTATAGGATGGGATGGGATGGGAATGGACTCTGGCACTACTCACTCACTACTGATACACGTACGTACATAATGGAAATAAAGTGGGAAACATCATTTATTATGATGTATGAGCAATTTATAAAATTTCGGTAGTGAGTAAGATATGCCAGAGCCCATTCCTTTTTTTTTTTATAGAGAAGAGGGCGGACGAGCAAGCGGTCTCACGTGATGGTAAGTGTTACCGCCGCCCATGTACACCTGCAACACCAGGGGGTATACGGGCGCGCCGCCGACCTTGCAAAATCCTATTCACAGCTTTCTTGAAGAACCCCATGTCGTAGTTTAATGGGAAGACCTCTTGAGGCAGTTCGTTCCACAGCCTACGGGTGCGCGATATAAAATAATTTTTGGACCGAACAGTACGCGACACCTCCGTATCTAGGAAATGCGGATGGACCGCACTTCTGTGACGGGAGGTGCGGTTGTAGAAACCCGAGGTGGGAATTATATTGAACAATTCTTCAGAGCATTCCCCATTGTACAGGCGGTAGAACACACAGAGAGATGCAACGTCTCTCCGAACGCTGAGGGGTTCTAAACTGCCCGTGAGAGTGGGATCGTTGACAATACGAACAGCACGTCGTTGGATGGAGTCAAATGGGTCTAATTGGTATTTCGGTGCGCCGGCCCAGAGATGTGAGCAATACTCCATATGGGGCCTCACCTGAGCTTTGTAAAGCATTAGGAGTTGCCCAGGGGCGAAGTACCGCTTCGCTCTGTTCAGCACACCGAGCTTTTTAGAGGCCATTTTGGCCTTACTTTCCAGATGACCCCTAAATTCGACTTTGCTCTCTCCGAGATCTTAAGAGGTGTGCTCTGAAAGCGAGGTGTTACGACAAAAGGGTTTTTTTTTAGCGGTGAATGCACAGACTTGGGTCTTACTGGGGTTGAAATCCACTAGGTTCAGGGAACCCCAAATCGAGACTAGATTTAGGGAGTCTTCGATTACAGACACAAGCCTGGCGCGACTCTCTTCCACTCCGACTCGAGGGATGTTGGCGCGGCCCCTGTACAAGGCGTCTCCGGTGCTGTCATCCGCATAGCAACGTATGTCACCAATTTGTAACAGGTCGTTGATATGCAGAAGGAACAGAGTTGGAGACAGCACGGAGCCTTGCGGGACGCCAGCGTTAATAGACATGGTGTCGGAGCAGCTACCATCGATAACGACTCTGATGCTCCGTCCAGTCAGGAAACTGGCAACCCATTCGCATAGTCCCTCGGTTATCCCGAAAGATGGTAACTTGGAAAGCAGCGATTTGTGCCATACCCGTACAAAAGTTCCTATCCTATAGTTCCTATAGTTCCTATTCCTATCCTATACCTCCCCATTTTGACAACCCTTTCTCCCAATCCATTCCTTAATCTCCAAAGGTCGACATGTATCACGAATATCTATGGACGACAGTATCTACTTTCCATCAGGTGGACTGTACGCTTGCCAGCCGACATTTTTCTATAAAAAAAAATTGCATCCAACGTCTGCTATATGCACCCGGAGTTATCTGTGTATTAGTAAAATAAATATATAACTGATTGTCAAAAAAATCTCGTACATGACCAACATTAAATGCTTCATCCAAGGCATTCATGTCATGAAGGTTCGTTAAAAGCTGACGACTTAATGGAACATCACAGAATAATGTTTAATGCGTATTTGATGTGCCTGTTGACATGATTAGTCGCGTAGCCATGAGCAACGGTCGTTGGAGAAAACAGGACAAGTTAATATTTTATCTTTTTGTGGATATTTTTTTATAGCATTTTATATTGCAAATCGGATCTTCTTATACGCGTATAAATAAATACAGGCTTTTATTTGCTTTACGCTTTGGTTGTAAAACATTTTTTTACGAATAGATTTTATTTGTAGGCGTATAAGGTCCGATCTATAATATAAATAGAAAAAAAAAGTATAATGCGTATACTCTTATCGATTCAAGGATTTACAGGAATAAATCCCTGAATGACAGTGGCTACAAGATGACAAGAACGGAAGATCATGTGTAGTGGCGAGCCTAGGGAGAGGCTCTATACACAGCAGTGAAGAGACATAGGCCGATAGTATGGTAATCCATGGTTAGACTGCATTGCTCGTGTCTCTTTAAACATTTAACATATTTAATGTCTAACAATTACAAAGTTAACGTAATAATGTCCTGTCAACTTATGGGAAATATTATTGCCACATTCGTGCAGACGATGAATTATTCAAAACCATGACCTATGCTTTTTTCAAATTCAAATCTTTAAGAATATTGACTTGTTCTACTTCGTCCGATACCAACAATATGATCGCGCCTCCAACTAGTTCCGGACGGATACACACAACCTTTCCATTTGTACAAATACTATGATAACGAGATTGACCGTGTGTCATTATTATCTGATAATATTATTATCTGATAATATGAATAACGGTAGCTTTTGGGTAGTCAAGGTTCACCGTGTGGGCGAATTAAAGTGAGGAAACCGGCACATTCGGAAAAATGTTTAAAATAAAATAAACCTACATTAAAGATATAGAGTCTTTAGTATCAGGTGTTACGTTAAAACATATTTCAACTAAAGTATATAGTTAATCAAGCATTCGCATAAATCGTACAATCTCCTTTATCGCTTAATCAATAAGCGGTTATGTAGCAGCGACCGCAAATATAACGTTGTAAAATAAGCGTATCCATTCGGTTAGTCAGAGCAACGAAAGAGCAACTTTAAAATCATCATTACAAATTGTTTACAAACGAAAAAAATGTTTGTAAAACTATCCTTGCACCGCAGAGGGACGTCATGGGCTGATATCGATAAGAATATCGAACGATGTCCCTCCACTACTGGATATACTCCTCTCAAGGCTCGCCACCACGCACGACCGTCGGCTCTTCTTATTCAGCCACTACTGGTGAACTTTTTCAAATCGTCGATTCACTCATAGAAGACTACCTTGAAATGTACTGCATTTTGCACTTTATCCTTTTCCCCCAATGTACGTACGTGTTTCGGTAGTGAGTAAGATATGCCAGAGCCCATTCCTATCTTATCCCTCCCCATTTTCCCAACCCTTTCTCCAAATCCATTCCTATATTTCCAAAGGTAGGCGCGTCCGGGGGTGTGTCATTGTTCCATGGGCCATGGGCATGTCCGTGGGCTACAGTATCCACTTACCATCAGGTGGAATGTAAGCTCGTCTGCCGCCTTCATCCATAAAAAAAAAATTTGGCTGAAGTACGTGCCTCCCGATACGTCGTCTCTATTCAAGGACTTGGGTATCCCCTAATCTCTCAACGATGATATGTGGCACTAATTTTGTGTGCACTAGCTCAAGTTGAGGAGTTTGAACCTAAGGTACATAAGGTACATACGTACATAATAGGATAATTGTGTAATTAGGGTGATCGCCCACGGCGCAAGGTTGTTATATTTTTACTAGCGCAATAAAATATAATATTATAGTAATATTCACATGCACTACTGCATCTCAAGATTTTAAATAACTATAATATATCGTTTAATTCATATTATGGAAACGCATTACGAGACGGTCATAAAATTTCTATAAGTATATGCTATATGAGTAAAGAGACCTTACATATATTTCGGTATGGACTTATTTGCTGTGATTAAGATTTTTTAAATTAAAATTTCGTTGTTTCTATATTCTGTTTTTCTAAAAATGCCCTAACATCTGATTATTCGGAAAAAGCAATATTGTTTTAAAGATGTCCCTAGTCTCAATATCTGGATTTCAATAGTAAGGGGGAGAGTGCACGCTGCATTCCCATAGCCGCTGGACGCACTCGACTGGCCACGTTACCCTTCTCTCACAGAAGACTACCTTGAAATGTACTGCAGTTCCTACTCTATCGTATTTCCCCAATGTACGTACGTGTTTCATTAGTGAGTGAGATATGCCAGAGCCCATTCCCATCCCATACTATCCCTCCCCATTTTCCCAATCCATTCCTTAATCTGCAAACGTAGGCAGCGCATCCGGGGACGTGCCAACTTTTGTCATTTTGGACTGAAGTTGACATGTATCGCGGATGTCTACGGACGACAGTATCCACTTACCATCAGGTGGACCGTATGCTCGTCTGCCGCCTTTACTCTATAAAAAAAAGAACTATACAATAAGGTCTCCCCTCTCAGATATTCTACGAATACATATAATATTTGGTAATTAAAAATAAAGATAAAGCGCAAAGAAGCAGCAAGTTGAAACGGCAGTGAGCAGGCCATATCTGTCGTTGGAGCGATAACTGTCAGGGTAGAGGAGTTCTGGAATAGAAGCCATGTACCAAGAGACGTAGTGTAGACTCTCGGTGACCAGAAGAACTGGATGAGAAGAGCAAAATGGAAGGCGGGATATATGACCTTCAAACGCCACGCTGGCCAAGCGGGTTGGCGAATTCACTGTTTTAGAGGTGGTGGAACTACACCGGGCATTTGTTATCCCTGAGTAAATAGGCACATTTATGTTTAATTATAACGCTGGTGAAGCACAGCAACCTTTAAGCCGATAGTCAGACCGATGATTATTATAGATCATTAAGGTATACCTTTAATGTGTAATAATATTTTGTAATTAGTAATCTTTTTAAAAGTCTAAGGAATGCTTTATTATTTTCTTCGTTACTTAATGTGCCGGGTAATTTATTATTTTTACAGACACCGCAACCGAGCCCTAATTATGTAATTTGTTTTAATTTGGACTACGGTTTTACAAAATAGTTTTATTTTTGTTGCACAAAGCTTATTCACTCTGCTAGCAGACAATGTTATTGTAATAATGAAAGATGCTATACTTTGCTCTATTGTCGCTACGTTCATTCACATATCTAGTCGTTTATTCACGACCACTCGGTCTACTTTTGTCTTGAGAATGGATCGTGATTAGGGCTGCCATTAGTAAAATCATCACACCCCGTCTAGAAGCTCGAATACCACGGACTTTTGGTCTCGCAATCCGGACAAGTATACCTCTATATTAATTATGTCTCTCTCCGCGGGTGTCGCGAAATGCGACCCCTTGGTCGCCTTAACAACAAAGTTGCTACCACCGGCCCCGAGGAACTACACAATCTTTAAAAGAGTGGACTGGCGTTTTAAGGTCATACATTCCCACGCATAAGGCAATGTGTATGAGTTAGATCATGTCTAGAAATTGATGATACGTTTCGGTTACTTATATCTATATATCTTTTTTGTGAAATTGAAGTTCGCTTATAATGGACTTAGCAAACAAATGCACGATTCCAGAATTATTTGAATGTTATTGTTGAATGTTTGAATGTTATTCAGTAATAAATCCGTATCTGTTTTATTACTGAATTATTAACTCGCAATGCTAGCGCATTAAGAGAAAAATAACCAATTACCCAACAATTTACTTCTCGGAAGTTGTTAAACTATGATAGTAAATTTAGCCATTAAGGTGTATGAAGCGCGCGAAGAATTTGAGGAATGTAGGAATGTATTTGTAGCAACGGTGTGTCGGAAAAATAAAAATAAAATATTAAAGGTTAAAACGAAGTTAAACGACCTACCATAATACGTACTGGGTTATTAAACACACGGCGCGGCGTTGGGTTGTAGTAGGGAAATAAAGACAAAAAAAATGTGAAAACGGCAGGTGTTGCGACCACCGGCGACTACAGGGTGGTTGAGTTCTAAACTATATATAATAAAATGGTAATAAAGCCGTGTCGGCACATTCAATATTTTTTGAAAAACATCGCTGCAGTGTACATGATGTTGAAGAGCTACATACATGATGTGTACATGAACTATGTAACATTATTTGGAATTTATATATGTCTGTCTGTCTCAACGCGCATCACGCAAAAACCATTAGACCGATTTTAATGACCCCTGACATTTTAATGAAACTGTAAGGTTTTAAGCTGTACGGTACAGTCATACGCCTCGAATAAGGAAACCGTGAATAGTGAATGGGAAAATGTATGGGATTATAAGAGATACGTTGTAAATTTACGAAATTACAAATCAATAATGATAAAAATGCTTGTAATTAAAGTTTCTTAACAAAATTAACATAGTTATTTATCGGTTTTAGACAGTGGCTTAAAGAATTTAGTTACTGTTTCTTGTTCCGCAGCTTTTAAAAGATCTTGTAATTCAGACTGGTAGTCGGCAGTGGCTTGATCAATTTCCCCTTTGAAAAGAAGGCTTCTTTCTGTCTTCTGTGACTTTGTCATAAAAAATGATCCTAGATGAATTATTAGCCATTCGTATTCGTAGTCCCTCACTCATCAAAGAACAACTGCTTTTATCAAAGGACAAAACAACGCGCGCTTTCGCTGACACTCGAAGGTGGTATACAGGCGGCGCGGCTTTACGTCCAAGGGCAGTTGCATTTTAATAACGTAGTAAACGTTTCGATCATAAGTACATCGGACGCAACTTACGATAGTTTACTTAGCTTTGTGTTTATTTACCTAAAAAAAAAACATGTACCTATGTATCGATATCAATTGTAGGGACACAGTGTTGATACAGTGCACGCAAAACACGCACGGTGCAGTGCAAGTTGCAGCATAGCGTCACTGTCTCTCACCAGTCGTCTCCCGTACGCCTCACGAAATTCACAATTGTTTTTGAATCTTGTGATTATTTAATAAAATACTATGGAGGACAATGGAAGTTATTTACCGTACCTTCTGAAGATACATCGTTCATTTTACAAAAAAAACAAGTACCTCCACAACAATGAATGAGTATGAGATAGTTTTGGTCCGCGAATAATGAAGTTCTTATCCGCGAGTACAGAAATTGGTTAGAATTATTTTCTCCGTGCATGTTGAAACCGCGAATCGCGAAACCGTGGATGAGGAGTTTTAACTGTATCATTTATCAAAATCGGTTCAGTTCAATGCTTTTTGAAAATCCACTCCTAAATATTTTACGGTAAAAGGCGTGCAATCAGTTAATAATAACGTTTGTTATTCATGTATCGCATATGTCGATGGGAGAGTATTCACGTGCTACGAGGTGGACTGTCTGCTCGTCTCGCAGCTTATAATAATAATTTATAAGAAAAAAAATGTCATGTTTTCAGAGCAACCTGTATATGAAGATAGGGTGTAAAAAGACGCAACAGGTGGGTGCCGAGCGATCGCGTGCGGGGAAACTTTGCCGATTCGTAACGTTACCCGTGTGCTAAGCCTTTTAATATACGCAAACAGCTTTGTGGATTAGTATAAATACGTTTTTGCGATTATGAACGTATATACTGTTGCATTTTTGACATGCACCCAGAATAGATCTTCTTTCCATTTGAGCATATTCGTCGATTAAACGAGTCTTAAACGCATCACGAGCTGGTTGATCATGATTGGTATAACCAAGCTGAAATCGAGCATAAAGATATGTAGTTCGATGGCAGTCGCCAGTAGGAGCGTTTTTCTCATCTAGATCCTTTTTGTTTGTTTTAATGCATATAGAAAGCAAGTTCAAAATATCTGTAAAGACAACAATAAATGATACCTGTTTTGTGGTAAAAAAATCTTTTGATTTATCATAAAATTCTAAAAATGTGGAATTTGGTCTATCTAGGAATTGCTGTGAAGTTGCGTTTCAATTTGTATTTATTATTTTGTGGATTATTACTTGCCAAGGATTATCCTTAGGCGTTGGATTCTGGCACTACATTATTGAGTTGCTCAACAACGTAGCATAAAACCAGGCCCCTGAACAGTGAGATATCACGCCCGGAGCTCTGGTGGCAGCCTCTGAATGCTGGGGAGACGGCGGATAACTCCGAGGACTTCGCTGTTGACGAGGTGAGAGATCATTATTCATCCTCTAGTAAGAAGACGACTTCTTACTTGGGTACGAACCCAGACCCAGACGCTCGCGCTATCGGGTTTTGAAGTTCCCGAAGATCTAGGTCTAGGGATTCACACGGTCATTACAAATTTTTTGCAAAACTAAATAGTAAAATGTGCTTAAATACAGTGTTTAAAATCTAGTTCGATTGGAATGACAACTGTCAAAGTGCCTCGAATAGTAGGTACTGGGACAATAATGATCGAATCGAGGTAATGTGTTTATTTATCGATTCAAATCGACTGAGTGTTACTACTACATACTACAAATAAAAAAATACGTGCGTGTACTTATGGCAAAAACCTTCTGTGATTTTAGGTTTTATAGATTAATTATTTTTATACAGCACTATTGGAGGCGCTTTGGCAGGTATTATTCTAATCAAGCTAGATTTAAGACTGTAAATATTTATTGTTTTTTTTTACTATTTATTAAGATTTACGTTAACATACTATAACAAACTATATCTTCCTTAAATAAATGAAGACATTTTTTGTTTAAATTAATGATGTACATTTGTTTAATAGTAAACTTTTACTTTACATAACGCTCGCGTTTTAAAGGTTAATTGGCGCACACTCAATGTTCGAGCATCAGGCGCTCAGATACAGCTTCTGTTAGTTAAAGCTGTGGCTCAACGTCCATTTTTACAACATTTTGACAATACCATTAGTAACAACCATCGGTCTGTCATTTCAATAAATTCACAGCAGCAGAAATTCCCAGCAAACCTTGTGAGACAGGTGCCTTATGAGGGGTCATAATAACTAACCCTTATCAAAGATAAATATTTTAAACAACTCAATCGACAAAAAAGTTAAATGCTCTGTTTGTTACGTAATTGCGAGCCGTTTAGCTAATATTAATCATATAAGTTAGTTATTTTATGTTGATAATAATTACATCTTTATTACAATGTAATAATTAAGACTCATCTTCAACGAAAGTCTTCCATCAGCGGGTTAATTTATTTATTTAAAGTTAATTGCAAAGTGGTCGACCTAGTGCCTGGTATTCTCTACCAGTCAACCACCAGGCTGACTGGTATATAGGGAAAGGATGGCAGGTAGTTTTGAATTAGATAGAAAACACAACAAGAACATAATATATATCTGTATAAATATACACATTCATAAATGCAACCGGAGCAATTTTCTGTTACATCGACCATCTGTTCTGTTCCATGAAAACTGCTACGATTCTGCTAGTTATGACGTATGGTGACGAAAGTTGATCCGCAAGATTAAAAGCGGCTAAACGAGCGATGTAAAGAGCGGAGTTTTTCTTGGTAGACAGGATTCCAAACGAAGAAATTTAGATTCGGAATATCAGCAACCCACTTGGGCAGTGCACTGTGGCGTTTCAAAGTCGTACATCCTTCATGTATAAGACAATGTGCAAGGCCAATGTACAGGCAGCGTATATTAAAAGAACTGGTTAAGGTTACCCTATTAAAACCTGCGGACAAATGTTTTTTTCAACAGACACAGGCTTATGGTACGGTATTGTATATAGTAATAAAGAGATTGACATAGGCCTAAGGTACGGTATTGTATATAGTAATAGAGAGATTGACATAGGCTTATGGTACGGTATAGTATACGGTAATAGAGAGATTGACATTTAAAAATTACTTATCCAAGTTTTTTACATAAGCCCTTTTAACAATTCTAAATATAATAGTCACGAGTCTGGTCAAGGGCTGATTGTAATATAAGATACGGCGATTAATGAGAACACAGGTGTAATCCCAGTTTATTTATGTAAATTACATCACTTTTATTTGCATTTATAATTAGTTATTGTCTTAGAGTGTACAAATTGCTTTAAAAAACATATTTAATTGAAATACATTTCACATGCGACGCGACGATGCACGCTGTTTCGAATAAGAGCTAGGAAGTTATAATCCTTACGCAGCATCATGATTTTATTAATCAAGATTGTATAGATACTTAATTTTTTTTTAAATATTACGTCAAAATAAAAAAAAGAATTATGGTATATAATACTCAGTCAGTAAGAATTCAGTCAGAAAGGTAAGATTCTCTAATTTTTGTAGATGTCAGAACAAAATAAATAGACGTAAGTTTGTTACGATATCGACGTAGAGCTTTACGAGCTGTAACCGGCAACATATCTTTTTTATATCAAATAATATTAAAAAAAAAAATTAATAACCGATATTAATTTAAAATAATATCTTTAACTCAGTTAAAAGCACTTTTAAGGAATGGCAATGAAATCTTTAACGGAGTTGGAGACATTCTTAATTAATTAAGATATTTGAAGTTTTAATACAATTTATTTTCTTTGATAATCTTAGAATTTTTTTAACCGAGTCATAGACAAAATTAATTTCGTAGAATTCTCCCCACAATCGACAATTTTCTACACTAAAAAGTATAATTTTTTGAACAGTTTTTATCATGTTACATGAACTTTTCACACTTACACTGTATCTATGTGTTTCATACTCTGTACTTCGTTGTAAGTTTTAATTTAGTTTTGTTTGTAGCCACTATTTGTATTTATGTACACTGATAGTTAAACGAATAAAGATAGAAGTTAGTTTAACATTCATGAAATATGGTGGCAGATGAGCAGACAGTTCACAGTGCCCCACTCAAAGAAATAGAATGGGATGGAATTGGAAATGTGGTGTTTATTATAGAAAAATAAATACATACATACATATTAGATAGATAATCATACTGAACGCGATAAAATGTTGTAGAAATGTTTGTGTTCTTTTGCCTGTCCAGACAATAATAATAATAATTTCATGTGTATGGTATTTTGTGTCCCATTTATGGGCACCATAAATGGGACAAAAAATACCCATCTTCGGGCTAGGATGTTTGCTAGTATCAATTTAAGCACGCTATGAGTGAGCTAGCATAAAATTATTGTAATGAACAGCAACATCTGCTTGAAAATGAATAAAAAAGACGCTCACGCTACATCGGGACCGCTCAGATGTCGCCCCGTCGACTAGTTAAGGGCACGGTCACACTGCAAGGGCGAAAAGATACGTGAATTGCGTACCTGCTTTTACTCGTAAGTTTGATTGTCATGCTTTTTAATCTTACAGCCTGGAGTAAGGTTCTCAGTGTACGCGGTATAAGCACACAATCTCACGGGACTTAAGCTATCCCTTCGTTAAAGTAACAAGTCCTGTTTATTGCATACCAAAAACAAAACAAAATAATAACAGACATTGTAGACACAAAATGCATAAAAGGCGGTGTCATCGCTAAAAGCGATCTCTGCACTGCCAGACCTTTGGATAGAGGGGAAATAAATAAATATTAATACCATACCATACCATCAGCCTATGTCTCTCCACTGCTGAATCCTCTGCCAAGGCTCGCCACTACATACCATCCTCGGCTCCTCTCATCCAACCACCACTGGCGAAGTTCACTAAGTCGTCGGTCCACCTCGACGGAGGGTGTCCCACACTACAAGTCAATACGTTATTGATAATTTGCAAATCTATAATTAGCACTCTGTAACGTCCTTTTGCTAGCTAAATTAAAAATCCAGGCAAGTATGTCTCAGATATTAGAAAAGATGTTTTTGGACCACAGTTTCTGCTATAATTTCTATTAAAACTACCCACTAGTATAGTTGTTTGCAATTTTTTGACCGGAAATGTCTCCGAAATTAGAAGGGGAAGCAGGGTGCCGTAAAAATGTATTGATAGCTTATATATAGCACTTTAATGCAAGAAGATGAAATGCCGCAATAAAAAGAAATGTATATATGTATATTTTTTCATTTTAGAATACTTATCGAACGATAATCAACTCTATGTATGTGAAAAAAATCATCTTTACTTTCCTTACACACTGTTAAAAAGATACGCTGTTAAAAACTAATTTGGGAATTTTTCGTACACATACCTGAAATACAAGCATAATTTAATGCGTAATATTAGGGCCTTACTTATGAAATCGCCGTTTGTTCACAGTGGCAACTTAGAACTTAGAAAAAAAAGTTATCTTGCGTTTGGCTTGGAATTCCAAATTGAAATTAATTTCAATTTAAAACTATGACATTCTTTATCAAAATCAGATATTCATTTGTGTTTTCGTCAAACGACTTTTTGATTAGATATCATTGTGTTGTGTCAGATATCGTGTTGTTTGGCTGTGTCTCCTGAATTCAACCATTGTGACGAACGTTCACGATTATCACACAGGATCCACTTCTCATCCACAAGTGACAATACGATTCAGAATTCTTTAATTTTTGTGCCGGTTCAGAAAAGTAAGGCAAGCTTCGACGCGTGCTTACAGCTGCATACGGTACCCACTTTCCGAGCTTCTTCATTTTCCCGATTTGACACAAATAAATCAATATCGTTTTGTCTATTATGCTGAAGGCTGCTGCTAATTGAGACGTGGTTTGAGATGAATCGGCTTCCACTATTGCGTTCAATTCGTCATTATCGACTTTAGTCTCCGGTCGTCCACGGGCTTATTCTTGAGCTCGAAATTTCCAGAACGGAAACTATTAAATCAAAATTGCACCGTGCGTTCTGTTCGCTGTGTTTGGTCCGTATACACTGTTGATATTGCGTGCCGTCTGTGATGCGTTGTTGCCACGACGGAAGTTATAATAATATTCGAAAATAACGTTTCCCATAGTTGCAAACACAACATCTAAGCAAAAAGTAGTTTGACGGAAAACCAAATAAGTATCCGATTTTGAAAAAAAATATCATAGCATTAAATTTAAATTAAATTGAATTTGGAATTCCAAGTCAAACGCGAGTTAATTAAGTTCAAACTGGCCACTATGAACAAACGGAATTTTCATAGGTAAGAAGGCCCTAATATATCTTTAGTCGTAAAACAATTACCTTCTGGAAATTGAAGGAATGTAAAATCGCTTATGTACTGGAACACAAGCTTTTTTGTCGTGGCATAATAGGCTAATCTATTAAAACTAATGCTAAATGAAGTCAGGTGGTGCTGTGTAGATATACCGTAACTTCTGACATGCAATATAGTCTAGGTATTACGATAAGCCGTTTTTATTCGATTACGACAAGCCACAAAGGAAGGGTTATATGTACTTATTAACAGTCTTTGTGGAAGGGTTGTATGTACATAGTAGCCTTTGTATAAACGTAAGAGCGGTTGAGCTGTTGAGGATTAACTGAGTTTGTTAATAAATATATCTGCTAGGTTTAATTATACTAATCATGAAGGCGAATGAAACTAATGTGGGAAGCAACAAAAATAATTATTAGTTATTTCACAAAAGTTTAGCAACAGGTCAACCTATATCCATGGGTACTTATGTTACTACTAAAGGCTAGTTTTAACTGGTTCTGCGTACATATATATGAATTATATGAATTAACTCACACTGTTACAAATTGTCTTATACAAACATATGTTTTACAGACATTATACAATTATACAGACATATAATTGTATGAGTATTAAATATTTTGATCAGTCCAGCTCTTGTGATACAATCCACTTACTCCTGAATATTAAAAGTAGCAATTTCACTTTCGCAACTGCACACCACAGCGCTTATGCTCCTTTGAAAACCTCCTACTAAACTTTCCTCTTCACACTTCTAACTTTTACACCAAATCCTTGACTGTACAAGATGTCAGGCTGTGGAATTCACTCTCTTCGTCTATCAGAGAAGCACAGTCGTCGCTTTCTTTCAGAAACTAATTAAACAACATTTCCTCCACTATCGATGTTTTACATTTGACCATTATATTTTCTTATTTTCTATCTCCCTCTTTTTTATGCCACACTCTTGCTATCTTCAATAGTTTTTGAACATATGTATATAGGTATATGTGTGTGTGTATGTATATATGTGTATTGGACTAATTATGAAAATATGTATTATTTTTATATAATATTCATGTGTGCAAGTATTTGTATATATATAAGATTTACTTTAATTTATAACTCCAGCCGCGCGCGTCGCTAGGTGTCATTTGATGCCAATTGTAAGCTAGACCTGCCACGTATTTACTCGCAGATTATCTACGGATTGCTCTATGGTCAACACGTTACATTCTTATCTCTGTATCATAATTTATAGAAAAACTCCGGATATTGCCGCGAAGCGGAAAGCCATGTTTATTGAACTCTAGTAATTTATATTCTTGGGTACATAGAGTGAACAGTTTTTTCTGCTAGGCAGGGTCTATGCGAAAACTAATTAAGATAGCATAGGGAATTAACATTTTTAATTTTAGGGTTTCAGTACACGCGATGAACTTTATAATGATTCATAGCTTTTGCCCTTGTATTTTATAATGATACCGGCTCTGTCCGCTCCTTAGAACACGATTCTTCACGAAAAATCAAAACGATATTTGAGATTCCATGGATCCGCGATACATGCTTACATCGGTTAAATGTTACAATGACAAACGTTGGCACGTTACCGGTTGCGCTTTGGAGATTTATAGAATGGATTTAGAGAAAAGGTTAGGAAAATGGGGAGGGATAGGATAGTATATAATGGGAATGGCCTCTCGCATATCTCACTCCCTATTGAAATACGTGCGTATATTGGGGGAGTATAAGATAAAATGGGAAACGTAGTACATTTCACGGTAGTCTTCTGTGAGAGAGGGGTAACCAGTGCGCTCAGCGGCTGAGGGATTGCAGCGTGAACCCTCCCCCTCGTATAGTATCTCAATTTCTTAAGAAATTGAATTACACGTTTTTCAAAAACGAGTTCCACACTATTGCACCGTCTATCTGTACCTATTGCTTCTTCATAAAAACACTTACCCCCATTGCCCCGATCGTTTGCTGACGTCCATCGTGTCGGCCATTTTGGCTTTGAGGGTTGTAAAAAACGTAAACAAGGCGTCTCACCTGCGGTCCGAGATTGGCAGGTGGTGCGCACGCGCATCTGCGCGCGCCCGTGGGTTTTTAACCCGTGCACATGTCCATAAAATACCTTGAATTTAATTAATAGAAGGACGCCATCGGGGTGTGTCTTTATTTTATTTCAATTAATTTTAGTCTAGTATTTTTATTGGTTGAAGTAAAAAAGTACTGGGAAGATCTTTTTAGAAAGAACGCGTGAAAGTTATAAAACATTATTTCTAATTGTTAGCCAATGGTAGAGGTGAAAACAGGTCGATTATCCAGATGATGGTGGTAATTTGGTGGTATTTATTTATTTATAGTTATATTGTTTATATATTTATATGCAATAAGGCAATAAATAAGCGACTAGTGTGATAATGTTTGATCGGGGAGAGAGTGAGAGTCCTAATGTGACGTCACATTTCCATTTCTTTTCTGGCAATTTATATGAGCGGTGATAGCTTAGAGGTATCTATACTTGACTCACATTCGTGTGGTAGCGAGTTCAAATCTTCGGCCCGTACCACTGAGTTTCTACTTAAGTATGGATTTTCTAAATTGTTACTAACTCGGCGGTGAGAGGAAAACATCGTGAGGAAACCCGCATGCTCGAGAAATAAAAGAAAAATCTGGGTATGTGATCCATCAATCTGCACTGGGCCGGCGTGGTGGATTAGGTAGGGCCCGAAACCTCCTTAGTGATTTACTACGGGAGGCCTGTGCCCTGCGGTGGGAGTGGCCTACATGCATCTAGAAGTACTGGCAATTTATATACTCCTAAGGTCGAAATTAATTTCTCTAATTGGATGAAGTCTGCCGGTAGTTGCTGAATGAGATGAGCGGAGGATCGTATGTGGTAGTGAGCCTTAGGACAAGCCTATAATATTCAGCAATAAAATTTAAACATTTAACAAACCCATTTCTAGAATGTGTTGTGAACATAACCAATTAGCTTCCGAACATCCGGAACTGGACTTATTCGCAGACGGTTTGCTGACTTTCAAAAACAAAGTCAAACGTGCTCTGACTACAGAGCGTCATAATTAGGTCTCCCTTTGTTTTGTTGTCACTCAGTTCACTTTCTTTTCTTTTTTTTTTTATTTACTTCTAACCACTAGCTTGTTTATTAACTAGCTTTTTCGTTACATTATTAAGATGTCAATTAGATTTAAAACTTCTGTACACACTATATTAAAATTGTGCTTTGATATATTGATATCTCGCTTTGTGATATAAAATAAATAAAAAAAACGGAGAAACATAGGCTGATGGTACATTATACATTGGGCTGGACACGTCACTCTGGGCGTGAGATACCTTCAGATGGCTGAGCTGAACACCCTTTCAGTGCGGCGCTACGACACGCGGAGTAGTAACTCCTAGTAGTAAATAGGAAATTTTTGTTTTGTTCCTTCTCCTACCCAATAATTCTTGTGTGCACTGTGACGTAATGAATTATTTATTAGAAATTAATTACAAAATCCCATTGCTCAAAAATGAAAAATGAATATAAATAAAATAAAACAAATACGTAGCAAATAAGCAATAAAGATGCAAATAAGTAGAGATCAGATTCATTCAGATATCGCTAATATATTGACCAATTATGTGCACCAATTATTCATTGCACTTTTCAGTAGAATGATGAAATCAAAAACAATTAGACACCCAACATAAAACTATAAATTTAAACCTAAAATGTATTGATTCTAGAAACGTTGGTATTCTGTCGTATATGCTATGGATATTCGATTTACAGAAAGTAATTGAAAGATTTGCCAATTAACCTCACACTAGGCACAGCCTGGAGGTAGCTACTCTGATTTTACGCTTCCGAAGTTTCGAGCCCGATCGAAGTTCGAACGAACGAAGTGCTATAACCCCACGCTGACTTTCCTTCGATCGGAACTCTATATACCGGGTATCTCCGATTATTTAAAAGTTAATGTGAAATTTGACACATGATACCCGAGTATCTCTTGTAAAAATCTATATTTCGATTGCGGTCTCGTGCGATCGGAGTAGTTTCAAATATGCTATGAACCTCGTTCGGCCCGATAAATTGTAGTGAACGTTTTCGTGGTAGGAATGTATCGAAATGTCGGCCGAAACTTCGTTTTTCGTGTTTCGGAGTAGACCACCAGTGTCGTGGGCGACACTCGTACGAGACGTCTGATCTATTCGTGACTCAATAACACAATTTCATTACAGCTACAATCGATTTGAAATATGTTGTATATAATAATAATATAAATGCAGCAAGTATATACATATAAAATACATATAGAAATAAATGTTATTTTTACCTTTGTTATGTTTAACAGGTCTTCTAGTGAGCTACCGACTTAAAAAAGTCGTCGCTGGTAACTGGGTGAGTGGAGCGCGAGACTTTATATATTATGGTGAGCCTTGGAAGATGTCTATATTCAGCAGTGGAGAGACACAAGCTGATGATATGGTATGAACTTTTTTATTGTATTAGTTTCTCTTACCTGTTCGCACTTAAGCCACAGTATGATGGTAGCGCCTGGTCTCCGCAGTTGACCTTCGCTCAGCTTCTGTTCGTCCAGGATCTCGCTGTGCCGGCGCCCGCTCTTCAGCCATACTTCTATTGACCTGGAGGGAAACATTCAATTAATATCCAATATTTTAGATAGATTTCGTGGACAACTATTAAAATCGAATTTGGAAATACTTCACATTTCTTTTTATACATAGGAGGCGGCAGACGAGCATACAGTCCATCTGGTGGTAAGTGGATACTGTTGCCCATGGATATTCGCGATACATATCAACATCAGTCCAGAATGACAAAAGTTGGCACGCCCCTGGACGCATTGCCTCAATGCAATACAGCCAGTCTTTTCAGTATCCACTGGTGGACATGGGCCTCCTCAAGCACGTTGTTGTGTGCATGAGGGATGTATGACCTTAAAACGTCACCCTGGCCAAGTGGATTGGCGAGTCCAATGCCTACCTTTGGAGAGTTAGGAATGGATTTGGAGAGAAGGTTGAGAAGATATGGAGAGATAGGATAGAATGGGATGGGAATGGGCTCTGATATATCTCACTCATTATCGGAATATTTACCTACATTGGGAAAATAGGATAAAGTGGAAAATGCACTACATTGTGCATGCACTACACTACAAAGTGGTCAATCGAATGCATCCAGCGGCTGTGGGATTGCAGAGTACACCCTCTCCTTCATAAAATTATATTATATATTAGAAATTTTAAGATTGAAATATTTGCTCCATACCGACAAGAGGGTTACTTTGTTCAGTTAACGTGTGTATATCTGTGTATGGTATGTGTGGAGATTATTTACACGTCTCTAGATTATTTTCTCATCTGCCACTGTCTTCTTGCTTTTTTCTATTAAAATACCATATCAATGTCAGATAAACAAACAATTTCTCACGGTTATGTAGTTGTTACATCGGCAAATGTTCTCGTGATAATGGTCGACTATCGAGTTACCTGTTTCATGTTAGAACACCGTGTTGGGCAATAAAAAAGGAGGACACCACATCCTCCTTGTAAAACTTTACTTAAAACTTACTTTAGGAGCATTCAGGCAGAGACGAGTCACTTGCTAGAAAATGCTCATTGTCAAAAACTAACAAACAATTAGTTATTATATGTAATAGGCAAGCCGATATAGACGGGAGGACTCACGACGATGTCAGTCTCGGCGTGACCGGAGCACGAGTAATTGGACCGAAATGTCGACACATACTTACTGATATACAGAGATACTTACTCTTAATTTGTTTGTTTTAAAAAAGCAAACTCAAAATTACAGAACAGCTTTAATGTTACTGGGTATTAAGTCCGCCTTTTGTAGAATGTTCATTTGTGCATTAAAGTTTAAATAAAAAAACCGATTTTGAACAGTCTTTCACATTTAGAAAGCTATGTTGAAGTGCTCTAGGAAATTGTTTCGAATCGTTTCAATTTTTCGAAAAAGACAGCGGCCGGAAAATATTATGCCACTTGAGGAAAATCGCAAATTATTAAAAATCGCAAGCAACCGCGTTTACATAATTATTATGTTAAACTACGATAACAAAAGTTTATAAATAGTTTGAATAAAAAGTGGTTACGTAAGTAAGTATAAAAAGTTTGTATAGTAAGTAGTTTGTACAGAAATTCCATCTTATGAAATAAGTGACGGCATAGGAAGAAAAATCCTTAATCTAAATAATTAATTGTAAAATAGGCTTGTATCGTAGGTATAAATATTAATGAAAATCCCAGTAATATTATAAATGCCAAAGTTTAAATGTTTGTTACTTAATCACGTCGAAACGACTCGAATCACGTTGAAAGTTGGTAAATAGGTAGATTGTATTACGGATCAACACACACGAAATATCGTCGAGCTGATAGCCACGGAAGAAGACCCCATTGTGCTCTCCCCGGGTCAAGTCAGCCGGATGATTCAAAGGACGAAGCCCAGGAAAGCCGCGCCCGGCGCGGACCGAATCACGAATGCAGCACTGCGTCAGCTCCCGTCGCGTACTATCGCGGCGCTGACTTGCCTCTTCAATGGCATACTGCGCTCGGGCCACTATCCGACTTTTTGGAAGTAAGGCCGTGTTGCCCAAGTCCGGAAAGAAAAGAACACAATGAAGCTCGAAGGTATCGGCCAATCACCTGGCTGCCGACGATTTAGAAGGTGTCTGAAAAACTCCTGCTGCGCCACCTCGCTCCGCACATTATTCCACGTGCGGAGCAGTTCGGATTACGATCGGAACACACACAGTCAATGCTCTCTTCCCGCCTACCTCTGTGTGTGAAGCTCGGGCCTACAGGACATACCTGAGACCCCGCCTCATGTATGCTGCAGGAGCAAAACAGAGAATCCCTGCGGGTACAGCAGTTTCTAAGCCCTGCGTACCACCGTCGGCGCCCCATGCTACGTGAGGACCGCCACGATCCAGAGAGACCTACACTTGCAGAGAATGGACGGCTTCATCAGCCGCTTTGCCACAAATACAAGTGTGTTCGCCTGCGCTGACGCGCCGCGCCTACCTTATAGCAGTCACCGTTCTGCGCGACATGATCGCGCCCGAGGGCGTGCCAACCAATGAGGCTTCTTAAGTACGCTGGTCGCTCACTGGGCTTTCCACAAGCGGAATTCTCCCAAAGGAGCTACTCCAGAGACCTGTCCGTATTGCCCGACAGAGGAGCAACCAAAGAGAGGGATCCAATCTCGGCACTTTTTCCTCCGCCTCTCGTAATGCTCTCGAGCGCGAGATGTTTTCGATTCGGATCAAAACACATAGACTACTATTCATGTAGACCACGCGAAGCACTGCCCGATGCTACTACGACAGAGTTCCTCACCATTCCAACTCCCTAGTAGTTGAGAGCCTAACCTATGACCCCGATAGGAATGACCCTCTCCGTTGCCGTGGTTGTGGTCGTGCTCGGCACGTCTTAGACAACCCCGACGACCCAATTACCACTGCCAATGCGGGTTTTACACTATACTCACAGACTAACAGACTACACATACACACCGTCCTCGCCGGCGGAGATGAGGAAGTCCCCCTCGCTACACTATGAACACACAACGGCCTTCACTCAACACTTTACCAAGTATCGGCACATGCCTGAGCGCTTCTTATCGACTCGCGATCCCGCGGTACCCCTCCCAAAGCAACGCGAACGCCTTAAGCCAAAGTCCGTTCCTTCCGCTGGTCTACCGGTGGGAGAGCTCTTAGGGTCATTGCTGCACACACTTTTTGCTCCTGGCTGAGGGTCTTCTGCGCTCACCCTAAACCACACATGTCCGGTGACTCTTGAAAGGCCACAAGAATTTAACCATTCCGAAAAAAAAGACCACCCGAACAAAGTCGCCGGCAAAAGAATTATTATAAAAAATAATTATGACGATTTAAACTCTTTTCAGCACATAATGTGTAACAAACACGTCACAACACAATGAATGCAGCATTAACTATAAGTTACAAGCGAAGTTCCATGACAGGCGAGTGTACTCGCACGTACTGAACGGTGCACAAACAGTTTCGTGCACGGGCCGCGACTCGACATAAAGACATTATTTTCTATAATGGCCACTTAAAAACTCATAAAAGGAACTCAAAGTGAGTCCACTGTTGGACAACACTGATCTAAGAGATTTGGCTCTAAGATTGTACGTGACACTTTAAATACAGCTAGTTGGTAAAAGCAGCCGCGTGTTTTATGGCGAGTATGCTCACTGACTTCTAGTAGTTTTATGGTCGTCTGATGTTTCTAGATTCTAGAGTGCTTTCACAAGCTACGCCATTTTTGGTAGATAGGCGGAAACAAAGAAAAGAACTAAAAAAAACTAAAGTAACCAAAGAACTAAAGTCACCGACATAGCTCACAGAATAAGCATGCTGAAGTTGCAGTGGGCAGGCAGGTCATATTTGCCGCAGGACTGACGACCGATGGAGTAGACGAGTCCTCGAGTGGAGGCGACGTACCGGGAAGAGCACTGTGGGACACCCTTCGGCCAAGTGGACAGACCACTTAAACAGGTTCACCGGTTGTGGTTAGATGAAAAGAGCCGAGGACCGTGTGTGGTAACGAGCTTTAGGAGAGGCCTATATCCAGCAGTGGAGGACATAGGCTGATGGTATGGTGGATGGAATGATGGTAAGTAAATTGTAATGCCATGAGAGGTCTTTTATACCATTATATTCCCTACTGCCTATCTATCGCATTTCATTTTGTCCTATTGACCAGAGAATATAATGTGACAAAGGAATCTCTTATACTCTTTAATCCCCATTTGTCCCGTCCTCCCTAAACAGGAATGGGAGATGAAATGAAAACTCTTCGTCCCGTTATATATGTATTTCCTATGTATCATCCTTCCCAACTCTTTTTCTACGTGGCTACGTTTGCCATTCTGACTTGATGTTAGCATGTCCATGAGCGACAGTATCCACTCACCATCAGGAAGACCCAGTAAGTGGTCTCTATTCTAGGACTCGTC
Organism: Sesia apiformis; assembly: GCA_914767545.1. Lineage (NCBI taxonomy): Eukaryota > Metazoa > Arthropoda > Insecta > Lepidoptera > Sesiidae > Sesia > Sesia apiformis. The sequence continues at coordinate 16,650,076 of OU611959.1, forward strand.
TACCACTTCGGTTGTCAGTCCTACGTGATATGGCGCAAGACGCGCCTTATGTAAACAAAGTGTGTGTTGTCCATAAAAGATGTAAAAATAGTTCCACTGAGCTATGATCGATTATATGTTCCTGAATATTCAGATTTGTAGCAAAAAATTGATCTTGATAGAACTATTCAGCCTGCCAGAATAAAAACAGAAACTAAATTATCGAGTTATAAAAGAGTTTACTCAAATAGGGACATAATGGTGATTGTGAAAAGCGAAACACCGGTGATCAACTGTATTCACTGAACATATTATGATTGATTGTTCCCCCCGCCCACCGCCGGTCACGCCTTTTGGATACAGAGACTTTAGTTGACCGTTTTCAAGCTAAGAACTATTTGTATGGGAATTGTTTAGCGTGTCATATTTAATAACTGGTGTTAATCTATTTATACTGAAAATGCGTTTATATGTTACAAAAATATATAAAACGTTTAATAATTAAAATATTAATATATTGCATTAAAAATTGCAATGTGCGTTACAAATATAAAGTCGGGGAAAAAGTTTCTTCGTATTTTATATACAAATTCAAGACATTTTTTTTAAAAGATTAATTACATTAAATTATAATATATATGTGCCGTTTTGCTTTATAACTTGTTGCCATCTTGTAGGTAGTGTGACATGATCCCGTCGCTGTTGAAATTTTGGGATTTTTGGTCAAAAAATTGCGACAAGTGGTTTTGACATGTTGACATCTTGACAGATTGTTTTGACATCTTGATGTTAACCTTACACTACCTAAAGAATTCTGAAGAGACCGAAACAAGTGGAATTCTGAGGGCGCAAGGTCAGGGCTATATGGTGGGTGCATCAACACTTCTCAACCAAGCTTTCTTAATTTTTGCTGAGTGGCCAAAGATGTGTGTAGTCTGGCGTTATCATGATGAAAGACAACAACCCTTTCTGTTGATTAATTCCTGGCGTTTTTCTCAATTTTTTGCTTTAGTCTCATCAGCTGTTGGCAGTAGAGATCCGAATCGATGGTTTTGCCCGGCGGTAAAAGCTCATAATGAACGATGCTCTTCCAATCCCACCATACACACAACATCAACTTATTCGCGCGTTAAACCGGGTTCCGCCACAGTCTGTGGAGCTTGGCCGCACTTAGACCATGATCTTTTCCGCACGTTCATGTCGTAAGTGATCCACTTCTCATCACCAGTGATTAATCTTTTCAAAAATGGTTCGGTTTCATTGCGTTTTAATAGAGAATCGCAAACGAGTACACGGTTCATTACGTTTCTTTAAGTGAGCTCGCGTGGTGAAGTACCGAGCTTTTTTGTGAATCCACACTTTTCAAATGAGTCAAAACTGTTTTGTGGTCAATGTCCAGTTCATCAGCAATGTCGTAACTACTTATATGCCGATCTTGCTGCACTTTTTCACAAATGGCACAAACTTTATCGGTAACAGGGCGATCGGAGCGAACTGCATCTTTAACATTAAGATCTCCGGACTGAAAACGCTTAAACCAACTTGTGCTAATCTTACTGACACTGCATTAGGTCCATAAACGGCACAAAATTTTTTCGCGGCTTGTGTCGCATTTTTCCCTTTTTGTAATAAAACTTTTAAAAACTTTTAAAACTTGGTTGTCTTTGCCTTTTTAATGTTATCATAACCAGCCAGGTACAAACAGTTCAATCAAAGATATTGGATCACACTTCATACATACGAAATACGAAAAGACTTTATCCCCGACCTATTATAATGAAACAAATAATAAAATAAATTAAACGGTAAGTACATATAGTCAGACGGTCACATTTTCTAGTAATGGCATGTAAATTTACATATAACATAAAAATAGAAATGTTTACGGAAATACACAAACAACACGAATACTTAACAGCTACTTTTAATACAAAACATCTATTAACCTTACAATATAATGTCCCGGTAATAGTATATAATAATATGTAGTAACAAAATGTAGTAATAATAGTAGTAATCATAGTAGTAGTACATCACAGTAGAATTCGAACGATTAATTCAGTAATAATGTAAATCATTACATACATACACACTCTCACACTGGGTGCACACACACGCACAACACACACAAACGGACACACCAATGCAAACATAAATCAGCGTGCTTTATTAATAAAGAATCACCCTTTACTTGCCCACAATCTATTAAATACTGAATATAATGTCAGTGTAATCTGTATTGACCATTAGCACTAGTGCTAATGGTAGGTGCTGGTAGGTATGGTAGGTGCTAATAGGTGCTAATGGTTGCTAGGCAACATATTTGTTAAATAAGTTACATAAAAGGCTATAGGATTATATACATAAATTAATTATCTATATAAATAAAAATTAAATGCTGTTCGTTGGTGTGCGCATCACTTGAGAACGGCTGGACCGATTTGGCTATTTTTTTTTAAATGTTCGTAAAAATCCGAATAAGGCTTTTAAAGAAAGAAAAATTGCAATAGTTGCCCGGAAATTGGAAAATTTGGGAGAAATTGAAAGTGCTTTTTTCTATGGAATCTTTGTATGAACTCAAGACCATAACTCACGATTCGAACGATGGGTATGCGTAATTCTATTTTTGTTTTGTTCATTATGGTCCTGGAAAAGTTTTCAGGAAAAATTTTTTTTTACTGAAATTTGAAATTATGGAAATTTTTTATAGAAATTTATTGAAATTTGGACATGACAATGTCTGTCTGGTCAGCTAGTATACAATATATTAATATCGTGAGGGAATTGAAGAGGGAATAAAAATACTTTAACGCCTACTTTTTACTTTTAAAAGATTCTGTTACTATATGCTTATCACCACCGATATCCGACCGATCCGACTCAGACCCCCGGGTTGTATGGTGCCAGCCGACTTTAGAATAGCACCAGCCCATATCTTCCCGTGGGTGTTCGTAAAAGGCAACTACAGCCGCTGCTCCAAGCACTGAGGAACTCTATAAAAGAGTAAAAGAGAAAAGACTCTAAACTCTACCTCTAAAAGAGTGGACTCGCCGACCCGCTTGGTCAGCGTGACGGTTTGAGGACGCCCGTGTCCAACAGTGGACGAAAAAAAAGGGCCGGTTAAATATTGCCTGTCTCATTATGACCTCAATGGGATTTAGTAAGTGTAGGGTTATCATCAGTAATTTAAAAAACTTAATTCGTGACCTAAAATCCTCAACCATTGCGTCCATAACCCTGCAATTGACAATCTGCAAATTGTGAATTATTATTATTTGAAATATCTCTCCGGACGGCTCCGAACGCCCTTCAAAAAAGGATTGTGTGCGGGGAAAAGAGAACGGATGGCAAGCCTAAGTGCCCAAGTATGATTACAGGGCACAACTTAGCACCCACATAATAAATCAATAACCAGTAACTAAGGAGGTTACCATAAAAACTTAGTGTTTAATAGACGAGTGGTCGCGGTCGTGATTTAAAAAATAAAAAAAGTATAAGCAACAGGTGTTGGGGCGTCGACCTCGCTTACATCATGGCGGGAAAAAAGGCGGCAAAAACTCGTGTTAAGATTCGGTCGATGATTTTTCCTCGTGGTCTGTTTTTGTTTACGTTTCCCATTCAGTCGCCGGTCGGTACGTCTGTGTAGTTGTTCCTTGGCTAAACTAAGGCAAGCAGTCGAGCATTGCGACGGTTTAGTGATGGGATGAATTCCAATACCAATCTGTTACACCGAACATATCGATGACTGGTGGTAGGTCGACTTATCATTCATTCGTTTATTCATTCATTCAGACTTCGACAGCTCCATAAAAGAAAAAGAAAAGAACAACAAATATATAAATTGACAGAATAAATAGCTTGACTATCAGATACCCTGCGGCTGGCTCATCTAGCTGCACTCGTAACATGTAGCTCGAGGAACCTTTTGAAGACCGCGCAGTCAAATCTCTCAGCAAACACCCTCAGAAGCCTGCTGGAGCCCCCCGGCAACCTGTGCTCTACTGAGGCAACTTTCATGCGTACGATGGTAAAGAAGTCATCTGCGTGCATCAGCAAACATGCCTGAGGCACTGCAGTGATGAGGGAGACCCATTAACGCTCTGAAGGCGTTATTGTATTGTTGATTTATTCCTCTTAGGGTATTAAGAGATCTTTCAACAAAGAACAGAACAGGATTTTGGAAGGTCGGCAATGCATGCGCTCATATCCCCTGGTGTTGCAGTTGTCCATGGGCGGTGATATCCATTTACCATCATGTAAGCCGCTTCCCTATCTGCCTCCCTCCTATTAAAGACATGAAACATTAAAGATGAGACATTGTCTTATCGCAAAAGATAGTAAAGCTTTAAAACAGTGTTTTCAGAAACATTAATAGAATCCGATTGGTCAAGAACCTGTTACAACAGCTATTTTAAAGATGTTAAATATATATTTTTTGTAATAAAGGATGAACCTCAGATTAGAAGAAAAAGGCAGATACCACGCGCGAAACACAGGAGTGCGGCCAACAAAGCGAATACAAATTTAAAAACAAATACAGATTCGAATCCGTTGCAACAAAGCGTTGATAGATTGTACGTCACGCGTGTGTTTACGTAATATTTGTCAAAATGTCATCTTCTGTTGTTAAACACTGTAAAAACTGTTCCCAAAAACAGAAAAGTAAGGCAGAGTTTCGTTTCATAGGTAAGTATTGATATTTTACTATTTTAATATATATTTCGTTTTTAATATTTACTGATTGATGAGTTGGAACGCAGAACGTCAATCAAAATCGGTTAACGTTACCAGGATACATAGAGATATTATCCCGAAATTACAAGGTAAATTAATCCATCTAAAAAAAAATTCTGATTGATGATTTATTAACGCAATTTACGCGATTACCGAAGTGGTATGGGTATGGTTTCGTGGGTCTGTTGTATGATTGTAGATATATGTTTGTACTCGTATATATTAAAAAAAAACCACTCCTGAGCTCTCACGGCTGGACCGATGTAGACAAGTAAGGTGTTGTTGGATTTGTTTTTATACTACAGGTAGCGTAGAATAGATCGTTTAGGCCTTTTATATATACTTGTCGCGGGCCAACGTCGCCGCTTCAATATTTCTCCACTACCGTCACTAAAAATGTGAAACCTACAGTGTTTATATATATAAAAATTCATTCAACCCAACCTGTCATTCCATACGCAATGGTTGTGTAACTAATAATCAAAGAAATAGAAGTAAAGCAATACAAGCAACTTTTAAGGTTTTATTTACAGTAATTGTAAAACTCGCAGTGTCTCCAAGTGCAGACAATACTTACACGCATATTAGTAGAGACTTTGAATGGCATGTCTACTAATTTCTTTTTCTTGTTAAGTATATTGCTTCAACAATATTTTTAACATGTCTGTAATCAATCTTCCTTAAAAATAAAATAAATTAAAATAAACTAATAAAATAACTGTAGCGACACAGTGTTCGACACACGACGACACACTGTTTAATTTATTTTAGTTTTCATAGTAGATCTATGTAAATTAGTATGTAAATTAATTTATTTACAATGACAAAGGATAATTACTTACCTATAAGGTATCTTACCTTACCGTGTCTTACCTACTTACCTATATTTCTAATTTATATTTTAATTTCTGTTAAAAATGATTATACTGTATAAAAAATTAAGCACCAACTATTATAAATATGAACAATGGAATTTTTATTCATTACCCTGGCAACTTTACGCACACAGTGACATACTTGTTTGTACATTGAGGACACGCACATAGCTGAAACGGACCTCACCGCTTCGGTTATGCTCACGGTACCTGCCTTTTTCTTCTAATCTGGAGATGAAACATGCTTATAATTTTAGAACCTTTTCAAAAATGGTAAGATCTTCAACAATTTGTCTATTTTGTTTCTCATTAAAGTATTTTTTAATTAATGTATATAACATTGCAATAATTTATTTTTCGAAATAATAAACAAGAACACTGTAGAAATTTAAGAAGTTCTGTTACTCCACTACATCATAAAACTCCTATTAATACCATTGAAATAAATTAAATTTAAAAAAAAAGTAAGTTCGTATATCTGCTAACTGGTAAATATAACTAGTTGGTTTGTTTTCTTATATGAATTACTTTACTATTTTGACAGTTCAGTATCAGACTCAAAGCAGTCGGGACGAGATTTATTAATTTGTAATCTAGCGAGCCGTAGGTATTTGAAAGGTATATTGCGTGAAAGAACTTACAGACAATTGTAATTGAGAGAAATATTAAAGATTTGTCGGGGATATCTGTATTTTTGAAGGCTGCAGGCAGATGGCAGAAAGCGACTTACCATCAGATGGACCATTTGTTTATCACTTAATTAAAAATAACTCAATTGAAATTAATAACTACGACTGACAACTTTTTGGCGGGAACTCGAGATGTGAAGTTTAGTTTTTATTTCATTAATGTAAAAATTCTGTATTAGGTTTTATGTGGTTTAATAGTGATAGTTTAATAAACTTCAAAGTGTTCCTTGTGCGTGGTGTTTGTGATAATCAAATAAGGCATGGGATAGCGTTTTTCGTGTGCTTCCAAGGAGTCCACTTCTGTCCTCAGTAAACCTACTATCGCTTTACTGAGTTGACTCCTGACTTGCTTCGATGGGACTGGATACGTTTTAGACTTTTGAAATTTTCTTACGAAGAAAATTTGACACTGGCAGAATGTGCTAATTGCACCATTGCCATATGAAGAAAAAAACCGATGACTGTAACGACCGTTGATTATTATGCATTTTTTAAATTCTCCTGTTATACTTGTAAAAGAAACTGAAATATTTTAACAGATGCATGACGCATTCAACATTTTGATTGACATTTTTATGAGGAATTTGAGGAACAAATTATAAATTATTTCCTATTACTATGTTCTTCTATTACAAATAAATAGAAAAAAAAAATTGTTTGTATAAAAGTTAAAGTATAAAAAGCAAGATCGAAACGGTTTAAAAGTGCAAAAAGTAAAAGTCTGGCGAATGCTACAAATGTCTCATTTAATTCAACAACGACCTTCTAGGTTTAAATCGAGTTTTATTGGCCAGGGTCCTGCAATTATCGTTATAATTTTACGAGTCCCCTGCTAAAGATCCGAGCCCGCTATAAAGATTTGTTATTACGGTTTAAGATTTTTAACTATGGTAGTTGTAAAACTTTATATATCGTAAAATATAGTGGAATGAGTGTAAAATCTCTGTACACTGTAAAATTTCTCTCTGTTTTAGAGGGGGAGAGTGCACGCTGTAATCCAACAGACCCTGGGCACACTCGACTAGCCACGTGACCCCTTTCTCACAGAACCTTGAAATGTACTGCATTTCCCACTTTATCTTATTTCCCCAATGTATGTACGTGTTTCGATAGTGAGTGAGCGGTGCTAGAGCTCATTCCCATCCTATTGCTCCCCATTTTCCCAACCCTTTTTCCAAATCCATTCCCATATCTCCTAAGGTAGGCAGCGCATCCGGAGGCGTGCAGACGTTTGTCATTTTGTACTAATGTTGGCATGTATCGCGGATGTCTATGGGCGACAGTATCCACTTACCATCAGGTGGACTGTATGCTCGTCTGCCGCCTTTGTCCATAAAAAAAGAACACAGTGTACAGTAACGCATATCTATTCGAATTACACGTAGTATTCGTATTAACATAGTATCTAATTACTCTAATTAGACTTTCTTCCTACTGAATTCCTGCAGATAACGTCCCAATGGGGAAGAGATAAGAATCTTAAAAATGTCGTATGAATAGTAAGGTTTTTTGTTGCTGCGATCATTCATATGGACTTGCATTCATTACTTAGTGGAAGCCAGGAGACGTTGAACTTACCGATGTTTTATCTTCGTCTAATATAAGGGAATAGACAAAGATGAAAGATGCAATGTAAACATTGCAAATCACAGACTTAAATAGAAACAAACTACAAACAAACAAACCATGATGTTTGACTACAATTTTTTCAGATCCTAGGCGATGAGTGAAAGATTTTTTAAATATAGGTTTCTTTTCATTTTAATAAAATATTATAATTTTTTTAGTGCGAGTTAATTTGCTCATTAACTGTTGTTGCATTAACATTAACTGCTCATTAATTGTTAATTTAAATTTAATAGTGCGTTATCGTGGCGGCCCTAAATAGATTTTACACTGTTTATATGTATAAATTGCACATGTCTCTAGATATAAGAAATTGTGTCAGTAATCTCTGTTGTAAAGAATTTTTTTTTAAAGATTTCACTAAAGTGTATGTATTTGGAATATTAGAACCGAAAATCGTTCCTGTTCATATATAAAGTCATATATTTTATTGTGGGCGCAGAATATCCAAATCGCAAAACGTTAAACGGTCGCAAAACATGGCACCAAAGGTGATTTGAGATTATTACCACAATTGTATTAATACAATAAGGTTCATCCAAAATACTGGAGGTGGTTGAGGGGTAACGACAATTGTCTCTGCTCAAAACCAATAGGAAAGAACTGAAGACTAATATTGACAAATAGTTCCGTGCCTAACTAACACTCAAGTGGTTAAAGAATTAGCAACATTCAGGTAGCAAAAGATCCAAATCGCGAAAAGTTTAAATCACAAAAGGTCGAAATCGAATAATCGATAAATATTTAAAATTTACCTATTAATTTAAATATTACAATTGAAATTAATAATGTTAATCATAATTCAATTACCTATTTATTTGATTAATTTTAATTTAAATATTTCAAATGACCACATTTTTCTCTAATTTTTCTTGTTAAAATTTTGCTTTATTTAAATTTTTTTTGCTGTTTTTATTTGTTTTTTTTTTTCGGTTATTTAACCGAAAATATGGGGTTACCAAAAATATTTGAATTTGAACTCAAATATGAATTTGAATTTGTATTTGAAAGTCACTGTCGATGGTAATTGTCAAATTTCGTCGGAAGATGTTAACATTTACCAATTTCGGACATTCACTTTAACAAATACCACGACATTTAATAATTACTTGAACGTTACCAAGGTCATTGTCGAGTTGCCAAGTTTAACATATCATTTGCGTTTAGGCACATGTTGTAGGTACATGTCTTGTGTCGTCTAATGAACGGTTTCCTGTCTTAATCAATGTGCAGACATGAGGACATGTCGAGGGCAAAGGGTTCATTTAATTAATGTATAGTCGGCGACATGCTGATGTACCTAAAATCCATTATTCCCTTCATTACTGGCTAGATCTGTAAAAATTGTCCGTGTGGTGTCGGCAGGCTTTAGAATGTCACCACCACATATCTTCCGTAGTAGACGTAGAAGTAGAAGACGACTAAGGAATAACAAAGCCACCACAAGCCCCGAGGAACTACACCACTTCTTAAAGAGTGAACTCACTAACCTGCTTGACCAGCGTGGCGATTTGAAGATGGTATGCGTCCCTCACAAGACAGTCTGCATGAGGGGAGCCCGTCTCAAGCAGTAGACGGTTATGACGCTTGAGCACTAATACTCGTAAGGTTCTTATTTTCAGGGCTTATTTTCACAACATCAATTAGGTATATGTGATCTGTTGTCAACTGTATCAGTTGTTTAAAAACTTCAATATAAATTATAAGTTATTATTATTGATTTAGCCGCCATAATAATTTTGCACAGAGATAGTAATATAAATGTTTTTGAAGGGAAAACGAGATGATCGGAGGCTAATTCAGCTAGTTATCTTTGACAATTGAAAGAATATTGTTTGCCAGGGGTAGGAAATATGTGTATAGATTAATAATTTACATGGGTTTTGAGCAGTACAGTAATTAATTATATTAACTTGCCAACCGTTTTGAAATCATAATGAATTTTGTTATCAATACCATAATTTTCTACAGGGATGTTGTGATTCAATTATTATTATATGTGACGTTATCTAAGGAAAGGGACCTTATTGTCGACTAGCGGTACCGGCGACTTCGCTCGCGTGTACTTTAGTGTGATTCCCGAGGGAACTCTGTAACCGACCGGGATAAAATGTACTCGTAATGTTAACACAAATTATTAGCAATAACGTGCGTTCAGACAGACAGATAAAAAATCCAAAAATTGCTGTTTGTGCTCAATATCATTCGTACTTTATATTCCAAACACTTTTTTCAAAAAAATATTTCATGTGCAGACACGGCTCTGTTCGATTTTATTATATCTATAGATTTTTTTTATAAACGAAGGCGGCAGACGTGCATACAGTCCACCTGATGGTAAGTGGATACTGTAGCCCATAGACATCCGTGATACATGCCAACATTAGTCCAAGATGACAAACGTTGGCACGCCCCCGAATGCGTTGCGTACCGTTGGAGATATAGAAATGGATTTGGAGAAAGAGGTGGGGAAAATGGAGAGGAATAGGATGGGAATGGGCTCTGACACTCCTCACTCACTACCGAAACACGTACCTACGTACATTGAGGCAATAAGATAAAGTGGTAAATGCAGTACATTTCAAGGTAGTCTTCTGTGAGAGAGGGGTAACGTGGCCAGTCGAGTGCGCCCAGCGGCTGTTGGATTTCAGCGTGCACTCTCCCCCTAATATATGTATGGATTATATGTAGGTGTGTATTATATGTATTGAAAGGAATTTATTACTTTGATTAAGATTTTTCAACTTAATACTTCGTTATTTCAAGATTCTGTTAATATAGAAATATTATAGCATTTCTTAGTGTGGGTATCGTAAAAGGCGACTAAGAGACCATAAAGTTGCCAGTACAACCTATAAAGGAATGGATTCGCCACCCCGCTTTGCCAGCGCGCCATCTCAAGGCCATACGTGCCTCATACACAAACATTCTGCATGCGGAGGTCCATATCCAGCCACGGACGATAAGAGGGCTGGTTAAGTGACGATTGTTTCATTGCTAGTAGTTTATTTCATAGTTTCATTTTGTATTAGTTTATTTCATATCCTACCTCTTTCTCTAAGTCATTTCACTACCCGTCCGTTGCCTGGAAGAGATCGCTTTTAGCGATAAGGCCGCTCATTGGCGCGCTGAAAAACAGCACTGCGACTTTTGTGGTAGCATATGCTGTACTGCCTTTTCAACTGCTTGTAATATTCATATTGATTTCTAATATATGTATAAGTGTAGTGAGTTGTTATTAAGTCAATAAATTAATACTTAGTTTAATAAATAAATAAGAATAATAATTAATAATTAGTTTAATAAATTAATAAGAATAATAATTAATAATTAGTCAATAAATTAATAAATTATTAGATAAGCAGTTGATTCATTCATTTGAAATTAGGTAGTTTAATTTTCCGAAAAGTTTACAAATCTTCACATGCAAAACACATCGATCAACTGCGCTCTCCCGGGTGCAATCAACTAAGAAGTCCATAGTAATTTACTCTTTTAGGTTCTATTAACTCTTTACTGTTTACGACAATCCATATATTGACGCAGGTGAATACTTCGCATAGCAACTCCCATGATGTGTTGTATGCAAAGGAATGTAAGAGCGCTGTACGGTTTATTTCTTCGTTTTCTTTGCACTTGAAGTCTAAATTCCATACGTTTGTTGCGTTATGATGAAAGTGGTACAATTTTTCAATGTATTTTAACAATAAATTTAGAATGATGAGACTGCCAAAAGAATTCAACGAAAAAAATCTCTCACTTGATTGCGCATGATTTACTTTAATGTGGACGATAATGATTATTTCAATCATACTGGGCGTAGCTGGAGGTACAAGGTTATACACTACCTAAAGATATATAACATAAAGATATAACAGTGTATAGGTAACGGTAATATAGTACGTTATATTGTTATAATATATGTTGTTGTTGTTTTGCTATATGAGCGAGCCTTTACTGTTGCAAAAATTCTTTTGAATCAATTTGTATAAACCCTCGCACACTTGAGGCGGGCCGCATCGCGCCGCAGCACATCGCACTGCCGATGCCGGATCGCTCACCAACCGTATTTATGCGGCGATGTTATGCGCTGCGACGCGGCCCGACTTATTGTGCGTGGAAAGAGCGCAGTTAACGAACGTAATTAGAGAGTTATACCCTGTGCGACGTCGTGAAGGATTGAATTTCAACAGTTAATTGACTTAAATTATTGCGTTGAGCTGCGGCCCCCCACCTCTGTAATGTGCATTGTCGCAGTTTTGCGGTGCGACGCGGCTGTAACCTTTCGCACCTGTACACCTTTCGATAAATGAATACTGTCGCCCATGGCTACCGGTCAGTCCAGAATAAACGTTGGCATGCTACCGGATACGCTGCAGATTCAGGAATCCATTTTGAAAAAAGGGATCACGAAAATGGAGAGCGATACGATAGGCTGGGCCGGGAATGGGCTCTGGTATATCTCACTCACAACCAAAACTCGTACGTACATTAGGGGAATAGGATAAAGTGGGAAATGCAGTACAATTTACGGTATAGTGTTCTGCGAGAGATAGTAATGTTACTATCTCATTCGACTGGCCATGTGGCCAGTCGAATGTTCCAGCGGTTGTGGGGATTGCAGCGTGCACACTGCCCCTCCCAAAATATATCTGGTTAGTTATGTACCTAGTGATTTTTTCCGACACTCGAATGTCAACATGACCGCAATAGATACATTTCTTCTTTATCTCCTATAAGAAAAATGTTATAATTACCTCCCTATTCCCATAGAAAAGCCAATCTACGTGTGTTACCAATGTTTCATGTTTCTGGTTTCGGCAGTTTCGGCTCGGCGTAGATAGGTCTCTGAGGTTAGCTCTAAGTCAAGACGTTTCTCTGTAAGTAGATAGTCAAAGAGCCAGTTTTGCAAGTTTTGGAATCCAACCTCAGTATTAATAACAAAAACTTCCACACGTGCTAATGTATCGCGGATCAGTAACGAATACTGTAAGACTATTACGTTACAAATTAGTCGTGTCAAACAATAACACATGTTACGGGACATTACGTGTTTAAAAACAAAAAAAAATGATACAAAAAAAATCTGTTGCTATAAGTATCATTCGAAGTCGAGGTCGTTGCTCTTCTGCCGTAGGTAAAGAAATAATTATTATATTCCTTCGAAGAGCGGTGGTAGCTTAGAAAGGATACCTATCCTTTCTCGACTAATATTAGAAAAGTTAAGAGACGGATCATTCAGGTAGATACATACACATTTGTTGACTTGAGTAATTCCTTTTTGATTTTCTTTTTCGTTAATGAAATTGTTTTTTTTTTCCCTTCACTTAGGCAGTCTTTTATATATTGTATTATTATTTATTATGCCTTAAATAGATTATTTTTTATATGAGACTATACTATGCGAGCATTAGTGTAACCACCGGCTGTTCTTAAATAAATACATATTTTTAAGGTCGTGAGTTCAAACTCCGGTCTGTATCACTAAGTTTCTACTTAAGTATTCGTACGGATTTTTATTGTGAGGAAAGCCGAAATCATGAGAATTACATAAAATCTAGTCAAGGGTATCGTCCAATCCGCATTGGCCCCGTGTGGTGGATTATGGCCTGAAACATCTCGTGATTGCAAGGGGAGAACTGTATACCTGTAGACCTGTTGTTTCGATTAATGGTAGTAGTCTACGCCTATCTGTAATGGACTAACATCCACATGAGTTCGGAGACCGGCATATACAATACCATTGAGTTTCCAGTGAAGTAAGAATTGTACAATTATCAACAGCTTTTCGAAGCGAATCGACAAATTCATAAATTCGAACGACTTTTGTAATTTTTATACCATAAATATGTCTCCCAACTGCTTTTTTACACAAAGAAGGCGGTAGATGAGTATACAATCTATCTGATGGTAAGTGGATACTGTCGCCCATGGACATTCGCGATACATTCAAACATACGTACAGAATGTCAAACGTTGGCACGTGATCCCTCGGATGCGCTGCCTACTTTTTGATATTTAGAAGTAGATTTGGAGAAAGAGTTAGGATAGCGTGGAATGGGAGTGGGCTCTCGCTCACTACCGAAACACGTATGTACATTGGCAAATTTGAAACAACGACATTTAATGTCAGATCATTGAAGCCAAAGTGAATACGTTCAAAATGACGAATCGTCTTGCTCAGATTATTTTATAAAAGCTTAAAAATAAAACCAACAGGATAACAAGATGGTTAACCAATATTTTTGTAGAAAAAATCTTTTATTCCTCTGTACAAACTTTACTTTTCCTGTAAATAATAAATCTTCCTTCTTAGGATTGAATACTGAGGGACCTTATTGGAATAACTGGGTATTTTAAGTGGGGTTACATATTCTAGTTTTAGATTAAGTCACACGTGGCCTGTCACCTCTTGGTGGGAGATAATTAATGGTATGTCACCAGTGACGGTGCGATGATCGAAATGTATAACGTCATACAGTCTTTGTTTTGTATATCTTTTTGCTTGGACACGTGTAAGGTCTGTAGTAACAGGTATGTGTGGAACGAGGTTGAACGGTTATGTCGAGGAAATACCATCGATTGTAAAGACTCCAGTAATGGTGATCCGTAACCAGCCATTTTAACATCCATGGCCGGGCACGGGCCCCCTCATGGACATTGTCTTGTGCACGAGGGATGTATTGCCTCAAAACGCCACGCTAGCCCAGCGGGTTGGCGAGTCCATTTTTTTAAAAGGTGGTGTAGTTCCTCAGCGCTTGTAGAAGCGACTTTGTTATTACGAAGAGAAGGGTCTTTGGATAATAGATTTCCTTTTCATTTTTATTAAATTTAATATATCAGATTGAACATCGAGAACATCTAGTAGTGGAAGTTTTCGAAGTTGGCTAGCTATATTTTTACCAAAATGATAGAACTCGTCTTCCATTTCTCTACTATTTAGAGCCTGATCTTTAATAGACTGAAGTGTCTCAATCGATTTAGTGATATGTGGAGGCAATGATTTTTTCAGTCTTTTTCTGCTCGAAGGCACAGCGAACTGAGAATTATCTGATGTACTTGTTGAAGGGTTGGCTGTTATGTCTGGTGAAGGGCTGGCTGATATATCTGGTGACAGTTATTCCAAAGTCGCCGACACCACGCGCTATCTTCACGTACGAGTATATTTGTAGAAAATAAAATCTCGTCACTAATCGAAAATACCAAAACTTGAAATCATGAAACAATACTGTGACTGTCAGCCACAAACTTAAAGATTTCGAACGCTTAAGACTTATTTCATCATCACTAAGAAACACGAAGATGTCAGCAAACTGTCAATAGTGAGAGCTTATACGTCTATCACGATGGGCTTATGCGAAAAAATGGCATTGGCAAAAAATATAATGGCACTGGCAAAAAATATAATGCTCATCCGTTCTGTCATTTTATAATAATTATGGTAGGTACTTCATTACCAACTAATGGAATCTGGAAGAGTAGGTCTAATAGATGTTAGTTGACATCTAAAAATCTTAGAATTACTTTGATAACACTTTGGATTATTAACGCTAAAATTATGTATTCATTCGTTTTCAATAAGTCCGTCCTGTTAGTTATGATACGTACACGTATATCAGTTAGCATAAATACCATTTTTATAAGTATAATAAGTACCCAACCCCTCAAGCCGAACCACAGATTTGGGATTTCCTTATTCAGATATTCCGTATAGAAAATCAACTTATATAATCTATAAACTCAGAACGCTTGCAAGGGTCAGTGGAATAAGTCCTAATTTTCGTTTTGCTTTATATGATTATTGATCAGTCTCAGGGCCCAGTCTCAGTCTCAGTCTCAGGAGAGGAGCATGCTTTACTGACTCAGTCCTACACTCAGGTGAGGCAAGCAGTGCTCGACAGTGAGCAGGAGTATGGCTGTCAGTTACATTAATTATCATAAAAGTCAACAAAGTGGAATTAAAACTATTACCTCTAACTAAGTTGAATACCTATTTTATCGCTGCAGCATTACGTCGCTGTCCAAGACGACAGATAAAAATAGATCTCTACTATATTCTGTTCAAATTAAGAAAGCAGTGACGTCATCACGATCAGTTATGTGATTTCACTTATTCACCAATTAGGAGAGGGGTCGTTCCTCGATTGACCAATTAACGCTACATTGGACGGAATAGAGTATAGAGACAAAATTACCGAGCCAAAGGTACACAGATGAGACAGTACACCAAGAACACATGACTCCTACCCTCTTGGATTATACTCGTAATTCGTAGTTCCAAGAGATTCTTTTACACATTTTATTCGTCAATTTGGTAATATTATATATACATATAGTTATATTCAACATAGTATCGTTTACATTAATTAAATGGGTCGACATAACAGATGCGCAGTAACACTTCATTAATAAAGATTTTTTTATGTTAAACTAATGATTTGTTTAAAGCCCATTTCAGATCAAATGATAAAAACAAATTTATAGTAATAAGATGTGACTTTATTTTTTTTTTTGTTTATTTAGCGTAAGAGGTAAACTTTTTTTATTGAAGGAAAGTGACAGACGAGCGGACAGTCCACCTGGTGGGGATACCATCGTCCGCCGCGATACATGCCAATTTCAATTCAAAATCACAAACGTTAGCACGCCCCCTACCTTTGGAGATTTAGGAATATCTTTTGGAAAAAGGGTTGGAAAATCGGGAGAGATACGATAGGATGGGATGGGAATGGGCTTTAGCATATCTCATTCACTACCGATAATTATATCTAAACCAACCAGGATTGCAGTAGACAAAATCGGGACAAAATCTAGGTATCTATAGTAGTGTTAAATATTTTATCGATAGATTTTGGTTCGTCTAAGAACTGCCCTAATTTATGTTTAATTTAATGATTGGCGTATAAAAAACCCGTCCGAAGACACGTGACAAAATCATCATAGTTGCTAACGCAAGAATATTTTTGCTGCTGCCCGAAATCGAAATTTTATTCGTTACTCCCAACACTTTGACGGCATATTTCGTGGTATATCATATGGGCGACCGAAAAAGTAATTGGTGTAGCATAATGATATGTTAAGCGACCAATCGAGAGTAATATAATAATAAATGGTAATTAATTAAACATTAGAGCGTCCGCCGGTGGGGTCGCGTGTATTATTTTAATAAAATGTCACAGCAATTTGAGCGTCTCCGTTGCAACACGATATTTTTTATTTAAAACCGTATATAATTTTATGTAGAGATACTCATTTACACGAATGCCAACAATTTTATAGTTTCTTGTGTCAGCTTATTAGCGGCTCAGGTTGCAGAAAGATTATAACAAATCAATAATTTACCATTGCATTTGCATTTATTATATTAAAAATATAAAGTAAAAACATATTTATGAGTTGGCAATGCTGGAAAAAACAACTCGTGTTGGTGGCGAAAAATACGATCTTGCGCGCATTCGATCTGTAACAGTAAACGTGAGCACAGAATTATATACATCAAACAATTATTACGTCTTAGTTTCAATACGACACTATGGAGTTTTATACTTGTAGAAAGAGATTTATTTGTGTCCACCCCAGCGACTCCATGTCAGAGCACGGCAGTTACGTACTTTTTTTAATAGGAATAAGGCAACAGACGAGCATACAGTCCACCTGGTGGTGAGTAGATACTGTCGCTCATAAACACATTCGGTGCATGCCAACATTGGTCTAGAATGTCAAAATTTGGCACACCCCCGGATGCGCTGCCTACCCTTGTTAATGTAGGAATGGATTTGGACAAAGAGTTGGGAAAATGAGAAGGGACAGGATAACATGTCCTGTTGTGTTTCAAGACAAAATACGAGTACACGTTTCCTGTGCGACGACTTTCTTCGATTTTAAGAGTTAAAATTGAAAATATATACCTTGTGAAGGTCCTTATGTAGTGGGTTTGGATGAGACTTGTGTATATCAAATTTGTTCGATTTTGCTGATTTTAGGTATTAATAGGAATATAAAGCGGTAAAACTGCAGGAAAATACCTTACTTAAGACCTATATCGATACAGTTCATTGATTTTTCGATAGTTGCATTTCATTTAAATACTTATTTACATAAGTAAAACCTGTCTACGGCATACTTCCATAATATCATGTTATATGGGATGACGCTGGCTCCTGAAATATAGGTTCCGTTAGCTTAGGAGTCAAGAATAATTCGATTTAATCTGTGTATTGATATATTAATAAAGATTATATTAAAAATGTCGATCGGTCTTTTTTGGGTCGATTGATACCTATCTATCATCCACTGGTTGTTTATGATATTACCGCCCACACAGAAACAATAGACAGATTTCTTAGCGACATAGTCGCCTAAGATTATTTTATACCGCGAACCCGTAGGCTGTGGGATGAACTGCCTCAAGAGGTCTCTCCATTAAGCTACGATATGGGGTTCTTCAAGAGAGCTGTGAATAGGATTTTGCAAGGTCGGCGGCTGTGTGTTAATCTCTTATGTGTTTCAGCCTTATGTCTTACTCATCATAACATGACGTATATAAGGCTATGGAAACGCGCCACAACTGTCGGAAGCTATAGCACATGTGTGCCGCAGCATGTGTATGTCCCGAGTCGCTACCGCGGCATATTTTCTATAATTACCTATCATCTTGCCGGCCTGTGGGTCCCTTCCTGGTAAAAAATAATTATATCATCAGCTTATATCTCTCTACTGCTGGATATAGGGTTCTCCTAAAATTGGCCATCACACATGATCTTCGGCTCTTCTCATCTAGCTATCGCCGACGAACTTCTTCAAATCGTCGGTCCACTTGGCCGGAACGCATGCCACACTGCACTTTCCGACACGTGGCCTCCGTTCGTCTCGTCTACCTCATTGCTTGTCTGTCCTGTGTTAGATATGACCTTTGCCACTTCAACCACTAATTCTGTGATTTATGCCGGTGCCTTCCGCTCTTTGGCGCATCTCTTTCTTACAAATCTTATCCCGCAAAGGAAACTCCGAGCATAGCTTTCTTCAATTCACTCTCTCTTGCTTCAAATCTCATTGAAACTAAAACAAGAGTCAAAATTACGTGTACAAAGTATCTCAGTTTGGCTTATAATAGAAAACACCAGGCGTTATTCTCAGTAGAGTCTTAAAACGATGTAGAATTAATCATTTTGATCCTTTACACGTGTTATGCTCATCACAACATAAATCAAACGTTTTGGATTTAAAGTAAGTGACAGGGTCCTGGGTTCGCACGGTATCTACTATTTCGAATCTTGTCAAACTTTATCGTCGTTTGAGGTTAGCATCTAACTAAATTAAAACACAAATAGAATTATGGACTATTTGTACTATTTGTAAAAGCTATTTGGGCAAAAGTTATAGATAGAGTTATAGGTAAAGCCCTATCGACTTTTTGGCGGGAACTTGAGAAGTGTAATAGAGTTTTTGTATGATTCATTGTAAAAATTGTGTACCGTACGTTTTGCGGTAATAGTGATAGTTTATTTCAAAGTGTTTTTTATGCGTAATGTTTGTGATAATCAAGTGAGTCCTCTACTGTCCTCAGTATACCTACTATCAATTTACTGAGTGACTCCTGACTTACCTACTTCGACGGGTCTGAACATTGACAAGATGTGTTTTTTAAATTGTTTTGATTTTACAAAGGAAACTTGACACTGGCAGAATGTGCAAACTGCACCATTGCCATATTTGAAAATTATCGGAAGCGCACCCGCAAGCTCCCTGGTGTTGCAGGTGTCCATGGGCGGCGGTGACCACTTATCATCATGTGGCCCACCCGCTCATCTGCCATCTAACCTATAAAAAAAAAATTGGAAGGACTAAACTGATTTGGCACATATTTGACCTTAACCGATGCATAGATCTAAACCATTTTTCTGCTAAATTTCATTTTAATCTGTTAAGAAATGCGATGTTAAGACTTGTCTACAATTTACGTTATATCCCGGTTGTTGATTAGTGTTTTGGACTCCTAGCTGAGACGTAGTGATTGTTTTCCGAAATTGAATTGAGGCCCTATACGAAGGTTGTAAAAAACGTTGTATCTAAACAGACATATTTTTTTCTGTAATAAAACAAAGGAGAAAGTGACGTGATCGTTCCAATGTATCATAAAGTAGCGTTAATTGGTTAATCAAAGGAACACCTACGCGTAATTATGCGTAATTGGTCAACTGGTGAAATGGTGCGGTAGTCACTTTTATTTATTTCTTTATTTATTTAATTCAGTACAAATGAAAATTTACTCATTCATATTTACGCATGCACTTTGCAAATCTACTGTTACGAAAAATATTATTTTAAAGAGTATATGATATATTTCTTTATCGTTATCATAACATCAGCCTGTGAGTGTCCACTGCTGGATATAGGCCTCTCCCAAGGACCGCCACCACACACGGTCTTCTGCACTTCTTACCCAACCACTGCCGGCGACTTTCTTCAAGTGATCAGTCCACCGCGCACGTGGCCGAAGAGCGTCCCACGCTACGTTTCCATTCGAGGACTCGTCACCTTCAAAAGAAGTCGCTAATCGCAAAGGAAAAGCAAAAAAACTTTTTACATGCGTACAGACTTTCATTCAAAGGCAATTATTTGGTTGTCGACGGCACTTTTGTTAAATTATCGTTCTTAAGGATTTTGATTTGCTCGGATTTCGGGAACCCTTAAACTTGTTAAAATTGCGCTGACTCATCTAAAAACTTTAGTTGAATTCCTATCAAACCCTTTGTTAACTTCTAAAGGAAGCCAAAAGTCATCGAATCGTTTCTTTAACTCGAGTTTAACTTGCTTTATTTAGAGACGGCGTTTTTTACTCATTAAATTGTATCTTTTTTGGAGTCTTCTAATCCCGCAGAGCGCAAAAACTACGATTATACGATTGTGGAAAGAGATTAAAATTTGAAAGCGCGTGCCACAAGTCTTTATATTATTGCTCAATCGTGCGTTTGAGATATTAAAGACATGCATACAGTTAGTCTTTTAGAAGTAAGAAGTGGACTTTAGAATATCTTTTATTTCTTCCTTAACTTCCTCATGAGAGGTATAACTTCACATCTATACATTATTGGTGAATCGGCCGTTCGAACGAATACAAACTTCTTTGCAACTCACTATAAAGTTATTTAATAGGTTGTAGTTAATTTATTTACTTATACTCTTTTGGAACTACACTGTACAGAGGCGGACTTAATGTCTTAAGGCATTCTCTGGCAGTCGACCGTTAGATACAACTTTCAGTTAGAGCAACGAATAATAACCCGTTTATGAACGCAAACAATATTATAATGTTTGACCATTTAGTGGTTGGTCAACGCTTTATACAAAATTTGTAGCAAATGTAAACGGCCTTTAATGCAAACTTGTATTAACTTGAATTCAACCTTTTTGTCCTTATTTGCATTGAAAATTTTAATGACATTCCCAGATTACAAACCGACACAATGTAATTACTAATGCAAGATTAGGCACAAGTAAATGCTGAATGTTTATGTCGGAGGGGGAGAGTGCACGCTGCAATTCAACAGCCACTGGGCTCCCTCTCTCACAGAATACTATCTTGAAATGTACTGCATTTCCCACTTTATCATATTTCCCAATGTATGTACGTGTTTCGGTAGTGAGTGAGATATGCCAGAGCCCATTCCCATCCTATTCCTTCCCACGTCCCCAACCCTTTCTCCAAATCCATTCTTTCATCAACAAAGATAGGCAGCGCATCCGGGGGCGTGCCAAAGTTTGTCATTTTGTACTAATGTTGGCATGTATCGCGGATGTCTATGGGCAACAGCATCCCCTTACCACCAGGTGGACTGTATGCTCATTTGCCATATTCTTTCTATAAAAAAAATATATTCGAAAACTGATATCCTCCAACATTACACAGTATTAATGTTATACAGTATTAAAATAAACGATCGCGTCGAGTAGTGAGTCTAATAACTCATTTACACAAGGAGAGTTCCTCGAACGCGAGTTTCTCGAATATCGATCGATAGTTAGTACATATACACAACTGTTATCATCATCTGATCACTGTTATCCCAGTTATCATCGAGTTTTTATCATTATTTGAACAGTTTAGGCGAGAATTGTATGTAGTTTGGGCGCATACGACAATCGTATACAATATTCTTGCCCGAACTGTTAGAGAAACTCTCCTTGTGTATATCAGCCTTAATCCTATATCGACGACGGCAAAGTAGCAACGGGCAGGTGAAAAATAACAAGAACTGCACTAATGCTGAATGCGTGTTTTATATAAATATTATATGGTTGAGTATATCTTTTTTATGATAAATAAGATTATTTGTTAAAATATAGCAAGGCATAAAGAGTTATCTTCACGTATTTTTAAATCTTAACGGCCCATATATTATGGCCAGCAAGTCTGGCAAATGAAACGTTTTGCACGAAGAGATTGAATTACTGTATAAACCCCTTTAGCAAAAGTAGTTATTGAATGAACTGTATCCCTCAATGTGAAGACGTAACTACTGTATAAACTGTATCCCTTAACGTGAACAAATAATTATTGCATGATCTGTATTCTTTAATGTGAACAAATAATTATAATAATTATAAAATCAGTGAACAAAAAAATGCGATAGTACGAAAATATAATATTGCATAAATCACAACATTAAAATGCTCTGATAATAATTTTATTCTGATTCAGTGGTAATTAATAAAAAAGTCAAGTTTATGACGATCGATTGGCGCAGTTGGCAGTGATCCTATCTGCTGTGCAAAAGGTCCCAGGTTCGATTGCCGGTCGGACATTAATTTGCTTAAAGACAAATGTTTGTTCGGGGCCGGGTGTGTGTGTCTCTGGACCCTCAACACAGAGAATCCTAGTGTGGCCCAATGAGTGTGAAGTTAATATGTTCAAGCTGCTTTCGTGTAATATATCATTTTTGTATAGTATATGTCCGTTTTTATATTGCTACCATCGATATCTTAATTAAGAATTAAATCTACTATTTCAAATTGAATTTAATTTAATTGAATTAGGTACCGCGCACATTTTTTTGTAATTTAAATTACTCTTTATCATTCCACTGCCCTGATAATGTTCAGTGACAAGGCGACGTTTTAATTGATCTTTTAAAATTGTCAATTGGTTTCAATTAATGATTGCATATATTTTGTGCAGGTAGTTGCACATAATTTATCAAAGGTTAAGGTACTTAGATAACGTTTGGTGGTTCGTTTTTAGTGTGTGATACAAGTTTCTGCGATTCGCTTCGGGAATTGTACAATTTTTCAGTATCAACTACTAATTAAATTATGACATACCATTAGCCTCTCCACACTGCGGGTATAGGCCTCTCCCAATCGACATTATCCGTGATTTTGTCATACCCCTAGGGATTTCGTCCGCGAGGCCGTAGAGTGTCGGCTGGCTTTAGAATAGAACCACCCGATGTCTTCTCGTGAGTGTCGTAGAGGGCCATACATCATGCTTAAGACAATGTACATGGGGAGGTCCACAGTGGACGATGAAAGGGCTGGTTACTGTTGAGGTTTATTTTGTATTCTAGATCAAATATGGGTCTGGACAAATGGACAGTCTACATTTTAAATATTTCTTGATCTATGCCAACAGGAATCCTTTTACTTACCCGCATTCATTATTCAATTTCAATTACGTGCACCTTGAAGTAAAAGTATGTGAGAAGAGAATGCCATGACGATTTTTAATAGGTGCGTAAGAGACACGTATACAAACAAATCGTAGGGCCGTAAACGGACCACATGTCGTCGTATGACAGATGGCGGCGACCGCGAAGTTGCAGGTTGATTTATTTGTAAAAACCTATCAATTTTGCCATTGTTTCCAATACTAAGACGTATGTTATTCATAGAAAGCCATTAAGTGGGTATAGGTACATGATTAACAAAGATAGTAAAAGATAAAAGATAGTAAAGATTGCTTCAGGCACATTATTTGATACAGAGTTAGTGGTTATCTTGTCACTTCATCTCCTCTAATACTTTCAGTTTCCTGTTAAATTTTGGTGTATGTAGCATATTACGTATATTTATGCGTGTATGTACAATACATATTTTTCAATTTAGTGTAGTTATGTATTTTTTCAGAGGAGGAGAGTGTACAGTGCATTTCCACAGCCGCTGGGGCACTCGACTGGCCACGTTAACCCTCTCTCATAGAAGACTACTTTGAAATGTAGGTACTGTATTTCCCACTTTATCTTATCCCATTCCCATTCTATCCTATTTCTACCCATTTTTCCAGCCCATTCTCCAAATTAATTCCTATATCTCTAAAAGTAGGCAGCGCATCTGGGGGTGTGCCAGTGTTTGTCATTCTGGACTGATGATGGCATGTATCGCGGATGTCTATGGACGACAGTATCCACTTACCATCAGGTGGACTGTGTGCTCGGCTGCCATCTTTTTTCCATAAAGAAATTTATGTATGTGTATGTATATATTTATGTGTATGTGTATTACTTTACATTATTTTTTATTTTACAGTCTATTTTATAATTCAAATTGCATTCGGCGGTAATTTTTTCGTATAATCGACTAATTCGTAGTTGACTGGTAGAAAATGTCTAGTGGGATTAAGTCCGTGTTTTGTACATATCATTGTGCAATGAACTTTAAATCAGTAAATAAATAACGTGGATGTACAATATTGATAATAATATGAGCCGCATGTAGTTCATTAGGACTGTGAACGAGTTCGAAAAACCATTGTCATAAAACATCTAAAATTCTTCAAAGCTATGAATTTCAAGTTAAGTGTTTGCCGGCATTTAATTAAATGCCAGCAAACACTTAACTTAAATGTCGGCAAACACTTAACTTGGTGAGTCAGCTTTAAAAATATTTTAACAATTTCACTGAATATTCGCATTAGGACTCCATACTGTCAATTTGAAATAAATTTTGTTATTAAAAGGTTATCGTCGTTTACGGCAATGATTATGGATTCTCGAAATAACGAGCGATCAAATATAAAACGGTTGAGTTGGCGTGGTATGTGAGGAATTTTTTCACGATTGTATTGGGGCACACCGGGAGCGAAATTGCCGCATAAACCGCAACGGTTGCATACTTTCTACCCACATTATATTTCTCCAAACTCTTTTTCATAATTAGTGAAAATGAACTACTGTTTTGCTTAGTCTTTAGACATTTAACTAATTTAACTTTATTGCGACACCACAGTATACAATAAGAACAAACAAATTACATATAAGAATAAGAAAAAAGAATGAACACAACCTACAGAAACAGAATGAAAATATTTATTCTACAGTTAAGATGTGCATTCCGATGTCAGAACTCAGCAAAATAGGCCGCGGACGAACCTCAGCGCTTGTATTTAGTGAAGCCATTGAAACACGGATAATGATAAAATTGAGTAAAATAAATATTTCTTATGCTTCTGCGTTCATTTTATATATTTCTGCGCCCATTTTATATGCCTCTGCATCCATTTTATATATTTCTGCGCCCATTTCATATGCTTCCGCGTCCATTTTATATATTTCTGCATCCATTGATAGTTTTCTTATCGACCTTACTTGTTGCTGTGTTCATTTACTTGTTTCGGGACTCATTTCACACATATTTATGTTTCAATTTATTTATTTCCGCGTTTATTCATTTGTTTCTGCGTCCACTTACTTTTAGATTTGAGCATCTATTAGATTTAGATTTTAGAATTTTGCAAGGTCGGCGACGTACCCGCATACCTCCAAGTGTTGCAGATATCCTTGGGCGACGGTAACCATTTACCATCACGTGGGCCGCTTGCTCGACCGCCTATTTTTCTATATAAAAAAAAAACTCATTTCTGCAATCATATGCTTCTCCCAATTTTTTGCATTGTTTCCTCCGCTTGGCACGTCCCTGTAGTCTGTCTCTGTCTAAAATAATTGACATCCTAGAAGTTTCGGACTTGCTTGAACATTACAGTTGCTAGAACATTAACATTGTTCATTAGAGATTAATTGACCGACATTAATCAGAATGGAACCAATCCAAGGTCATACTTTTTCATAATAAATTTTCGTTTGACAAAAATCTTAAATAGTTATATTTTATTCAATTAAAACGTTTTTTAAACTTGAATTAAGACCTTGCAAATAATATATTGCACTTTATCATAAATATTTTATTTTTATATTTGTTTTATATTTTGCAAAATGCTCCAGCATCTTAAAACTACGCGAATGTGGGTTGGATCGATACTTAATCTAATCAGTCAACTAACGGTTCTTTTGCTCGTAATGTCACAGTTTTCTCTTCATAAATTAATTTCTTCTCCTCCTATAATTTTTCTTCTTCTCACTATACCACCAGCGTAAACGCATATCGGTGACACCGCCGAACCCCCATGGGGCATTAGCATAAACATTCAACTAATTAAACACAAAGTATACATGTTTACTACTCCACTTATGTATTCAAACTCTATACATTTTCTCTTTTGTAGACCTATCTTTTTATACATTGCTTTCTCTTCTGTAAACCTTTTTGTACCAAATATAGGTCTACTTAGCTATAAGCAATAAGCAGGTACTTTTCTTTGGGTAATAATTTTGATACTTAGAAACATTAAATACACTGTTTTGAGCAAATCTTAAGCAGAGAAACTTTTAAGCGTAGATAAGTAGACGAGTACGAGTTATGTTTATAGGCACCCTTATGCTATTTGATTAGAGACTAGTTTCAAAACACTCTACGCCAATTACGATCTTAGTAATGTATATTTGTTTAGTTTAAACGGTCGTCTGAATTTGAATTTTGAATAAAAAATGCACAAATTATAAAAAAAAATTTTTTTTATCAATTTCCTATTTTAACATGTAGACATTATGAAGTAATTTGAAACAGAGATTATAAGCGCGGTATTTTTTTCCATTGGAATTTATTCTCATATTTTTGTCCTCTTTGTTTTTCTTTTCCTACGGATCAGAAACGTACAAAAAATATACCAGTAGTCAAATATAAACCTCCTTTAATGCTTACAATATTAAGTCCGGGTGTTAGATCTAAAAATAACCCCCCTTTCGAGCGGTATTTTCGAAGAATGCGGACTAGCAATAAGCGCTCGCGACACTTGTCGAATACCAAATAGGGGATGCTTTAATAACCCCCCCCCCCCCAACCCTCTCTACACCGTGATAAGAATTTCTCTACGAGTTTTTTTTTTACAACAATCGTTATCGTAGTTTTGTAGACGAACGGGCGCTATTGTTTTCGGTTGGACATATTGGCGGGACAAATTCGAAAACTTGACGAAATACAGCAAATAACAGGACGGTCGGTCTGATATAAGAGGGGAGACTTTTGCCCAACATTGGAGCACAACTTCCGACTAAGAGAAAAAAAATGTACATACCTATAGTAGGTATCAGTCAATTGAGTCTTCACACAAATAAAAACTCCTTTGCAGTTCATTAGCAACTTATTCAATAAGCGGTTAAGTAGCGCCAACCGCAAATATAACGATGTACAACAAACCTATTCATTCAGTTAGATCAACGAATATGTACTTTAAAAATCACCACAATAACTCGTTTACGAACGCAAAAAAGTTTCCAGTTTGGCGTCTCACATCGCGCTATTGGGTACGTATCATTCAATTATTAATTATTCAGATTGTCATTCCATTAATTATCTTAACATAGACCGATTCTATTTTCTACCTAATTGTATAAACATTGCATCTCATCAAAACATCTGGAATTTGCAGGACACCCAATGAAAGAAGAGTATTATTGAAAGCATAAAAAAAGCGGAAATAGGATGTATACCATATACGAGTACAAATGCTTCAACAATATTAAATAGTAGGGCGCTTGGTACTAAGAATCAATATCAGCCATAACGTCTTTCTATCCCAGGACATAGATCAGGGCGATATATACATATATCAGAGCACAGATTTCCGAGAGGATTTCGGGTCATAGTCCACGGAACAGGCTCTGAACGGAAATTTTGCATTGATATATTTCTATGCAAATATGCTAAGACTTGCATTTTGAATACCTAGTGGCAGCAAAAACGTTTAAATTTGTATTACATAATAATCAGAAACAAGATACCCCATAATCTCCAGATACCCTCAAGATACCCTCAATATTGATTCCTTGACTAAATCAGACATATTCCATTATTTTAATTCCTTAACGGAATTAGAACTTAGAAAATTAGTTGCATTATATGGAAATGCTGTACACCGTCATTGAAAAGTTTTAGGACCACTTAAAACAACCATAATTTTTTTCCCAAAAATAATTTTTATTGAAACCAAAGTCAGAAATGTTCAAAAACAATGAATTTTTTCGATTTTAATCACTTTCGCTCGATATGACCACCTTTTGCCTTGACAATTTCCTTCAAACGGTCTGTGAACGAGTTGCATGCGGCACGAACGTGATCTTCCGGTATTTTGGCCCATTCTCGAACAATGGCTTTCTTGAATGCATCCATACTATGGTATTTTTTTGCGCCGACCTTGGTCTCCAAAATGGACCAGAGACAATAATCTAGCGGGTTTGCATCGGGAGATTTGGATGGCCATTCAGTGTGCGAAATGAAGTTCGGAACGTTGTTTTTTAACCATTCTTGGTTCACAAGCGCTTTATGTGCCGGTGCCGAGTCTTGTTGAAACGTCCACGGTCTCAAACCGAATTGTTTACGTGCCCACGGCTTCAGAGCAGCTTCCAGGACTTTTTCCCGATAGTATGTCGCATTCACTTTGACGCCAGGGTCGATGAAAACGATTGGAGTGCGCCCATTTTCGGTTACAGCTGCCCAGACCATAATTTGTGGTGGATGTTGGTTTCTGCCGACCGTACGATGATCCAAATTTTCACTCGACCTCTCTTTTAGCCATACACGATCATTTTGTTTGTTCAAATATTGTTCCAATGGGAAATTTTTCTCATCGGAGAACACAATGTTCGGAATTTCACCACTTGCGTGCCGACGAAGCAACAACTTTGATCGGTCCAGTCTAACTTTTTTTTGCTTTGCAGTGAGTTCATGCACTTTTTGGCACTTGTACGGCTTGAGTCCAAGGTCGTTTTTCAGCATACGGTTCATTGATTCGGTTGATACATGCAATTCTTTTGCCAGTTCATTTGCACTTCGGCGCGGATTTCGACGAATTCGTTCTCTCACTTTCTTGACCGTAGATTTTGTTGTTGCACTTTTTGGACGGCCACTTCTTGGTTTGTCGTTCACGCTACCGGTCTCATTCCATCGTTTTATGGTGCGACACACGAAGGATTTGTGGATTTTGAGGTGTTTTAGGTCGCGAACAATTTGCATTGTTGATTTTTTGCCCAAATAAAGAGCAATTACCGCATTACGCTTCATTTCCATGATGTAAAACTTTTTTTCTATAAATCGCGGAACAAAATGCTTTCGTACGCTTGTAAACAATAGACTGAAGTGTCATTAGGCTAAATTTGACAGTTGTGGTACGAGCGGTTTGAAAATGACAGCAGTCTGAAGTTGGTCCTAAAACTTTTCAATGACGGTGTAGTCAATCGAACGTTTTACTTATATTGTATCTCCACCGCTGGATATAGGCCTCTCTTAAGAACCGTCGCCACATACGGTCTTCAGGTCTTCTCATCCAGCAACTGCCAGCGACTTTGGCGTTCTTTGGGTCCTCTCAAAAAATAACAAGGCTGTTATGTATCTACGCTTCTATGAAACATACTTCATTATAGTGGGAGTGAAACAGAGCAGAGTGAAATTTGACCCGTATATTTCGCCGGCTAGCGTATTTAAATTTAGACAAAATGCAGTGAAAACTCCGCTGATGTTATTCTGTACGTGTTATTTCACGTTGCATATATCTATAGATAAATTTCTGTTACCACTTTTAAATTTAATTTTGCTTTCTATTTTATCTCATTTCCAGTATTCTCTCGTGGGATCCTGATTTGTAAATTTGAATATTTTTTCAAATATGCAAATCTGTCTCGCATAGTGTTGGTTCATAGTCGACGAGCAATTTATGCGAACCGACGAGTACCGCCAACAAAGTTGACTAATTATTATTATTTTTTACGAGACTAAAAAAATATATTCGACATTCCTATCCCATACAAATGGTACATTGGTATAGTAATGACATTCCTATACTTTCCTATCCCACCCCACCCCCTCCTATCCCAATGAGTAAAGAGTATAGTGGTACAAAGAAACTCTGTACTCCCCATTCCACTCCATTCCCATCCCAAGAAATGGGAAGTGTAATAGGATGAGAAAAACTCGTCGTCCCGTTATACTTCCTATCTTTCATCCTCGCATTCTTTTCCATATCTAACTCCTAAATTTGCAATGGCAGATGACCATGAATGTGCCAACGTTTGTTATTCCGCACTCACGTTGGCATGAATTATGGATCTGAATAGCTCAATACACCGGCTGGACTATCTGCTGGTTTGCTGCCTCCTATCCATAAAAAAATCGTAAAAGACATATCCATGATTGTTTTACGTCTGTGTAAAATAGGGACGATCTCTTAAAAAACTCGTTAACCAATAAATTTCGAATAAACCTATCCCAGACAGTTCCTCACTGTCCGTTGCCCGGGAAAGACGAAAGGGCGCCGAGCTTAGCTCGGTACAAATGCACCGGGAAGGACGAGACGGCGCGCAAAGAATAACGCAGGGGATAGATGCGATAGTTCATATATTTATTTATGTCCTACCTATTTACTGTAAATTGGCACTGCATGAAGTCCAGATATTTCATAAAGAACAGTCAGATAGCGCAATAAAGCATGGGATTACACATGGTATCACGCAGTTTTATTGCCTTGTTTCATTTTTATTTTCCTATTTTTTGTTTGCTGTCGTCGTCTATGTATGTTTAAGACATCATAGAATTAGAAATTGTTATATATGCGATCACTTGTTGAATCTAATAGCCTTTTTTTTTCTTTTTCTTCAGAAAGAAGGTGGCAGACCAGCAGACAGTCCACCTGGTACTATGTGGATACTGTCGTCCTGCGATATCCGCGATACATGCTAACATCAGTGAAGAATGAAGAACGTTGGCACGTCCCCCGGATGCGCTGCCTATCTTTGGAAATTTGTGAATGGATTTGAAGGGTTGGGACAATGGGGAGGGATAGGATAGCATGGAACGGGAATGGAATCTGGCGTATCTCACTAGCTACCGAAACATGTATATACATTAGGGGAATAGAATACAGTGCGAAATACTGTACATTTTACGGTAGTCTTCTGTGAGAGAGGGGTAACTCGGCCAGTCGAGTTAGTTAGCGGCTGTGAGACTGCAAGGTGCACCCTTCCAATCCCAAAATTTCTATGTATATTGCATCTTCTTTTTGTGGTGCTTCTCGAATTAGGTGCCCTGTCTCTCGCGAGGGGAAACAGTTTGGAGGCATTCGCGATGCCAGTCCACTCCCGTATGTTACGCAGTTATAACGTTCCTGCGACCAAGACGCCTCTTTCCGGCAATCTTGCCCATCATAATCAGTAGAATCAGTATTTTTTATGCCTTAGCACGGGACCTAGATACGCAACTTTTCTGCCCTTGACGGTGTACAAGAAGTCGCGTTTCCAACTGACTCGTAGTGGGACTTCCTCATTAGTGACCTTCTGCGCCCAACTGATGGTCAGCGTACCTCTGTACACCTACATTTCAATGCCTCTATACGGTTACTGAGTTTCATTGTCCAGGACTCCCATCCATACAGACGGATGGGACAGATATATGTATTAAACCTGGTTCGAGCAATTTTAATCCCACATTGTTGGAATTTTAGAATCCGTATTCATTCATGTGCCTGACAACTATTCTCGAGTTTGTCATCGAGCTCTATTTGGTGTGCCTGGATGTAGGACTACGTCGGCGAGACAAGCCCCTCTCTCGCGGGCCCTATGTCTGCTCAATGCTCTTATGCATAAATACCCAGATTTGGACTTGTTTCACTGCACCTTGCAAGCGTTTCGCAGGGCGGCAGTGGATATTCATTACTGATTGCGTTTGCATTGACGTAGTTTTTATTGTACTCTGTTAGCATAAGTAAAATTTGTAAGGGGCCCCGAGAAGCCGCATTGAGGGGAACAATGTAAAGACTACTCAGGTAAATAAATAAATAACACTGGAGATCCGTCACCACCAGTTTTTTTCGGATTGGCTAAATTCTTGTGGCACTAATGGCCTTTCAAGAGTCACCGGACATATATGGTTTAGGATGAGCGCAGAAGTCGCTCAGCCAGGAGCAAAAAGTGTGTGCAGTAATGAGCCTGACAGAAGGAACGGATCTCGGTTTAAGGCGTTGCTTTGAGAGGGTACCGCGGGATTGCGAATCGGAGAGAAGCGCCCAGGTACGTGCCGATACCTGGTAAAAGTGTTGGGTGAAGGCCGGTGTGTGTTCATTCACGATGTAGCGAGAGGGACGTCCTCGTTTCCGCCGGCGGGGACGGTGTATATGTGTAGCCAGTGAGTGTAGTGTAAGAACCGCATTAGCAGCAGTAATTGGGTCGTTGGGGTCGTCTAGGACGTGCTGAGGACGACGATAACGGAGCATTCCTATCGGGGACACAGGTTAGGCTGGTAACTAGGTTCACGTATTTGACGATGGAGGGAATTTCCAAGTCCTTGTGGAGGTCGACATTGCGAGAGTACCATGGGGCAGCTACAGCCTTACGCACCAATCTATTTTGGAGGGTTTGGAGTATTTTAATGTTGGCCCTGCATGTGCAAAGACAACGCTAGCGAAGGTCATTATGGACATATGCAAGTTTTGTACAATGTCAGCTTATTTATAAGCGACATTTTACTTCTTCAGCCTACGGGAGGATTGAGGCGACCGAGTACAAAGGTTCCAATAGATTTTATGTTCTCGGAAAATCAGTCGATGGTCCAGAGCAGTGATTCCCAAACTTATTTCGATTATGGACCCCTTACCATAACAAAACTTAACTATGAACCCCCAAGTGAATGAACTTTTATGATATAAAATAAATGCTACTAAAAATACTTTATTCTGTCCTCTCTGATGAGACAATGCACGTAGGACAATTGCACCGAGAT
Organism: Sesia apiformis; assembly: GCA_914767545.1. Lineage (NCBI taxonomy): Eukaryota > Metazoa > Arthropoda > Insecta > Lepidoptera > Sesiidae > Sesia > Sesia apiformis. The sequence continues at coordinate 16,683,074 of OU611959.1, forward strand.
ATTTGTTTTTTCTAGCCCAAGGGATAGTTTGAGCGATCGGGTATGTAGTATATCGGGAATGGGCCGTCTCCACCAGTGTTATTGGATACGGTATATGTATATTGCATAGGGTTGTATAAAAAAAAGTCTCAACTAATTCTAACACCGAGGATTCTCTATTTATCCAGTCGCTTCTGTAACGTTGTTAGGTAATCTATGATAAGGGCCGTAGGGCGTTAGGGCCAGGGCGCAGACAGGACGCGGGAGGTGCGATGAAGGGCACAGCCTGACTGATTTAGTTATTATTCAAACAAACGTTTGCAAGCAGAGCACGGCGGTAGACGGATCAGTGAGAGTGGCTGGACATTCTTCGCCTCGGTCAACTTTATGATGAAAATTCTTTGCTAGGCAGCTTTTTAACTTTATGATATTATTCGATATTCTAGATTTTTATTTATTGGAAAAAGGCGGCAGATGAGCATGCAATCCACCTGGTGGTAAGTGAATACATCCCCCATGGACGAATAATGCATGCCAACATCTGTCCACAATGACACGCCATGATCATGACACAATGACACAATGATCCACAATGGTACGCCGCCGCGCTCCCGGTGCGCTGCCTATCTTTAAAGATAGGCTTATAAGAAAGGCTTTGGAGAAAGGTCTGGGAAAAAGGGGAGGGATGGGATGGGATGTATTTTTTGACTATTGACATATTATAATTAATATATGATTGGTACGTATTTATTTAAAATGTGAAATGTAATAATAACTTTATTTTATAATTATAATTTTTATCAATGTAATTTCTATTAATGTCCCTTTTTATAAATTTGCACGACAATTCTGGCGAATGTGACGATCCTGTATTTCATTATCATCTATTGTTTACTCACATTTCAAATAAATGGTTTGATTTCGGATTCGCCCTGGCTGTTCATAGAAGGGATATAACTTTAAGAGGTCAGTCTCCTTTGTCTGTTCTGCTGTTTATATACTACAGGTATACATGTTTTTTACAAGCTTTTATTTAACTTCACCTGTTAGTATGTTTGGGACAAATCTTGCAAGCCAAATTTGAACCAATTCCTCTAAACTGATGACTTTGAAATTCTGCATGTTTGTTCAGTTCTGATGACAATACACTAAAATGATAGAAATAACCTGATGCTGTAGCCAGGATTGTCTCCTCACAAGGACACTCCTCAACGGTTTGTAGCACGGACACGAAACTTTGCATATATGTTTAATTTTGATAGCTAAATATGATCTTCACCATGAACTGATGCTGCAGCCAGGATTGTCTCCTCATGAGGGCACTCCTCAAAGATTAGTAGCAGAGATATGTAACTTTGCATGCAGGTTTAATTTTGATAGCTAAACATGATTTACACCATGAACCGATGCTGCAGCCAGGACTGTCACCTCATGAGGGCACTCCTCAACGGTTAGTAGCATGCACATGAAACTTTGTAAAACAAAACATGACTTTCTACCGTAATGATGCGTTACTTGAAATGGACAGATTGTAATAACTAAAAATGGATAACTAAAAAGGTGTAAATAAAATAAATAAGTAATGTTGTATATATGTATATAATAATAAAATAGATAATTGTGTTTGTAAAATGTGTGTAACTATTGTATTGCCGTGTCATATTAAGACATAATAATATAAATCGCACAATTACTCTGTTAATATTTGAATTACCTATGTCACTATCACAGTCGCAACTCTCAAGTATTAGCTACATACTCCTGTTGTCTATGTTATTTTCTATATATCTAAATTTACCTTCTACAAAGTGGGTTACTATGTGAGCGTTATTATTTAGGTCAAAGGCTACTGAGTAGCCGTGCAATCACCTCGCTCTAACTCGGGCGTTCTCGAGTGCCCTACAGTATACAGCCCATTTCATAATAACTTGCTACAACTTTAACAAGACATCTCTTATCGGAGTCGGTGAGACTTAGGAAATGGAAATTATTTACATTTAAAATAAATATTTTAATATGAAAAAAATCTATAAAACATAATAATGTTAAAATTTTAATTTTCAGCAATATTTATTGGAGTAAATCTAACTTTACGCGCAACATTTTTTTAGGATTAGCAGGAATACCTCGTCGATACTCAGATTATTTTGATTTATATTTTTCATGAAGGAAACTTCATTTATTAATTTATACTGTTATTATTAATTTAATTTATTACTTATTAATTTAATTTAATTTAAACAAAATAACTTTAATAATAATTAATTTAATCACTCATAAAATTAAAAAATTGGTAAAAATAACTTTTCCTGCCTTTTTTTATAATGAAGTAGGCGGAAGAGCAAGCGGTCCCACGTGATGGTAAATGTTATCGCCGCCCATGGACACTTGCAATACCAGGGGTTATGCGGGTGCGTCGCCGACCTTGCAAAATCCAATTCCCAGCTTTCTTGAAGAACCCCAGAACAGCTTAATGAAAAGACCTCTTCCACAGCCTACGGGTTCGCGGTATAATATGATTTTTGGACCGAACACTACGCGACACCTCCGTATCGAGGAAATGCGGATGGACCGCACTTCTGTGACGGGAGGTGCGGGTGTAAAAACCCGAGGCATTGACATTATATTGGCTACCCTGCATTCTCGCATGATGTCGCCCTAAACGTACCTATATCTTTAATTGGCAATTTTATTCCATATTTTAGAATACTGTCGAACTTTCGATCTCATTAAATTATTTTATTCAATATGAATTTAACGAAGATAATGTCAAAAATATGCCAAAATTGGGGCCATTTTGACATTGAACTTTATTTTTGAAAGGCCCTTACTGTAGCCATATTATTATTATCATATCAAACATCTATTCGTTCTTGTATGACTTGTGTTTGGCCTTTATTTCCCGCTTAAATTAAGTTTTTGTTATCGATAGAACAACGGGCCACATCTAACAGGACTATTATTTATAAACAATGCGAATTATCGAAATGATTACATTGTAAGAATAACAATAAATTTAATTAAGAGCCTTTATGCTCCATTGTGGACTCGATTGGGATCGCACTGAACCCACCAGGTACTTAATCTGTGAGAAAATCACTCGTAATGCTCGATTTATTGGAGTAGCACCAGGCACCTATGCCTGGTGCTACTCCGCACTTTAGACCCCATAAATTTATATACAGCATGTGTCGGAATTTTCCCGAATTCTGAAACGAGATTCGATTCATGGCTCTGAGAGTTCATTGACAAGAAAATTTTACAACTCGTATATTCGCATTTTTTTTTGTTTTTACAAAATTTTTCATATAAAACATCCGTATTGGTTGGAAAGAATGGCACGGATCACTCTATACTTAAGATGACGTATACGATGACTTTATACGTCTAGAAATTGTATAATATCAAGATTCTGTATCATAAATAACCCAGTCAAAAGCCGTTGACCTCTCACAGCTTGGCACAATCACTGCGTATGTTACACCACATACATCTTTATAATTATAAAATCTGTCACAACCTCTAATAGGCGCTCTCTTCTATTACTCGTCATTTCGCGCCAAAAAAATTTGTTAGTAAACAAACGAGTTGGCACAGCTTGGCACCCTGTCAAGCGTTGATCCGTCCAGACGGTCATCGAACCTACACCTGGTGGTAAGCAAATGAATCGTTGCAACTAACTAGACGTACGGTACCGATCCCTTTGTTGTCTGGGACTAAATATCGTTTTACTCTGGTATCTCGATTGTTTGAGATCTCGAATCGAATTGACCAAAATTTTGTGATTATTTTCTGGGAGTAGTAATTCGAGGGTTTGACACTCAACTACGATTATTCGAGTTATCTTTTTATACGTCTTTTGATACTCCTTATTAGGATTGTATAATCTGTGCCTTAGCGAACATTCTAAAGGTGTTTCTAGTTTGTATCATTAATCATTATGAATACAAATTCGAAAGCCCTAGATGTATCTAAGGTGAACCGACAACTTGAAGTGTCTGGATGAGAGGAGTCGTGTGTGGTGACGAGCCTTGGGAGAGGCCGATATCCGGCAATGGACAGCTGATGGTATATTATGGTATCTTTAGATAGATTCCTTGGAGTTGAATAATAGTTGTGCCTTGCTTGAACCATGAACTAGGTTAAACCCATGCTACGCGGTTCAGGCTTCCATCGCATTTGATACATCAAGGTTACATTATAATTATAAATAATTTAAAGAAAATCTAAGTAATAAAGAGTAATGCATTTGTATCAACACTTTTTTTTCTTTCTTTTGTTTATTATTATAAAATTAACACTCAGTTGTACATAAAATATTACAAAGTATTTTACAACATCTGTCAATTAAGGATTTACATTGTGATACACTATATTGTACACCAAATACATACAGAGAAATACAAAGTACAAGCCTTATCGATAAAGCGATTTCTTCCAGGCAACTTTTGGGTGGTAAGGAGGAGTCATATTAATTCATTATAAATATCAATTAGTTCATATTAATTATGAACTAAGAACTTTATGAACTATGAGGTGATATAAACTATGTTATATATCAAATATAACAGTGCTAGTTTGGATGTGCGCGCCCGTGTGAATGCATTTACGGGTGAACTTGGAATAGCGCATTGGAATTCCTGGAGTCACTTTGGTGTCACCATTAATAGGTGAAATTTAAAAAAAAAAACTTTGAAAATGCGCAAATGCAATGGATGTCAATATTCTACAAATTCTGCTTAAACGAAAGGGACAGCTGCAGGAATACCTGATTCACAGTGTTTGATAAATAAAGCCCAAGGTCGCTTGACGGTTCGCATTCACCTTGCACCTGCTTTTGCATTTACCCCACACACACATGCAAGACGCCGGACGCTTCTCCAGCATAGAAACTACTACAGTGTCCCCTCTGTTTCTTATTCTACAAGACATACAACAATAAGGGAGACGGGACTTTTTGGCGGGAACTCGAGGGGTGGCGTTTAGTTTTTATTTGATTATTGTAAAAATTGTGTATTAGGCGTTTTGTTGTTTAATAGTGATGGTTTATTAAACTTCAGTGTTTTTCGTGCGTGGTGTTTGTGATAATCAAATAGAAGCGTGCGATTGCGTTTTTCGTGTGCTTCCGAGGAATTCACTTATGTCCTCAGTACCTAAACCTACTACAGTTTACTGAGCGACTCCTGACTTACTCGGACCGGATTGGACATTGACAGGATACGTTTCAGACTTTAAAATTGTAATAAACAATTTGAATCTTGACACTGGCAGAATGAGCTGACTGCACCATTGCCATAAAAAAAACGAGAAACGTAGTGTGTGACGCCTTCCGGTTAGGCTTTAAGGAAGCTGCCGATAGTGGCTGCATGAGAAGTCGTTTATGGTGATGGGCCATGCGAGAGCCTTATATCCAACATTAAAGAACACGGAGTGATGACTCTTTATACATGCAGTAGCTATATTTTTCTCTTCATTTGTATCACTATAATCGTATTCCGGTGTTCACACATTGCTTCATATTGTAATCACGGAATGTTTATGGTTAATTTCGTGATATTCGACCCATATTGTCAAACTGGTCCCTACCCGAGTATAAACTTCACACTAAACCAGTGTCAAATACAGTAAAAAATCAGGTTGTTGAACTGATGGTATTAAAACATCACAAAAGCACTGACGTATTCCAAAATATTAAAAAGCATCATACTATAATATCAGCTTGTGTCTCTCCACTGCCGGCTATAGGTTCCTCTCAAGGCTCGCTACCGTAGACGATCTTCCACTCGTCTTGTCGGACTACTACCGGTGAACTTCTTCAAGTGATCGGTCCACCTGCCCGCACAGGAAATAAAACCACACGCACAAGAAAAACATACTTGGTTGTGTATTTTCGACATGGATTTCAAAATGTAATCTCAATATCTCGACTGGATTGAATATCGCAATCGATAGTAATTTAAGGTGTGATTTTGTTCGGAACACACAGAATTTGTCCTTGTCTTCTCTCGTCGAGACTTGTCGAGATTGCCACGTTGTTTTATTATGGATTCGTGAGAAAACCGCAGAATTTCTACGAGGATTTATTCCAACATGAATGTTCCAACATTCATGTTGGAACATTTATTATTTTACAGTGAAAAATCCGTGTGTAGCTTGAGTTTAGTTGGCACTTCATTCACCTTTCGACCAATTTTTGAGATTGTCTCAAAAAAAAAACTTTAGTTATTTGGAAAACTGTGTTTGTCTTTTATAAGTAATATAGTGTTGAAGATTTAATTTTTTGGTTGCATTCCTTTGATGTGTCCTACATGTATACCTTACCATCAGCCAATGTTTCTCCACTGTTGGAAATATCCCGAGGCTCACCATCAAATACAATTTTTCACTCGCCTCGGGCTGATATCTGCTGCATCTGTAAAACAGCCTATGAAAACGTAGTGTATGATGCCCTCTGGCTATGTGGACTGACGACTTGAAAAAAACTGCCGATAGTGGGTGGATGAGAAGATCAGAAGACCGTGTGTGGTGGCGGCTCTTAGGAGAGGCCTTTATCAGCAATGGAGAGACATGTAACATGTACATAACATGAGATATGTACAGTACTGTAGGAGCAACAGGAGATTAAAAAGTTCCCTTTCGTGGAAATGTTCAATGATATCATTAAAAATATAATAATAATATAATTTAATTGTAATCATAGGTACATAAATACAAAGGTATTAAGTCAATTAGATTTACTATTATTTATTCAAAGGGTGTACAAATGTTAAGTTATTAAGCAGTTATTGAAATTACATATCCACTAAATTGATAAGCAAAATAATAATTTAAAAAAAAATGGGTAAAATAGTCAGTGATGGATTACAAATTATAAAGAATAATATCCTCAGCTTAATGTCAGATAGTTACAATGTCAAATAATTATAATTGTCAGATAAAATAATTATAACGATAATGTACAAAAAACACTAAAATGTCCAATATGTCACTGAGAAAAACATTTATACTAAAATAGCACTTATGAAGAAGCCATTTAAATAAATGTTTTTTGAATAAATTAATGTTTAATTCTTTGAATTTGTCAATTAATTTGTTATAGAGACGAATAGCCATACAATAAGAGTTCTTTCGGAAAAGAGCAAGCCTTTGTTTGGGTACACACAAATTATTTGTCCTCGCTTGTTTGTTACTTAGTTTTGTCAACAATAATTGTTTATATTTTAAGTAAATACAGACATATGCAGTATATACAGACATGGTAGCGGTCATTACTAACTATCCCCTCCACAGGATATAGCGAATTATACAGACTTGCCATCACACGCGATCATGCTACAGCAAATTTAAGTCTTTACACAATCATTCGCTAAAGAATAATCAGGCACATTTTCTTATTTAAAATGGGATCTTAAAAAAATCTTTAAAATTAAATAATAAATGATTATATATTTTGAAGCACCAACCAAATTCCAGTTTTTTATTGTCTATTACGCGTTGGTGCGTCGACCTATTTCACAATAAATAAGAGCTATAATAGCATTCAAGTCGTGTCGTCAAGGCCTACCGATTTATAGCTGAATCGTTTCCTCGATCCGGTGCGGCTACTAGAAAGGCGGAGAGGATAGCGAAGCGTGTAAACTCGCTCTGTATTTAAATAGCGGAATGTTAGAATTGGTAGTTATCAGTAGCAGTCAAGTGTAGGGTAAAGAGGTTGAGAATATGTTGCCAAAATTAGGTTTCAAATTCGCTTACCTGAAAAAAAAATAATTGTAACTGATGCTCTCGGTTCCATGTCAGAACACAGAACTTGATACGGCGTTTAAGAAGCAACGTGATCTTAATTGTACGGATAAAGCGTGGCGTGGATCGTCCACGCTTTATTGTATTATATAAATTGTATTAAGTATACCTTTTCAGCAGCACATTTTTATCTCAGTTTACCACTTCCATTTATTTATATAACTACTAACTTCTCTATAATTATTCGGGGCAAACTTTTATATCGATTTACGAGTACTTTTAAACGGGAATATAAAATATTGTAAATTATGTGTGTAGATATTTATTTGTATTTCTATTTTATTAATTTTAAGAAATCAAACAGTTTTACAATAAAAATAATTTTAAATTACATTACCTTACTAAATTACTTATATTTCCAACAATCAACGTTTCTATTGTGCTACCAAAGGAAATAAATGTAATATCACTGTATACAACTAAAGCGTTACAAATAACAATAAATTAAATATGATTTGTAATACCTGCATTACTTATTTGCATACTAGACTCATGCATTCCCTCTACATTCAATAAGATTCATTTTAAACTAATTTATGCAATAATTGGTAGATATTCGTTTCCTTATAACTATAATACATATCTACCTTTTTCGTGGCCATACCGGTACATAGCGAGAATATCTTCGCAGTGGCCGGATTAGGGGCCCGCTCCGCGACCGCCACGGAAAAAACCGCGGGGGTGTACTACAGAATACTACAATATTATGACGGGCGTGTGGACGGAATTTCAAAGAGGTTAGAATTAATCGCATATTGGTTTTTATCTACAGAATAATTTTAGGGGACGACAATACGTTTTTAACGCCTATTCCGAATAAAAAAAAGACCAGGTTTTAGAAGATTTAAGGTCTATTTAAAGGAAATTATTTTAGAGACACTATACTCATTTTTTATTATACATTTTTTTTATAAAGGACTGCCGGTACACCGGCAGTCCTTTATGCAGATCATACGTGCTGCTGAGATACGAAGGTGTCGCGGTGCACCGAGGAAACATCTTTAGCATTCTAGAAACACTCCCAGATGACTTCAGGAAGCCAAAAAACCTCGTAAATATCCCGAAGGAAATGGGGTGGCTAGATAAAGGAGAGGATATGGAGAAAAGATTTGGAAATATGAAGAAAAGAGAATAGATATAATGGGACAAAAAGGTGCACCCTTTGCATTTCCATGTCATCATTCCTCGAGAGAGGGGAAAAGAATGCAGTGTAGGAATTAATTATAATTATAATCAGTTAAGGTGATTGAATTATTCTAATTTAAAATCTACTTGTATGATCCACACCGACAGATTTGGACACTGTATATCATATAGCAATTACAATAAATATAATGAACAGATAACTTCCTGCTACCGATTAAGGCAATTTTGTGCGCGCCATAGCGCCACGCCCACGAGGCGTGCGTCACCAGCCGCGCTACACGAAACGACGCTTTGCTAAAATCAGCGCCAGCGCACGGTTCCGTGCCAAAGCAATAAAATTGTACATAGGTACCTATTGTAAAGTCAGCCGAAGGTTAAAGTTTTACTATCTATATAGTTATCATATTTATCGTACTGGGTATCTGAAAGTAATTGGTTGTTATGAAGAGAATCTGGCAGGCAAGTTGACAGTTCACCTGATGAGAAGTGGATACTGTCGCCCATGGACATCTGTGATTAATAATAACATCAGTCAATAACGACAAACATTGCCACATCCGCATATGCACTGCCTGTCCGTCGCGTCGTCACCGACATCAGCTCTTTCATTATCCACTGGACACGAGCCTATTCAAGCACATTGTCTCGTACATGAAGGATGTAGAGCGCGGTTGGGTGTCGTGTCCAATTTTCTAGAGGTGGTCTAGTCCCCCGGGGCTTGTGGTAGTGAAGCACGACCAAGCAGACACCGGTTCACGTGCTGCTAAGATTCGAAGATGTGGCGGCACATGGGAGAAACATGATCGGCACTCTAGATACACTTCCAAAAGTATTCAGGAAGCCAAAGTAAACTCGGGCGTTTCTGGTAGTAACTAGAACGCCCAGAAAAGCTGAAAATAACAGAAATCCATACTCAGGGCAGCAGGTACGCACAATTGTTAGCGAAGTTAGAGGATTTAGGGATTAAAAAGGAAGGGAACGGTTAAGGGGTTTCTTTTCTTTATCCAATAGGATTCCTTCTTTATCCCCAACAGACAGACAGATGTTTAATATGTAGAGATAAATCTCTCGCCAACTGTACTGTATATACTAGTTTCACTTTCAAGAGTGAAATTGAAGATCACCAAGATATGCCAATTGAAACCCGTATTTTCTATTTTACTATCTACAGCTGTTGAATGTCATTTACTATAAGTAGTAGTATACACACGTCACCACTTTTCACACATGAACGAGAAAGGGCTACATTAGTAACTTCGAACTTCGAAAACATCGATTTCGACATATATATTTTCACGATATGGATGTTTTCTTCAATATAACATATTTATGTGTAATCAGACGTTTAACTATGCTGTCAGAATATAAATTATAAAATCTTTGAGCCACGTGGGTATTGTGATAAATTTACTGCCGCAGCTCAAAGAAGAGAAAGTGGGCCGGCCACAGGTCTGATAGGCAATGGGCTAGAAGAGTGCATGAATAGAGATTAGATCTTTTTTATAGAAAGAAGGCGGCAGACGAGCTCATAGTCAACCTGTCGGTAAGTGGATACTGTCGCCCATAGACATTCGCGATACATGTCAACTTCAGTACAGAGTGACAAACGTTGGCGTTCACGGAAACGGTGACAAACGTTGGATGCACGGCCAACTTTGGCAGATTTAGGAATGGATTTGGGGATAGGAAAATGTGGAGGGATAGTATAGGATGGGATAGGAATGAGCTTTAAGAAGCAACGTGATCTTGGTTGTACGGATAAAGCGTGGCGTGGATCGTCCACGCTTTATTGTATTATATAAATTGTATTAGGTATACCTTTTCAGCAGCACATTTTTATCTTAGCCGAAAACAATTATCGCGATCGTCAGACAGTAACTTTTGATAAGACAGTAACGCGACCTTTGATTTTACGTCATTCTACCCAATTCCCGGGGTGTAAATCTTTCGTTACCGCCAAAATGCTAATAAAAAAAACTATGAGATACGACGGAAGACTCGACTGTATTGCGGCTGTGACGTAGTGAAAACTAACAGTATGGTATCTTTTCATAATCAATCGAATTGTATTATTAAAAACTTGTAACAATATTGTGTACCTATAGTCTGTCTAATAAGTAATAAGTTATTGTACCTGTTAGATTTTTAAAGGAAAAAAATTGCCATGTCGTTGCCATGACGACGAGGTGAGTGCAAGATTATAGAATAAAAATAATTTTGATAATTTGTGTTCTGACTTTTTGGCAGAAACTCGAGAAGTGAAGTTGAGTTCTTGCTTGATTAATTGTAAAAATTGTGTACTTTGGTTTGTGGTTTAATAGTGATAGTCTATTAAACTTCAAAGTATTTTTTGTGCGCAATGTTTGTGATAATTAAATAAAAGCGTGGAATTATATTTTTCGTGTGCTTCCAAGGAGTCCTCTTCTGTCCTCAGTAAACCTACTATAACTTTACTGAGTGACTCCTGACTGCTGACTTTGACGGGACTAGACATTGACAGGATACGTTTTAGATTTTGAAATTGTAAATTACGACGAAAACTTGACACTGGCAGAATGAGTTAATTGCACCATTACCATATATGACACAAAAAAGATATAACATTACTTTTAGATGATAAATTCGTGATTAAACACAATATTTTCCTATGTACTTCCGTATATATTTCTATAAGAACAATATAAGAATATCGTTAAGATTCCCCACTGTGTGTTTTATATCGATTGTGTATGTAATGTGTACATTATAATGGTGTTACAAGCGTGCGGATCAAAAGCGACGCGAGCGAGCCGTGTGGGCGACGGATTTATGCGGGTTAAGGCGAAGACAGTTCATTTTCTAGGTGACCTATTTTGGAAAAATGTGCGCGGTAGGAACTTGTACCGTGTGGTGTCGGCCGTATTTAGAATAGTACCACCTCATCTCTTCCCGTGGATGTTGTAAAAGGCGACTAAGGGATCACAAACCAGCTACCAAAGGCCCTAAGAAACTACAACACCTCTAAAAGAGTGAAGTCGCCAAACCGTATGGGCAGCGTGGTGTTTTAAGGCCATACATTCCTGACGCATATGATAACTTGCACGAGGAGGCCCATGTCCAGCAGTGGATGCTAAAAGGGCTGGTTGCAGGGAACGTGTAGTACTGAACAATTTGAGTATAATTTTTATTCTCTTTCGCTCTCTTTATGCAGATCAATGCCTACCAGCTATGAAGTAGGAAAGTGACTAAACGTGTAACGTAAAGGCTCATTCACATCAAGACATAACCATACCTTATATCTTTCCACTACTGAGTATAGGTCTCACCAAAAGCTCGCCACCGCACATTACCTTCGGTTCTACTCATCCAACCACCACCGGCGAACTCTTTCAAGTCATTGGTCCACCTGGCCAAAGGTTGTACACTGCGTTTGTCTATTTCCTCAACTGTGGAGTAATCGAATACTCGAACTGCGCGTTCATAGTTGGTGTCAAATGGGTTCACAAATATTCTGGTATACCGATTCAGAGATATGTATTTCATATTAGTGTACCCGTTGGGCTAAGTCGCGCATGACTGGTCAAGATATCTTAATTTCCTTTGCCCACGACCCGAAACCCCCAAGTGATTTAGTAAGTGAAGCCTGTACCCTGGGCTCGTGTACAAGCTTGTGTGTTATACGCTGATACAAGTAAAAGTTTCTTTTCTTAATTTTATTTACAAGTGTCCCCTTAACTCTTTCTCCTCGTATCCTCGCGAGGTTATTCTCGTACGTGTCAATGGGCTGGGAAATTCCGCTCGCACCATTCATGGAAATTCATACTTCATACTTTCATATAAAGCCAATGTACATATTTATTTTAGGAAACACAGTTAAACAAGGAATATAATCAAAATATAGGCATTGTTAACAAAAAAATCACACAGAAAAATTTCAACTAAAATTTCATAACATTAGAAACAATCATTTTTAAACTTTATCTTATTTCTCAATGTACGTACGTGTTTCGGTAGTAAGTGAGATATGCCAGAGCCCATTCCCATCCCATCCTTCTCTATTTTTCCAACCCTTCCTCTAAATCCATTCCTACATCTTCAGACAGCGCAGCCGGGGGCGTACCAACGTTTGTCATTGTGTACTGAAGTTGGCATGTACCAGGTATGCTCCTCAGCCGTCTTCTTACTAAAAAAATCTGCCTTCTGATTAAAATTATAAGATGTATTGTTGTTTCAAAATTATTTATTAATAATTGCATTAAGGCGAACTTGCATTTATTTTTAGTAATATGTATTTTTTTTAAGTTAAACGGAATACCTAACTTCGAGCATAAGTCGAGTTTGTTAATGGTGTGGGGTAATTTTTTCTCAGTGCAGTTTTCATAAAATTAAATATGTGGTAAGAATAAAATGTCGTAAGAACATAGATGCAGTAAGAACACAGATGTAGTGAAAACATAGACGTTTTATTTGGAATTATTTAAAAAGTTGACACCGACATAATGTTGAAACTGAACCAACTTGGCTTATTTTTATTATTTCCTTGGTTAATAAATGCGTCCTGAAGTTTGCCTACAAATTTCCTTACATTGGAGGTTAAGTGTCATTTTTCCGAAATTCGAAAGCGACTGCCCTGGTGAAATGCCCTTCCACTTTTCTTTGTATTTCTTCCTACAACTAGTATAGTCCATCTATCGAAATATAAAGACACAAAGACAAAGAACAACACAAACAACAAAGACACAATTAAATATTTGTTCGGAACTTAGCTATTTAGTGCTCGTTTTCCGACACGGAATCCTCGTGGATCATTGTGACGAAATTTGTCTAACAATAGAGAATTGGCGTCAATGGTGTTTCTAAAATAAGTCCAACGACCTTAAATGACAAAATTCTTTACTGTTTTTAAATTAAATCAGCATATATTATTAAATTTCGCGGATGCAAGTTTAATACAAGGCTATCGTCAACTCCTTCGGCACGTGTAAATTTGATAATAGGCCGGCAAAGTTCCAAACGCTTAACATTTTTACTCCAAACGTCACGCCATAAATACCTTAGTATATTTGACAGGGCACTGACGTCTTTACACGATATGGCGTCTTTTCCTGGTAGATCACTCGTAATCATCCAGTAATAATCACCTGTGAAGATAGCACGACCGCTTAAGGGAATTAATATAGAACGTAGATTCCCTTGGTTTTAGGCAATCGACACTAGATAATTGGAAACAGACATCTGTTTTCTGTATGTTTTTCCAAATACCCCCAGTTTATTTATTGGCGAGCAAGAAATGAGATGATTTTGCAATGAAGTCATTAAATATCATCAATTTCTTTTTTCTTTCTAATGCAACTCGTAATACCGACAGGAAAACACACGGTCGCCGTAAATTTGACCGTAAGGAGTGGTCGGAATGAGTACGAACTCCTTATTCCAGGCAGCAGTCTCCCATGGGTGGATAACGAAGTTGATTGCCAGTCTTCGTTAAGAGATGGCACCAGAAAAACAAGAAGATGCTTATTGGCTTCTATAGATTTTATATGACGGTTCTGTACATTGTAACAAGAACATTTACAGCGCTAATTGGCACCGACTACCGGATAGCAGATAACATGCTTTTTAAAGTTACCATCGTAATACAAATCAGTACTTATGTTGTGTTCGGATCAACATAGATCACAAAAGCCTATGGGACTATGTGATCTATGGGACAGGGAGTAAGAAATATACAAGGATCGGAGACTTTCCTTATCAAATTATACGACCTATCAGATAGGATAGTATGACAAGTAAACTGTGATGACTCACTTTCGAGTCGCTTTGGTACATTTCACGGCAGTGACGTGAATAGTAACGTCAGAATGCAGTATTCTCTTCCGTAAAAATATTGTAAAACCGTCTGTCAGTTTTGACCCACGTTGGCCCATATCGCTGACATCTATCGGCGACTGCAATTGCTTAGTCGTCGTGCTGCCGTTACTAAATCTATTCTACACACAATGTTTATTTCTGTTGTATTGTAAAATACAGAGACAAGTATGTTTCTTAAATTGAGATGTAATTAATAAGTATCAGTGTCTAATTATCGTTTTAAAATTTTTCTACGCATCATTTAGTTTGTTTTTATTTTAATGTAAATAGTGGTTGCATTAGGACAGCAGTATTTTTATTTTAATGTAAATAGTGGTTGCATTAGGACAGAAGTATTTTTATTTTAATGTAAATAGTGGTTGCATTAGGACAGAAGTATTTTTATTTTAATGTAAATAGTGGTTGCATTAGGACAGAAGTATTTTTATTTTAATGTAAATAGTGGTTGCATTAGGACAGAAGTATTTTTATTTTAATGTAAATAGTGGTTGCATTAGGACAGCAGTATTTTTATTTTAATGTAAATAGTGGTTGCATTAGGACAGCAGTATTTTTA
This sequence comes from Sesia apiformis, assembly GCA_914767545.1. Taxonomy (NCBI): domain Eukaryota; kingdom Metazoa; phylum Arthropoda; class Insecta; order Lepidoptera; family Sesiidae; genus Sesia; species Sesia apiformis. Next base: position 16,698,405 of record OU611959.1, read on the forward strand.
TTTTAATGTAAATAGTGGTTGCATTAGGACAGAAGTATTTTTATTTTAATGTAAATAGTGGTTGCATTAGGACAGAAGTATTTTTATTTTAATGTAAATAGTGGTTGCATTAGGACAGAAGTATTTTTATTTTAATGTAAATAGTGGTTGCATTAGGACAGCAGTATTTTTATTTTAATGTAAATAGTGGTTGCATTAGGACAGAAGTATTTTTATTTTAATGTAAATAGTGGTTGCATTAGGACAGAAGTATTTTTATTTTAATGTAAATAGTGGTTGCATTAGGACAGAAGTATTTTTATTTTAATGTAAATAGTGGTTGCATTAGGAAAGAAGTATTTTTATTTTAATGTAAATAGTGGTTGCATTAGGAAAGAAGTATTTTTATTTTAATGTAAATAGTGGTTGCATTAGGACAGAAGTATTTTTATTTTAATGTAAATAGTGGTTGCATTAGGACAGAAGTATTTTTATTTTAATGTAAATAGTGGTTGCATTAGGAAAGAAGTATTTTTATTTTAATGTAAATAGTGGTTGCACTAGGACAGAAGTATTTTTATTTTAATGTAAATAGTGGTTGCACTAGGACAGAAGTATTTTTATTTTAATGTAAATAGTGGTTGCATTAGGACAGAAGTATTTTTATTTTAATGTAAATAGTGGTTGCATTCGGACAGAAGTATTTTTATTTTAATGTAAATAGTGGTTGCATTCGGACAGAAGTATTTTTATTTTAATGTAAATAGTGGTTGCATTCGGACAGAAGTATTTTTATTTTAATGGAAATAGTGGTTGCATTAGGACAGAAGTATTTTTATTTTAATGTAAATAGTGGTTGCATTAGGACAGAAGTATTTTAATTTTAATGTAAATAGTGGTTGCATTAGGACAGAAGTATTTTTATTTTAATGTAAATAGTGGTTGCATTAGGACAGAAGTATTTTTATTTTAATGTAAATAGTGGTTGCATTAGGATAGAAGTATTTTTATTTCATTTCTTAAAATACTAAGTTTACTACTAACTCTGATGACAACTTTTTACAATATAAAAATAACATGTTCGAGTGGCAGGGGGCTGATTTGTTGCAGGACTGATAAATAACCGATGGGATAGACAAGTCCTCGAATGGAGACCACGTATCGGTAAATGTAGTGTGGGATCGGACCAGGTAAGTGACGATTTAAGAAAGTCACCGTTAGTGGCTGAATGAGAGGAGCGGAACATCTTGTGTGGTCGAGAACCATGGAAAAGCCCTATAATAAATAAATACCGCCAAACTCAATAGGTGGGTACCCCAGGATTCCTCGTGTCGTGGAGCCCAGAGATATATACAAAAACGGTTAGCAATATAACGCACACCCAAGGATGTTACCAGACGCCAGGTGTCTATTGACAGACTGCAGCTGTGGCAATTCCTATATAGGCCAAACTGAGTGTACAGTTGCGGATGGGGCCAAGGAACACATTGCAGCTGTAAGAAACTGCGAAATGGGTACATTAGCAATAGCCGAACACATATTCAACGCTAGGATTAACCACTGGATAGAACTCTGCACTCCAAAAATCCTCTCCACTGAACGTCACTATTATCCCAGGATTGTACGTGAAGCGATTGAAATTAAGGAATATAAAAATTTCAATCGGTAAGAAGGATAGAAACTGTCGTCGACATTTTTTTTTATGGACAAAAGTTGAAGACGGGCATACAGTCCATCTGATGGTAAGTGGATACTGTCGCCCACAGATATCCGCGATACATGCCAACATTAGTTAAAAAAGACAAACGTTAGCACGCCCCCGGATACGCTGCCTATCTTTGGAGATATAGGAATGAATTTGGAGAAAGGGTTGGGAAAATGGGGAGGGATAGGATGGGAATGGGCTCTGGCACATCTCACTCACTACCGAAACACGTACGTATATTAGGGAAATAAGATATAAATGCAGTACATTTCAAGGTAGTATAGTAGTCTTCTGTGAGAGAGGGGTAATGTGTCCAGTCGAGCGCGCCAGCGGCTGTTGGATTGCAGCGTGCACTTTCCCCCTCAACTATGGAATCCAGTGATTGACAAATTTAAACCTTGCGATTTACCGTCGAATACGTCCGCGGACATTGTTATTATAGTGTAGTGTCGCAGCCTTCCCGTATGTGAAAATCAAATGTGGGTAGTTGATAAAACTGCTCGTAGCTCCCATCATGGACTCTATAGTTAATTTGTAACCACAGCTGCTGAAACCCGTGGCGAAGCTTCCAGTAGAAATAAAGGGTAAACAAAAACCTTTAATTTTACGCCTTCAGACCCGATTTACAATATAAAATATATACAAAAACTAATACACCGCCCAGACCCAAACAAGCACTTATTTTTAACAAATTAATAACCGACCGGGAATTAAACCCGGGACTATTTGCGTAGCAAGCAGGGGCACTCTACCAACGTGGCTAATCGGTCGTCAGTCTATAATAAATATAATAATATATCCTATTTGGATACGGGCCTACATGAAGAGCTTTTTATACAGGCTGATGTTTAATTTACACGATAATATATTTTTATCGTTGCTGTGGTTATTTTCCTATTTACTATTACTGTCCCAGATAAAAAAAAACTACCACAATTATATTTTTACAACGGCAACCTTGATACAATTGCTTCCTGTATTAATATTCGAAAATTGTCACACCCAATACATTATCTTCCAATACAATAAACTTATTTTATTCATACGTAAAAGGTGTGAATCACAACATTTTTAAATCTAAAGCCTTTATGATACGGTTCAAATTCATTTGCTAGGGAAACTCTCGTTTCTTTGATGGAACTTGACTTTCTTTACTATAAATCTAGTTCTATATAAAAAAGAGCAACTGTCTGTTTGTCTGTTTAGTTCATTTTAAGATATTTTGATATCATTTTATTTCGGTTTTCATATTATGCATAATAGAATAATATAAAAGAGGGATATTCAAACTTATACTATGAGTGATCTATAGCAAAGAAATCGGACAGCAAGAGATCTATTAGACTAGGAAGGAAAAAGACAACTTTTATTAAAGGGCATTTATTGCACATATATACGAGTTATACGAATAGTCCCTTGGTACTATGAACTATCATTGAGTAAATTCAAAATTGGAGTCCGAGCAGTAACATTATGTGGTGTTAATAATAATAATGGAAACGGAGGGCGTTAAATTATTTTTTTAAGCGAACATAGTCTATAGTCTAAATTGACTGTAAAAACTCCCGCGATTGAGCGGTCGTTCCGATCGACCATTTGAGTCCCTAGACTCTAGACGATGTGAGTGTTTAATAATTTTGCTTTTGATTATAACAAATATCTAAATATTCACTAGTTATATTTATACAGGTCGCACCTTCGAACGTGCATCTCTGTTCAACCCAACTGTTCCACTGTTGGCTGGTAGGGGATGCCTCCAAGCAATAAGCTCGCCTTTTGTACGATTAAGTACAATCTTTTTTATAAATAAATACCTGTATACGACCACTATCAAAGTTTGTGTAAACTGCCACTACCAGTACAAAAGGGCATGCCAAAATTTGTCATTCTGAACTAATGTTTATACAGTCTATGGGCGACAGTATCCACTTACCAGCAGGTGGACTGTGTGCTCATTTGCCACCACTTTTTATATAAAAAAACCACTGTTTATCCACAGAACCACTGAACGGAAAGTACAATGAGAAACTGATGCGGAAATCAAGTTCGTAGCAGACGCAGCCGTAGACAAATGCTAGTCTTAATTTCTTGGATTAATTTAATGTCACTTGACGCAACAGTCCGAGTGGCGATTTGCCAAATAGCCGATAAATTTCGCCCGTCTTCCTCAATTACGATTGCATCTTTTGTCGCTAAAACCTCACATATATTCGGGTCACTGGGTCTGTGATACATTCTTGGTTTCTATGAGTCATTGTTTTATTTGCTAATTCTAGGAGACAATTGCATGGCAACAATCAGATGATTGGGTGAATTTAGATCAGACGTTATTTCTACCGAGGATTCTATGAGTTCCATGGGTTTTTTTTATAGAAAGAAGCCGACAGACTAGCCTCAACCCAATAGGATATCCATTTACCGAAGTAACTTTGGTAAGCGGTAACAAAGTTACCAAAGGTGAACAGACGTCACATAGTTGAGGATGCAAAAAATATTTTAATAAAAGGGAAGACATTAAAATTATAATATTGAATATAATTAAAAAGATGCTATTGTCATGTGTAAATAATCTACAAACATTTATTTAGGTACTGTTCCTTTAATTGCTTATAAAAAAATATATTTTCTGCAAAAAGTTTTGCTTTTCTGGAAGTCTATTCATTCATTCTATTTCATCGGCGTATGTTTCGCCACTGCTGAATATAGTCTTTTCCGTTGGCTCGCCGCAAGGTCTTCTGCTCCTCTCATCCAGCTACTACCAACAAACGTCTTGTCGGCCCCGCTTGTCAGTAGATGTAGCCTGGCGCAGAATTAATAAGAAGAAATTTGCTAACCGTCTAACCGATGGGTCAGAAGAGTCCTTAACACCACGTACCGGGAAGCGTAGCGTGAGACACTCTCCGGGCAGACGAACCAACAATTTGAAGAAGTCGTTCAGTTTATTCTTAATATAAAAAGTCTAAAATTATTTTAATTAATTACTACGACGTTATCGTTGCCGGACATTCAGAATTCCGAGACAGGTTAAAAATACAAGTAGTCCCGACGCGATGACAAATTTGTTATACTAATATCACATTATATATTCTGGACAGATTTACACTATGTACATTGGAAAGTTGTGGCATGAACTGCCAGCCGAGGTTGTTCCATTACGTTACGATATGGGGCTCTTCAGGACAGCTGTGAACAAGATTCTGCAAGGTCGGCAGCGTACCCGCACGCCCTCTGGTGTTGCAGGTGTCCATGGGCGGCGGTAACCACTCACCATCATGTGGCCCGCCCGCTCGTCTGCCATCTATTCTATAAAAAACACTAATAGTACATCAAATTACTAGATGTCTACACACATAAGTCACATTACCGCGAAACGTGCCAACATTTGGGAATGAGTACCCCTTCCCTTCCCATCCCTTATGAGTATGTATCCCTTCCCATTCCAACCAAATCGCGTTCATCCATTCACTTTCATTTCCACACATGGCGTATATTGTATGTATGCATATGTTGCCATCAATGTGTGCCTCTCGACTGTTGTATATAGGCCCGGCACACCACTAACTCGTGTATTTTATTAACTTTCTTAATTAACTTTTTTAACTCTTTACTAAATCTATCCACAGTTGAAATGAATTATTCCCAACACATGCTGAACAAATGTCTGATTAGAAATATCCTACCCATAAGCGAGGACTAATATCTCTATTAAACTGTGACATATCGTCCCAATGAAAAATGTAAGAATTGGGGTAACTGCTAGCGAGTGGAAAGAAGTGGTCGTGTTTATTTCTGTATGGTGTTGATGAGGTGGTATTAGGGACATCGTAACTGTTAATGAGTCGACGATTTAAAGCGTTTAACCAGTTAGAAGAGAGATGTCTGAGCCGAATTTAATTATATTATATAATGCATCAATTATAGTCGATATAATTTAAAAGGCTAGATTACGTTGGGTCGGTCATTTGGAGAGGATGGGAGAGGATCGTGCAGTAAAACGAGTGCTTGTGGGACAAACGAGTGGTCGATGATCGGTCGAACCGAGTACCGCTGGAGAGACGAAGCTGGGACGAAGCTGCGGAAGCTCCAAATAGCTCGCTGGCACGAAACTGAGCAGGCCCAAAAACGATGGCGCCTCTTAGTGTCGGAGTCCAGGATCTAGGAGGCCAAGGATATAGTGGTGGACTGAAACTATGCCTGTGATAAATTTCATTTAAATAAGTCAACAATGCGTTATCCAGTTTGTTATAAAACTTTTAAACTGATTGCTGTTTTTGATTCAACTAATCACACTTAGTAGAGAGCAGTTAACACTTTTTTGAAATTTTGTAGACTTGATCTCTGCAAAAAGTTGACTGTTAAAATATTCTTAAATGTACAATAAATTTATCCGTCTAAATCCCGGTCGACTTTGTGTTGACATTTATTTATTTAATAAAATAGGTCGCCAACGAAGTAGACCCTGGAATAAAATAATATGAGAGTTACAAGTCTAGGGATGTTGTATACAGCTAAGTGTCACCTCAATTATAGGTCACGTAAACATGCAAATACAAAGCTTACTAAGTAATTAAACTGAGTAAAATACATTATTAGTAATTAAATTCAGTAAAATTAAAGTCAGTTCATTATTATAGTTATTCAAAAATAATTTGTTTAAATACAAACTTTTTTATGCCGCGCGTTTGAATACAAAACTTTTTATATGACGCGAGGAATTCAGTATTGAGAGTTGCCTGTATAACCCTGTATTTTCAAAATATATATATATATAATAAAGGTTCTATAATCAATGAAATCCGATGTCCACTTTTCCAAAACGACGCAGTAATTCTGTTGGCCCTTCCTGTCCCTTGGATGGTAATACACATTAAGTATACCATTCGTTTCGCGTACCCACTCGTTAATATAATTTGCATACAAGGCCGCTGTTTTATAGACGCGACTGGTTTTACACGCGGTTTTACACGTATTTTAGGACTAATTAAATGGAAATCATTTATTTTTGAAGTATCTTTGATTTGAAGTGAAGATTTTTGAAGTTCTGCTACAAATATAACATACATATTTCCACTGTTGGGTCTAGACCCAAGGATCGCCACGTATAATAACTACCGGAATCGGCAACAATAGAATTACAAGAATTAGTCGTGTGGTGTCAGCCGACATTAAAATGGGGTACTATTTTAATGTCGGCTGACTCTTAGAATCTTATCCCGTGGGTGTCATAAAAGGCGACTGAGTGATAACAAAGTCGCCACCACGAGCCCCGAGGAACTACACCACCTCTGAAAGAGTGGACTCACCAACCCATTTGGCCAGCGTGTTGTTTTTATGTCATACATCTCTCATGCACAAAACAATGTGCACGAGGCGGTCCCGTGTGCAACAGTGGACGATGAAATGTCTGATTACGTTGCGTTATAACTTCAGACGTGCGACCAAACATTTTATATTGCGCTCCCTTATTAAGTATGTATATTAGACCGCCGAATTATAATTTATTCATGAGTCCATTCTTCAATTGGCGATTCTTGCGAAGGCCATGTCAATGTACCAGCAAGAAGGTCGCAAACGTTATGAATGACAAAGTTTGGTAACTTAGGCACGTACGGGTTCTCCTGTCGCCATGCAGACTTGGGGCTGAACTATATATAAGTATACAGGCTGTGTTAAATGCATATCTAAAGACTGTCTAAAGACCCAATGGATTCAGTTTACGTGGAAAATTTTCCTCCATATCCAATGCAACATCTTTAAAGGTAGACAGCGCATCCGATGACGTGCCAATGTGTGTCATTCTGGACTGAAGCTGGCATGTGCCCCAGATGTCCGTAGGCGACAGTATCCACTTACCACCAGGTGAACTGTATGCTCATCTGCCACGTTCTTCCTATAGAAACAATTTAGAGTAACTGTAGAGTTCTGAATAAATGACTAGACTAACAAAATCGAAATTAGTCTGTGATGTACACGCTGCAGTTCCATAGCTGCTGGGCGCACTTGGCAATCAGAATGGCACCTTGGCAATCGAAGAGAAGGATTCCTCTGACAGAAGACTGCAGTAAAATTTACTGCATTCCCTTCTTAATCCTATTTTCCCATCGATATGGGAATTATTTCCCCAATGTACCATTCTATTTGTGAAAAACTCGAACACGGAAGTTAAAAAAGTAATATTATGTATTAGGTAGACATAAAATATTTTTTAAAAATAAATTATATTTTATTACGCGGAACCATCACATACACTACTGTATTATCAGCTGAAACGCAAATCGTCTATGACCTTGCGCACAAGCACCGCTTGCCTCTGAACTAATACATCGATAAAAAGTAGAACTATGTCGATAAAAATAGGTTGATAAATTTGTGAGAAAACGCCTCCATTTTTTGGCAGACTAGAAAGACTGACATTATAATTTTAAATTTTGAAGTTACAGAAGATTCCTACTGCTCTTGATGTAATTTATCGATAAAAGTAGAACTGTGTCGATAAATATTCGTTCGAAATTGCAAGATAACGGCTCTAAATTTTAATAGATGTCTGTTAAATGTAGCAATTTCATTTTCTAGAAGTATCTTTCTAATATCAGCATATTAAATTATCTTTAACTGTTTATGGTATTCTTTGTATAAGTGGCCCAATTGGGTCCAAAGTTATTTGACTGATCAAATTACGAGTAAGTATCTTTACTGCACAGCTCCCGAAAAAGTTTAATCTTAGTTAGAATTTTTCTTATAAAACAATTGATAATTGTCAAAATTAACACATGTTAAACTTTTACAGTTCTTGTCTAAGGTGGTTGTTCGATTTTCATGCCGTTTATTACCAAGTTCAGATAAGAAAGAAATAAAGATTTTTTTTATTTACTGTACAGTGACAAGTCTTACGAAAAATATAAAAATCATGAAAGAAAAAAAAGAAACTGAATATAAATACCTAATTGCGTCACTGCAAGCAAGGGCGATTTCAATTGGCCTCAGTATTATGCTGCAGCATACACTGCGGCGCTGTTATTCTATCAGGCCCCTAATACGGACGGACTAGTAGGTTCTTGTCTTATAACGTCGTTTACAAGAAGAATGTTTGCATGGAAGTGCATATGTGCAGCGTTCCACGCTTCAAAACAGGGACGTTATTGTCCCGCTGGGATTTCGTCCCACGCACGGAAGGACTTTTATACTCAATCCAACGTGATGCCCATAAATTTCAATTAAGTTGACAGCCAACGTGGTCATCGTAAAATCGTAACTTAATTCGGCTCGCAAAAGTAAAACCATAACTATATTTTTACCCTGGGAATGTAATCCATATTAGTTGATAGATAAAACTCTTTATTGCAGCTTGTAGTAGCTTATTATTGTATCGTCTGTATATATCGACAACGTTCCAAACTAGACATAAATAAATCAAATACGTAGTAATAAGCAGATAAAAATCTTTGTTATTATTTAATAAATATTATCATATTGGCCAATTGACTCTAAGACCTTCTGGGTTTATCTGACGGTTGTTTTTGGTAAGTGGTCAATGTCGCCCATAGACACCTGCGTCATAGTAGATGCATTTTAGCCAATCAGAATGTAACCATTTTTTTAAGTACATAATCCTCCTCAAAAAAAATCTATTGAAATTTTTGTAAAATGAAATATTCACTTCATGAATATGAAATGAACTTCATGAAATATTGTAAAATTAATGAAATGTATGATAAAATTTTCACGCACATCTCTACGGCATCTCTATTTACGTTGCGTTATTAGGCAATAATGAATGGCGTGTAAAATTGAAAGGTTTACACGTTTTGACAGCCTGTAAATTGATTTTCACACTTTCGGTTTTCAAATAACTATACCACACTAAAAGGTGAACTTTTGGTTTAGCACAATGCGGAAAATTCTTCGACGGTCAGTTGTGTTGAAATAAGTTACGGGTACAGTTGTTTATTGTGCAAATAACATTTATTTAAATAGCGTTAAGCGTGCCATGGCTAGGGTAAAGCCCTCCCTTCTCGTTTTACAAGACTTCTCTATCCAATGTTTATTTTCAATGTTGTTTGTTGTCTTCTTTCCTATTTTGTCAAGCCCCACTATTTTTTTAGTGCCGTGTGGCATTAAAACCACCTGTAAAAGCCTGTAAAGCACCATCTCTTAAAGAGTGGAGTCGCCAACCCGCTTGACCAGCGTGACGTTGTGGGACCACATACCCCTCATGCATAAGACAATGAACGTGAGGAGGCATCGGTTCAACAGTGGATACTGAAAGGGCTGGTTGCATTACACTATTTTTTTTTAAATTAGACGACAGCCTAGTAGAGCGTCGACCTGGTGGTAAGTGGATACTGTCACCCATTGGCATCGGCGATTCATGTCAACATCAGTCCAGAATGACAAACGTAGTCACGTTCCCGGATGCGCCGCCGTCTACTTTAGGAGATTTAGGAGTGGATTTGGAGAAAGGGTTGGGAAACGGGTAGGGAAGGATAAAACGTAGAAAAAGTTTACCGAATTTCCAATTTTTCGAATCTTTCAATCTCTTTTTAACAATGAATTTCAAAACAATCTTAGATATATGGGCTTTCTCATATATTATATTCATATATATATGTATATATTTATCATATATCTATATACTTAGTATATATCATATATTCCTCATAGCCGGCCGACATCACACGGCCGGTGTGATTGCGCCCAGTGGCTGTGGCAATACAGCGTGCACTCTCCCCCTACTGATGATAAGACCCTAGCTAGATGATAAGAAATCAATTTTTAGAGTAAGATCTCGTCAGTGGCTAAAAATATTAATTTTGGTGGTACTACCAATAAGCAGTACCATGCGAAGAACGCGGATCCGATGGCCGTCCATCCCTACGAGTATTTTGGTCAAGCATGAAACCTGTACGAACGGTGTGACTAACGGAAAATAAGTTACCCGTTATTCACACTGGTCACTGGTGTGACAACCTGATGTGACCACGGGTCCTACGCCTAAATTTGTTTAAAGTTAAGTGAGCGAAGCCGCGAGCAGCAGCTAGTTTTATATATTTATGTTGATTTGTTTTTCATCATGATATATATTATTTAACACAAACAATAACAGTTATCGTTTTTATTTATCTCCAGTTTCATGCGTGACTTCTGACGTGGCCACATTAGAATAAAGCCACGTAACTTCTACTTGTCGATAAGGCACATGTACTTACTTACACATTTATTACATTTTTACACGACTTTCACGCATTTTTGTATCGACTGATTGTAACACTTACGAGTACGTCATGAAGAATATTGTACTCAAAATATAGTGAAAGATTAAAATTCTGATGGCATAGATCAATGGTACATAAACGGTAGCATGCATGGTTATATGGTGTCGCGTGATTTTGGAATAGCACCACGGCATCTCTTCCCATAGGTGTTGTAAAAAGCAACAAAGGAATTACACCACCTTTAAAATAATATACACGCCAACCCGCTTGGCTAGTGCCGTTTGAAGGTGGACAAGATAAGTGTATAAGGAGGCCCATATCAAGCAGTGGACGATTACAGGGTTGGTTACGGTACAGCGCGGTATGGATTCGTTTATATTGTGGAATGAACTATCTATAACATGGTCTTGTGCACGAGAGCCTCCACATTATTCATTCACGTCCAGCGGTGGACGTAAAAGGGGCTAATTATGGTTATGCATTTTATTTTAACGAAGAGCTTACCGTTGAAGGGGTATCTTAGTTATAAAGCGTACCAAGGTCACCCCGCGCATTCCTTATTTACACTAACACCTACGCAAACGTGGACGAACCGCGAGAGATCATTGTGTTGTAGTATTAAAAATTCTTTGATCTTCATAAGCTATCCAATTATCAAATTCTGTCTAACGACATTAGTCTTACAATTATTATCTTTAAAGATATTTTGTATTATATTTTTTTTATTATTATTACATAAATAACAAATTATTATATTTGTATTTTTAACACTATTATAGTTATTATATGACGTGTTTGCCAATTCCTGTATTTTTGTATTAATAACTAGCGACCCGCCCTCGCTTTGCTTCGGTTTATAAGTTTTTTTTTCAATTTTTTTTTCAAAATCAAAATAAAATATATCCTATATTAGAATGTAGCTTCCTATTTGTGAAAGAATTTTTGAAAACGGTTCAGTAGTTCCAGAGATTACTCCCAACATACAAACACACAATTTTACCTCTTTATAAATAGTATAGATAGTATTTATAGATATAGATAGTATAGTATTAGTATAGATTAATAACTTATCAGATTAACAATGTCCAATTTTCCACATTTTTCTTTGGTAAACAAAGCAACATTTAGTTAACATCATTTGTTTCATTGTGTGTTGTCGGCTGTTCTATAAAATAAATAAATAAATTCTGACGTTTCTTACGTTAATAAACCAATCAAAATATAAACTGTGACTAATCGTAATATTGACAATTATTTCGGAAAAAATATGTAGCTTATATATCATTTAATTCAAATGTAATTATTTGTCTCATATCGGTTCAAAGGATCTTTATTCTCGTAAGAAACACATTCCACTTACATGAGAATGTAACTTATAATTAATGGTAATACATAGTAACAACAAGGGTATGTTATTATTACATATAAAAGAAATAATAACAGCAAGCGCAATGTTTAAGTTAATACATAGTATGTTATATCTATTTGCATGCTAATAAAATGTTTGCACCCCGGTAACGACAGAATAAGTCATCATCTTCTACCATCTGTACTGAACACAATTTTTTGCAAATCAATAAATTGAATTGAAAAAGTTTTTGAATAATAAACACAGCAATTATAACACAATTTGCACAGAAAAAATATGTATGTTATATTTTTTGTTGACAACGAATGAATTCTATACAAGCGAGTCAAAAATTATTGGCAGGGGTTAGACAATTAAGAAATACGCAACAGACATGTATATTGATAGATTCATAAATATTAAATGAAATCTCATTTTAGAGTACACAGGCGAGAAACCCAGTTGGGCAATCGCATTTCTCAATATAAATACTGGCGATTCCTTTAGTGGAACAGGGTGTATATTGTACAAGGACAAGATATACACAAGAATCGAAGTCTGGTTAGCTATTTTGAGTCATATAGTTAAATATTTTTCATGAATTATATTTATAATGTATACATGTATGTTTTGTCGAGTATATCATCAATTTTAAATTGATGAAACCGTTCGGTATCGTTATATGTTATAAGGGCTAAAGGTTATAGGGTTGTAGGGTTAAGGGTATCGTTATAAGGGCTACCCTGCCTTGAGAGTGTCTTTTTGACATAAAATAGCTGAATTATTAATCAATTATTATCACTAATTATTAGACCTTCGATTTACATAATAATATGTAGTGAGTAATGTAAGTGCAAGATGTCATGATTCGATATCTTCGTTATGTATATTACAAATTATATAGTCATGAAAAATTAAAAGGAGGTGTCACAGAAATTTTAACGTGGAATAATGTCTAGTTTACTGAGTTTAATAAATTAAAAAGTTTACGACGTTTAATTTACGGCAACACGTTTAATTTATTTTTCATTAAAATCGACAAACAAATTAATCATATTTTTAATGTTTTCCCTACCTACGCGAACATTTAGTTGATATTTTGAATAACCCAATGCCCAATTAATTTTAAAGGGAAAATCCTGTATAGATTATTACCAGACGGGGCGATAAGTTACACTAAAAGTTATTCACACAAACAACACAACATAATTATAGTATTACGAACTGTGTTAATATTAATAATTAACGTGAGAATAGTTAATTATAAAACCTGTAATTTACGAAGCGTGTACATATTTTGGACTGAACGCGTATTAATTTTTGGGAATATTATGAACTTAAAAACATCCAGTGTAACTAGATCCCTGTTTTTAAGTACATCTTCTCTTTTGGTATAAGAATTTTGGAGGGATTGTTTGAAGGGGGAGGTCGTTATAGGTCGGTCCTGATGTTGAAATGTGACTTCCTTAAAGTTGGTAAATCGGAGCCCACTCTTCTAATGTGAAGCAACGGTGCGGTGAGCTTTAAATGTCGGGGACCATGATTTCCTATTATTATAGAAATTAGATTTTTCTTTAATTATCACTAAATTATTGGACGTGTAGTGTCGGCGGCTGTACAATAGCAACACCCCAATCTCTTCCCGCGGGTGTCTTCAAAGGCATCTAAGGAATAACAAAGCCGCTACCACAAGCCCCGACGAACTACAACACCTCTAAAGTTCGTTTTTTTAATCCCGGAGACTAAAGTGACATTTCATGTGTTGCTAGATATTGGCAGTTTTTAATCCCGGAGAATAAAGTGACATTTCATGTGTTGCTAGATTTTGGCATTTTTTAATCCCGGAGAATAAAGTGACATTTCATGTGTTGCTAGATTTTGGCATTTTTAAAATTGTGATGTCCAGCAATCTGAACTAATCGCAAAACCATATACGATATTATTTAAAAAAAAGGTTTTTCTGCAAAATCGCGTGGTGCTCGCTCGCTGAGCGACTTTGAATCTGTGAATCAGGTCTGCCCTCAGAGACCACGTTTTAGCACCATACGTGTAACGGGCAGGACGCACTGATTGTACACTTTTGATTGACTGATTGAACACCGATTGAAGTGCTAGAAATACTTAGTTAAAATTTCGTCTATGATAAATTTATCCTGCTATGCACAGAAATAGCTTAGGATCTTTGAACTATCCTGTAAAGTCCCAAAATTATTGTATCCCTATTCACCTGTACGCCCATTGCCCTACGCACTTGTCAGCAACTTTGTTCGTGAAACATTAAAACTTGAAGTGAGACGGTTTACGGACGCGCGCATTATTAGATGTAAAGCGGGTTTGCCTGTGGCACAAGTTAAGAGAAAAAAGCGGAATAACTTCTAATCTCATCAAGGACCTGACATAATTATTAGTGTTGCAGTATATTTTGTAGCATCATGCTAAGTCAGATACCCATTTCATGTTTATATAGACGCAAATACACTTATTTTCTTTTTGATCTTGCATTCTTTCTTTTGGTTTTCTCATGTGTTGTCATTTAAGAAATTAAATAATGGATTTTGTACATTCTGCTTTTTTGTTATATTTAAGCTCCATTATCAAGCAAGTTTTTTGTTATCTCATTATCACATCTGAGGGGGAGAGTGCACGCTGCAATCCAACAGCCGCTGGGCGCACTCGACTGGCCACGTTACCCCTCGCTCACAGAAGACTACCTTGAAATGTACTGCATTTCCCACTTAATCTTATTTCCCTAATGTACGTACGTGTTTCGGTAGTGAGTGAGATGTGCCAGAGCCCATTCCCATCCTATCCCTCTCCATTTCCCCAATCCTTTCTCCAAATCCAGTCCTATATCCAAAGGTAGGCAGCGCATCCGGGGGCGTGCCAACGTTTGTCATTTTGGATTAATGTTGGCATGTATCACGGATGTCTATGGGCTACAGTACCCACTTACCATCAGGTGGACTGTATGCTCGTCTGCCACCTTCGTCCATAAAAAAAAAAGCAAAGACCCTTTTACATACTATCGACTGTTACGCCATTTTAATATCCGACATCGACCTGCTTCATTCCAGATTTTTTTCGAAGTGACTAGATTACTTCGAACTTCGACTACTTCGAACGGTAGATTATAATACGATTAAATATATATATATTTTTACATAGAAATAAGGCGGAAAAAGAGCATACAGTGCACCTGGTGGTAATTGAATACTGTCGCCCATGGACGCCGCGGTACATGCCAACATCAGTCAGTTCAAGGTAGTCTTCTGTGAGAGAGAGGTAACGAGGCCATTCGGCATGGAGCGTGCACCCTCCCCTTCCGACATAAATAATTGCAAATAAAATTAAAATATCTTGCAAAAGTGACTGAATTGATTAAAAGGTTTTTAAAGAAAGGATTGCATTACTTTGTTAATACTGTCACACCATAACATAACAATCACCCACGATTGTCAGATAATATTCATATTAAATTTCTAGTGATTTTGGAAAATTCTTTCTAACATATAAAAAATCTATGCTTAAAAGTATTGAAGGTACTGTCAAATAAGGGTTACTTTAAAAATATCTGATCATATTTTTCGAAACAATTTTGGAACTAACTGCAATTAGCGTATCCTATGATAAGATCACAAGAGTGGGAGAAAACTGTGATTTATCTGATAGGCAGATGGTAGGTATATAAAATATTTATGACATTTGCTTATAGTTTTGTACCACACACAAATCATGTCTCCCGTCTTTTAACAAGACAGTGAAAGCGCATACCACTCATGTGTGTACTCAATAAATTTCAAAGGGACACCTTTATATGCTATAGCACATATAGCACGTGATAAATAGCAACAACATTTCTTCTCGTTATTTTGTTGAATAATTTAATAAAATTACCTAATATTATATATCATAATAATTGAGATACGCCGTTCTGCTCCTAAATCTCGAGAACTCAAATGAAAGGAGAACAAGGATTCCTTGATATTTTAAGTGCGCTCCTGCCAACACTTTCATCAACCTTGTCCTCTGATAGTAATAATCAAAACGAGGATAACATTTTTTATTGGGGGACATTATTTAATCCTAACAAGCCATTCTATATTATTATGAGCCATCTCTGGCCAACAAGCCAACAAGAGATGGCCAAACAAGCCATCTCTATATCTTCACTGCTGGATATAAGCCTCTTCCAAGGTTGGCCGCTGCACACGATCTGAAATGCTGTAGTGGGAACGGGCAGGTCACATTTATCGTAGGACCTACAACCAATAGGGTGGATGAGTGGGTCGCCTTCCGGCCTGTTCAACCGATGACTTAAAGAAGTTCGCCAGTGGCATTTGGACGAGAAGAACTGAGGGTCGTGTATGGTGGCGAGTTTTGGGAGGGATCTATATAGTGGATTATAATGAAGAGACATAGGCTGATGATATGGTATACTATATGAGTTTCTCCAAGAAAGCTGCGAACAGAATAATGCAAGATCGGCAGGTGCAGATGTTCTTGAGCGGCGGTTATCATATCGCATCAAGCGAGCCGTCTGCTCGTCTCCTCTAATGTCACAACGAAAATAGCAAGGTGGAACATCAACCTATCACTCATCTACTCTATAAAACAATTGCGCAATTGTTCAATACAAAAATCCTTCACAAATACTAAGTGTCCACGTGTCACGCACTATAAATCTACATCGTTAAGGAGCTGAGCGCTGCTAATTGTTTCAAATCGGTGGGTGTTCCCTAATTACGAAAATACAGCGTAAATGCGCGATCCTGTCCCGCCGTGGACGTATAATTTTGGGGGAAATGGTTAGTTAAGGGTAAGACATTTATAGATAAATGTTAATGTTAATCGATTGTTTGTGGATTACAGTACAATACCTAATCCACAAACAATTGATTGACAAACTTATGTATCTCCTGTGTGGACTGACTACGTCTGAGTAAAGAAAGTCGCCAGTAGTGGATGGATGAGAAGAACGGAAACTCCAGACACATAACCTTGAGTCATCACAGGTTTAGTGCTTCTGTATATTTACTAAAATATGTGTTTATACAGATGTACGTATATTTTATTTTATACTTATATTCCTCTCAGCCCTTGGACGTCCACTGCTGGACATAGGCCTCCCCCATTGTCCGCCATTTAGACCTATCGGCAGCGACCTGCATCCAGCGGGTGCCCGCAACCTTTATGAGGTCGTCTGTCCATCTAGCAGATGGACGTCCTCGGCTTCGTCCGCCGGTACGTGGTCTCCATTCGAGAACCCTTCTGCCCCATCGGCCATCGGTTCTTCGAGCTATGTGTATACTTATATGTATGCTATATATTTATTAGGTATATTCAAGGAAATTATATTGTTGTCGTTTAAGTTATATGTATATTTATAATACTTCGCATCGCACCGCCCAATGTATCTCTGTGTTTAACTAACGTGACCATTTATATTTTTCGTCAGAGCGGGACACCTGCGGAATTTTTAACAAAACAAGAACTAATTGCTGTTTTAACTGCTTTTTATTTACTAATAATAAGGAAGTGAATGAATTTACTTAATATATAACGTCTCTAGGCACTTGTTTTATATTTGTCGGCGGAGCAAATCTGTTTCATTCTGGCGGGGACATTTTTGCTCTTACTGGGGATAGCGGGACAGACAGTGTGAAAGCGGGACTGTCCCGCCCAAAGCGGGACGTATGGTCACGTTATGTTTAACCCACAGCTGATTAGCTGGTAGAGAATGCCTTAAGGCATTAAGCTCTCCTTTTGTACAATAAAATAAAGAACGGAAGATGGGCGCAGTGTAAGTCTTGGGGAGAAGCTTACATTCAGAGGATACGCAATAGGTATCATTAATGATAAGTTAGTTTAACTACGTGTTACCCGTCTCATCTGTCATATGTGTACGGAGTACGGAACACGTAAACAAGTTAATAAAGTGGTTTGTTAACTGCCAAGTAAAAAGGCAGTGGACATGAAAACGATCACAAAGGGAAATATGCGTGGTGCTTGCAGACTAAACGCTCACAATGGAAAACTAAACAGAATGGATTTTAGGTAAATTTAACAGAATTATTGCAGAACCAAACTCAAGAGCTGCCCAAGTACTTTACAGGTTTGTGAGTCTTCATTAGTAGCTCATTTTTCTTTAAGTTATTCCCTTCTTCTAGTAAGCTTGTGTTGTTTAGGTGACGATAGGGCTGACATGAGTCATATGCATCAAAGCTCCCAAATAAAAAATAAGAAATTCGCTAAGTGGCAATTTTCAGTACGTATGTTGGTAGAACGTTATGAGCGTTTATGTGACAGCCACCCCAGAGCCCATTCCCATCCCATATGCCAGAGCCCATTCACATCCCATCCTATCCCTTTCCATTTTCCCAACCCTTTCTCAAATCCATTCTTATATTTGCAAAGGTAGGCAGCGCATCCCGGGGGGCGTGTCAGTGTTGGTCATTTTGGACTAATGTTGGCATGTATCGCGGATGTTCATGGGCTACAGTATCCACTTACCATCAGGTGGAGTGCATGCTCATCTGCACCCTTCCTACCCACACAACTCGAATTTAGCTTTTGGCCGTTTTCAATTCGTCAGAATCAATTATACGTATTTTATATGCTTACATTTTTTTTTGTATTTTTTGCTTATGGATGGGAATGGGTTCTGGCATACTACTATCTGGTTCTAATAATACGTATTTGGAAAATATTTAGCGATTCTTGTATTTTGAAGATGCTTAAGTGTAATATTAACATCTTTAACAATTTTTTTAAAATTAAAATTGCTTCGCCTTAAAAACGCATGTAACTACTAATTAGGAAAAGCTACATTTACGTGGGCACTCATTAAAAATATATAACTCACGATTTTATACCGAAGGAAGTTTGGTTATTTTTTCACTATAATTGGCTTCAAGGAGTAAGGGAGGCTTTTATAACATTATACGAAAGTTCTGATGTCTACTCGAAAAAATGTTTTTTTTTATTGTGAATTGGAAATGGCTCATTTACACAAGGAGAGTTTCTTGTAAGCGAGTTTTTCGTACATCGGTCAGAACCTTGTATAAACAACGTTATCATCATCTGATTACTATTATCCCTATGATTATTGAAGTTTTATCATTATGTGACCAGTTGTAGGTGAAAATTGTATGTAATTTGGTCGCATACGAGAATATACACTATACTCCACCCAAACCCTCTACAAACAAGCCTTCAGATATTAACTATTATTTGATGTCAGCATTTTTTTTAACGTTGAAGCAGGGACAGGCTTCCTCTTGTAAATAACTACAGGGTTTCGGACCATATTTCCACCACGTGGAACCAGTACAATGGAGTGGTGGATACATATGATCCAGATTTTTTAAAATTCTGGAACATGCGGATTTCTATACGACGTTTTCCTTCATCGTCGAGCTAATGATAATTTTTAAAATCCGTACTTAAGTTCGAACTCAGTGGTACGGGCTGAGGATTTGAAGTCACGGCCTCACGAATGAGAGTCAAGAATAGATACTCGTAGGTCATCATCGCTTACTTTTAAATCTTCAAAATTTTCACCTAAATTTCGACTCAGTTATTGCAAATTTTAAGCTCTTGGAGTGGGGAATGCTTGGAATTTCGGATCCTGTGAACCCTTGAAGCATAATTCTTGATACAAATAGGTCTCCGATTACCTTTTATTACCTTACTATTTAATTGAACTTTTGTACCAAAATTATTAGAACTAATGTTCTTCCCGACGGTACCAAAAGAAATTAGAAAGGAGTTAATGAACAAAAAAAAATTATCTGTATTTAGTCCTGAAACGAAATTGTTGTGGGACGAACCAGTATTTTCTTTTCTCTTAATCCCATCGAGTGAGGAAATATATCTCCTATTTCTTATTGTATGTTTTAGCCAGCTTTTTAATGACATAAGTTCTCTCGGTTATTCTTAGGTTGACCGAAAGAGATTCCTTCTAGGAATAAGTCCGCTTTTGTACATACGGCAATATTGCAATGTCTTATTGTAACAATTCTTTAAAAGTAAAATAAAGAGCAACAACAACAACAACAATTGAATTAGTCAATATTTAACCACCAAAGGGGAGTTCCGGGAAAAATGTTATACGAGATTAAATAAAACAAAGGAATAAAATGTACTCGCAGTTACTGATCATCGCCACGAACAGTAGGCATTGTTTAACAGAAGCTACTTTCTAGCCTGCGGCGTGAATGCACAACAACGTTTATTATTACATCCCCGACATTATGAACAATAACTGCGTAGCATAATGTTATCAAGAAAACCTTTATAATTTTCTTGTGTGTCGGGACATACCAGGTAAGGCGCTGGTGCGTATCAAAGCCGGCTTGTCCCACTCTCATAGAAGATTGTCGTAGATATGTTTCAATTCCTCAACAATTTCGCCATAAAGGAAATTATTCTAAGTAGAACCGCGTAGTTTAAACATTTTCAATTTAGACTACTTTTATTTAATAGTGAACCCAAGCACGGACCTTGATCTATAGTTGGGTTACAATAACATTTGACATTTTCGCGTTCTTTACACATATTTATCCATTTAAACGGGTCTTAACGCGAATGCTTACCTTATTTATTTTACTCGACGTTTCGGTTGGAAAAATAGTTGGGTTACTATTGACACAACACCAAGGGCAATGTTTTTATTGGTGGACTGTTAAGCTCCATCCTCTAGAAAGGTGTTAATTATATGTACCTATTAATTATATGTATAATACGTTGTCGGAAAAGTTCGCGGGCTTTCTGAACGTATGAATTTAGCGTGCTATATTTCTGGCAATACTGATCATTGGCGGGAAAGTAATATAACGCTTAACAGCGGTATTTAATTTTTGTAATGGCGGCAAATTGAAATTACAAGTTAAGTTTTATCTTTTCATTTTTTTAACAATTTTAAACTGAAGTTGATAAGGAGGAAATTAAAAATGTTTTACAATTTTTTTTCGATTAGGGTTTGGATTAATGATTTTAGTGCTCAAAAGTGCTCGTGATGTTTACGGAGAAGATGCTTTATCTAAAACTAATGCATGAAAATGGTTCAGTCGATTCAGGTCTGGTAATTTTGATGTGAATGATGTTCCTCACTGTGGTCGTCCTATTAGAGAAAATGTTGATGTTATCATTGAAAAAAATGAATCAGATCGACACATAAGCGGTCATCAAATTGCGGAAGAGCTTACTTAGCATTCATCACTCCACAGTTTTGGATCACCTGCATAAATTGAATTTTGTAAAAAAGCTAGATGTTTGGTTGCCGCATAATTTAAATGACAGAAACTTGTTGAATAGAATATCTATATGCGAGATGTTGCTAAAACGAAATGAAATCGATCCATTTCTGAAGTGATTGGTAACAGGCGATGAGAAGTGGACCGATCACCTACGATAACAATGTTCGAAAATAATGTTGGTCATCGAAGTAATTTTATGTGTATGGTGGGATTGGAAAGGCATTGTGTATTATGAGCTTTTGCCACATGGCCAAACGATCATTCTGATGTGTACTGTCAGCAATTAGTAAAATTGAAACAAGCACTTGAAGAAAAAACGCCCAGAATTAATGAACAGAAAAGGCGTAGTTTTCCATCACGACTATGCGTGACCGCATACGTCTTTGATGATTAAAAAAAATCGGTGGACATTGGCGTGGATAGAAAAATGACGAAAGATAGTGGAATTAGATTGACAATATTCCGTCCAATAAATATTTATGTAATACAAAAAAGTCTTTATTATTTTCACTATAAAAAGCTCGTCAAGCCCTAACTAAAACTGTTGTTTTAACATTATATTTCTAAAATATTAACTATATATATATATATATATATTCTATGTCCTATGTTCTATCTTATATACGTGTCATTGTGTATGGGTTTAAATAATTAATGGTCTAAACGTCAAACAAAAGCTTCTATGTCCTGTTTATGTCTCGTAAACCAAACGTTATATAAAATCATTTAACTAAAATTACTTATCAATCTTTATAAAGTAGTCAAGCTGTTCGGTTCGTCATTGAATTTTTCCTCTTCCACCCACCCAGACTGGTCAATGTTGAACTTATAATACAAAAACTGCAATAGTCTTTCTATTTTTTGTAAGAAAAAGTCCTACACTGCCCTAATATAAAAAAGGTATTGGGTAATATTTTAACGAAAGCATAAGTAAACATTATGTTCGGAAATTAAAAATAAACAAAAAGAATAAACAATTTTTGTTTTTGTTTTATTGAAAACTCCAAGCTTCTAGCTTGATTTTAAATTAATACAAAAATTACCAATTTTTTTTACATTTTTATCGACTGTCAACAAAATGCACTTGTACCTTTTGCCGAGGGCAGTATAGTACATGTGCCTACATACAGTACACATCTTTGGTTATCGGTTTTAATTTATAAACAGTATGGAATTTTTACAAGTCCCGTCGAGTCACATAAAGGAAATATTATCTTATCAGGCCATTACTAAAATGTAGTTCAAATATTTTTAAATTCAACACTATTGATACTGCTCGTATGTTTATCGAAAACTAAATTTTATCTACCACTTTCTCGCAGACGAGACACTTATAAATCACATTTATTATAATAGCTTTAGAGTACATTTTAGCATAAGTTTTTCTATCTCTATTCCTAAAATGTCAGCTTCATTGAGAACCGGATCTTTCTATCTCTGGTTAGTATTGGTTAATAAATAAAAATGGTTGTCTTAGAACTATTTAAGGTATCCGAATTATGTTCTGGGATAAAAAATATTGGTTAATAAAGGGTTATTTGCGTTCGTAAACGTATTATCTTTGTGAGTTTAACGTTCATATTAGTTGCTCTAACTGAAAATACAGCTCTGTTTTATTTACAACGTTGTATTTGCGGTTGCCACCACCTAGTCGCCTATTAAGAAATCTGATAATGAGGTGAAAAGAAGTTTGTATTCCTTTGAACGTTCAATCAGTATGATCTGTATATTTATATAAATATAAATTGTTTTGTGAAATTTGTGATGAAATCAGACAATGCATGGGACAAAATCGAAAGAAAAATTCTGTAAATTAAAACTTTGATTACTGGCAGTAAATATGGAACTGGTTTGCTTGTTTTTTATTTCTTGCGACAATTTGAAAATTAAGTGTATGCGGAAAAATGAATTTAACAAGAGAACATTTTGGTTCAATGATTTTTTTATGACTTTCGTAATGATCTAAACCAGAAACAAAGTTATGAAAGACTTAAGTTAGCATATAGTGATGAAGCCTCATCCAGTGCCATTGTTTATAACTGGTTCAGTAAATTTAAACGTGGTCGTACCCACCTCAGTGACGGTGTTTGCGAAGGGCGTCTTGCGACGGCGGTGACGGAGGAAAACATCTAAACTGCGCGGTTTATGATTGTAGCAGACAAACGTACGACATATCAGCAGCTACGGGCATTTTAATTTCAATTATGAGATCAAGTTCAAACTATTTTACACGATCACCTACGGGTGAGGAAGCTTTGTGTTAGATGGATTCCTCACAATTTGAGCGAAGCTCAAAAATACTGCCGCGTGGAATGGTGTCTCCAAATGCTTGAAAAATTCGACAATGATTAATCAAATGCTATTTTGGATATAGTAATGGGTGATGAAAACTGGATCTACTAACATGAGCCTGAAACTAAGAGGCAATCTGCGCAGTGGATCTTTCCTTGCGAAGAGTTGCCGACAAAAGAGAAGTAAGGATGGAGTGCTGAAAAGAAGATGATTGCCTCCTTCTTTGGCAGGTCGGGCCACTTTGCTATTATAACTTTAGAAAATAAAAGAACAGTAACTGCGGACTGGTATGTGAACAGCTGCTTGCCTTCTGTTTTGGAAAAAGTCAAAGAACGACGCCCACGTAGCAGAATGATCCTCTATCACGACAATGCCCCAGCTCACTCCGTCCGACAAACGAAGCAATTATTGAGTACTGTAAATGTAGAGTTAATGGATCATCCGCCATACAGTCCCGACCTTGCGCACTGTGATTTTCATTTATTCACTAAAATTAAGGATAATCTCAGAGGATTCATCGGCATTCATAAAACATACGTTTTGAACTGTTGAAGAGGCAGTAACGGCCTTCCAAACGGCTGTTGAAGAGGTGCCTAAACAAGAGTGGGCTGAATACTACACACAATGGTGTCATCGTATGAAAAATGGTATCGATGATCGCGGAAAATACTTCGAAAAGCATCTTTATAACTGATTTAATTTTTGAGATTCTAAAAACTTTCAGTGTCACCCCTTGCATAATCGTATATATCTTTTTATTATACCGCCAATACTATGCGACAATGTACAGATATAGCTTACGAACTCCGTTAAGAATTTGGGTATTATATTTCATAATAATAATCTGTCATGAGGCTGTCACATCAATGAGATCAGCGAGCAGTTTCATTATTCTATCCACTGTCTGAAACGCCCTCGAAACTTTCTCCTTATTAAAACTAAGACTAATGTTGCTCAAACTCTCCTTCTTTCAATTACCGATTATGCCGATGTATGCTTTCTAGATGCCACTGAAGAACTTCTGAATAGACTTGAGCGTCTCCAAATCTTGAGTATTAGCTTTATTTGTGGTTTAGGCAAGTTTGGCCACACTTTTGAGTTTAGGAAGAAGCTTCAGTAGTTACCAATTCGTTCTCGCCGTAATTGTCACATTATTTCATTCCTCTATAATGTTCTTAACAATTCTTCTTCTCCTACCTACGCACTATTTGTCAATTTCTTAAATAGTCCGTATTGTATATAATATGTATTAAATATATATATTATAATATGCATATATTTTGTATATATATTATATAATATTTATTATTTAGGTACAATATACATATGTATTTATATGTATATAAATTTAATATGTATTTTGTTACTATTATTGCACTAATATTAAAAGTCATACAAATACATACAAATTTTCTTGTGTCTGTTCTTCTTCATCTGTCTTGATCCATAATTCACTATCCCAGGTCTGCTGGAAGAAATCTCTGCGGGAGATAAGCTTGCCTTTTGTACATCTTTTCTTTTTCTACCTTTTTATTTACTTCGTGTTATGTTTGTACAATACATTTTAAAACACGCAAAGAAATAATAAACAAAGAGACGGACAAATTTTGTCCTTTACATACATATGTACCTAGTTATACGAATATGCCACTTCGATAAAAAAAAGCATAAGTGGCGTTACTTGGCCTTAGTAACACATATTGCGAAAATAAAAAGCATTTTAAATAAAAGACAAAACCATTTAAAAAACAAAAAAAATATATAGGTATTTTATAATTTTTACTTATGAAAAACACAAATAAAAGGCAAAAAAAAGTTAACCATGAGAAATTAGGTAGGCCCCGGCGAGATTCGAACTCGCGATCTCCTGTTTACTAGACAGGCGCTTTAACCAACTAAGCCACGGCGCCAATGTTTAAAAGGGTGAAATATTTATTCTCTATTGAATTAATCGTGAATGTAAATTTTTATCATTTAATTAAATGATTGTTATATAACAATGGCTAGATTCACATACAATCTGTTGCCCGAGGATTCATATGGACTTAGAATTTAAAAAATGTATTAATTCATTCCACGAACTTATAACAAGTATGTACCTAAGACGTATGTATGTTAGTTATACCATTCCAATCCAATTTGTACAAAACGTAAACACACATGGCGGTATAGTGAAGTGATACTTTTTTACATATTCATAATTTGATTCACAGTGGCTGCAAGTTTGCCCTAGATTTAAAGTTAAATGTTGAGATATTTCATTGATTCAGTTTTGTTTCCGGCAAATTGGATTGGTTATATGTTAAAGTGAATCGTTTGTTTTGAAGTAGTGTGATCTTAACAGTGGTTCATAAATCCCTGACTGCCTATATTCCTCTGTGAAAGCAAAGTCAGGTCTTGTGCGTAGAACTGCCACTCCTCATTGTTTGACTTAGTCTCCGGGTTTGGAGGAATCCTTGTCCGAGCTACGGGTTAACATCGCAAATCTCCGGGCGACATGGTTATGGGCATTCCAATAATCTCAGAAATCTAGTAAACATTAATACAAATTATTTTAAAGATTTTTATTGCGACAAATGTAAAGGTATAATTTAAAGCGTCGGTATGTGAATCAAAAACAGTACCGATAAGTTTAACTTTTGTTAATTATTAGTCGTAATTTAATAAAATCTAATTGAGAATATGAATGAGTTATAGGTCTTATTTATAACTTAAAAATTTTATATTAAAAATTTACTACTAAATTTCCTGTTTCGTTTCTTTGCCCCAGTTTTGTAATCTCGGGGTTTAGGGTATTCTGAAGGTGACAGCCCTACCTTGTGCCCTGTGTTGTGACGTTATAGGACTTTTTATTTTATTTTATAAGTCATTTTATAAGGCTAGTTATACTGAGCCGTGGTGCATTGTGAATTAACTCACGGTAGCTATAAAGAAGTAGGTACGTAAGCGCGGACACCGAGAACGCATAATGATTATGGTTGTGGACACGCCATAGTTAACCCTGATAGCGTAGCGTCAACAAAAAAGTAACTAATTTAATTTTGCAAAGAATTAAATTTTAACCCTTTCATCTTATATAAATAGTTACATATGTTAAACTTTGTAATGCATACGAAAACAAAATAAAAACAGTTTAAACACATAAAATGCACAAAAGAATGGTGTTACCGCTAAAATCAAACTTTGCCAAATATCATTTGAGTAGAGAGGAAATTGATATATAAATATTCTGATCACAGGTAGATAGTACACAGTATACATAATATATAATACATACACATCATAAATATTTATACAATACACATAATGTAGTTAAATTTAGTCTGTACGTGTTACATGAAATGTAGGAGACTTAATTTTTAGATTTTATAGAAAATATAAACAAAAATTGTAAGCATTAAATCTAGATATATAACAAAAAAATAAATTATCGCTCACGGAAATTTGTTTCGTGTCCTTCCTTTATTTACTATCCGTACAATTTCATTATCAGGACGGGACAGGAATACGATGCGCTCGCGTGGGAACCGCTTGCGGGATTTTATTATAGTAAAAAAACAACAAGTAGGGTATCTTCATATACATAAGATGTGCAGGGTGTAACCAATTAAATCCCCAAGCCTAATACTATGGATTTCGTTCATGATTTTCAATACATGAAAATATGTATTTGTTTTTTTTTTTTTGCATTTTTGAGTTTTTACCAAATAATTCAAGTATCTGTTTTGATTTGATTTGTATTTATTGAAGGACGATGGGTAATACAAGTGTCCAAAAAAAGAAATCAACATGTACCACAACACACTTGAGATATGCCTCAAATGAAAGCTTTTATTTCATAGATCTTTTAATGTTAGGGCGATTAATCTCAAAATCGTGGGCGAGCCGTGACATACCAGAAGAGCAGAAAATCGTGTGTGGTGGCGACAGCAGCCCTCAGGAGAGGCCAATATCATAAGAATAGTAAACAATACAAGTCTTATTCCTCTATACTTAGCAGTGACGAGACAGGCAGTGACAGAGATAGTAAGAAACCTATGTAAAGTGATTTGATGAATAAAACAAAAAAATAAGGAATATATAATCTACACGTATAAGGTCTCCCTACTGCTGCGAGTAATATTTAATATAATTTAGGCATTATTTGTATAAGGAATAAATTAAATGAACAATAGACTAAGCACGAATAGATTATTATCAAGTAATAGGAATTATTCCATTTGGGACACAAGTCGCGTCCTTAAGAACGGCGCCGTTCACAACTTCCTAATCTTTAGTATTACGATAATGATAATCTACCTAATACACAACATCTGTCAGTCTGTCTGTGAAGCTCGAGAAATACTGAACAGATTTTAATGAAATTCTCACTCTTGCGCAGTCTGCTCTCCTGAGAAGGGCGGGCGTTAGTAACCTTTTTAACAAAAGCATAATTGAATAACATTATATTCGAAAGTTAAAGGTAAAGAAAGATGGTAAATAATTGTAATTATTTTTGTTTTATTCAGAACTCGTTCCAAGTTTAATTTTTAATTAATATACACAAAGACTACAGACACACATTTACCTGATACTTACGAGATAGTTCAGGTATTTATATGGTAAGACCATCGCCCATTATTGTATACATAGTAAAATTCGATTTTGGCAATAAGCGTATGTATATATATAATAAGTTCATATATTGTTTGGCTGTGGATTTTTTGTTCATAAATGAAATAATGAAAATTTGGACGAAATTCTTTACATTTTTCTCTGAAAATGCACTTGTGCTTTTCTCTGAGGACGGCAGATTTTCAGGATTTTTTCATTAGTAAAATTTTTTTTTTCAGCATTGAATTTAGCTAATTGTATTATTATTATTTTCTAGACAGGCAGTTTACGCTGATGCGTCTATTTCTGTTTTTGTATGAAAAATTTTGCAAAAGCTCTTGGTACGCAGCGAATCCGGGAGCGTGTCAACGTTTGTCATTCTGGACTGATGTTGGCATGCATGTTGATGTCGCAGGACGACAGTATCCATTTACCACCAGGTGGAATGTTTACACGTCTGCCGCCTTCTTAACATAAAAAAATCTTATTATGTTTCACCGTAGTTCCTGTTGTTTGTACGGTAAGTATACTTATTATGTTTAACCGTAGTTCCTGTTGTTTGTACAGTAAGTATATTTATTATGTTTAACCGTAGTTCCTGTTGTTTGTACAGTAAGTATACTTATTATGTTTAACCGTAGTTCCTGTTGTTTGTACGGTAAGTATACTTATTATGTTTAACCGTAGTTCCTGTTGTTTGTACGGTAAGTATACTTATTATGTTTAACCGTAGTTTCTGTTGTTTGTACGGTAAGTACACTTATTATGTTTAACCGTAGTTCCTGTTGTTTGTACAGTAAGTATACTTATTATGTTTAACCATAGTTCCTGTTGTTTGTACAGTAAGTATACTTATTATGTTTAACCATAGTTCCTGTTGTTTGTACAGTAAGTATACTTTGTCAGGGCGTTACTTACTGTTACAATACTTACTGTTGTTGTACAGTAAGTATCTATTCGAACTCCCTGCGACCAAATGGGATATTTTGTGTATCCCTAACCCTATCTTCCACTATAATTGGTCCATTATGATGATAATCACATACTTTAGCATATATATATATATTGCATATATATATATATATATATTGTAGAAGCATATCGATACCATATAGGCACATCTATACATATAATAAAATCGTAACAGAGCCGCGTATGTACTTGATATATTTACTACGAACGACACAGAACCCGAAACAGCCATTTTTAGAATTTTAGTCAGTCTTTCTGTCTGTCTAAACGCGCATTAAGCAAAAACCACTGGGCGGATTTTAATGAAAGTTGGCACAGTTATAACTCATATGCCGTATTAACATTTAGGGTACTTTTTATCCTGATTAATTATACAGTTCCCACGGGAATCGCAAATTCACGCGAACGAAGTCGCTGTTTATTATACGAGTAAGTTTGTATCGTCCTAATTTTAAATTTTATGCACGTAATAAAAAACTCTTTCTTTCCCTCTGACAGTAAGTTCGTAATGACATTAGTGTAATAGAGGGAAAGAGATAGCATATCTTTATAGTACACCGGTGAACAAAGTTCAAATTTAAAATGATAAGCTTTTTATAACAAGTGAGTGATTGCCTAGAAGATTATGTATGTTAGCAGTACTTGTATCAAGGCCCGCTTAAATAAATCACTGGTTAGAGTTCGGGCCGTAATCCACTACGCGGGCCCGGTTCGGATTGATTTGAAACGGATCCCGTTTCGGATCAAATACTCTACTTTTTTTCTGGAGCAAGTGTGCAGTATAAATAAATAATTTAAAAATGTTTTAGAATATCAAAATTTAGTGCTCGTGGAATCACAGTCGGAAGCGAGTTTGTAAGTAGTATGTCGGTGTCTGTCACTACTGGCCTTATGATAGTTAACACATGTGATAATTATTGTGATATATTAATGATGTTGTGCTTTGTTGCCATAGCAATGTTACTAAGCCAAGCTATGGGTTCAGTAACGTTTATACAAGATTTAAGCTAATCATTCCCGAAGCATCGTTTTTTGCAAAAAAGAAATATATTTTTAGAGTTTTTACCAATTTTGCTAAATGCAAAACCTCAAAAAGTGATATTTTTACTAAAATGAATTCTGCATCTGCATTATTCTGCATCTCGCCAAATCCTCCCATTCACACAGTATACGCACTACGAAGTAAGATATTACGCGTTAGATTTTATACAATAGAATATATTTTATTTGTTCTATGGTATTGGTAGGACAGTATAAAGCCATGTCGTCCATACAATGTCCATACATACAATTATAAATTAAAAATAAATGAAGATTTATAAATTGTAATACTCTAATATAAGAGTGCAGCAAATTATTACAATTGTCAAAGGATTTATTTATTTTATCTAATTCAACTGGTATAGCATAGACTTTACTTGTAGGCAGCTCAAAAAGTAACTGATAGAATAATAAAAAATATCATTTCATTATTAAAAACTTGCAATTTTGAGGCATACCTTAAATGGCAAAGGATGACAGGTAAACTCCACAATAATATTGCCAATCGAAAAGATGTAGTATCTATTATTTTATAGCCCGAACACGATCATAACGCATATCACTATATTATCGTAAACTCCTTGACAGCACTAATAAAATCCTCACGAAGTCGGGCGGAAACATAAAAAGTGTACGCATTCAGTTTCATGAACGCACATATAGTGATGTAGACAACTATTTCGATAGATGAGGCAGAGGATGAGGGAGGTATGAGAGACCGAGTTATTCTGTCGATAATGACGGAGAAAATAAACGATTTTATTTACTAATTTCATAACTGCATTCGCTTAGCGCATTTGCCAAACTAAACTAAAGATATATTGCGGGTAAATCTATGTATGTACATGACAGTACACAAGACAGGTTTTAACATAATCTCCAACCAATCGAGGCACCTTACCGTCGTTTTCGAATGTTATTATTTTTAAAAGGTTTAAAAAAAATTATATGATAGCGAAGGCACTTCAATAATATGTATATTACAGATTCATTAAATTATTTTTTTAGGGATTCGATCATTATTATTCAATTTTATAAAAATTAGGAGGAGTATATAAAACAGGCAAAAAGGTGATTATAACATAAGTTATTTATGACACATTAATTAATACATATTAAATGATTTTTTTCCAGCTACCCTTTTTGGGTTTCTTATATTTTGTGCGGAAGTGTATTTCTGTGTTTTTTCGCTGGTGAGTAAAGATGCTTCAGATTCCACAATTATTATTATTAACTTCCTCAAAATCCTCTTATGAGCCTCTCGTAAAGACGCCCAAACACTACTGTTGGCAAATATCAAGTACACGTGAAGGACAGATTAACCGGTAAAATGTGATATGCATAATCTATTTACCGTCTTCTTCACATGTGGGATTATATTTAATTTGGTTGGATATCCGCCGATGGCCAAATGTGTGAATGTGGAGTCAAGGCCATTTGGTAACATGGATTTTGTTTGCTTTGTAGCTAATTTTAACTAAATTAATTTTGTATTGGCCTTTGTTCGTGATTTCCACCCACTTTAAAACCAATTTCGCTTGCAAAATCGTCGAATTTAATCATTTAATCGAAAATATAGACCAAATTATTGGGTCAGTTTCATGTACTTATTAGATGTTAACATAGTACACGTAATTAAACGATGGATTAATTAAAACATCTTTTAACTGAAATAACATATGTTCTATGAACGTATACCAAATTAGGTACATTCCTTGATATGTTGCAAAATTATTAGGTATCAAGAAAATTAATCAACTTATGTGCTTTTAATTTAGTAAGGATATTTTCAAAACTATAGGACTGATTTTATATAAAACATCCTAAAGTCAACATCCTAAATACAACAGTGAAAACCGAATGAAAATGTGATCAGTAAGTAAGTCTATATCAGTTATCAGAATCCCTAATCAGTAAATAAATTCAACTCTTTTGATTTTAAATTAATGGAAATATTATTACCATTATTATCGAATGTCATCAAAATGCACTTGTGACTTTTTTTCTGAGCAGGGCAGCATAGAGACCGCAGAAAAAACGGACTCTAATAATTCAACTTCGAAAACGTTAAAGTCTATAAAATTTATTACAATACATCACGAAAAAAGTCTATAAACTCTTCTAAAAACAGAAAACATACACAAACGAGAATATTCTAAATATTTTTACGCTCCTAACGTTCCTGAAATGACACCATTAGGCGTTTTTAATGTCCCATTAAGATAACATTAATGTAATTATTCAATTTCTACGGAATTTATGCTTAAACAGCATTTGAACTATAATTTATAAGGGCGAGTGTAAATAAACTTTATGGAAATTAAGAGAAATTAACTTTTTATTTGGTCATAATCTGACCGATTTTGAACGAAGTAGGGCGAATTTAATGAAGCACTATAAACCACATTTCTACTGGTATTTTAGTAGGTAAACAATATACATATTTAATTACAGTCCATATTTTGTGAAACACAGTGGGCGGGCGACATATTTTTAGAGAGAACAAAACAAAAAACAAAGTAGATGTGTGCAACCACGGCGCAGTTTTAAATTTACAATATTAAGAACTTGGCTAGATTTAAAATTCTACACAATCCTACTTTACCTAATAAATTACTTAGTAAAATGTCAAGCAAAACCATTTTAAAGAGCTAGTCCGCAACAAAGCAATCTAAAATAATTCACAATGGTCTAAGCATCATGATTATATCAATCGGCAATCTTTGTATTCGACATATTTGTTATAAAAAACTAACAATTTAATTGCCTGTACAAGGCAGTTCAAACACAATAATACGAAACGCTATTTTGCGACGTACAAATAAGGTAGTAACTCGTTTGAACCTTGGAATGTATTCGCGAGTTCATGAATGAAGTGGCGATGAATGGCGTGCGGATGTGACGTGCCAGCAATGGCGGCGAGGCGCCATGCGCGTACGCACCCTTGGCGTCGTTGTGACAATCGTTTACCTACTTGCGATGCATATTGTCTGCAACTGCAGTTTGTTTAAGGCGGCTCTCACGATCATGTGTGGTATGTATGAATCAGCGGGCGTTAATGGTGATAATGAACTCGGGAGGCAATGATCGAATACATGTGACTAAATATATATGTATAAATAACAGAATTAAAAACTAGGTACTTACCGAGTTATTTATTTTAGCTGCTTGAAATAATTTAGACCATTAAATAATACTATACCATTAGCCTAAGTCTCTCCACTACTGACTGTAGTCCTCTTCCCGAGGCTCACCATTACACATGACCTTCGACTCCTGTCATCTAGCCATCGTCAGTGAACTTCTTCAAGGCAGCGGTCCACGACCTAATCTATAAGTCTAACGTCGCACAAGGAGCCATGGAGAAAGCTATGCTCGGAGTTTCATAGCTGGATAAGATCTGACACGAAGAGATTCGCCGAAAAACTAAAGCTACCGAAATAAGTCATATAATCAGCACGTTGATGTGGCAATGGGCAGGTTATACTTACCGCGGGTCCAATAACCGATGGGGTAGACTAGCCCTCGGAAGGAGGCCACGTACCCAGAAACGCATTGGTGCGCCCTCCGGTGAGCTGGACTGGACCGACGGTTCTTATATATAAAAAAAAAATTCTAAAAAGGGCAGTTAAAATTTTAATTAACTGTGTTACGTTTGAGTATCCGTACCACACAATTCCATTAGCCAGTTTCTCTCCACTGCTAAATGTTGGGAGATGCCAAGGACTGCCACTGAATATGATCTTCTGCTCTTCTCATCCAGCCACTATCGGCGACTTTCTTCAAGTCGTTAGTCAATATGTGGTCTCCATTTTGAGAACTTATCTACCCCTTCGGTAATCAATCCTGCGATAAATATGGCCTGCTCACTACCACTTTAGCCGATTTTTGATTTTTGAAAAAATAATTAGCAAAGATACATACATAGATACATATTTTTTTACTCTTTTTTTTTAGAAAAAAGGCGGCAGATGAGCATACAGTCCACCTGATTTTAAGTGAATACTATCGTCCATAGACATTCGCGATACATGCCAACATCAGTCCAGAAACAAACGTTGGCGCGCTCCCGGATACGCTGCCTACCTTTGCAGATTATGGAATGGATTGGGAAAATGGGGAGGGATAGGATGGGATGGGAATGGATTCTGACATATCTCACTCACTACCGAAACACGTACGTACATTGGGGAAATACAATAAGGTAGGAAATGCAGTACATTTCAAGGTAGTCTTCTGTGAGAGAGGGATAACGTGGCCAGTCAAGTGCGACCAGCGGCTGTATTCCCAGCATGCATTCTCCCGCTACAGCAGCATGCACTCTCCCTCTACCGCCTAATCTGTTTCTAGTTAGGAAGCACGGAATCTTAGTTTATATATTTTAATATGTATTTTATGTACGTGTGTTTTGGAAGTAGGTACCTTATTTTATGTATTCTCAAGTGTAATCTTAATTGATTTAAAATTTAAACCGTTACGTTCAACCTTGGGATTGTGTTATTTGTTAGTTACGTTCAACCTTCGGATTGTGTTACTTGTTAGTTACGTTACATGTGAAATGCTTCCTAGTAGTTGTTTTCTTTAACAAAACCAAATTATAATAGCATTATCTGTTGAATGTAGTCTCATGTGGAACTTTTTGTAATCCCACAAGGAAAAATATTTTAAAATTGTTTTCCTTAAAACGAAAACAAAAGTTTGTTACACTGAACGCATTTTTACGGTTGATTTGATGGTTAAAAAAAAACTACCGCAATCAACACGATAATTAAGTGAGTTTTGTAACATATACAGAGTTAAATAAAAGATATTTACACGCTGTCATCATTAAATCTCTTTCATGAAAACTGGCAACTTTTGTTCTACTATTGTATGACAATAAAAACAGTCAAACAACAACAAGACAAACAAAACGTTTTCTTTACACCGTGCATTAGTCAGGTTCTTGAGGTACTTGAAGACAAGATATAGATGGGACTACATGAGATATAGCGAAGGAATGATGCGTAATTTTGGACGGAATATAAAATAAAAACCACATTAGTACCAAATGAAAGCCTTTAACAGAAGCTTCAATTTTTTATTATGGAACAAGGCCCTAAAAAAACCCAGAAAAAACCACCACCGGCCACCATCGGCGGCCAGAAACCAGAATAACCACCTCGCGCCGGTGGCGCAAGCACAATCCGCCGAGGTGCAGGGCCCTAGGTGGTGCATCCTGTGGAGAGACATGGTTGAGCACGCCAAAGGTGTACATGAGAGTGGTCACAGAAGACTAACTTGAAATGTACCACATTTCCCACTTTAACCTACTCCCCTAATGTAAGTACGTGTTTCGGGAGTGAGTGAGATATGCCAGAACCCATGCCATTCTATCCCATTTTCCCAACCCTTTCTCCAAATCCATTCCACTAAATCTCCAACGGTAGGTAGTGCATCCGGGGGCGTGGCAACGTTTGTCACTCTGGACTAATATTGACACGTATCGCGGATGTCTATAGGCGACAGTATCCACTTACCATCAGGTGGACTTTCAGCTCGCCTGCCGCCTTCTTTCCATAAAAATGACCTCCGTTATAGGTTCGGGTCTTATTAGGGCCCAATGTTTACTTTTAAGCTTTTTATTTACTAAGCATAATTTTTATAGATACCCCATTAATATTTATTTATGGTAACTGTAGGGTATAGTCAATAAGTTGTCATACATTACAATTGTATTGGTGGTCAGGCCAGGTTTCATACAAAAGTGTCCATCATTCTTTGTAGACAAAATTTTTGTTTTTTAAATTTTATTTATCAAATAATTTCACATTCATTTCTCACTATTAGTCACACATAAATAAATGCATTTGGTTTTGTGTGTGATTTATTTCTTCCTCCACCTACGTAGTAGTTAAGAACTGCAGGCAGCATTTCTTAACGAATTGAAGTGAAATTTCAATCTTAGGCAGAAAAGCAGTTTAAGTCTATATCTCGGAAGTTCGAAGACTGTATGTCGTTGAATAGGGCTATTAAGGCTCGCGTATATTATAGCGGGCCGCACCGCAGCGCTTAACATTGCAAAAATCCTCCCAAAGCACCTTCATACATTAATATAAACACTTAAGGCGGGCCACATCGCGCCGCAGCGCATCGCACTGTCGATGCCGGATCGTTCACCAGCCGTATTTACGCGCTCGCCAGCTGTTATGCGCTGCGACGCGACCCACGTCCATGTGCCTTGAACGGGCGCAGTTAACGGACGTAATTCGAGAGTCATTCGCTGTGAGACGAGGACGTAAAGAATTGAATGTCAACAGATAATTGACTTAAATTATTGCGTCGAGGTGCGGCTCGTCGCGTCTGTAATGTGCATTGTCGCAGCTTTCTAGTACGACGCGCTGCGGCGCGACGCGGCTGTAATGTGCGCGAGCCTTTAAAGCTCTGCAATTTATGTTTAAATACTTTATTTCTAAAACGTATGGAAAATAGCGACTGGACTGGAGTTGTCATCGTCGGTCTTTTTTCTTCTTTTTATATATAGCAATGGTACAATTAACACATTCTGCCAGTGTCAAGTTTTTTTTCGTAATAAACATTTTCAAAGTCTAAAACTTATCCTGGCAACCTCCAGACCTCCAGTCCCGTCTAAATAAGTCAGGAGTCACTCAGTAAAGAGATAGTAGGTTTACTGAGGATAGAACAGGACTCCTTGGAAGCACAGGAAAACTGCAGTCTTATGTTTTTATTTGATTATCACAAACATTACGCACAAAAAACACTTTGAAGTTTAATAAACTAACAACCAAATGAAACCAATAAAAACGCATAATTTTTATAACAATCAAACAATAACTCAACTTTTTATTTATATCCTTTATTGTACACACAAATGATAAAAATCATTAGAAAATAAAATATATACAAAAGGCGTGCTTATCCAGTTAGGAGATTTCTACCAGCAAACCTGGGAGTGCGATAGATGAGCAATGAAATGGGCAGACATAGTGCGTACCTAAGTAAAATACTACAAACATTACTTTTATAATACGATCATCATATAATACATACTAATATATAATTCTACTATTGTTATCGAATTCCCGCCAAAAAGTCCGTCGATGTTTTAATTCTTCTTTTCGGTTTTATATTTATAAATCTTATGCAATCAAATACTCAAACAATCTGAATGAGACCTATCCTTGTCGTTACTGTTATTAATGGGTGTGCTCACACGTTAGAAACAAAAATAGGTGGATTTCATTAAGATTCATTATGATTAAAAATAAGTAATGAGTAAACCCGAAATTATGCCTAACAATATTTTAAATTGCTAATTTGACCAAGGAAGCGGAAATATCGTTGTGAGGCTTATTAGTACAATCGGCTACAGATTGAAACTAACATAACCGTACTACCGTAACCAGTCCTTTTATAATCCACTGCTGTATATGGATCTCTTCATGCACATTGTCTTGTGTATGAGAGATATATAGCCTTAAAACGACATGGTGGTCAAGCGGGTTGGCGAGTCCACTATTTTAGAGGTTGTGTGTAGTTCCTCAGGACTTGTGGTGGTGGCTTTCTTACCCCTTAGTCGCTTTATACGACGCCCACGAGAAGAGATAAGCTGTCATGGGGTGACACGCACGCACGCACGCACGCACGCACGTGCGTATGTGTTCGTGTTTCTCATTTAAAAGAAATAAGGAAAGAATGAAAATTATTAATGCTAGGTAACACTATTAATAATAATCAATTAAAATATATAGCCTAATTAACACCCGTCCAAGGCGCTACAACTCAGTATGTGCTGAAGCAGAAACGGCAGCGCTGATTGTTAGTTGTAATCGCGGATCGCACATTACGTCACTCTTATTCTTCAATGCATTTATTGACTTTTACATTTTCCAAAACCAAAAATAATTTCTACATTGAATACGTTACAAACAGACAAACTTATTTATAGCACAACAACCTATGTCTTATTTGGTAGGGATACGAAAAAGTATTTTGTTTAATACCCATACTTTTGTACTCGATACATTATAATCAATATTTTACTATATACATAGTAGGTATCGTATCGAAATTAATATAAATATTCTAAATGTGGCTACAAAAAAAATTTTGAAAAGTATTCGGGATAGTATCGCGATACCTCGAGGTGTTGAGTTGTACGACGCTTCACTGTCGTAGACTTTGGAGAGGAAAAGTATCGATACTTTGGACTATCGATACTTATCTTTCGATACTTTGATGTGTTGCATATATTTTTTATTACTTTACATACTACATTTACTACGTAGTATGTACTTTTTTTACACACTACTCATGAGTAAAGTAATTCAAAATTATAATTAAGTAGGGACACGGTATCGAATCAAAAGTATCGACTTTTGACTCGACTATTTGGGTATTTGACTATTTACTATTTGGGTGCGACTGTACCTTATTTTTGTAGTAACCAAAAATAGATTGACAGGTGGTTATAATGGCGAATATAAAAATATGCATAAACCCATAATGATAATCTTAATTAAAGATAAAGCTTATATAAGCTCAAATAATATGCCTGGAAGAGTAATATAATTTTAATTAGCTCAATTACAACTTCAACAGTTCGGTGTTAATCACGAAATAGAATAAGTACTAGATGTACTTTAGACAACACCAATATTATTAAAAATGGCATGAATTGATGAACGTAAGGTACGATTTGGTTTAGGGTGGGACAATTTTTTTTACTAAAATTATATCAATTTTCTTTATTTGAGAAAGAAGGTGTTTGAATAATTGGTTTAATAAAAAATACAGATGGCACACGCCAGTCGGAAGGGAGGAGGAGGGTGCACGTTGCAATCCCACAGTCACTGAGTGCACTCCACTGGACATGTTATGGAAATGTTCTCGAAGAACACTTACGTAAAATGCACTGAATTTCCCACTTTATCCTATTCCCGCAATAAAGTAGTACCTAAGTGTTGTTCAAAACCAGTACTTCACAGGGCATTTTTAGTACTTTCCTGTTATATTATTATTATACAATAAAGTAATTATTTTATTTTATAAAAGTAAGAAAACTTTTTTATAGAAACGAATAACCAACTTTTTAGAGAAGGGCACATGTCTCTACACTTTTCTCTAAGGACGTTCTAAGGACGAAACGTGTGGAGTACCACATTACTACATTATCATAATCC
Source organism: Sesia apiformis (assembly GCA_914767545.1). Lineage (NCBI taxonomy): Eukaryota > Metazoa > Arthropoda > Insecta > Lepidoptera > Sesiidae > Sesia > Sesia apiformis. The sequence continues at coordinate 16,737,986 of OU611959.1, forward strand.
TGTGTCCATCCACTGCGGGATATAGGCCTCTCCCAAGGCCACGCGCGATTACCACAGTGTACATTATTATGTCATGTCTAGTAAGCGCTGGTGTACATCACATTACAATAAATCACTCAATACGCACCACATTCTCGCCACCGCGGTTATTCTGTTGTCATGTTGTCATATAAATTTTAAGAATATTTTTCACACATACATATTTATCTATTAAACAGGTTTTAAACGCATATGACTACCTTTTCCATTTATGGTTAGTGTAACTCAGCCAGTCGTCGATTAAAGTAAAAAGGTTAAACATTTTATTTATTTAATAATTTTATTGATACTTTATTGTTTTAACTAAATGCGAACTTAATGCTATAAAGCATTTTCTCCCAGCCAACCTTCGGGCCATTTAGTGGTGCTAAGGTAAATTATTCAAGTGGAAAAATATCTGTAGTTTTTTCTGTTGCACAACTTACCTTTCGAATTGCTTGTGGTCTTTTGTCTTTAAGCCCGCCTGTAACTTGTGAAAGATGAGTGGCCGTGGTAAACGGTTCCCGTGGGTACCTGGTTCCTGGGAGAAAAACGTCCTATATATGTTCTAAATAAAAGTTCTGGTTTATGTTTAAAAAGGTTTGCGAGATGGTGAAATTAATACCTGGAAGGTCTTAATTTCACCAATTTGTAACTTTACTAAGAAATTAAATGACAGTGATTTCTTGACGCTTTTGCAATTAATTCAATTGAAGTGATAATATGTTAAGTGATAATTTACTTTGGTAGTTGGCAAGGGAGGGGGGGGGGGGGCACTTTAGTCTCTGTAGAAATTGAGAGAAGTTATCCGTACGTGTCCTCTTCTATCGTGGACTTTATATTGAGAGTTCCAAGCAGTGGATTGCAGTTTTAGACTCGAGATAATTATAAGTAATCTACTTAATGTACGAGCAACTACTAAGTCACATGCGAAGACAACGAAATGAAATGTGGAGCATACCCTTGAGTATTTAATATTTATAAAGGAATTACGAAGGGTGGGTAGGTAGGGGATTATTATAGAATCATTTGAATTTTATTAACTTATTTATCCGTTATTAAGGAACACGTGTTGCGGTAACACGCCCCGTGCACAGGGTTTCCGAAGTTCATACAGTGAAAATTGAGGAAAATAATTACTTCCTTTGATCAATAGCTAGCTAAACTTCATATATCGTTGAAGGTTTGTAGCTTGAACGTTTAATGGAACCTCTTATAAATTATGTAAATGTCATGTAATGTAATCTACTGATAACTGTTAATGGAATCTTGTTTACATATGTTTACATTGTCTACATACCCAGTCACTATCAACGACATTTTTCAGGTCGTCTATCCATATAAATTCACTTTGATAGATACACTATTGACAAAACGTGTCGATGCGTGTGTAGCACTCGCCGATAGTTTCAAACCCCGGTTTAACCGGTTCCGCAAAACAACAAAATCAATTTTTACCTCTTGCGGAATAGTGAACTTAATTTTAAACACACAAACAGTGTTTTAAGTACAAATTGTCTTGTTTGATTGTAAATTAAAAATAATAAAGATACTCGTAACTAGACGACATGGTGAACGATTAATCACGGTAGCGAAGGGGAATCAATGTCTTTTCTTTTATTAAAGAATGATCATCAAAATATAATTAAGGATAATACATCTTTGGACCTCATGCTTTAGCATACTCGTAACTTATAAAACAATTCAATGGGAACTTATGGCGAAATCTCGAAAGAATACTAATGAATATATGAGATAAATTAATATAAGAATAAATTTTAAGTAATACCCGTATATATTAAGTTTATATTTGCTGTAATGACCAACCCTTTAAGTAAGAATATTGAGAACTTTCTCACTGTTCGTATGGCTTAGGAGACATCATATACTGCTCCATAATAATAAAATGAAATATAGTGAACAAGAATGACCCTCTAACGCACGGACAATTGAATACACTTCCTTATTGTCGGGCTTGCGTCATTCTCGGTATTCTCGCGCCGAATGGTGATAATACAGATATTTGGCTGAAACTTTAGTGACAAGTGTTAGAAAGATCGATTAGGTACTGCTAGTTGGACATTAACGTTACTTGGTCGTTTGAGATCAGAAGGTCGTATGTCGTGGCGACGGCTTGTAACAGGCCTATATCCAGCAATGGCGAAACATAGGTTATGGCATGTCAATACATCCATTTAATATGTTATAGAAATGACTAACGAGTCTACTAAATGGTAAGTGATCACCATCGCCTATAGCTACCTGCATTAATGAAAATGTGGATGCGATCGCTATTCACCTTTTTTATATATGAAGAAGGCGAATACTGGGCCGGAAGGGCCCGGATGGCACCGCCCGGGGCCCGAGACTGGATAAGGGTAGATGGGATACTATCGGAAAATATCTATTTCATTTCTCTCTAATGGTATGAACGAACTATCTAATCTAGTTTACATTTAGATTGCAAGAGCTGGGACCTAGCCTGCGCGGGCCTCCTATCCTACCTACCGCCTGGCTTGCGGCAAGCCCCGCAAGCGCACTCGCACTCGACTCGCCTCTCTCACAGAAGAGTAATACCTTGAAATGTACTGCATTCCACACTTTATCCTATTCTCCAATGTACGTACATGTTTCGGTAGTGAGTGAGATATATTAATTTCCCAATCCTTTCCCCAAATCCATTCCAACGTCTCCAAAGGTAAGCAGCGCTTCTGAGGGCACGCCGACGTTGGTCATTAACTGATGTTGGCATGTATCGCGGGTGTCCATGGGAGACAGTAACCACGTACCAACAGGTGGACTGTATGCTCGACTGCCTATTTTCCATGAAAAAAGACCACATGATAGAAAGAGTATATGTTGCTAAAATGGTTAAACAAAAATAGTAATTACCTTCAACTTTAATCTAAATTTAGCCTGTGCTGTGAGTTTCAGACTTCCAAGGCACTTGACTCTTAATTAAATTATAATTGCGATATATCGTAACCGGAATAGGGAACATCCCTTTATTCTTAATTTAAATTTAAAGTTTGCTATTAAATTCGATTGAACGAGCTATTGAAGAGCTATAAAAATAAAAGCCATACCAAAGAATTTTATATGTCAGTATAAAATCGTCATTTTTAATGGACCACTCTTAATTTCACATTACCTACATAGAATAAGCAGAACGTAGTTTAGATCTGTTAAAATAAATGTTTAAAACAGCAAACAATTAAATAAGTACGAAGCATCGAGCAAGGGGGTCTAGTTTCATTGCGCAGATACAGAGGGATTTGATGATTTCGATATCATACCAACAGCCTTTGTCTCACCACTGCTGGATATAGGCCTCTCCCAAAGATCGCCACCACACACGATTTCCGGCTCTTCTCAATCAGCCATTACCGGTGAACTTCCTCAAGTCGTCGGTCCACATGGCCTCCATTCGAGGACTCGTCTACCACATTTGCGGCAAATATGACCTGCACATTGCCACGTCAGCATTAGGTCAAAGCACGGTTGATAAAAATCATGATTGATTATTTTAATCAAATATATCATGTTTTTTTTACATAGGCAACATATCTGCGTTAAAGGGGGTAAATTAAGCTTGGTGGATGGTAACACTGAGTCGTATCACGTCAACTGTCACTGTTACAAGTAAATCTGTGTATTTTGATGTCATTTATTTTTTTGGTTTTTTGCAAATACAAACTAGTTTTGGATGTGACAATGTCTGCAGGACGACAGATAGACTAGATTCGGATCATATTTGGATATATATATATTTGAAGAACTTAACATAAATATATGCTTCATACTTTATTTTTAATATATATTTCATAATTTTGCCTCCTCCTTGACTTTGATTTAAATCATTGATTGAAATAATAAAATCACTTGATTTTAAACATGATTTAATCAACTAAATAAATCACCCATCCCTAGTTCAATGCATAAGATTCGAAACGGAGAGATTCGTCAAAGAACTAAAGTGTGTCGTCATCGCTCGTACAATCAGCATGTTGAAGTGGCACATATTCAATATTATTTAATAATTATTGCAATACTGTAAAAATGTCATTTTTACAGTATTGATACTACGTGCAAGTAATTGTAAGTAAACTAGCGACCGTCGATATCTGAAAGTATAAACTAAACTACCATATTTTGAAGAATACTTAAAGAGTAAAGTATAACTGGTAATAACGCCAACGCTTATTTATTATCTGTGTATTTATTGTTTTTTTTTCCTTTTCGGAATGTCTACATTCTTGTGGCCCTAGTAGCCTTTTCAGAGTCACCGGTCGTGCTATTTATTGTCTGTGAGCGTGACCCATATTTCTAGCATTTTATAAAGTTTCAATACGGTGCCTCGTTTGTACAGTAGTAACACGTGTGCAAAACGTAAAAAAAATCGCATTTAATAGGCGAGTTGACCTTAAAACATGAAGGAATACATCTAGATCCAGTGTAAAGGTCAATCAATAACAAGTAGGCAAAGGTTGTTTATTTTTAGAGAAAAAAATGTTAGCGATATGACACAGGTACCACCGACCACACTACGTAACAAGACTTACGTCTTATTGTCTGTTTGTTCGCGCTAATATTGGCCCCACTAGACCTTATTTTTGCGGTTATGGCATGTTTGTTCCAAAAGATGTTAATTATTATTATTTGTTTGAAAATTTGTTGTAGTAGTTTTGAAAATATAGGGTATTGAATTTGAAATATATATTAGTCTGTACGTGTCTAATCTTCAGTAAACGTTTCTTCAATCGTTGTATCGTTATTTAACAAAAATGAATATCTCTTGATTTGCTATTGATAATACTATCAATCTACTTTAAAATACTACTTACTACTTAAAACTTCTCGATAATACTAACCGTTAAAGTTGCAGAGGTTTATGAGCTCTGTCCGACGACATAATTCAGCTGGTGACGCATAGTCGGAGATGTAGTAAAAGAAAATTCGAAATTTGAAAATTTTCTCCGTACGAGTATAAGTTATGTAAAGAATCGGCCATGGAGCGTTCGCACATAATCAAACTCCTTTGCAGCTTATTAACAATTTATTGAATAAGCGATTCGGTAGCGCCAACCGCAAACACAACGTTGTAGAACAAACCTATTCATTCAATGTCGAACAACGAGAATGAACTTTATAATCATAGCAATAACTCGTTTACGAACAAAAACAGCTTGGTAATACAAAATCCCAATCTTCATAACTATATTATAAAAAACTATAAAAATGAACATAAATCGAATGACATAATTGAACACTGTGAAAATTACACGCTATTAAAAAGCGTGTAATCGTATACCAATTTTGATGAGATTCAAACGAACACGTGTTGGAGAGGCCATTAAATAAAGTTATGGGAAGTAATAAGAAAATCCTAACAATCCGTTGCAGGAATGTGAATTGATTTGTTACGGTTTCTAAAAAATAATGATTTCATCTAGAACTAGAGATATGTCTCGACTAATAACAGCTTATAACGCACAGCTAACAGCTTGAATCAGCTTATAACGTCCCTGCAGGAAGCAGGCGTCCCCTTGTAATCACGAAGGGGTTTCGGGACATGATCCACCACGCAGGTCCATAGCGGATTGGTGGATATTGCGCGTTCGATGTCAGCCTATAACGTCTCACACAGGGCACAGGCCTCCCCTAGCAACATTACATCTCCCAATTCAAATGGATGAAGCGGATAAGAAATTTATTTAATTTCATTATACTCTTCATTTGATGGGATATCGGGGTATAGGATGTAGTACATTTTGTTGTAGTCATCTGTGAGTAGGGTAAGAAGGTGGGAAGGATGCAGTCAAAGGCTGTGGAATTGTGGCCTTTGCCCTCCCAAATTGTTTGAAACCCTTCTCTATAAGACAAAACTTATAATACATAAACCATTTTATTTTGATATATTTTTCCGTAGGTTTGTGCAATGCAATGCAACAAGCCCTTTTCTATATTGTCTTGTGTCTATATTGTCCTTTTTTATATTGTTCTATATTGTCACCGATTGTCTTGTGCATGAGGGAGGTATAACTTTAAAATGGCACGCTGGCCAAGCGGATTGGTGAGTCCACTCTTTTACAGGTGGTATACTCATAGTTGCTCAGGGCCTGCGGTAGCCGCTTAGTTACCCCTTAGTCGCCTTTTACAACACCCACAGGAAGAGATGGGATAACATGTAGGTTCGTATAAAAGTATAAAAACGCCCAGTACAGTTACCAACAGATCAATTAACAACCATGAGCCCGTTAATGCGCCAGTAATAAAAACTAGAATCTAGAATGATTTCGAGTTTGATCGTGTTAAGCTGACTGTGCAACGTGTAATACAAAACATATAAAAGTTTGTGACGGCGCAGCATAAATCCCTATTTCTATGTTTTCCGCACAGTAACCGGTCAGACAACCACGCTTAGCAACAGCGGCAAGGACATGACTACATTCAGAAAAGGCAGCGAGTGCGATACGTATACGAGCGGTATAAATTGGCTCGAAAATTCCGACCACAAAAAACGGAACACCATCGCACAGCGAACGCTTGTATTATGTTCTCTGTTGTCATATAACAGATATAAGGATTTCCTAGATTAGTTTGACGTTAATTAAATTTTTATCACACATGTAGTTTACGTACCTAATAATTTTAGATGATCTGATTCCATAAAATGAGTTGTGATGATAAATTGTTTGTGAATGTAATATAGTTAAGGTATCTGTGAGATTTAATAAACCTTTTGTACTGAATATTTATTTAATAATTAAATAAAACAAACAATACATATAAACATTACTGATTATCAAATCGATAATTCAATTAATATTCTTCAAATGGTTCCTATATCACTCACATTTCTTCTTTCTTAGTAACATTTAGTAATGACTAATAGTTTGCCATTGGAAGAAAAATCAGTCATTGTCATTACATATGAAAGAAATTTATAAATAAGAAACACATCTATAAAAGGGACTATTATCTGATTTCCCTATTCAATACAAACTATATAAATATTTATTATATATTCCGCTGACGCTCATGACTGTGGCCTGATATCTAGGCGCCATTACGTAAGTATTCGTAGAAAAATCGTGTCTATACGACTAAATACCATACGCGTAGTAATGCGGCATTATTCTCGAGTTCCGCTCTACCACATTTGCTTGGTTTGCCATCTGTGTAATATAATACAAGCATGATAAATAATTTGGGGTTATCGCGGAGCCGCGCTCGCGATAAAATAGGGTGGGCATGATTTCTAGATTAATTAGACATAGGTGTTTTTTATATAAAATCATGTCACACTCAGTTGCCCACACTGGGCCTACACTAGACTGTGTAGGCCCATGAGTCTCCAGAGACACGCACAGACAGGAACACACTATTCGAATACAATCAATACCGGCATCATTTACACAAAATCGGTTGTTAATCATTGAATCATTTTACAAAGTTTCGCTATAGCCTCTACAATTTTCATTCCTAGTTTCCTATTTCAATCATTGAATTTCGCTCCCTTCACCATTACTTCAAACATAATACGAAATTTAAACGATGCGAAAGGAATATTGAAATGAGTGCGGATCACCCGATGAGTATTCGTCAGTGATCAAATTTGTATACTAGAGAGTATATCGTGATCCAATTCGTATACTAGAGAATAACACCGCTGAACAATAACTGTAGTAATCACACAAAAACAAATAGATAATGTTTTCTCATATATACTCTATTTGTGTTATTTTAATTTATTCATTTGTTTACATAATCTAAAGTATTGTATTTTATAAAAATAATATCCAACCTTCACTAACATCAATTAAACTTCAAAATTAATTTCATGTACAAACTGATTTAAAAACAATTGAGTTAAAATATTTAATCATAGATATTTTTAAAAAGAAACTATAATATACTATTGATGAAATAAATATTTTAAAATGCTCCAAATTCTTTATTTTTATGTGTTTATACATAATATAGTACTTAACAAATAATGTTCATAAATGTACGTCCTCAAGATTCTCAGGCTATTCTCTAAAGTTCTCTTACACATGACCCAGTTCTCAACAAAACTCAGTTCGTGAAACTGTCGAATTATGGGCATCCTAACGACGGTTTGTAAAACCAAGGTCATGTACGCGAATGCTTGCGTTCGTCTACGAAAACCTTGGTAGCGGTCATAGACCTGCGGAAGTCAGCGCGGCTAGATTAAATAGACCTCCCGTCACCCATACATCAACCCCTCTCGTCTTACAAAGTTGGTAGTAACCGAAGAGGGTGGAAGTTCTGATAGTCTGGTTATAGGTTTTATGTCATCATGTCATGCGGCTTTAAGGTCTCGTTTTCGGATTTAACAGGGATTTAATTGATTACGCTTTTTTAACGTTTCCATGGTTATTGAATTCCAATAAAGTATTGTTTGTTTCCGTGTCTGTTTGTCGGTTGTGTGTGCGAGTCAGTTTTATACATATAGCTATCTATCTAGGCATGAATGAGAAAAAATAACAAAGAGTTATTAGAAAAATGTCTCTCATCTCGTCCCGCTGGTGTCGTAATAGGCGACTAAATATAACCCCTAAAAGAGTGGACTCATCAACCAGCTTGGCCAGCTTGCACGCTTGCAGCGAGGCGTTTTAAGGCCATACGTCCATATCCCAGCAGTGGATACTGGAGGGGCTGGTTGCAATAGAAAAATGTAAATATAATGTTAACTCGTCTGTTTTAAGTAACTACTTTGGAAAGTAAAACCAATATTCGTTTTATATAATGTAAAGTTTACATCATAAAAATAAGCTACAGCAAGTATCAAAATTAATTAGAAAACAGGATAAAAAAAACCCATGGAAAAGATAAGGATAACAGGCTGTAAAAAAATACATGGAAACCATTTTAGCACTTTTCTTTAGAATTTGTAGGTAGGGTAGGGTTTTTAGGTAGTATTTTTTAGCTATTTTTAGGGTATTCAGAATTTAAATTTTAAAACTTAAAAAAAATAGTTTAAACTTATAAATAGCATTACCAACTCCAATATTATTATATCACATATATTTAAATGATTTCGGGACTACCCTCTAAATCGCACCAAAGTCATAGAAGCAATTAAACTTTATCGCTAAATTTGAAGGTCGCAGAGATAACATTTAGTATCATGTGGCTAGTTTAAACTACTATTCAGATAATTCAACTAAAACTTACGTCATAGAGGCGAAATACCTACGTGGTATTGATATATTGGAAACTGATAGATATATATTTTTATGGAAAGAGGGCGGCAGGAGGAGCAGACAGACCACCTAGCGGTAAGTGGATCTGTCGCAAATGGAGATTCGTGATAAGTACAAGCCAATATATGACCGTGTGGTGTCGGCCGGTTTTACGAGTACCTACCATCTTTTCCCACGAGTATCGTAAAAGGCGTGAATAGGATTTTGCAAGGTCGGCGGCGCGCCTGCATACCCCCTGGTGTTGCAGGTGTCCATGGGCGGCGGTAACACTTATCATCACGTGGGACCGCTTGCTCGTCCGCCCACTACTCTATAAAAAAAAAAGCCGCTACCACGAGCCCTGACGAACTATACCACCGGAAAATGGAACATTTTAAAAATTTCAAGCAGGTATAAAGTTAATTACGCCGGCAATTGATTTCATTCGCGATAGAGATTCGCCAAAGAACTAAGTAACCGATATAGCTCATAGAATCGGTATGCTGAAGTGGCAATGGGGGGTAGTCTTGCCTCAGGACCTATAACAGATGCGGTAGATTAGTCCTCGAATAGGTGATCCAGTAGGTCCAGAGGCCAGGCGATCCGACGACTTGAGGAAGTTCACCGGTAATGGTTGGATAAGAAGAGCCGAAGATAGTGTGTGGTGAAGGGCCGCGGGAGAGGCATATATACAGCAGTGAAGAGACATAGTCATGTACGCCATCAGCCATACATAGTATACATAGCCATAGTATGGTATGGCATAGTTAAATCAATGTATCGAATTATAAATTTACCCACAAAATAATGAAAAAAATTTTAATTTCGGCTAGTCTTGGGACATCTAAAAGGTTTTTTTCAATGTCAAATCAATAATTAGTTTTTTGCAAGACCACTGAATGAGGGCGCAAAAATTTTCAAGTTTTCAAGGCGACTTATTTATTTATACCTATCAAATAAATTTATTTAATTTTACTGCTATCTGGTATCTATCTATTTTATCGAATAATTTAAATGTACCGTAAGACTAAGAATATGGATGTGGGTGACCATATTTCAGAGGCATTGAGAGAAAAAAAAACATAATTATTGCTGTTTGTTTATGGACTGATTACTTTCTGTCTGATAATTTCAATTTTGTTCTTATTTGATTCTAAATTTGAATTTTGTCTTCTTGCCGTTGAATTAAATAAAAAAAAAACAGTTTTTAATTTTCATTTATTACAAAATATGAAGCAGCTAGGTGAAAGGGCGACTTGAATAAGATCGCCGGCGATCAGGAGAACGAAAGATTGTGTGTGGTGACAATCTTTGGGAGGGGATTAGAGAGGCAATCTCCAGCAGTGAAGAGACTTAGTTAGTATTATTTGATAGTTATATGTTTGATTTGTGTTCCTTTATTTTATATTATTTAATATGTATTTGTCATTAGCTATTCTGTGTCATAGCTATGTTAAGAAACTAGTAATAAGAGTTAGAATTCAATGGTTTTCTGTACGAGTACATTCGCGTGAAGTCGACAGTACATTGTAATCGTAAATTAAGAGCCACTTATCAGACAATGGTTAAATTTATTTAGAGGTATATTTTTAACTTTAACATTCACAATGTTAGATAAAAGGGTTATAATCTCAAATCAAAGATGTACGATTTTATCACATTTAATAATAGACTTTATCACAATAGAAATAAAGACGAAACATTTGATTTTAACACTATGCATTTATGCATGAGTTAAAAAAATAATCTATAAAATACAGTTCATTCTTAAAACTTTGTTTTTGTTTTGAATGGATAAATACTTCGTTTTATTTTACGTGTGTTGAGACAGATTTAAAAATAGATAACAGGTTAGCTGTCAAAATAACGTAATAAGTTAATTACATAACGGCTTTGAATTAATCCCATTAAGGCCTATTGGGCGCGGCCGACTTACCCCACACTCACACGAGACTGCTGTAATAATATGTACTTTTCGATAGTGAGCGAGATTTACCAGAGCCCATTTTCCATCAGATCCCAACCCAAGCGGTCTCATATTGATAAGGTCATCTCTCATTCCTTCCCACGCTATGAAATCGATTAGAGAACGTAACGTGATAAAGGAAAGTCCTTGCCCCAATATACTCTCACGCCATCCTACCTATCCTATCCTACCATCCTCCCTTCCTACCCCAAGGAAGAATGTGATGAGAAAAGCCCCTCAACTCGTGATAATCCCTAATCCTTTTTCCAAATCCACTTCTGAATCTCCCAAGGTACAAATAATGAGGAATGAATTACTAATAGTCATTTTAAGTCATTCTAACTTTCATAAACTGTGTGACTACAAGTATGATCTCTGATTATACTCTATGATTTATATAATTGCGCCTTGTTTAATATATTAAAACAAAAATATCGATTCATGTATTTTAATATCACTTACCTCAAAATTTTCCTCCTATTGTTCGGATGCAGCCGCGCAGCCATGACTGGATCTATAGCCTCCAACTTCGCATGAATCTCCTCATTTGTGAAATTATTTTCATTATCCACATCTTCTTTTAGTTGTTCTCTATCAATTACTGTATTCACTTCTCCTTTATTAGTTACAGATGTATTTGCTTCAGTAGCTTTATTCTTTTCAACTTTATCTCTTGTAACTCTTTTGCTTTCTTTTTCATGAGCCGTTTTCTCATTATCATCTAGATCTCTTTTCCTTCTACTCTTATCCCATAGTAATGATTCACTGTCCTCCATATCTTCTACAAGAATCTGGTATACTATTGATTCTATGTAGTAATTTGTCCCACCAACTATGATTGGTATTTTCCCTTGATCTATCAAATTGTCTATCTGGATTAAATTTTAAGGATTTTAAAAGGTTTAAAAGATGCTTTATTTTAGGATAGGATAAGGAATGCAATACACCCAGAGTTAATCCTATCACATCGATGCCTTTCAGACAACTTAAAACCTGGCTAACAGTCAAAACTAAACACGAATTGAAATAGACATTCACTACAGACTGTAGGCATTTATGAGAAGTCATACGCGAGCTATACCTACGACGAACAAGGCGCCTTTTGTAGCTAAACAGAGATAATCTTTGTGTAGTAAGTAATAGCAACCTAAACGAGACCTAACTGTCCGCTAACCCAGCACTTTTCAATTGTAGCTGATAGGAACACCGACTAGCAGAGAATGCATGGAATCCTCGGAAGCGCGAGGTCACTATTAGAATTATGCAATAAGTGTAGAAAACTAATCGATATCTGAAATGATCTACGAGTAAGATGTTTTAAGTAGAAGTCATATTCGAGGAAAGACTTACAGAAAATGGTCTTCAGGTCGACTAATTGTGACATGTCTGAATATGGATAAAAGTCCAAAAAAAAAAGAAAAAAGTAAGCCCGGTGTTTAAAAAAGAAAATGCTTCGTGATTTTTATATTTTTTAACTTATATATATAAATTAATGAATACGTTATCATCATAGTTTCCATTATAATAGCACAGTGTTATGCCATGCTAAAGTGATATAAAGTTTTACCGTTAATTGACGTTTTGCCATAAAAGCATACAACAATGTAACATCTACCGCGAGTTACAATATTAAAAGACATTAATGAAACCAGTTTCGGTAGTTATGCTTGTAGTACTAAAACTGAGGGTACTTATCCGAGCGGCCTCACCTATAAAACCTTAAGAAGATTATGAGGTGAACGACCAGCAAGCAAAAACGGACAGCACAAGTTATATCAATTCATTTGCTTAAGCACTTACCGCCTAATAATTACTTACGGTTAATTTATTTGTTCGACAAAAAGTGAGAGCGACTTTTTATGTCTGAAACATTTCCATTACTCTTTAATTAATTTACAGATTGAGTTATACTTATGTTGGCTTACGATATTCTTATTGGAATGACTCAGTTTAAACATTTTACAAAAGGTTGTGATTTTTGGTGAATTACAAAGAAAGAAGAAACTTCACCCATTGAATAAAGGTCACTCGAGAAATGAAGATGAGTTTTCTGTATGATTATTGTAAAAAATGTGTTGTAGGCGCTTTGTGATTTAATAGTGACAGTTAATTCCAAAGTGTTTATCGGGCCTGGTGTTTGCGATAATCAAATAAAAGCGTGGGACTGCGTTTTTCGTGTGCTCCCAAGTAGTCCTCTTCTGTCCTCAGTAAACCTACTATCGTTTTACTGAACGACTCCTGACTTACTTCGACGGGACTGGACATTGACAGGATACGTTTCAGACTTTGAAATTGTTTATTACGAAGAAAACTTGATACTGGCGGAATGTGCTAATTGCGTCATTGCCATATATGAGAAGAAAAACAAAACTATTAAGAATTTCGTAATTTTCACACATTTATTAAACAAGTCACAACTATTAAACCTAGTACAGTTAGTGACCATGATTGGTGTTCAGCTGAAACGACGAGTAAAACAAATTGGGTAAATAGATTGATAGATGCAATGTAATGCAATCAGCCCTTTCAGTATCCACTGCAGGACATGGGCATCCTAATGCACATTGTCTTGTGCATAAGAAATATCCCTTAAAATATGAGGCGTGCCACATGCGACAACATGCGACTAGATCTTTAAATCTGCACGTCCGTAGTAACAATTAATGAACCTGTTAGTAACAAATGAGCTGGCTAGATTGATTTTAGATATGATATATTAGCTAACGGTAAACTGCCTGGCCATTCAACCGTCGCGTGTCGATTTAGTGTTCAAAAAATAATATCTAGGCTTATTTAAGATATAATTAAAGATTGGAAGAGATAACGTCATTTAATTTTACGTTTTTTTTATTATATTTGACGTGTTTCTTTACACGTCGAGTATAATGTAGAGTATAAAACATAATTATCTAGATCACTATTTTCCAAAGTTGCTGATATCGTTGTGGTGTCAGCTGGCTTTAGAATACACCGCATCTCTTAACGTGGGTGTCTCATAAACGGCGACTAAGCCCCGGGCAACTACAAGAGTGAATTCGCCAATCCAGCGTGGTCTTTTAATGCTATACATCCGTAGTGTCCAAGAGAATGCGAATGCGGAGGCTCGTAGTGGACGGTAATGAGACAAGGAGAATTCTTCATAATGTTATATTCCTTATTTTTCATTCCTCCCAATGCTGTGCCAGAAAACATCCTTGACTGATTCCTTGTATCGCGGAGAACCATTAAATTATAAGGTGAACTAGCTGCTTGATCCTCAATTTCTTTGTATAAAAAAAATATCCAGTTTGTTCATTTACAGATTTTTCAGGGGGGGGGGGGGGGGACACACTGACTAACTTATTACCTGAAAAAAAAGGATGATAATGGAGAACTTTGAGAATTTAAGATCTAGATGGAAGAAATAAACTTTCTAAGAATGAAAGAATTTTTCATATCTAGATGCAAGAAATAAGCTTTCTAAGAATGAAAGAATTTTTCATATCTAGATGCAAGAAATAAGCTTTCTAAGAATGAAAGAATTTTTCATATCTAGATGCAAGAAATAAGCTTTCTAAGAATGAAAGAATTTTTCATATCTAGATGCAAGAAATAAGCTTTCTAAGAATGAAAGAATTTTTCATATCTAGATGCAAGAAATAAGCTTTCTAAGAATAAAAGAATTTTACATATCTAGATGCAAGAAATAAGCTTTCTAAGAATGAAAGAATTTTTCATATCTAGATGCAAGAAATAAGCTTTCTAAGAATGAAAGAATTTTTCACATCAGTCAAGTGGTCATATAGATGCAAATAAAATTCAAAAGAAACTTTTGTATTTAGAACGAACCAATGACTTACGTTCCTGAGGTTGTGGATTTAAATAAAAATATTTCAATGATCACTTAAAAAATCTTAAAATCATCGTGGACGAGTATTACAAAAAATATGAAGCACAGAACACTAACGTGAAATGTACCACAAGCAAGCCCTATTACCGCTACTACCGAAGCCCTGAGGTACTACACCACCTCTTTAAGTTAAGTCACCTTTTTAACTCTTTAAGTTTAAGTTTTAAGGCACATTTGATGGGCGCTCAAATGACAACAATGTGTATGTTACAACGATAAAAGGATTGGTATATGTTTTTTTTTTTTTATTGAGAAGAGGGCGGACGAGCAAGCGGTCTCACGTGATGGTAAGTGTTACCGCCGCCCATGGACACCTGCAACACCAGGGGGTATGCGGGCGCGCCGCCGACCTTGCAAAATCCTATTCACAGCTCTCTTGAAGAACCTCATGTCGTAGTTATGTATTCGCTGACTCCGCAGGCGCCATTCTTCATACAAGCAATTATAACTTCTATTGTGTAACCAATAAGTCACATTGCAATGTCAGTGGATTGTCTGTCTGTTTGCACAGCCGACTCAAATGAGTCAGGTGACTCAATATTTGTGTGGCAACACTTTTATTAAGTCGAATTATCGCCACATTGTTCACTAGTGCTATTACATAAATTATAACAATATTTATTGTTTTAGTAAATATTTGCGCAGTTGCATTGGATTTTGTTACTATAGAAGTGGACCGTGTTACGGAATATTCCTTTACTGTCGAAGGTTTAGATGTCTTTATAAAAATAATGTCTAACAGAAAAAATATTGAGAAACATGGGCTCAAATGTCCCTGTTTTTAAATTTAATATGTGACATAATGAATATATAGTATATAATATGTCACAGAAGACTACAGTGAAATTTACTGCATTTCCCACTTTATCCTAATTCTCTAATGTACTTAGATGTTTCGGTAGCGAGCGAGACATGCCAAAGCCCACTCCCAATTTTCCCAACCCTTTCTCCAATCAATCAAATCTCCATAGTTAAGCAGCACATCAGGAGGCGTAGTAACGTTTGTCAGGACTGATGTTGGCATGTATCGCAAATATCCATGGGCTACAGTATCCACTTACCACCAGGTAGACTGTATGCTCTTTAACCGCCTTCTTTCCATAAAAAAAATCATTATGGACTTTCTTAAACTTTAAATTTCGTTGTTTTGAAATTTAACAATAAGTATGACAACGAAACTCTTCGAGCTTTGTTTTTTAAGAGGATACGATTTTCAGCGCACGATTTCTGAAGTCGACGACGGTGAACATCTGGTGAGGCTCCAAAATGTCCAGGAGATGATGCTTCGCCGCCTCCCGTTCTTGGGGGGATGCCTTTGCAGTCACCACGTTCAGACCTTTGTAGATCTGAAACAAAGAAAATACAGACAACGATATTTAAGCAAAGAGCAGACTTGAAATTTATTTACCGCAGTCGGTAATAAATTCGTAAGCTTCAATTTTGATTGTTGCTCGATTTCGCTATTTTGTATTCTTGACATTGGAATGAATAGATTACTACACAAATCAGGCATCTCCCACCAGATGGACTGACGACTCATAGAAGTGCCCTCATAGTGGCTGGATGACAAGAGCTGAGATCGCATATGGTGGCGAGATTTGGGGGAGAAGTGTAATATTTAGCAGTGGAGATACATGGAGTGAATGGCATTTCTTTAAAAAATAACACAAAGCTACCTAATACTTTTGGGAGGGGGAGAGTGCACGCTGCAATTCAACAGCCGCTGGGCGCGCTCGACTGGCCACGTTACCGCTCTCACAGAAGATAACCTAACCTAACTAACCTAACCTTGAAATGTACTGCGTTTCCTACTTTATCTTATTTCCCCAATGTACCTACGTGTTTCGGTAGTAAGTGAGATGTGCCAGAGCTCATTCCCATCCCATCCTACCACATTTTCCCAACCCTTTCTCCAAATCCATTCCTATATCTCCAAAGGTAGGCAGCGCATCCGGGGGTGTGCCAACGTTTGTCATTTTGTACTAATGTTGGCATGTATCGCGGATATCTATGGGCGAGAGTACCTACTTATCATCGGGTGGACTTCTGCCACCTTCGTCTATAAAAAAAAAATACCGACCTTACTTCACAGTCTCGGGGATTATGGTAGCGACTTTGTTATCCCTTAATCGCCTTTTACCACACCCACGGCAGGACTGTAGAATAGCACCCACCCATTGTATTCTACAGTCGGCCCACACCACACGCATTCTCTAGGGCCAACTTAATTACAAATTTGCGTATGATCAGAGAAAGACTCAATATGGTCATTATTATGATCTTCTATAATTAACGACGGGTTTATAAAGACCACATTAATATGTATTTAGAATAAATCTCATAAGTCAATGTCAGAATTATATATGCAAATTCAACTAAAATGTATTAAATGTATGTAAGAGGGTCACCGCGGAAGGTATTTGAGAACCACCTGAATAATGTCTCTGGCAGCGTTTTTGCATATTCATATGTTGGAAATAAAGCTAAAAGGTTTTGAACGGAAAATCTTTAAATATGGACTTTAGAAGATTTTTTTTCTTCATATATGGCAATGGTGCAATTAGCACATTATGCCAGTGTACATTATTTTCGTAATAAACAATTTCAAAGTCTAAAACGTATACTGTCAATGTCCAGTCCCGTCGAAGTAAGTCTGGATTCGCTCCTTGGAACACATGAAAAACACTGTGAAGTTTAATAAACTACTATTAAACCACAAAACGCCCAACACACAATTTTTACAATAATCAAACAAAACCTCACTTCTCGAGTTCCCGCCAAAAAGTTCCACTTTAGTAGTTATTTTCTGAATTTGATTAGAAAACAGTATTCTTAATCACCTCGTTGGTAATCACCACAACAGTATTCGTTTAGTAATCACCGCGCCCACATTTAGTAGTAATTTCTCTTTATTTCACATCTCGCATCGCAGATACATTTAGTGTCCAGCCCATCGAGCATACACCCCATACCTTTTATTTATAATAAGTGTATAGACAAAGTTGAAGAGCTATTGTAGTTTGTATGTAGTAAGACGACTTTTTTTATGGTAAAGGTGGCAGACGGCCATGCGGCCCTCGTGATGGTAAGTGGCTACCGCCGCCCGTAGAAACCTGCTACACCAGGGAAACCAGGGCTACCTGCGCTCGCGCGCTAACGCGCGCAAGAGTGCGGAGGACCCGGTGTGTGTGACCAGGGAAATATTTTGTGAGATTCTTTGATAAATTTACAGCGTCATAATTTTGGAACTGCTAAACAGATTGGGCTCACCTTCGAACTTAATCGAGATATAGACCCAAACTATTTTTCTGCCACATTATCATTTAATTATCGTAAAATTCTCTTAAAATCACTGTTTGTACAATTACCGAGAGCTAGAATAAAAATTTTGGTATTTTAGTCATGAAAGGATACCTATCACAGTTTCATTCTTTGCGAATACTTCTGACACATTGTGTATATATGTCTTTTTCGTATCTATATGTGAGGGGTGTAGAATCAAAAATAGCTAAAAGCCCCCTCCCTCTACCTATAACAAAATGAACTATGAATGTCATACTAATCAACATGCAATTTGTAATCTACTCATGACACAGGTATTTACTGTACTCTGTGGTTAATTTCGACAAAAACTATATAGTCTTTTTTCCAGCCAAATATGTCAGAATTAAATAATTTGAAACATTTATTACGTTTCGCAAAAAAACATTCTTCGTGGCTATAGCTGGTTTTGATTCTATACCCCTCATGTGTCGTTCGTATCTAAATACACGGTGTTATACATGTTATGTACGTTTCTGGAGTGTAAACATAGTTGACCTCCGTCCCTTCGTCAACAGCAATGGAACTAGTTCCTTAAGTTTTTTTCCATCAATATTTTGTTCCACATACCTACTCATCAAGAAAAATGTTATTATTTCCAAAATAAAAAATGATTTCCAAAACGCAATCGGTTATATCCTTTTAGGTCAGTAACCAAGCGGAAAGCTCCATCCATCCTGACCTCACTAGAAGTCAAACTAATTTCACTTATCTAATTTGCGCAAATCGACCGAATAAAGCGTAAAAAACTTCCATATTGATTGTTGGTCAGGTTATCGGGGGTCGGAGGCCGTGACTCTCCATTATCTTGTAAGTATATTACACAACTAGTAGGATATGTTATAATAATACTGAAAATTGGGCGACACGCGTACAGAGAGAAAATAAAGACACACGCACACAGACACAGAGAAAGATCTGTTTGACATGCAACACAGAATATGTATGCACATGTACACATGGTACATGTTACCACGTATCGGAATACATAGCGTGGGACACCCTCCGGCCAGGTGGACTGACTTGAAGAAAGTCACCGGTAGTGGCTGAATCAAAAGAGCGGAAGACCGTGTGTGGTGGCGTTCCTTAGGAGAAGCCTATATCAAGCAGACACGTGCTGATAATAAATAAATAAATATATAGGTTATAAACGTAAGGAAACGCAGTACGAGACGCCAGGTAGACTAACGACTAGAAGAAAGTCGCTGGTAGTGGCTGGGTGAAAAGAGCAGAAGACAGTGTGTGGTGGCGATCTATGGGAAAGTTTTATATCCAGCAGTGCAGAAACACAGGCTGATAGTATGGTATAGTCTAGTATGGTATATCATGGATGCCGTATGTAATGAAACATGGTCTCTGACGACGACGGTAGGCCTGATACACCAGCAAAGAGCTTGGAGTCTCTTTACTGAACAAAATCTGAAATGAAGAATGAATGAATGAAGAAATGATGTAATCGGTAGACTCCAAAAAAATTGCATTTACTCGATTGCCATTAAAATGAATTTATGTATTTTTTTCTAAGGAGAGTACTGTGCTGTCAAGAAGCGAAATTAAAATTTCAAAAACAGCATTCAGTTGCACTACCGTTTGTCCCGTGTCCTCTGTTATCTTGCTCTCGCCCATTCACACGGACAAAGTCAACTGATTTCCGTTTGACACACGTAGGGACACATTTTTATTGCGTAATTCGGGAACTATGAATGCTTCGACACCGCTGATGATGAAACTTTTATCTTTCAATAATTATAATACCTTTCAATGTATTTTGAACAGTTAATGGTAATGAATGATGCTACGATTCACAAAAAAAAATATTTTACGAATGAAGAACCAGTTTTACTTAACCTCTTTCTCTCTCGGGCCACTTGCCACGATAGACGAGCTGCAACAGTATACACTGTGCGCAATATCAGTAGTATCTATAATCCAATTAGTATAACAATCAATGCGATCTTCCGTTTGGTTCAATTTTACTGTATGCAAGAATGGTAGAATTTTCTCTATAGCGTAATTGGCATACAATTTGAACAGTTCCTTTTGAAGGCCATCATCAATAAGACCTTTAGAAAATATTACATTTAAGGCCATATACGCACAAGACATTGTGCACGAGGAGGCCTACGATGTTCTCTTCTCATCCGTTGTCCACTCAGGTTAATGACAGATTTTCTCCTCCGAGTTTTTGGCCTAGATAACAATTTGTCCGTTTGTCAAATATTTAGAAAGGTGGTAATTTCAAGAAAAAAGATTGAAGAATTTCAAGAAAACTGACTTCAGTATAAGCAGAACGTCCAACGAAGCCTCAATTAGTGGATCATGCTAATGATAACACAATTAGTAACAAGAATCCTCCTTACAGCATTGCTAGTGACAAAATTAGCTGAGATCCAAAAATAGGTTGCATTCAGAATTCCGGGGAGCATTCTAGAACGGTGGTTCATAAGTCTCAAATTAGTTTTTTGGACTCATTGCTCCAATATTGCACATCCTGGATTAAATTACACGATGAGCAGCAGTTAAGCGATTAAAGTTCTTGTTTCACATTGGAATTTAAAACATAGATTTATTGAATTCAAAAGATGGGAGATCAATGTCCATCAAATATCAAAACGCCTAGTAAAGATATTTTTGCCCGCGACGGTGGCTGGGGATCTATACATATCGACGTATAATTTTGTTACATCTTGTATAGTGTGAAAGCTGTGAATAGGGTTCTGGGAGGTCGGTAGCGAACCCGCATACCCCCTGGTATTGTAGGTGTTCATGGGCGGCGATAGCCACTTACCCTCACGTGGGTAGCGTGACCATCTGCATCCTCCGGTATAAAAAAAATTGTATGAGATGGGTAAATTTTCCATCTCCTTGAGTTTGCAAGAAACGATGGACAGCGGTTAGATATATTTAGATCTCGTCACTATAAAGTTTCAACAAGTTTTAAATGAATATTCCTTTTTTCATTTTACACTGTCTCCTAAACAAGGTGTAAGAGGTAAGAAACGGCAGAAGTAATTTTTGACCTGGGTTACGATACGACACACAAATAACCGCGCAAATAAACCTTAGTGGTGAAATCGCATACAATGTCAATATCTGTCCAATTATTGTATGCGACACAATTCTCATCCTTACACGTGACCAGCACACGAGTAACATTGCCAATAATTTTTCACGAGTTATAAGTATTTTTCTATAGACAATATCATCATTACATTGCAGGTTCTAAAAATGGAATAGACTACAGCTGTTCATAGAGCATTCAACGTAACATAGAGAGTGAAATTTTGGCATGGAGCAGTTTGTTTACATTGCCAATTATATTCATACTCTCGTGAGGCCCGCACATGGATTGACAATGTAAAACGGCAATGTCTGGTCGTCAGAAATTCATCAGAAAGTTTGCGTTGCGACAAGAAATTGGCTCGTGCCCGGATCTGTTTGTGGAAACAAACATGTTGATTTGATTGGTCGCATGTCACCATTGTTTCGATTTTCAAAATAATCTCCCTTTGATTTGAAGCGAACAATACAATGTAAGTTAGCGAACAAAGTGCGTAGTAAATATTGGGAAGAAAATGGAAACAAAAGCATTGAAGGCAACGGGACTGAAACGCAAGATGCATATAAATAGCAGTGCAAGTCTTCATATAATCGGATTTAATAATGGATGAACGGTATAACGTCACTGACTATTAAAACTGATTCTTCCACGAATCCGAAAATATTTTTGAGGATGTGTGGGTTTTATTGATGACGTTTCATTTAATGATGATATCGGAAACTTGGAAAAGATTGGCAATTCATCAAGAGATGAGTTCAACATGAAACGAGTTTGTACAAAAAATATTCGAATTGCTAAAAACATGATGATAAGATTTTTTATGAAGCGGCGGTAAACACCTTGAAGTTAAAGTTTCTAGGCACTGTTCGTTTAGCTACCTGAAAAAACCCGGTGCATTTTTTAAATTATTGAAGGGATTTTGATAAGAAAGATACAAAAACATTCCGGAATTCTACAGTGAAAACCGCAATAAAATCGGTACAATATGCACTCTGTTAGTGCATGATATAGTGTATAACGAGAAATGTGTATCTCCAAGTTGTACCCGCATCCTGAGGATACGCGATAGGAGCAACTGTTTAAACCACAATCGTTTTAATTAGGGGAAGTGCTGAAATTATCCAGAAAATCAAAGGAAATGGACCTTGTTATCGAAAAAATAACTAACCTACAATTAAAAAGGAAGGAGAGGCCGCTTTGTAACACACCCGATTTAACCCAATAGGGTTATTAATTAAAAAGAGAATAGGGTTTTAAATGTCTCTACATAATTATTTAAATTAAATAATTTATATAATTATGTTAATAATTTTAATAATTATTGTAAAAGATACTCTCGTCAAGTGGACCGATAACTTAATACTAGCTGGTTATGCATGAATAGAGCAGAAGATCGTTTAGGAGAGTCAATTAGGGCCGACGCAGACCAGACGAAGCGTAGCGCAGCGCGGTTATCATTAACAAACAACAATCAACTTTGTCGAAATTCGAATAAGATCAAAAATTCACCAATGCACCTACCAGTTTTCGAGCGCTTTAGAGCGGACGTAGGCGGTAGGTGCGTTGGTGAATTTTTGATCTTATTCCAATGTTCATAAAGTTGATTGTTGTTTTTTTTAATGAAAACCACGCTTCGCCTGGTCTACGTCAGCCCTTAACAGCAGAGAGCCATAAACTGATAGCATGGTCAAATTATGGTTAGCGGTTATCTTATATAACGAATCTATCATTAAAACAGTGATTCGGAAGCGAGTGCTAGGGTCTATTTTCCATCTCACACCATCCTACTGAATAACAAATATGGATAATGGATGTATTATTTCATTATATACCCTACTTCCTGTCACATCGAATAGAAAGTGTCATGTGGTAAGGGAAAACCCTCAGCGCCTCATCCCGTTACCCTTTTTCCAAATCGTAACTCCTAAATCCCTAAAGGTAAGCAGTGCATCTGTGGACATTACAACATTCTCCATTTTTGACTGATGCTGGCATGTATTGTAGATGAATATGGGCAACAGTATTCACTTACCAGCAGGCAGACTGACAGTTTCGTTTGCCAGTTTGCCACTTTTTATACAAAAAACAAACACACAAAGACGAATAGATTGTAAAATTATTGCGCAACGAATATTTCTTCACCTTCGTTCACCTTGGCCGTCGCATCTCTGTAACCTATTGCGGTAGGACGGATACATAATACATAGTAACTAATGTATCCATTAAACCTTGACCCCTGACCAAGCATATATAGATAGAACAAAGGTGCCTTTGCGAATTGGTTATTTAATTATCCAGCGAGGAAAGAGCCCCGTCAAAGAAGAGGTTGAAAGCCACGGGAGTTCGGTTTAACTGGATGACCCAGTCAAGTGCATCCAGTTTGCATAGATCTCCGATTGCGTGTTTATTGGTTGATGCAATGTGTTTATATAACTGGGCGAATATATCAGAATGTAAACATTCGTGCGTATTGACGCGAGTCTTTCAGCAGAGCGCGAAAAAATGAAATACAAATATGTTTTCCTTTATGAATTTTGATGAGAAAATGTATTGCATTTGTAGGTCAACGCTGTCATTTCTTGCTTTGAATATAATATACCTACTTGTTTCATAGGAAAAAGGTGGCAAACGAGCAGACAGTCCACCTGGTGGTAAGTGGGTACTGTCACCAACGGACATCCGCGATACATGCCAACGTCACTTAATGACACACGTTGGCATATCTTTGGATATGCTACCTACCTCGGGATGATAGGAGAAAATGGGGAGGGATAGGATGGAATGGGAATGGTTTCTCACTCACTACCGAAACACGTACGTACATTAGGAGAATAGGATAAAGTAGGAAATGCAGTACATTTCAAGGTAGTCTTCGGTGAGAGAGAGTAACGTGGCCACTCTCCCCCTACAACTATGTCGAAAACTTTATTTTTTTTTAAGAAATTTAGTATTTAAAAAAAAATAGTCCTTTAGTTTGGATAATAACGGGTAGGGGTCCGATGGAGATGATAATGTATGGGTCTGATAGATGATAAAGTAGGAGTCTAATGATAATGAAGATGATGATGTGACATCGCAGAATATCCTCGTATACTGAAGTCAACTCTCAAATTGCACGCGGAACTCATTGTCAAACCCTGCTCTGTTCCATTTGTTTTTAATAATCTTTATGTTTGAGAAATTTACAATATTGGCATTGTGTAGTAATTCACATGACATTATGTCAAAGATAGTAGATATAACTATGTGTAGTAAATCATAGTATATGTGTAACCGTAGTATATAATAGTAGCGATAACTTGCCGGCCTTGGTTTGTTATCTGCAAATTTTATGTATTTTGGGTATGGCGCCAGTACAAGCGAAAGTGATATCTTCGCTGAAATTAATTGTTTAAGCCGAGCGGAATGAAATATTTGTTGAATAGCCAAGCTATATGAAACATGTGATTTCACGTTTGAATGGACTGTCGGTCGACGTGAAACATCCTAAAACCGGTATGACTTTACATATTTGATAGTTTGTTGTCTTTGATATAATGATTGACTTTCAGCATGAAAATGTGCTTTGCTTTCCGACTCGAAAATACTTTAATTAGCAAGTGATGATCACTTTTATATAGAAGAGTTTTCTATCCAATGAATTGTCATTTTGTAACTGAAAACAGTTACAATAAATACGTTGCAAGATATCCATATCGATATATTTAATCTACTTTAATTATTATCTGTGTGTTGTAATTTGGAGCAGTGATAGCCTCGGGGTATTTAATTATTCCGCGTGCAAAGAGGCCACGCGAATTGCACACATGACAACAAAATTTTTGCGTTTCGTTAATAAAATAAATTAGTATTCGTGTTTCGACTCGTGATAGGTGATTTGTTAATGACGTAGCATTCGAGAATGTTACAATGTAATTTGATAACAGTATCTGTCTGCAAAACGTTAATAATTTTAATAGACTTTTTATAGACGGATTAGCATTTATTGCATTGATCCGATAACAATGAATCTTTTCTTACGATAGTTATGTCAAATTACAAAGTTATAAAAAGTTTTAGAAGTCATTTCCTCGTTATTAGAGCATTTCACGAATATGAATAACTCAAACAAATGTGTGATTACACCCCTTTTTGATTAATCTCGATCCTCTCACAGAAGACTACCTTGAAATGAACTGCATTTCCTACTTTATCTTATTTCCCCAACTTAAGTAAGTGTTTCGGTAGTGAGTGAGATGTGTCAGAGCCCATTCCCATTCCATCCTCTCCCTCCCCATTTCCCCAATACATTCCTTAATCTGCAAAGGTAGACAGCGCATACGGGGGCGTGCCAACGTTTGTCATTCTGTACTGATGTTGGCATGTATCGCGGATGTCTATGGACGACAGTATCCACTTACCATCAGGTGGACTGTGTACTCGTCTGCTGCTGTTTTTCTATAAAAAATATACATACACATATACCTACTTACTTACTTGTATATGCATACTTGAATAAATAATATTCAATACTATGCATATGCTATTATATCATACGGATATGCCAATCGTGGGATTAGAAATTGTGTATTATAATAATTTACTTTATCATTTCGCACAAAAATTATCGTGGGAAACACAAAAGATAAATCCATCCAACATGCCTTTAAAGTAATTTGCAAATTAATAGGATTAGTTATGACGTTTCAAACTGGTCTTGTGGCAGATGTTTATTATAATACTCATAGAGGTCAAGATCTTCGATTTTATCATCGTCGCTACTAATACGAGTATATAAAGCCGCAAGTCTGTCTGTTTGTTTCTCAATTTCGTCTCAACGTAGCAATCAATGTATTTTTTTTAATAGGAAGTTCGTGGCCGACGAGCACACAGTCCACATGGTGGCAAGTGGATACTGTGTCCCTTGGACACATACAGTACATGCCAACAACGGATGCGCTGCCTACCTTTGGAGATGTAGGAATGGATTTGGAGAAAGGGTTGGGAAAATTGGGGGGGATAGGATGGGAAGGAATGGGAATGGGCTCTGTCATATCTCACACACTACCGAAACACGTACGTACATTGGAGAATAGGATAAAGTGGGAAATGCAGTACATCTCAAGGAAGTCTTCTGTGACAGAGGGGTAACGAGGCCAGTAAAATGCGCCCTGCGGCTTTTGGATTGCAGCGTGCACACTCCCCCTACGATATTTGTCGTTATGGTAGGAATCAAGTCCACGCGAACAAGGTGCGCGGCGATTGCTAGTAATGAATAAATTAAACAACCGCCTGTGTAAATTTGGCTATTTACAATTTTGATAGAGCTCTGATATAATTATCTTACACGTGTACTGATATGACACTGACAGTTGGATCTGACTGGTTGTTTGCTATGTACAGGGTGTTCAGGTTACAACCTGAAACCATGGATTTCGTTCATGATTCTGAGTTAATTGAGAGGACATTTTAGGACTCTATTTTTTTAATATAGCCCAAATTTTTGTATTTTTACTAATTTTTACATGTCGATTAGTAAAAGTTTTTAAACTTTTGTTATCCTGGTTGAACACAATAATTGTTATGTAAACGGGTGACTCACGATTCATTATAGCCGATATTTCGGTCCAGTTACATGAGCCGTGGTCGCGACGAGACTGCGGAGGCTCTACCATCCGTCGTATTCGTTTTTGATCCACCTACCCACACTCAACTTGTTTTTGTTGACTAAGTTCCTTGCACAATATACTAACAATATCACCACACACACGTGAGTTTGAGAATGCATCTACTTTTCTGAGTTTGCAAAATTTAATCACTGGGTCCCGTGTACGTGCCAATTTAAAATAAATTATATAATAAATGAATAATAAATCGTAAGTATTCAGTTTATATGTATAACAATGATTACTAAAAGTGTTCCAAAACTCGACATGTAGCCAACACACTTGAGGTTTTCTTATGGACGAAGGCGGTAGACGAGCCTACAGTCCACCTGATGGTAAGTGGATACTGTTGACCATAGACATCAGCGATACATGCCAACATTAGTTCAAAATGACAAACGATAGCACTCCCCCGGATACGCTGCCTATCTCTGAAGATATAGAAATGGATTTGGAAAAAGGGTTGGGAAAATGGGGAGGGATAGGATGGGAATGGGCTCTGACACATCTCACTCACTACCGAAACACATACGTACATTAGGGAAATAAGATAAAGTGGGAAATGCAGTACATTTCAAGGTAGTCTTCTGTGAGAGAGAGGTAGCGTGGCCAGTCGAGCGCGCCCAGCAGCTGTTGGATTTCAGCGTGCACTGTCCCCTTCAACAAAATTCTTCAAATGAAAGCTTTTATTTCATAGAATTTTTAATGTTCAGACAGTTAATGTCAAAACCGGGGGCGATCCATGATATAAACCGGTTTTTTTATTCTTATCTTTCAATTGTTCATTTTATTTCATATTTTTGGTAAAAACGATGAGGCGTTTTAGCAGTTACCATTGCTAGTAACGACATAATAGATCATAAGAAATACTTTAATTATTCCTTCATTTCGTCCACTGTCGGACTCGGGTCTCCTCGTTGACAGCGTCTCGAGCATGAGAGAAATATGGCCTTGAAACGCCACGTTGGTCAAGCAGGTTGACGAGTCCAGTCTTTTACATGTGGTGTAATTCCTCAGGGCTTGTGGTAGCAACTTTGTTAACAATTAGTCTCCTTTTACAATAACCACGGGAAAAGATGGCGTGGTGCTATTCTAAACTCGCGACACCACAAGGCCAAATCCGTACTCAACAAAAATGTTAGACCTTGCAACTTATAGAGGCTATCATGTTTAAAATCAACTATACATAGAAAGAACTAAAGTCACAGACATAGCTCGTAGAATCGGCATGTTGCCATGACAACGGGCAGGCAGGTCATATTTACCGTAGGACCGATAACCGGTGGTGTAGACGAGTCCTCGAATGGAGGTCACGTACCGGGAAGCGCAGTCTGGGACGCCCTCCGGCCAAATGGACCGACGGTGACTTACAATTAAAGAAATTCGCCGGTGGTGGTTGCATGAGAAGAGCCTAGGATCGTGTGTGGTGGCGAGCCTTGGGAGAGGTCTATATACAGCAGTGGAGAGACGTAGGCTTATGGTATGGTATACATGTGCAAATACTTATCAACCTGTCAATATCTCTTACCAAATGCGCACTATTTTCTTCTATGTCGCGCAAAAACTTATCATAAATCGACCTATGAACTCCCAATTCTCCCACTTACCCACTGAACCAATTGCGTCGTCTGTCGAGACCATTACGTCACAGGCTAGAATAGATGCTAATAAAATGCTGAACGAATGGCAGTGTATTGTTAAATTAACTCCAGCTGTCTACCGCTTTGGTGACGTAATTCAGATATGAATGGATGTTCCGCCTACGCGGCGTCGTGCCCTATTGGCGGGAAATTTGGTTTTCCTGCTAATAGACACTGTGTTTCGATGGGTCTTGCAACAAGTGATAAAGGAATTTTAGAGACAATTTGAATTAGAGCGATTTCACTTAGTTTACTTTATGTATGTTCTGTCAGAACAATAATCGATTCACTTTAATTGTTTCACGACCGCTTAACAAATTTATTAAATACTAACTACCCTTTTGGCCGCTTTTGGCCCTTTTTTACTAACTAACGCTAGAAAACATATAAGATCATTTTTTTTTTATAAAAGGACGTGTTGCAGCCGAGCATACAGGCCACTTGGTGGAAAGTGGATACTGTCGTCCATAGACATCCGCGAACTTAGTCCTTATGCCGACTTTAGTCCAGAATGCCAAACGTTGGCACGCCTCCGGATGCGCTACCTAACTTTGGAAAATTAGGAATGAATTGGGAGAAAGGACTGGGAAAACGGGGAGGGATAGCATAGGATGGGATGGGAATGGGAATAACAGATTATTATAAAAGTTTAATTTATACATGCCCTCAGTGCACTATTGTCATAATTTTAATTTTGATTACTTAATTAATATGGATTAAACAGGCTATCACTCCACTTGGTGTTTAATTATTCATTCTAACATTACCCAGCCAGTATTGGGTAGACCTAGGTATAAACGGATAATCGCCGAAATCATATTTATTTCAAAGATAATTCGGACTTTACCGAAAAAGCTTGGGTAATTCTAAGTAAGCCTAGGTTTACTCGTTCTTCTGGAATTACCCGTAACATATATACTTT
Source organism: Sesia apiformis (assembly GCA_914767545.1). Lineage (NCBI taxonomy): Eukaryota > Metazoa > Arthropoda > Insecta > Lepidoptera > Sesiidae > Sesia > Sesia apiformis. Next base: position 16,767,657 of record OU611959.1, read on the forward strand.
TAATTTAATTTAAGTCATCAGATAATTTATTAAATAATTTCGCAGCATTAATATATATACTCGTATATGTATATACTTTTACTATAATGTTTGGTCTTTCATGTGATTTGTTTTTTTTTTTGCGGTTACTTCTTTTCCTCGGCATTTAAAATATTTTGTGTTGTTTTACAAATATACATGATTCATAAATGTACACCCGAGGGATGAGTCAGAATCCGCAACCTTTTAAAATACGGCTTACAGCTTTCGATTTCTCCCATTCCTAAAATAGCCTAAAATAAAATAACGTTTCAAAAACCAGTACGCATCACGTGTTACAAAATTTTCATTAAATATTGAAATTCTGTTGATGCTCCACTAGTGTTCAAAATACAAATCATTTGTATTTTGTTCAGTTCAAACTAGTGTACTTCGAAAAATTCAACTAATGTTCAAACTAGTGGTTTCAACTAGTTTCAAATTAGTGTTCAAACTGAACACTAGTGGAGCATCAACAGAATTTCAATATTTAATGAAAATTTTGTAACGCGTGATGATTACTGGTTTTTGAAACGTTAGAATAGTACACAGGTGGATTCTCTTTTGTTTACACTTTCGTTTAGTTGTTGGTGGTTGTAGTGCATGTTACATTCTCACAGCCGCAGGACGCACTCGTTACTCTCTCACAGAAGACTACCTTGAAATGTACAGCATCTCCTACTTTATTGTATTTCCCCAATGTACGTACGTGTTTCGGTAGTGAGTGAGATGTGCCAGAACCCATTCCCTTCCCATCCTATCCCTCCCAATTTTCCCAATCCATTCCTTAATCTGCAAAGGTGGGCAGCGCATCCAGGGGCGTGCCAACGTTTGTCATTATGTACTAATGTTGGCATGTATCGCGAATGTCTACCATCCACTTACCATCAGGTGGAATGTATGCTCGTCAGCCTACAAGACAATAATATTGTCGTATATCGTGTTAAAACACAACTTCACATAATTGTCATGATTGACGGGGGTCGCTGGAGAGAATCTTTCTAGAGTATCAGCCCTTTTAGTATCCACTGCTAAATATGGGTCTTCCTATAAAAAATATCTGATGCATGAGCGATGATGGTATCGCCTCAACAAGCGGCTTGGTGGCTTCAAGTAGCGATTTTCTCATCGCTTAGTGCTTCTGGGGGGGGGGGGGGGGGTGTTCTAAAGCTGACCGACACCACACAGTTTTTAAAATTTATCTCTTTACCGGTTAAATAAATTGCGTCTCTTCAGTAAGTTTTGAAAAGATGTTTTACAAATAAATCCCTTTACTGAAGGTAATGTAACACAAGTCTGCCCATTGATGAGGCGGGTGGGCGGCGCGTGGGTGCATGGGCTTAATCCACCGCTAATGCTGCGGATTTTGTACTTTATCGACACTAGATGTTGGTACCCAGTTTCTATTGACAGCCAAGTCAATTTTGAGGCAAGTTAGTTAATGGATAATTATTAATTACTGATGCTTCTTAACACATTGAGTTTAACCAAATTGGTTCAGTAATTTCAAAATAATCATTGAAAACAATTCAATAACTTAAAAAAAACTTAACGTGTATACATACGAGTATATACATGACCGTGGTATCGGTAGACTTCAGAATGGTACCATCCCATCTCTTCCCGTGGATGACTTAAAAAGCGAGGGATAACAAAGCCGCCACTACAAAGAATTACACCACTTATAAAGAGTGGACACGGTAACCGCTTGGTTTGTACCGTAAAATGTACTGCATTTCCATTATACTCTCAACTCCCCATTCCAATCTCATCTCTCCAAGGAGGATCCCATTGTAAGGAGGAGTGTGATGGGATGAGGATAACTCCCTGTCCCGTTATACATTCCATTTCCCTTTTCCCAAATCCACTGGCATCCAGTGGCATCGATATTGGTATGTACCGCGGATGTCCACGAGCGACAGTAACCACTCACCACCAAGTGAACTGAATGCTCCTCTGCCTCCTTCTTTCTATAAAAAAAAATATGATTATTAGTATTTGGTAATTGTTACTGTTAGTTCGCAGTTTTCGTGGACGTAATGCGACGTTTGCGTATTATTTATCTCGTTATCAGTTAACCCAATAACGTCACGGCATTGTTTAACGTCACAGCTTCCATTCCTCTCCTGGGAGAGAGTTAAATGTTATGTTAATATAAATATTAATAACAGATACATAGGAATTTGTATTTGTGACTTTTATTATTAGGTGCTTATTTATGAAATTACGATTTTATTACTGGCAACTTTGAGTTTCGATATCTTCTGTTCTAATTCGAATTTCAAAATAAAACAAAATGCATCTAATAGCTACGATTGTCTTACTTTAAAATCAGTATTTCATTTGTTTTCCTGTTCCTAAATTTTATTCATGTGATTGTCTTGAAAATAAAATGGATAAATTGAAAATTCGTGAATATGAGTGAATATGAGTTTCGTAGTGGCACCAACGCAAGTCAGACAGCTCACAATATCAATATTGTGTATGGGCCAAACACCATAAACGATGGCACCCCGCGTCGATGGTTTGAACGCTTCCGTACCCACATCAATGACCATGTTACAGTAGGTTCTTGCGACAGCGGTTACGGAGGGAAAAATCCAAAACTGTGCGGCTCATGATTGAAGCAGACAAACGAACGACATATCAGCATATACGGGCGTCATTAGGTATTGGTATGAGTCAAGTTCAAACTATTTTACACGATCACCAAGTAAGTAAGTAAGCTTTCTGCTAGATGGATTCCTCACAAACTGAGCGAAGCTCTAAAACACTATTGCGTGGAATGATGTCTCCAAATGCTTGAAAAATTCGACAATAGTCAATTAAAAGCTGTTTCTGATATAGGAACAGGTGATGAAAGCTGGATCTACTACAAGAGGCGCAGTGGGTTTTTCCTTTCGAAGAGTTGCCGACGAAAGTGAAGAAAGGATGGAGTATTGAAAAGAAGATGATTGCCCCCATCTTTGCCAGATGGGGCCACTTTACTACTATAATAAAAGAACAGTAACTGCGGACTAGTATGTGAACAGCTGCTTGCCTTCTGTTTTAAAAAAGGTCAAAGAACGACGCCCAGGTAGCAGAATGATCATCCACCACGACAATGCTCGTCATAGTGAGTCATCCGCCATAGAGTCCCGACCTTCCTTGCGCCCTGTGATTTTTATTTAAATGTTATCATGATGTGTTATCGATTGTCACGGAAAATACTTCGAAAAGCAATAAAACAACTTCCATCTTTATATCTGATTTCATTTTCGAGATTCTAGAAACTTTCAGTGTCCGCCACGTACTTATATCATTCGTAATTTACATTGCAATCACTTTTTTCAAAAAATATTTTATGTACAGACACAGTGTTACGATTTTATTATACATATGTAAAGACAGATATGAATTTGTATTTTTTTTAATTTGTTTTTATGTAGGTAAGGTGTAGATTCAAAAACCAATCCACTATATGTAATGCTTTTGAAAATTCCTTCACTTTTAGAAATGTATAAAATGCAGATGAACATAGTTTATATTCGGGTTCCATTGGGCCATATGAGCTATATGGACGTTAATAATTAGAGATAAATTACAATAAACAAAAGCAAGGCAGGATAAAAATATTTTCGTGGCCCTGGTCATCGACACCCCAGCCTCCAATAAATCACGGAGGTAGGTCAGGGTTCGGAAAAAAGCGAACAAAGGTGCGAAAACCGGTTCGCATGACCTCCAGACGAAGGGGCCACGCCATTTTGTATATGAGCACTACGTAAAGAGTAGTAAAACATGACGGGGGCTATGAATAACTTGAGACAAAGTGGTACTTTAGAGTAACGAATAAGCTAGCTTTTTTGTAGCGACATACGTTCCACTTCATGGCAAATGAAGCCGGCATTGAGTAACATCGCCGGCTAAATTACTTAACACCCGCGCTGGCGGGCCGAACATCTCTACTGGCAGATTCAAACGAGAAATGTTCAATGTATTATTAAACTAAAATCAACAATAAAATCTTATGTTATTTGAATTTTTTTTCGAGTTACAGGGGTGTGTAGTGTAAACTTCTGTCTGCACTACACACGTCTGCGATAATTCACCGAAAGTACCATTGTTTACATTGTGAACACCCTTGTTGATTATATTACTCGGTTGTCAGTGCATTTATTGTATAATTGTATGATGTTTCAAACATTGTTCGATGTTTCAAACAAAATAAATAAATAAACACGAGTACGTACAATACTCGCTTCATTACCTCAGTCACAATTCTCTTTCTCCAAGTTGCCTGAATGAAATTGCTAGAAAGAAGAATACATACGGGTTTATGGGCGTTCCTTATAATAATAACACTGTTCCTTAATTTTGTCATTATGTAACAATTATACAATAAAGAGTAATCTATATAATTACTAAATTACTTCGTACTAATGGAATTGACTTAAAGTTTTCAAGAAGCTGTGAAAATATATTTGATTCCATCCCTCCGGGCGATTTAGAACCGCTTGGAGTATGGAGAGGTAGAATCTCTCTGCATTTTCAATCGTCTTCATAACAGAGAACGTGCGAAGAACTCTTCGACGTGATTCCAACTTCGGGTTATTATTATCGCATCTTTCGTCATACGCACTTCCTTGACCGAGTCATTGCGTACCGTGCGGTCTTCAAGAGACTTTACACCGCGAAACCGAAAGCAAGTTGCGGAATAGACTGCCTACTGAAGGCGCTGGTGACCATTTTCCATCTGGTAGGACTCCGTACGTCTGCCACCACTTTTTGAAAAAAAAAAATCTATGTCGGCAACCGTAAACAAAGAAGTAGTTACGCAAGAAAAGTATTTCGATTCTCACTGATCAGCGTTTCCGTTTACGTGAAATATGAACATTAAATGAAAGGAAATATAATAACTTGTATAGAATGTGCACTGGAATGTAATTGCTAAAGAAATATGATTTTAATTATTATATTAACAACAAATATTTGACTACGATTTCACCCGATTGGTATCCAAGAAAGATGGATGCGAATATAAGAAAGGTATTTTTTAAAGAGAAAAAATCTTTCCTTGGAAACCCTTGGAAGGTTTTTTTTATGTAAAGGTATGTTTTTTATGTTGGAAGGTATAGAAGGAACCCATTCTTAACGCATCCTATGGTATCCCTCACCATTTTTTCAACAAATCCATTCCTAAATCTCCAAAGGTCCTAAATCTCCAAGCACATCCGGAGACGTGCTAACGGTTGTCATTCTGGACTGATGTTGTCATGTATCGCGGATGTCCATGGGTAACAGTATCCATTTACCACCAGGTGGACTGTCTGCTCGACTATGACGTTCTTTCCATAAACTCTTAATCGTCGATAGGTTCCATGTATAAGGGCCAGCGTTATAATCTGGCACTTTCTGATTTTTAGTTCGAGTGACATGCTATTTAAATTATATATTTTACTAGCAAAACCCCACAGACGTTGTCCTGCCATAGAAGTTGATGCGCTGCAGCGCCATCTAGTGGCGAGATAAAACAAAGTGGATAGCATAAAAACCTTCTCCATGAAAAAATACATATATGTGCCCACTTTCATGGTGATCGGTCAAACGGTGTCGAAGTCTATTAACATCAGATATACCAACATCCATTTATATATATTCCCAAATAACTCAAGATTTTCTTAAAGAAGTATGAAAGATAATTTGACAATTTAATATAAGTTTTTATTCATTTATATATTTATACAAAATATAGTTTTATTTATACAATTTAACTTCAGTTAGCTGTAATGCAAAGTTAAAAATTTCAACATAAAGATACTTTCCCGAAAGTTGGGGGACGAACTGCCAGCGGTTTTCGCTGGCAGTTTTTCGTTGACTTACGACATGCGTTTCTGCATAGAATTCTATAAGGTCGATAACGCACCCGCATCAACCCTGGTGTCGCAGGTATCCATGGGAGGCGGTGACCACTTACCAACTCGCGGACCGTCCACTATCTGCCACATCTAGTATAAAAAAAATATTAAACCCTTATACGTAGGACCCACCGATGTAAATAATATGAGATGCGGGTCTTTAATATCTAAACACATACTGAATATACAACTCATACTGTTTTCGAAGTTTAATGTAATCGTGGGCTCTGAGTTATTTTTGCAAGTAGGTTATTAAAGGATGCCTAGTTAGGGAGAGGCAGTTGTAGGACACCTCGACGGCTGACCGAGATAATACGCTCACACAGTAACCTAGTTTGAAGCAAGAGAGAATATCATTTAACTACTTACTGTAGTGATTAATTTCGTATCTAGATAACATTCTAATCAAGCAGCGCGAGGATGTGCCAACGTATTGTTGACGGATGTTGCTAGGCGAACGATCAGTATAAGTGGATTCTTTGTCAGCGAGCTTCTTTCTCCCTGTTGGCACGCTTCAGTCGGATGGGAGACTTCGGTTTTTGCGTTTAAGAAAAAAAAAGTTCTATATTAGTGCGATCTAGGTGACAGACAGACAGATTTATATAAATCCTTTATATAAACACAGATTAATATTACACAAGATGCAAGCACGAGTATATAGAAAGATGCGGTTATCACATGCCATTAGAGGAGGTTTTTGTGTAAATTTTGCTATTTTTCGTAAGTTTTAAAAATAAAGTGTAGAGTTTTACGAGCCCTATATACAACAACAAATCGTTTATATAGGTGTATTGAATAAGATATTTTTTTCAATTTTTTGAAATTTTACAACGTTCTATTTTACTTTTAGAACTCGTGAATCAATTTGGCTCACCAACAAATTTCAACGAAATATTGAACCCATATATCGTCGCTCTTCTGACTAACTGACGTAACTGACATTTTTGGCGAAATTCGTTTATTAACACCTCCTTAAAGTATTTCAAAGCCCGATCGATCTATCTAATTGTTGTGTCGATATCTGCTACCGTTGCTTAGAAAACATTAAAAATATATTAGACGTATCTGCGTATCTGAGGAAAAGGAATTACACTAATAGGCGTATTTCATTTACGACTATTAGTAAAATTTTCAAACTGTAGGATTTTGTATTGTAACTTGTCGTAAGTGAAATATGTCTCTTAGTGAGAACCAAAATATTACACGTATACATATTTTTTAAATTATTTTCGCACTTAGGTACGTCGTAGTATGGACTCGGTGAAGATGACAATTTAAACCTAATGGGTTAAGAGATAGAATTTATCATGTGCAGTAATCTTGGGGCAGTGGGGGGGTTGTGCATCGTAGATCTCGCTTGACGCTACTTTAAAATCAGTGACCGACCGGCCGGCGCGAAAAGATATACCCTATACGGCGGGCGAGCGACGGTACGTGACAAAATAGTAACTTTTGCGTGTTGGGACTTGTCATTCGTGCGTTAGTGAGTACGTACTGTAATGTTTTTTCTTTGTTTCTATACCTTGTTTAACCCGTTGACACCCAGATATGATATGGCATATAATAGGTCTGAATGTATGTATGTACCATGTACCTCTATTTTGTCTACAGACTTCTCCTTACCATCCAGCTTGTCTGGAAGAGATCGCTTTAGCCGCTGGTTGTACTTCTAATTAACTTGTACTTTGTATCTCTCTATATGTTTTTGGTGAAAAAGGAAGTGTATATCTTATTATCTTATTAGTATCTAGCTGTTGCTTTGTGTGTTATAATTGATGGCATGGAATTGCAGTCATTTATTTTTTGCTTCAGGTTTATGATAATGGACCAAAACCCCGATGTTATAGTAAAGTGGCGAGATGGTACTCAAAATTGCGTATCAATCAAAGAATTAAAAAGTGTCATCAAAGGAGACAATATTAATCGCTTAGGTACTCAGGTAAAAATGTACTTCAAAAAAAGGTGGTATTTTGGAACAGTGATAATGACTGACCACAATAGTCAAGAAACCCCAGAAAAAATAGAAAACAGCAACACGGAGTTTTCATCAGATGACGAACTTCTATTAAATGTAGTTAAGCGACAGAATAGAATATTGCTTGATGTAGAGGATGACCCTTTTAGTAATTTCGACATTGAAGAGCCAAATGATCCAGATTTTGTTTTACCGTCAATAAGACCCAGAACGAATTCCATATCAAGCGACGCAACTATTTGTATTGAAGGCATGAATATGTGTCAAGATGTCGAAATCACACTCTCCCAACTAGCTATCCAGTCAACACTTCCACAATCTTCCACAATTCTAGAAACAGAAAGCAATGACCGTCGTGAACAATCTTGTGAAGTAATTGGATGCACCGGGGTAGTTTTTAGTACTTGCGTTAGATGCCTGATTTTACAATGTTGGGATCACTTTTTAAATGATGTTTCATGTAAAGATCATGGTCGACACCAACTGCAATCTCCAAGTATATTGGTAGTTAACGACTATGATGAAAGTTCACATAAGATGGTTCCGGAATCTTTTGAAATAGAAGGCGCTTCTAAAGAAGTAACAAGTGAAAAGAAAAAAAGGTCTGATAAGAAGAAACTTAATAAACTCATGAAAGATCTTGGAAAAGAGTATATGACACAAGTTGAAAAAAAAAACAGTGCCTGAACGGAAACTGGGCTCTTTGTGTAATATTGAACAGTGCAAGAAACAAAATCGCGAGTGTCACAAGTTCACTGAAGAATCTCGTCAGAATATATTTGACAATTTTTGGGTCCAAGGCAACCTGTATAGTCAGCGTGAATTTATAGCTAGACATGTTGAAAAAATGACAACTAAACGTAAGACTGTGGGATCAGAATCGAGAAGACAAAGAACATTCAAATATTTTTTGACACTGGGTGGAGTTCAGTTGAATGTGTGTCGCTATTTTTTCCTACATACGTTAAGTATTAGTGAACGTACACTTAGAACTGCAGTAAAAAAATTCACAGACATCGGAACTGTCGAAAAAGATAAACGTGGAGGCCGTCCTCAGAAACGTCAAGAAATTGACGAAATAGCTCGCAATTTGGTTGAGAAGCATATAGAGCGATTTCCAAAGGTTGAGTCTCACTACTGCCGCGAAAGTAGCTCTCGTGAATACCTGCACTCAGATTTGACAATAAAAAAAATGTACGATATGTTCTTGAAAGATTTGGAGGATATTTCAGTAAAGCCTAGCTTTTCTACATACCGCAGAGTCTTTAAATCAAAAAAATTGTCTTTTCATCGTCCTAAAAAGGATCAATGTAGTTTATGCTTAACGTATCGTGAAAGCAAGGAAAATATAAAATCTGAACTTTTGGAAAAATATGGAAAACATCAGGAAGAAAAGAAACTATTTCGCGACAAAAGAGCAGAGTGCAAAGAAGAATCAAAAAGAAATCCGTTAACTGTGCAATGTGCTACTTTTGATCTTCAGCAAGTTATCAATTTACCGATCAGTAACGAAAGCGCAGTTTTCTATAAGAGACGTCTGTCAGCTTATAATTTCACAGTTTATGACATGACTACAGGAAATTGTTACTGCTTTACATGGCATGAGGGACAGAGCAAAAGAGGATCCTCAGAAATTTCCACAGCTTTATATATGTTTTTAAAGACGAGTGACGATAGAGGATTAAAACGAATTTATTTGTTCGCCGATGGTTGCAGTGGACAAAACCGCAATTCAATTGTGGCATCGACTCTGATGTACGTTATCAACAATAATTCTACAAAATATATTGAGGAAATTATCTTACGTTTTTCCGTGCCAAGTCATGGTCAAAGTGAAGGGGATTCTGCCCACAGTGCCATTAGTTATGCCATAAAGAAATGTGGAGATATTTATGTGCCGTCTCAACTTATCCCCATATTTAAACTAGCACGAAGGAACAAACCATACCATGTTATTGCTCTCGGCTATTCAGATTTTCTAAATTTTAAAAAACTATCCACTGATTTACGGTTTCTCTCAATGCGAGAAGATGACAATGGATTAAAAGTTAACTGGACAGAGATGACCGAATTTGCAGTCTTTAAAACTAAACCTACGACACTTTTCTTTAGGACAAGCCACGCTGAGAAAACATACCGGTCATTAACATTGAAAAATCAGGTTTCTTCTGCTCTGCAGTCTGAAATCAATCCTCTCAATAAGACATGTCCCAAAATCTCGAAAGAAAAGTATGAAGACCTAATCTCATTAACAACTGGCGATACACCAATAATTAGATTAGATGAACATGTGGACTTTTACAAGTTACTTCCACATTGATTCCATGTTGATTCATTTTACTCAATAAATTCATTAGCAAAATGATTGAACAATGTGAGAAGGGAAGGAACACTAACTTTACTAAGTTAGTGCCACTTTTATTGATTTTTTATGTTTTTGTTGATTTTTGGAAAAAAATAATAAGATAATAATAATACTTTTTTAGGTGGTCGTCAAATTCGTAACCAGTAAAATTAGTTACTCATCTAGTTTCGGGACTAGTCTCATTCCTTGGTCGTCTGCATCCAGACTTGTCTAAAGTTTTTACAGTCACCAATATCTTTTTTACATTACTTATAATTTTGAGTAAACCTTCACGTGCTTGGGAAATTAAAAAATAAACTTAAACGCGATATTAAATTCTTTGAAAATCTTGTTGTTCACTTGCTACTTATTTTCATTAATTATGAGGGTCCGTTGCAGTCGCTACAACATAATTATAAAATATCGCATGTGCATAAAGAGCACAATTTGACTTTTTTGATTAACTGTAGGTACGAATAACGTGTTTGTCGAATGCCAAATTAGATGACCAACAAATTAGACGTGTCCCGAAATTAGACGAGTAACAAATTTGACGACCAACTAATAAAGAAATAATACAACTAAATAATAAACAAGATTTCTAATTTCCTAATTAGGTGCCTACGTATTCACCTTTAGTCCTTTATAATTAATTGTCTTACCTTTTTAAAACCTATTCAATTAATTTGTTTATTGTACTTGTATTCAAATAATATCACTTGTAATAGAAAGTTGTTTCTTGCAGAAGGCAAAGGCTGTGTTGAGAACTTTAATGATTGTATTTTTTTTTTAATTTTAAGATATTGTTCTTAAGTATTATATGACAAAGCATACTTTAGAGAATAACATTAAGAAGATCTCAATTCAATTGCATTCCAATTGCTCTAAATGTTTGAGACTGATATTTTTAAATTTATGACGTTATTGCTAAGGATGTCACAGTAAACGCACGTTGATTTTCAAACTAATGTATTTTATTTACTTAATTTTATAAAAAAAGTAATAGTCGTATCTGTTAGTAAAAGTCGTACAATAAGAAAACAAAGTTCTTACAGAGTGGCGTATCTGTTTTAAACATAAATAAATAAATATTTCCGAAATATTAAATGCATATTTTTAGAAAGATATTGACCTGTAGAATATAATTGTCTATTTTATTTTTCAATATAATTTTATTTAAGAGCAGTACATTAGATCGCGTTCAGCGCAAAACCGAAAAAAGCTTGCCCTGTAAAATTTACTAAATGTTAGTTACGTCAGTTAGTCAGAAGAGCGACGATATATGTACGAGCATATTTCGAAACTGGTTGTTGTTTTGAATGCAGGTGACCTTTACTCAAGATGTAGTGTATTTTTTCCGAAATCAGAAATCCCTTCCTAGAATAAATATCTAATGGGCAACTCAGGTCCTTACGTTATTTTGACAAGTGACAAGGCATACAAGGATGACGAGTTGCGAGTTGAACGGAGCACCACGGCACCCATTGGCCAAAATACGAGTAAATACGCTCACATAGTACCTAACCCACTCTGTGGGAGGTACATGTCGAAGGGTCCTTCCTATGTATAAAGGTCTTTTGTTATAGAATAGATGACAGACGAACAGGCAGGCTACATGATGGTAAGTGGTCACCGCCGCCCATGGACACCTGCAACACCAGGGGGATTGCGGGTACGCTCTCTACCTTGCAGAATCCTGTTGACAGCTCAAATTTATTAACTTTACAGTACAGCTAATTGAAGTTATGAAACGTTATAATAAAACTTTGGAATAACAGTAAATATAACTTTTTGAATTTCACGTTTTGTACACATTTAATATTTTAAATCTGGTCTGAATGCGTGTAATAAAGGTATTTGTTTACCTTCTATTTCCACTCGACGTTTCGGCACGGGTTACACCAGCCATGGTCTCGAGTTGACTGAAGAGGACTACCCAGTCCAGGATGGGAGCTGCGAGTAGTTTTATCAACTACCCACATTTGATGTTAATCTTCAGACCCGATTTAGAATATAAAACAGTAAATATTAATAAGTACTTAGTTTGCAGAATTTTGTTTTTAGTTTGTTTGTTGTTTTTCAATTACGCTTGGCACTGTATTTTTTTATTTTTCTTATTTTGAGGCTAACCGTATTTGGTAAACCTTTATACTCGGCCCTATGATACAGGCTAGTCTAGTATGTGGACCATGGTTAATTCTCCAATTAAATTTATACATATTAGTAAATTAAAAAACAAATAAACTTTACGCTTTTTAAAAAGCGATGAAATTTTTTTTTAAAGAAAAAAAGGTGGCACACTATATGACATCTGCGATACGTGCCAAGATCAATCCAGAATGATAACAATTGGCACGCCCCAGGACGTGCAGTCTACCTTTAGAGATTTCTAGGAGTGGATTAGAAAAAGGGTTGGGAAAGAGGGAATGAGAAGTATGATGGAACTAGCGGGGTTTTCTCTTCCCATTACACCCCATAATCTTAGGTGGGGGGAGGACTTTCCATTAAATGGGATACGACTTGGGTTAGGATGGGACGGGAAATGGGCTCTGGCATATCTCACTACCGAAACACGTACGTACACGGAAGAGCATAGGGGAAATATAGTACATTTTACGGTAGTCTTCAGTAGCCTGACCATTCAGGCGTTGTTAAGCGGCTGCGGGATTGCACCGTACATCCACTCTCGTAGAGTATGAACTGTACACTGATGATGAGGCTTAATATAAACTATTATACAGAGCAAATTGTTTAACGGCAGAGTGGCAGTTTTTAAAGGGAAAAATAAGATGAGGAACGTCGTCACCATTACTTAAAATGGTTTTAACTATGTGTTAACTATAATTATAAAGTCTTACAATATTCCTTCTAAGTTAAAGCCTTGTAGTTTCTATGAATTTCAATAAAACTAACAATGTATCTATATTTGTTCAAATATGAATACATCTCCAAGGATTTCGCCTGTTCTACAAATATTACGTTCTATGTAAATATTTCGAAGAAATATTGCTATAAGTAAAATATTTCATTTTGTATTTCAAGAAGTGTTGCTTAGCAACCTACTTCTTGGAAATTGTATTGAGGAAGTAAGCTGTAAGAATGCCCCCGTAATTAGCTTGCGTTGTTGTCGACCGGGTCTACTGTAACCAAGCGCTGAATAGCACGCTAGCGCAGGTATGAGCAGAGGCAGCCCTCGTGCTCGAGCATAGTCTCAGGGGGCAACGGTTCTCCCAGTCAGTGATTACTCTGATTACTGTCACTAGACGACTCGTGCAGGGATCAGGTGATCCCTGCACGATTCGACGAGCGTGTATGAGCGAAGGTAGGTACCTTCGCTCATACAGGTAGGGCGCTAGGTGGGGCTATACCGCGTACAGCCGAGATCGCCAGATCGGCTCTGGCGCGGCGTAAACTGCGTCGAGGTTTGTCGCCAAGACACCGATCAACACTGCCACCGGGTCCTGTGTAGGTTCTCTGGTTGAGAGGTGGCAATATGTAGAACGGTGAGAAATACCAACGTGTTTTGGAAATAAATGTACCCGTTTTCCTTTCAATCTCCAATCACTCAACTTGTTTACGTTGCTTATACTTTTCCAAATTCCGAATTCTCATCCAGAATAGATAGTGCATTTGCGAAAGTATCAACGCTCGACATTTTTAATGGTGACTGTTTGTTTATCTGCCACTTTATTCCTATCTGTGGCAAGAATGGCATAGAAAGCTAATGCGAATGGTACTGTCTTGTACCATTCGCAATACCCAAAACAGCCTAATTAGTAAATAACAGCAGCAAAAGCTTCAGCTCATTGTGCTTACACAACGAGTGAGCGAAGCCACCGCCAATCATTAGTTTCGCATAAACGCCAATAATAATTGCAAAGCAAAATCACTGTCCCATTTGTTGTTACCATTTCACACTTAGAAAAGTCTTATATACAAAGAGTATATTTTAAAAGCGTCCGAAAAAGCATTTTAATAGAGTTAAGATTTCTTTGTGTGAAGGCTGTTGACGTAAAAACAGCAAAATTAAGGAATTTGCAATAGGATTGGATTCGAATGAAAACAATAGGTAAGCGAGGTGATTCCGAGAATGCTTCGGTGTTACAATTATATTGTGAAATGTGATAGTTTTCGTTTCTAGAGGTATTTGTGTCAGATGTAAACGACATCTAATTGGATCTATTTTGTTTTCAAAACAATGTTTTTCAAAGGTCCAGAGGGCGTACTGTTAATTATACACATACATCACTACCAATGTATTATACAAATGTCTACTAATTAACAAATTGTAGTTCACTACCACAGCTGGATAACATTTACCTTACTTTATCTTATTCTTCTAATGTATAGTATATACGTGTTTCGGTAGTGAGTGAAATGTGCCTATCCTACTCGAACCCAATTTTTCCAATCCTTTCGTCAAATGCATTTCTAAATCTCCAAAGGTAAGCACTGGATCTGGGGGCGTGCCTACGTTCGTCATTCTGGACTGATTACGGTATGTATCGCGGCGGTCCATGAGCGACCGTATCCACTTCCATCAGGTGGACTGTCTGCTATTCTACTACCATCTTTGTATGAGAAAAATATAGTAGCGAAACTTGAGAGAGGCCGGCAGTGGAGACACACAGGCTGATGGTAAAAGTCAATTATGTAAGGCCAGTGACATTTAGTTGATAAATCTTTTAGTAAATTTTAATTTTTTAGCCTCTCCGTTTTACTTGAAACAAAGGTAGTTAGAGTTCTTAAGGTTTAAAAATTAATGAAGGATTGCGTAAATATTTGAAGAAACAAAAATAATTATTTATTCAAAAGCCGATAAATACGAAATAATTTCAGTTACATGGCTTTAATTGAAAATTTTACGACAACATACGAAGAATGTTGCCATTACTCATACTCATTTATTAATAACTAGCTGTGACCGGCATGCGTTGCATGCCCGTCAATTTTTTTTGCACATAATTTATATACACAATATGTAGCCTATGTCCATCTGGAATAATGAACCTATCAAATGGTGAAAGAATTTTTGAAATCTGGTTAGTTGTTTCGGAGATAACCTCCTACATCCAAACTTACAAACTTTACCTCTTTATAATATTAGTATAGATAATAACAACTTATCTCCGAAAACTTGAGAATGTTTGAAATCCCAAAAACGTCCATCACGTAATCCAGAAGGCGGCAATCTTACGGACAACGGCCATTGTCTGGCGACACCGCTGCGTTCACTAGCAATAGTTCGCGCGGTAATTTGTCCCTTGGAACCAATACTTTATAGTATCCGATAAAGTATAAAATACTTATCTATAATACTATAAAGTATTACAGATCGAAAATGATCACTAATAATAATCTAGTTTGCAAAATAATTATAAGAATATAGGCGGCATACTATGGCGTTACATTAATGACAATTCCCGTTATGTTCTGCCTCAGCAGGCGTGCAAATAAAAATATAATAATTAAATATAACACTAATTAAATACTAATCATACAATATTGTTCAGAATAATAAATTACCAAAAATTACCGAATGTCAAAAGATTAAGATGATTAATTATTATTCGTTCAAAAACTCGTCAACGGTGTAATACAACATTTCTCAATCGGGAATTTAAAAAGATTCCATATTGTGGCGAGGTACTAACTAAACTGGCCTACAATTCCAATTGGTTCACCGTACACTAAAAAAAAAAATATTATATAAAAAGTCGTGAAAAACATTTTTTTATAGGAAGAGGCAGCAGACGAGCAGAAAGTACACCTGGTGGGAAATGGATACTGTTATCCATGGACATCCGCGATACATGACAACATCAGTCCAGAACGACAACCGTTAGCACGTCCCCGGATGCGTTGGTTACCTTTGGAAATATAGTAATGGATTTACAGAAAGGGTTGGAAAAATAAGGAGCAATAGAATAGGAGAGGGTGGGAAAATGATCTAACATATATCTCACTCACGTATACTCGCACCGAAACACGTACGTACATCGGAGGAACAGGATAAAATGGGAAATGCAGTATATTTTACGGTAGTCTTCTGTGAGGGAGAGGTAACGTGGCCAGTTGAATGTGTCCAGCGGCTGTGGGTGTGCGGCGTGCACCCACACCCATCAAAATCATCCCCCGTCTTCTCATAAGCATTTCGGTACATGAAATTTGCATGCCCTCTGCAGGCTAAGTACGTAGTAACTTAAAAACATTTATACGGTACACGATGTGCTGCCATAACGTATATAGGGTTCTCTTAAAACCGGCCTAATATATATTCTTCTACACATTTCCTCCAATAAACATAATTTGAATTTATGATATGCTGTATACTTACATATAGACATTCCATAGCCAACTATTACATAAAACCAGTTCAATATAAGACAAGTGTAGAAGGAAAGTATGATGAATTAATATTGGTAGCTTGGTAATTGCATGGAGTTGTATTCGCGAGCATGAATCATATTTCTCGACCCTGGCGATAAATCATGGAGTTGGTAGGACGCAGGCTGCGGGGGTGTGTTCCGATTTGGTGCCTGCGATTCGACCCAGGGAGAAACCTTCAAAGTCAAATTCAAACAATTTGTTTACAGAACATGGGTACCTATAATAAGACAGTAAATATTCTATACCTACATTATAATAAATTCGAAACAGAGCCGTGTGTCCTTGAAATATTTTTTGGAAAAAAATAAGCGTTGCTGTGTATGTACTCTACGAACGATACAGAAGCCAAAACAGCAAAACGGCTACTTTTAGAATTTTGTCTGTCTGTCTATCCGTCTATCTGTCTGAACGCGCATCATGCAATAATTATTGGACAGCATTTAATGAAATTTGGCACAGTTATAGCTTATGTCCTGGGTTAACGTTTAAGGTCCATTTTATCCCGATCCGTCACAGATTTCACACAAGAATCACTAAAGTTTACGGGAACGAAGTGGCTGGCACCGCTAGTATACAATAAAATTAACTTAGCCATATTCAGCCTGTTAGAGCATGCAAATACTTTATTATTCACTGTTCAGTTACCTACTATTTATAACGTACGAGTATATTCAACATTTTAATAACAATTGGCAAAATTTAAAAGTCAAAATCATAAAATATTTAAAAGTCAAAACATTTATCACTAAAAAATTCCTTGATGGTGTTTATTTACCACAAAGAATATCAGTTTATTTTTAGAACAGTTCAAGGTTTCTTTTATAGATTTTGGTACCTCTTATAAAAAAAATCTAAAAGAATAAATCATTCTAAAATTAAACGTTATTCATTTGTTTAAGATTTTGGGTAGATACATTCGATTTGGGGAGACACATAATTTTACTTTACCAATAATATTTAGAAAAATAAAAATTCTTTACGATATTCAGCTACACAAACACGTGCATTTGTATTTGCGTGCAAAACATTGAACATGTGTGATTCAAGCCTAAAGGGTATCAAGTGTTAAATCAAAACAAATTCCCGAGTAATAAAATTATAGTTAACTTTAATAATACCCCATTTCACAGGCATATCATTTTAAAATTATTATATAGGATTGGAATAAATTATTGGCTGTTAAATATACAGTTTTTGTTTTTGTAATGTTCACATGTGGAACTACCATTCGGATAAAAGCTGATCATTTACCGACTACTAAAAGCTATCCATATCACCCTTACACCGTATACTTTTCCCCATTTTCCCAACCCTTTCTCCAAATCCATTCCTTAATCTGCAAAGGTAGGCAGCGCATCCGGGGGCGTGCGAACGTTTGTCATTTTGTACTAATGTTGGCATATATCGCGGATGTCTATGGGCTACATTATCCACTTACCATCAGATGGATTGTAAGCTCGTCTGCTGCCTTCGTATATAAAAATAATAATAATAAACATTTATTTACGATCTGATACAAAAAGGGAATCCTAGTGTGAACATTATAAAAAAAAAAAATGTAATGTGAGATTTCTATCACAACATTATATTTACTTCTTATTCATACTTTCGGTTTTTTTTGTGTGTCCCATCTGAAGAAATCAGCAGACGGGACATAAATTAATTACTGTAGAATTTCAGTAGGATCACACAGAGTTCCAAGTGGAACCAACCGCTACTCGGAGGGCCCGGATTTTATTAGTTTTAGTTCTTGTTTCATTTCAACTGGAGTGCTGACCTGCCCCACGCCGTGTTTATGAGCCTTAAACGTACAACAGATATATATGCTATAGAAAATAAAATTGCCAGAGTTTGTGTTGAGTTTGCAACCGCCATTTTGCTTTCAATGAGATTATTTTCTTTTGTAGAAAGAAGCTGGCATTCAGCCGTATTCAGTCATTCAGCTTTAAACTGAGCTGGAGACCCTTTCGACAAGACATTGCCACGCACGAGATAACGGTTTATCAAATTTATATAACAATTTTTTCTCAAGCACTAGACAATAAAGTCCAACAGTGGACCAGAAAGAGTCTGCTTAATTTATTAATTAGGGACACAATTATAATCTGAACAATATAATTAACTATTCATTATTAAGTGGTTAGTAACTTTAATTTGTTACAATGTTACGTTATTTTGCTATCAAAACAATTATTCATGTAAATTTTGTCGCATATGCATTTTTGCTTCTAAGCGTCAAATCGCATGCGTCATTACAATATTAATAACAGAAGTATATCCAATTAAGCGGTAATGAGAACCATTTTATCTTCAACTTAGGCGGAAGGGCCTAACTAGATATCGAACCGCAACCTTCCTGCTGTTATCGTAACCGCGGATGGTGTGGGGATATTTTTCGAAAAAAACGCTCTAAGTCGATAGGTTATCGCGTTCGACTTTATTATACATACATATAGAGGTAGTAATGCAAAATATGATACTAAATTCAATGCGTTGTTAAGCTTTCTGTTAGTTCGTAATTGTATTTTGAACGAAGTACCTATACGGAAAATTTGTATGATTATTAGTAAGCACATGTGGACATCTGTAGCAAAGTACCTATTTAAGTCATAACCGCTGTTTTAACCGACTGCGACACCCGAGAAGACACGCAAAGGAGCACACCAAATGCGGCACACGAACTTCGGCTCTTCTCATCTAACACGGCGAATTTCTTCAAATTGTAGATCCATCTGTCCAAAAGGCCGTCCCACGCTGCGCTTCCCGGTAGTCGCCTCGATTCAAGGACAGTTATCCCATAGATTAATTATATTATCGGTCCTTCGACTTATAGAATCAGCATTCTATAAGCTATGTCGGTGAATTTAGTTTTTTAGCGAATCTCTTCGATAGACGAAAGACGCATAAAGCTCGGCTGGGCAACATTTGGGAACATTCGTCGTCTATACCGCAATGCTTGAAAACGAAAGTCTTCAATAAGTACGTCATGTTAGTTGTAACGTACGGTGTCGCAACGTGGCCTTTATAGACCCGATCCATAAGTTCAATGTCACCCAGCGAGCTATGGAGAGAGTTAAGCTCCGAGTTTCTTTGCGGGATACGTCTACTAGGTAATGAATTCGGGATATTTGAAAAAAATGCTAGACAGTGGTCATTGCACTTACGTTTGCCAAACAAGAGTGAACTCTATTTTTATAGGATTACCAGAAATTATTGCCGTTTAGCCAGTTTTTGTAGAATATACAGAGATGTAATTAAAACCGTTCTCCAGCTGGAACGCAGACCCGTACTCGCGAAGAATACATAAAGCATGCCTATTACTCAATGTGAGTTCGTTGACCCGCCTGCATCGTGCATTGTTTTGGCGCGGTGCACGATGATATACAGAGTGCTTGTGGCTTTCCTGTTCAGTAGTTACAATTAGTTTTAAATAAACATATTTCTAGTAAACCGGTAACACCTCGGTATTTATTTCCAACTCTTTCGTATGCAAAGCAATAAGACCGCCTGATTGCATTTATTGTTGCTCTTTATTGTACTTTCGATGTAGACATTACAATATTATCGTAAGTACAATGAAGGACTAATTCCTAGAAGGAATCTCTTCCAGACAATTTTAGAATAACTGAGAGGACTTGTGTTATTAAAAAACCGGTTATAACATATAAGAGGAAATAAAACGTTTTTTTTTCGGAATGGCTAAATTCTTGTGGCCTTAGTGGGCTTTCAAGAGTCACCGGACATGTATGGTTTAGGTGGTAAGTGGATACTGTCACCCATGGGTACCGGCGCTACATGCCAACATCTGTCCAGAACGACAAACGTTGGGACGCACCCGGATGCGATGCCTACCTTTAGAGATGTAAGAAGATGGGTGGGATGAAGAAGATGAAGATAAGATGGGATGGGAATGGGTAGTGAGTGAGATATGCTCACTCACTACCGAAACACGTACGTACATTAGGGAATGGGATAAAGTGGGAAATGCATTTCAAAGTAGTCTTTTGTGAGAGGGGTAACGAGGCCAATCGAGTGCGCCCAGCGGCTGTTGTGTTGCAGAATGCACCATTCCCCTCCAAACATGTACATGTATCATATATGTATGTAAAATACATGTATGTCATAAAATAAACCACCATTTTTAAACATCCGTTTTCATTATGAAATCGTTCACTTCATGTTCAGTGAACTCTAAAAAGCGAACCGTGGGAGAGTGAGTTAATTACCTAATAAATACTTCAATGACAGCCGAAACATATGCCAGTGACAATGGAACAGACAAAACCATTTACAAAACAATAGTATGTGAAACTCAAACAAAAAGAGAGTTTCAAAATCGCTTGTCCCCCGAGTTGTAAAGTGGCTAATAAGTAACAATTACTTGCCATTTTGAAAATACAATGGATACACGGCTACAATACAGTGAAAATACACGCGGTTCTATACAAAGCCATGAAATAGCTTAGTGTATACATATAAACGAAACCTATAATAATAGATTGATGAATTTTTGACCTTGTGTTTGTGGTGTTCGTATCTTATAATTTCAGAGATATTATTCGCAATTTTGTAAAAAAGAAATAATTAAATGCAATACAATGCAACCAGCTATTCAGTGTCCATTGCTGGACATGGGCCTACTCGTGCACATTGTCTGGTGTATGAGGGATGTAAGGCCTTAAAACGTCATGCAGGCCAAGCGAGTTGGTGAGTCCACTCTTTTGAGGTAGTGTAGTTCAGGACTTGTGGTAGCGGCTTTGTGATCCTTTAGTCGCCTTTTACGACACCCGCGAGAAGAGATGGGATGGAATAAAGAAATAGGGGTGGACCCGCCTCCGTCAACTTGGTGATGACATTCCTAGTACAATAATGTAAAATTATTTACTTTAGTTATTCAAAAATAGGTTGTTTTGTTAAAAGCAGCCGTTCTGTAAAATCTTGGATTAAATCATGACGTGAGTTACAATAAAGCAATTATACTACCTAAACTCTATTCTCAGTACAAACAATAAAACGCTTTATTGTCTAGTATAAACACAATATAAAACCGTATTATAATAGCACACAAACCGTGAGACATAGTACACAAACCGTTATCCTGCCAACACAACATAACCAACCAAATAGAAATGCAACCGCAAAACACCAACACTTGTTTAAAACAGAATATATTTCCACTTAGGCGGTTATTCAAGGAATGTTTATGCAGCTGAATGGAATATATTATTTGTCAATACAAAGTAGTATTTAAAGGCAGGCTATTTAAAATGGCGGGGCTGCAGCAAGGTGCGTTCAAAAATGACGTCAAGTTAAAGCCGCATTCCTTCGAAGAGGAAAATGAACGTGGCCGATTCGCGGAACGGACCGTTGCACTATTTATATCCAACCAATTTAAATTTGCATTTAGAAATAGCTGACGTTCGAATTTTAAACTTGGTGTGTTCAAAATAAGGTTGTAAAAGTTAAGCTAATGTTTTTAGCGGCAGCATTAGTAACGTGGGTCGGACTTTGCGCGGGAAAACGCCAGGCGCTCTTGACGCCACAGTGAGTCAACTCGACTATCTCAATTTTGTATGCATTCGTGATAAGGTTTTCAATTTGCTATCGGAATTGAATATTGACGGCTATTCTAAAACAATTCGGCATTAATCTAATTAAGGTTGCAGAAATATACGAGTAAACGAGTGAAAGGAATTTGTATTACTCATAAAAAGACTAAAAAAGCATGGTACAAGAAAAGGGCGACAAAAATCCCCTTTTTGAAATTCGGATGCGCGAAATAGTTTTTATAAAAAAGCCGTAGAGCGCTTGATAAGCCCTGTCCAACAGCATATAGTTTGTAAGTTATAAAACGTGAATTCTTTTATTTTTTTCTTACTTAACCGAGATATAAACCCAAACTATTTTTCAGTCATGTTTCATTTCAATCGAGAATTTAAATGAAAATGGATTGAAATGAAATTTGATGCAAAAATATTGAAATTGAATGAATGATGAATAATGAATAATGAAAATTGAATGAAATAGAGATAATCCCTCCTCTCCAAGGTGTTGGAAAGTGTCATCAACGCACAACTCCTTGGGTACCTAGAGGATCGCCAGATGATAAACGATTGCCAATACGGATTCCGTCATAACCGCTCAGCTGGCGATCTTTTAGTGTACTTTACACACTGATGCATGGGCTGACGCCATTGAGAGTAGAGGTGAGACTATAGCCGTTAGCTTAGATATCGCAAAGGCTTTTGACCGGGTCTGGCACAAAGCACTGCTTTCCAAGTTACCATCATTCGGGTTACCCGAGGGATTATGCAAATGGGTTTCCAGTTTTTTTGCTGGACGGTACATCAAGGTCGTTGCTGACGGTAGCTGCTCCGACACCATGTCAATTAATGCTGGTGTCCCGCAAGACTCTGTGCTTTCTCCCACACTGTTTCTTCTGCATATCAACGAACTGTTACAAGTCGGTAACATGCGTTGTTATGCTGACGACCGTACTGGGGAAACTTTACATAAGGGCCGTGTGAATATTTCTCCGACCGAGGTGGACGAGAGTCGCGTAAAGCTTGCGTCTAAAATCGAGAACTCCTTAGAACGAGTTTTTTTTTAAGTACGAAGGCGGCAGACGAGCATACAGTCCACCTGATGGTAAGTGGATACTGTCGCTCATAGACATCCGCGATACATGCCAACATCAGTTCAAAATGACAAACGTTGGCACGCCCCCGGATGCGCTGCCTACCTTTGGAGCTATAGGAATGGATTTGGAGAAAGGGTTGGGAAAATGAGGAGGGATAGGATGGGAATGGGCTCTGGCACATCTCACTCACTACCGACACGTACGTACATTAAGGAAATAAGATAAAGTGGGAAATGCAGTACATTTCAAGGTAGTCTTCTGTGAGAGAGGGGTAACGTGGCCAGTCGAGCGCGCCCAATGGCTGTTGGATTGCAGCGTGCACTCTCCCCCTCAAAGAATTGGGGTAATCTTAACTCGGTCAAATTTAACCCCAGCAAGACACAAGTATATGCATTCACCGTTAAGAAAGCTCCATTTGTCGTGGTACCTCAATTTCAGAACATTCCTATTAAGATCTCTGAGTTTTGGGATCCTCGGTGTCGATATTTCGAGCAAAGTCGAGTTTCGGAGTCATCTGGCGATCAATGCAAAACTTGCTAGTAAAAATCTCGGTGTACTGAATAGAGCAAAGCAGTATGTACTTCACTCCGGGGCAACGCTTGTCCCTTTATAAAGCTCAAGTTAGACCCCATATGGAGTACTGCTCAAACCTCTGGGCCGGTGCACCGAAGTACCAGCTGAACCCTCTTGACTCCGTCCAACGACGCGCTATCCAAATTGTCGAAGTCGACGATCCCACTCTCACAGGTGGTTTAAAATGGCTCAGCATCAGAACGCAGAGAGATGCAATATCTCTATGTTGTATCTCTCTGCGTTTTCTACCGCCTTTATAATGGGGAATGTTCTGAAGAGCTGTTCAATTTGATGCCAACCACCGCTCGTCATCGTCGTGCGGTTCATCCGCACTTCCTTGACACAGAGTAGCTGCATACTGTGGGGTTGAAAGGACAGTTTATACCGCGAACCCAAAAGTTGTGGAATGAACTGCCAGCTGAGGTGTGAACAGGTATCACTAAGGTCGGTAGCGCAGCAGGTGTCTATGGGCGGCGGTGACCACTTACCATCATGTGGGCCGACCGCTAGTCTGCCATCCATTCTATAAAAAAAATACATAAAACTTTTGCTTAATCATTTTTTTTTTAAAAGGACAAAAGTAGCTAAATCTACCATCCTGGTCCTGCCATTGGAGTTTTTTAAAGTTTGTAACTGAAATGTTACAGCTCCATTTGTGCCAAAAAACTTTTTATTTCCATCCATTACTTCTAGAATAAACTCTTGCCTTTCACCTTATTGGCGGAACTCCAAAATGTAGAAATCGCCTTTTGTGCAAAAACAGTTAGAGGAAGTTGTACTCCTTTATATATATTTTTTATATAACAGCCAGGGGAAAATAAAAACGCACTTCTCTGGAAATATAGATACATTTTTGTAGCTGTAAATATGTAGTATAAATGTACAGTTACTTCATCTGTGCTGTTACGAATCAATTGTCTTTGAAGAATTTATTTATGTGCAACCTCTATGGTTTTAAAGTACTAACAATAATAAAAAAAAACGTATAATGCATTTACTGTGGCCAGGACATAAGTGCACCGTAGTCAAACAACTTTTTAACTCAATTTGATTAATTATTAACTATTAAATGAATGAATTCATTTAACTATTACCTACTTATTTTTTATATTTATAAATGTTGTTACCCGCCTAATCTTGAGATGTGGTTCGTCGTACAAAAGAGCTTGAGTATGGTTGGGCTAAACACTCATTTAGCACTCATTTTTTATGGACTTTTTTGAACAGCACATTGTGTATCTTTTCATTTAATTTGTTACAAGTCATACCGACTGTACCCAAGCCCCAGGAGATCAGCGTGTGTGGTCTATATTACGAATGGACGCCAGACTGACGGAAGGAAGGACGGATATGGTATCAGTATTAACTATGTTGGAGTAACAATGTTGCTACCAAGGACAATGTGGGACTAGTGCGCTAGCGAAGATGGGAGTTTCGCTCAGGCGATATAACAATTTCTTAGGGAATCCGAACATAGCCTATTTCAATCTGCATTAGTTTAAATTTCTAAAAGTGTAAAGAATTTTTAAAATCGGACCAGTAGTTTTTGAGTTTATCTATAACACATAAACAAATCTAATCGTATAGCCATATGTGCCGTGTGGTGTCCACCGGCTATAGAATAGCGCCATCCTATCTCTTCCCGTGGATGTCGTAAAAGACAGCTAATGGATAACAAAGCAGCTACCACAGGTCCTGAGGACCTACACCACATCTAAAAGAGTGGACTTGCCAACCCGCTTGGCCAGCAAGGCGTTTTGAGGGCAATACATCTCTCATGCCCAAGATGTGCATAAGAAGGCTCATGTCCAGCGCTGGACACTGAAAGGGCATTGCAATCAAACAAAATTTATAATTTAAACTTAAACTTATAATATTAGTGTTCATGCAGAATTGACGACAACATGCAGCCTCAATTATCGGCACCTTGATATGTCAAACAGTATAAGTTGGTCTGCTGCAGTTTGTACTTTAGACTAGGTGGACTGACGACTTGAAGAAAGTCGCCGCCGTAGTGGCGAGACGAGAAGGGCAGAAGACCCTATGTGGTTTCAAAATCATTGCTCGCTACTGCTCCTGATTTGCACCATTTGAAACAATCTCGTTAAATAGTTCTAGATTTAGTTAAACTAGTTGAGTGCAGTTAGCGAGTGCAGCAAAAAGACGAGGGCTTTTGTAAAATTTCACTAATTGCACCGTTTTCAAAATATAATTAATCTACGTAATTATCATTAAGTAATTTTAATTATGTACCAGTAAGATGGATTTATGATGCTATTTTTTTTATTGTTATAAGGCAACTGACGAGCATACAGTCCACCTGATGTAAGTGGACACTGCCACCCATAGATATCTGCGATACATGCCAACATTAGTTGAGAATGACAAACCAACGTGCCAATTCTCGCCCCCTATAAGAAATGCAGCGTGCACTCTCCCCCAAAAAGATTTCCTCTGTACAGAACTGGTCTCATCAGTACAGGAATCCTCTCGTATAGGAATATAAGAAAACCTATCTTTTATTTCCATTAACCTATAACACTAAATTTCTACTACCACTATTAGCCTGTCCCCTCATTGCTGAATAGACCTCTGCGAAACTTCGCCACTATACACGGTCTTCCGTTCTTTTCAATTAACCGTAACCGGCTCTTTTAGTGTCCACTGCTGAACATTGGCCTCCGTCTTCATACACACTGTCTAGTGCATGCAGGCCTTAAAAGGCCACGTTTACCAAGCGGGTTGGTAGGTCCACTCTTTTAGAGGTGGTGTAGTTCCACAGGGCTTGTGGTAGCGGCTTTGTTATCCCTTAGTCGCCTTTTACGTTACCCACGAGAAGAGACCAGAGAATAGCACCGCCGCGATGCTATTCTAAAATCGGACGACAACACGGCCAACTAACCAGTATCGGTGATTTTCACAGGTCACAGGTCCACTTGACCGAAAGGTGTTCCGTACGGCAGCTCCGGGTACGTGGTCTCCATTCAAGTGTCATCTACCCTATTGATTGTAGCTCCTGCGACAAATGTGATCTGCCCATTGCCACTTCAGCTTACTGATTTCCTGAGCCATGTCGATAACTTTATTCAAATCCTTTCCAAATTCCTTATTTTTATCAATCATCATTCTTATGCACCTGATGTTGGCATATTTCGCAGATATCCATGGGTTGCAGTAGGTATGTATGCGTTTACCACAAGATGGACTAATGGAGACTACGTACCGGAAAGTGTAGCGTGGGACACCTTCCGGCCAGGCGGACCGACGACTTGAAGAATTTCACCAGTAGTGAATTGATGAGAAGAGCCGATGATCGTACATGGTGGCGAGTCTTTGGAGAACTCATTTTATCTATGCAGTTGAGAAGCAAAACAGTACGACAATTATGTAGTATTAAGTAATTTGCATAAAACAATCGTTTGCATACTAATTTAGTAGAGATTTTGTTTTGGTTATTTCTAGAAGTAGATAAATATGCAATAAATGTTCCCAGAAAGTGGTCTAATGCGTTATTGCTTAGATAAAGATAAGTCACAAAAAAAAATGGTTGGTTGTATGATTTCTCTATATTTATAAGGACCATTACAGTTTTTTTATAGAAAGAAGGCGGCAAACTAGCATACAGTCCACCTGGTGGTAAGTGGATACTGTCACGAATGGACATCCGCGATACATGCCAGTATCAGTCCAGAAGAATAAACGTTGGCATACCGCCAGATGCGCTGCCCACATTTGGAGATTTAGGAATGTTTTGAAGAAAGGGTTGGAAACATAGGAGGGACAATATAGGTATCCCTCCCCATTTTTCCAACCATTTCTGGGCACGTACGAAGTTTCTGGAAACCGCGACAATGACGTAATTGCCTAATTCAGTGCATTTGGCAAATATATTTTTAAAATAAATTCTTTAAATGGCACTAGGCTAGTATTTTCTAAGCGGTTTAAAGTGGCTTTTAGAAACCACTTTGTAATATCTAATCATCATAAAAAGTGGCTGAAGATTAAGTGGAATTCAAAGAAATAAAAACAGATGGTGATAGAAAAAGTACAACAATAAATTAAGGCAATCATTTATGACTTTTATAATATAAAAGATACAATAAAAATGAACGGGTCTTTGGAAAAGAAATTAAGACTTTATAAAAACAACTTAACAATGTTTTGTTAGAAAATTATAAGACAGAATATACATTGATAGAAATACTTTCCTAGCACTTATAGGTAAATATTGCGTTTAACACAGTGATTAGAAGGACTGAATCGTGTAAAAATCACTTTTTATAGAAGTGATTCCCTCATTCCCTACATTCCCTCAGCCGCTGGCCGCCGACCGCCTGATAATTACCCCTTGAACATCCGCTCCTGTCCCTTTCAGTAGAGAGTAACTATAATGAAATAAAGGAATATTCTTCACCTTCATCTTCGTCACCTTTCTAGCCTAATAACTTTAGGTCTTACCAAAAAAATCCCAGTTAGGTGAATTTGGCATACAGCTTTGTAAACAACATATCAAAAATCGACATTAATATCGAGTTTGCGTTTTGAGATATTCAAACGCTCGGTCAATGGTCAATTATAGAACAAAATTTTCAACACAAGAGTCTTTTCCTTTTTGTGTAGAACCAACCGTTTTTGTCGTATAGTGCAGAGAATGTAGCCCTTCCATCACTATGCATTCATTTCTACACCTGAATCCTGAAAATTATTAAAGAAGCAAAAATATTGTAAATTATACGAGTATGTTACTATTCATATTTTCTATAGTATGACTATCGATTTAATGAAAAAGGGGTGTTGTTGATAATTAAAATCGATGTGGTGAAATGCTAAATATGTTCGTCGTCATCTTCATTTTCTGTCTCTAATAGATTTTCAGACAACATATCGAGTGGACTTATTCTGTTACATCACTTATGTTAAGCTTGACTGACCATAGCAATATCAACAAGCTGCAGAGCATTTTAAACCTATTTTTCTGCATCCACAGTTTCCACCACAAACTTTTGCGCAAATACAAAATATTGTATTTAATAAATAAAGTTAAATTTATTATATAGAGCATTACAGTATACAGGCGTATATGGCAAGGCTGCCATAGAGGATATTATGAAATATGCAAATGAATAGCTAAATATTACCTGCGCTCGACGACAAAAACGGTTGATTCTACCAAAAAAACATATACAATCTTTTTGTTGGAAATTTTATAAATGGTATATCATAGAGATTTACTTTATTTTTTTAAATCTTTACTTATTAAGTTACTTATGATTCATTTTAAACGAATTTAACCGAGATATAACCAAACTATCTTTGAGTCCAATTTCATTTTGATCGTTTCAAGAAATTCATCCTCCACTTTGTCAACAAACGTTATATTGCATATATACATATACAGGTTACTTGTATGTATATATACGTAGATACATAAATTTTATTTCTTAAGATGTCAGAAAGAATCCCTAAGTAGGTGAACTGGTGGGTGTACTGTAAAGACTATTTAGGTTATAAATAAACAAATAATAAAAAAAAAACTCCTGAACTTTTGGGGGGTGCTAGTCAACACTCTATTTCCAATTTAATTTAATTTTATTTCCAAAATTGAAGGTATATTCGTAAATCTCTGCAATATTATTATTACAGTCTCAACGTTATAAACTCTGTAGAGCGAAATTAAATAACTTCATAAAGTTTTAAATCGGGTCTGAACCCATATAATTAAAGGCTTTTGTTTACCTTCTATTTCTACTCGACGTTTCGACATACACCAGCCGTGGTCACGATTTGACTGAACAGGCGGGTAGTCCATGGTTGGGAGCTGCAAGCAGTTTCATCAACTACCCACATTTGATCTTCACATTCAGGAAGGCTGCGACACACTACAATAACAATGTCCACGGACGTATTCGACGGTAAATCGTAAGATTTAAATTTTGTTAATCATTGGATTCCACCTCGATGACAGTTGATAAAATGTGTGTAGTTAATAAAACTGTTCGCAGCTCCCATCCTGGACTACCCGGCCCTTCAGTCAACTGGTGACCACGGCTCGTGTAACCCGTGCCGAAACGTTGAGTAGAAGTAAAAGGTAAACAAAAGATTTTAATTTTACGAGTTCAGATCCGATTTACAATATAAAACGCGAAAGTTTAAAAGTTATAATTTAAAAAGTTGCTCCGACTAGATTCCGGATCCCACGTTCCGTTGCCAAAAAGAAGAAGTGTGGTTGGTGCATGTGCCGAAACTGGTTTCAATAGAAGCTGCAAGGTTTTTTATTTATTTTTTTATTTTTTCACAGGTCATTCACCCGCCCGTGCAAAGGTTATGGGAAGAATGTCCGGTGCAACGGAAACGGAGTTTAAGAAGGTCAACTTTTGTGTTAATGAATATTTAAAAGGTTGTGATTTTCTGATAAATTTAGTTGGTGCCTATTTCATTTGGTGGCTATGTACGACTAGCTATTGCCCGCGATTTCATTCGTGTTATATAGCAGCCTATGTATTAATCTGGGTTACAATCTATCTATTTGGCAAGTTTCAACGAATTTGGTTCCGCCGTTCGTCGAGATTGCGTAACAAATATACTCGTACAAACATCCAAACATTCGTAATTTATTACTAGAATTTACTTAACATTCCCACTTTTGTGAATAAAGTATGTCAAAGAAAACGGTATAAAATGGCCAAATAAAAGTTAAAAGGTATCAAATTGTTTTTTTTTTCTAATAAGAGAGACCAACCTAAAGTTTTTTAAAGTCGCTCACTTCTTATGCAATTTTATTTAACAGACTTTTCTTATGCCATTTCATTTGACAGGCTCTAGAGCCAGAGTCAGAACTCATTCTAAAATTATCGAATCGAACATTATCGAATAAGTAAGAGAGGCCCGGAGTCCTCAAAAACATGCGTTTTACAAAGTGGGATATATTTTAGGGTTGTAGCAGGCGCTGTCAAGCACATAATCACAAATCACGCACAAATGATTTTTTGCGCCACATCAAATTTGGGACCTTGTACTATATCTATGGTAGATATTACCTGTTTACCATAGACAATAACAAAGTTCTTTTATACAAAGTTTCAATATGTCATTATTACTTATTATCTTATCTGTCTTTACTGTTTTTATTTCCCTATATTTTCGTAGATATTTATAGAAATGACAGCAATATATATTGTTCATGCTGTGTCAAAACTTCGAATCTTTTTAAATGCTCACTTTATACAATAGGAAAAAACAATTCAAAGCAGAGAAAGTTTAATAATAATTGAATTTAATAGTTGTCATCCTGTCATCTCACTTAGTGTCATCTTAATTAAATAATTGTCATTTTAATATATGTGCGTTTGTATGCTTAAATAATGTTAATTACTTCATAATTATTATGCAAGCCATATTTAATTTTAAGTAAAAATATACTAAAATGTTATTGAACTAGGTTCCGTTGCTTCATTTTTACCTACCTACCTGATACCTGAAAAATACCTGATGGTACGTTCTATTACCACCAATATAGATATATATATTTATCGTATAATATACATTTGTTATAAGATATGTTCTATTCACACCTTAAAATGTATGTAAGTATATTAAATTGTAGATAATTCAAAAAATATCATTATAACACGGTACATGGGTACAAATAGCAAATATTATTTAACAGCATATATTTGAATTAGCATAACCCCAAGAAAGATACACAGTATGGGAACTCTATAGTATTTACGAAATAATCTTATTCACGAAATAAGGTGAGTATACGATTAGCGATCTTTCTTTAAGGTACATTACTTTAAGGTACATTCTTTCTACATTAGACGATCTTCGTCTAACAAACATACGTTATATCTAAACAATAGAGATATTGTTAAATGTCACAACAAAGTCCTTCTAAACTTCC
This sequence comes from Sesia apiformis, assembly GCA_914767545.1. Classification (NCBI taxonomy): domain Eukaryota; kingdom Metazoa; phylum Arthropoda; class Insecta; order Lepidoptera; family Sesiidae; genus Sesia; species Sesia apiformis. The sequence continues at coordinate 16,799,394 of OU611959.1, forward strand.
TGAACTTAGACAGCGGTTTAGTACATACAATTTGCAATGAATATGCTACGACATGGGGTTCTTCAAGAGAGCCGTGAACAGTGTTCTACAATGTCGGCAACTTACGCGCATGGCAGCTTATGTAACAGGTGTCCATGGGCGACGATGACTACTTACCATCACGTGGGACCGCCGGCTTGTCTGCCAAAAAGAATACTACATAACATTATAGAAGGCTTTCTATTACGTATAATGCTAAATTACTTGCTTGTTTAAAACTGCCTTAAATTTGATAGCAAATGGTGGGGAGGGGGGAGGGGGAATGATAGCCTAGAGGTATCTATTTTAGTCTCTCATTCGCGTGGTCGTGAATTCAAATTCTCGGCCTGTACCACTGAATATTGAATTAGGTACGGATTTAAAAAAAAACACTAGCTCAACATGACCAAAACAGCAAAGAGCCCGCTTCGTAGATTATGATCTGAGACGCTAGTGATTATTAGGGGAGGCGTGTGTCTTTCAGTGGAACGTGCTGACATCGAATGGAAACACCTTTTTTTTATAGGGAAGTAGGCGAACGAGCAAGCGGTCCCACGTGATGGTAAGTGTTATCGTAGCACATGGACACCTGAAACACAAGCAGGCTTGCGGGTAACTTGCCGACTTTGTAGAATCCTGTTCACAGCTCTCTTGAAGAACCCCCCATCGTAGCGTAATGGGAAGACCTCCTGAGGCAGTTCGTGCCACAGCCTATTAACTCACTCGTGGCAAAAGTTTACTTACTAAATTAGTTATTAATGTAGTCATAATATGAAGATGCAATACTGTTACTTATTTTTATTGTGTTTGTACCGCTCCGCGTTCTCAGAAACGGTACAAAACAGATTTATTACGTGATTCCCCCACGTCAGTATGCAAATTCTATGCATTTATCGTGTAATCGTACGTTAATTTTATTTTTATGCGCTATTCAATCAGGTGTGGCGGACTGGTATTGTTTTTTCGTTGACAGGAAACTTATTATGATCATAGCAACCATAAACTTAAAATTGATAAGACAGTAAAATGGTGTAAATGAGACGGCAGAACAGATAAAAAATGGCACTATCTTTTTTTTTTTGGAACTACTAAACATATTTAATCCTGCTAAACATATTTAGTTACACCCCCTCACGAGGATGGAGGTAACTGCTCGGGCTAAGTCCCCTTCAATGGCGTCTCCTCTGTCTGCCAACACGGACAGGTTGCTGGGTTGGCTCTCTAGACCAAAATGGCGCCTCAAGTTTTATTCATGCCGCTCTCACGGTGGACAACCAGCGTAGGTCCCCGTGGTGACGCGCTTCACGGCGCGATCAGTTCGTGCATTAGATCCTTAGACACCTTAGACCGTGTTAGCTCTCGCGCTGGATTAGTTTCATCGGGCCCCCCATTGGCAAGGGATCGGCGCTCAACTTAGTCGCAGCAAAAACCTAAACCTGTTCAATACTATCCAACCTTTCAGTACTGTAACCGTAACGAGCCCTTCTTTCATCCACTGCTGGACCCGTGTCCATGTACATGTCATACCTCCTCATGTACATTGTCTCGATGAAGCATGAGGGATGTAGCCTTAAAACACCACGCTGGTCGAGCTGCTTAGCGAGTTCACTCTTTCAGAACTGTTGTAGTTCCTCAGGGCTTATAGTAGCAACTTTGTTAGTACAGTATTCGATACCATTTCCCTACTACTTAATTCACACATTTAGTTCTACGTACATGATTTAGTACTACTCGTACTGCTACTAGCACTAAGATATACACGACTAAAAAAATACTGCCTACAATAGATAGTTAAAAGAAAACTTTTAACTTCACCTGAATAACGAGGGTCTGTAAAGCTCACCAATACAACAAATAATAGTTCATTTGCTTTTTTTCATAATATAACTTTGATATTTAACCTATATATACATAGTTACCGATCGCAAAAGTTCCACCTGGTGCCATTACAACCTCACAATTCACAAAACTGCAAACAGTCAACGTTTAAACCAACTTTACGGGGTATCTATGAACCGAACCCTTTACCGCTATCTGTTCACGTCATCCGATAAATAAACGTATGCGCTATTTGTCACAACTGGCATACTTATTTCAAACACTTCTGTGACATTATAATGTGTCTTACTGATAACGTAATAAAGGTCATAATAGTTTGTATGAAATATTTGCTATTGATTTAAACAGTTTCTAAAAATTCACTTTGTACGAATAATGATAGTAAACTGCAACAGTATATGATATGGTGACGTCATTCGGTATGACTGGTTGTTGTTATGTAGTCAAGGCATTTATGGAACCGTTAGAAAAGGTTAAGCTGGAATTATTTATTTATTTTTAACAGAATATATAAAATGTCGAATTGTAAATATCTCCAAACAGTAAAGCTGTTTTGCGGAGAAAACGAAATATTTATAATTTCCAGGCATAAAGAGAACTCCGCGTGCGCCTGATCTATGATTTAGCGATCAACGCTTCGATAGCGGACCATGTACTCAACGCCGGAATCAGCGACTGGATAGAACTCCCCAAAAATCCTCTCCACTGATCGCCACTATTTCTCCAGGATTGTGGGTGAAGCAATTGAAATCAAGAAACATAAAAATTTCAATCGAGAAGATGGATACAAATTGTCCTCGACATGGAATCCAGTGATTACCTAATAAGTTTAATAAAAGTAAACTTCGTGATTTTTCGTCTGACGCTACTTCAGATATTGTGAGTGTTGTTTGCCGGAACTTTCCGGACTATGAAGACCAAATGCACTAGATGAAACTGCTCTCATTTCTCGACGTGGACTAACCGCCTCTTTAGTCTGCTCGTGACCACGGTTGATGTAACCCAACCGAAACGGCTAGTAAAATAAGTAAGGTACACATACGCGTTGAAACCAGTTTAAATAGATAAATACAATACATTTGTACGTTCTCTTACCATAAAAGTTATTTGCCCTATGTTTCAATAAAAACTGTGACCTGTGAATCAATTAAACTGTATTGTCTCGTGTCATGTCGTATATCCATTTTAGAAAGATTTTGAACAAATCCACCTATTGTGGAGGTCACGAAAAATAGTTCGTGTCTATACTCGTATCTCGGTTACGTTCAAGATGAGCCAAATCGAAAGAATACTTATTAATTTCACAACACCACTATTACACTACTTACGTTAGTATATTAAACAAAGGTATATCTAAGTATATTGTGTGCCGCCTACATCAAAATCAAATTTATTCAAAATAAAAAATATACTCAGTATGTGTACGGTACCTGTGATTGAAATTTTTATTTCCTCTCTTCCCAAAGCTTGTCTGGCAGAAAAATCACTTCTAGCGTTAGAAATGCATTTTGTGCCTAATTGTTTTGTTTTTGGTGTGCAATTTTATCTATCTACTCAATGTGTGATATTAAAAAGTGGATGAAATACAGAAAATAAAGAGTTTGCTATCCATACAATATAAAACAAAAACGTTGCAGCTGCATAAAAACTTATAGTAAGTAAACAGATAGTTATTGACAAACTATTAATTGCAAGTATTTGCACTCGAGCATCATCTTAAATAGAGTCATGAATTAATAATGGCTTGTATTTAAACAAGCAGCAAAATAAAACAAATTGGGCATCAACATAAAACAAATTGGGCATCAAAATAAAACAAATTGGGCATCAAAACATGATCAACAAAACATACTATTCTTGAATAACTGAAATAAACAATTTTAAATTACCAAGAATGTCGACATAAAGTTGACGGAGGACGCTTCGCAGGAGTCCTATGTCTTTATCGTCACCAGAGAACCTAAATCTAACCCCCCTCTAAATTTGCTGCCACTTTCATTACTTCTGCTGCTCATTTAATTAATTCCCATTAATTATGCCCTACGATAAATAGATACCAAGATATTTAGAAGGATTCATTGGCGGGAGCTCGAGAAGTGCGGTGGAGTTTTTGTTTGTTTACTATAAAAAATATGTATTGTGGAGTTTGTGGTTTAATAGTGATAAGTTACTAAAGTACAAAGTGTCGTGTTTGTGAGTAATTTTTGTGGATCGATGATCAACTAAAAGCATAAGACTGCGTTTTTCATGTCCTTCAAAGGAAACCAACAGTCCTTGGTAAACCTACTAACGCTTAATAACTGAGCGACGCCATTTTTACTCGAAATTCATTTAAACGTGACATTGGCAGAATACTCGTCACGCTTGAGTCGACTACTGATACCGCCATCAAACCGAAGAAGAAGAAGGAAGACATTTAGAAAAATCTGTAGTTCTAGGTCATTCTCAGGTGTATAGTTTTCTAACAACGATTCCGTCATCGGCGAGTTAGTGATCATTGAAAATTTATTTGTTTTTTTACTGCATGTTTTAGGTAACATTAAATTTACATCTAATGATATACAACATCCTGCAAAGGGCACAGTAATTCAAATATATATATTTTTATAAATACATACATTATAAATTTAATTGTAAATTGCATTAAATTAAATTATTATTCATTAAATTTTAATATTACAATATTAAATGATACGATACATTTATAAATCAATTATTAATTGTTTTCTAATTAATTAAGTATTTATTAGTCATCTATCTAACATCTTATTTTTTAATTTTATTTATCTGTTATGATTTGTTTGTTACTTATTTTTTTTTAAACTAAAAGAAAAGTTTTTTTAAATGTTCACTATTTCTTCGGACTTTTGATTTATTCGAAGAAGATTTATTATTCTTCTTGATCGGCCTATATCTATCCACTGCTAAACATAATCCTTCCCAAGCGCAATTGTGTGCGATCATTCGTCTTCGCCATCCAGTCGTCGCCCATTCAGGTCATCGGTCCATCCCGGGGTCGTTCCACGCTGCGTTTAACAGTACGTGGTCTCCACTCGAGAACGTTTTACTTTGAAAATCCTTATTTAAGTAGAAACTTAGTGATACGGGTCAGAGTCCTTTGAAGTCCATTGAAGTCCTTCTACGAGACGTAGTGGTAAATCTACTTCTACTCGTCTACAGACTTCTCCTTACCACCTTAAGGTTGCCTGGAACAAATCGCTTTAGCGATGAGGCCGCCGATTGTACTTCTAATTACTTCTATTTTTGTATTTCTTTTAAGTATATTTTGGTGTACAATAAAATATATCTATCTATCTAAATCTAGCGTTATAATCACAAGGTGGATATTAATTTTAATTTGGTAATTTGGTGGATTTTTTTGTTTACAAAAACCTTCGAATTTTTGGTGTCTCCAGCATTTCACATGACCTACGAGGAAATGCGATATTGTACTTCACTATCCAGTGAGTCATAAAGTGTATTAACTTGTTCCAAAAAAGGCTTCATTGTTCAAAAACTATTTTACAAAAAAGGCTGAACTGGAATAGTTCTTTGATTAATTAAATTGTATTACATGTAAATTAAGTACTTTCTATGTGTAATAGAGAATAACATCGGGCATCGAATTCTATCGAAACACGTCATTGTAGGCAGAGCATAGTGGGCGGTATTGCATTGGGTCACCTTCTCACCGGATATCACAGTATAAATATAGACAGTATACGATTTCAGTTTAAAACGCAAAAAAAAGCAATAGTTATTTACTGCACCATACCACAAATATAAATACTGATGCATTGGTAATGGGTTATCTTTTGGATTGCAGTCGAAACACTTTTTGTTGTTTGAATCGTCTGTATTTTGTACACAAATAATCTATTATTATCAGGGTACTTATTATACGACCGCTCATCGTCATTTACCAGACACAGAGAGAGAGAGATAGATAGACAGGTGCTACCAGAACTAATATGGGGAAATATCGTGATGCCGATAATTAATTATTTTATTTACAATGATCAAAGGTCTCACAAATACAATTAATATATTTTCGTTTATGAATATTGATAAGAAAATGTATTGCATTTGTAGGTCAACGCTGTCATCTTTTGCTTTTAAAACGTGTCTTTTTCTATATAGAAAGAAGGCGGCAGGCGAGCAGACAGTCCACATGGTGGTGAGTGGATACAATCGCCCATGGACATCCGTGATACAATCAGTCCAGAATGGCAATCGTTGGGCACGGCTCTGGATGCGCTGCCTACCTTTGCGATATTTAAGAATGGATCTGTCGAAAGGATTGGAAAAATAGGGAGGGGTAGAATGGATGGGAGGGGAATATTACTTACAACCGAAACACGTACGTACATTGGGGGAATAGGATAATGTGGTAAATGCAATACATTTTTACGTTATTTTACACTAGTCAGAGAGGGGCACTGATTTGAGTGCACCCAGCGGCTGTGGGATTGCAGCGTGCACTTTTCCTCTCCGAATACCTCCATGGTACCTTAAGCGTCATCCAACATGACAATCCTTGGTTACTTCGGATGAGATTATAATAATTGTAACTTTAAAACTCCCCACTGGTTTATCCGAGTCCACTGCGGTCTCACCGGATGTGCTACAAAGTTGCGACACATCTACCTACACCGTGCAGCTAGAAATTAATTTCGATACTTTAAGGGTGTAGATCGTGAAAATCACCGAAAAGAGTGTTACGATTTTTCATATTTAACCTATTTACATATGATTGATATCAATGATAATTTGTATATATTACAATCAAAGACCAATAAGTATGTTCATGCTTATATTAAACTCTTAAACCTAATAGTTGTTATATAATAAACGTCAACAAACGCACAAAATTGAGTAAAAATGCAAAAACATGACTTCGTATTTTTCAGATTTAACCCCATAAATCAACACAAATTGATAAAAAGAAACACTTTTTGAACACTGAAGAAACCAATAAGTATAGCTGTATACTTCTTTTTATACCTTTACAAACAAAGACTTCCTCTTTTAAAGCCCTAAAATCTAGATATATTTTAAGGTAAATTTTTCATACACAAATGTATGGGATAAAACGTTCGTTTCATTCGTGCAATCTCGGTGGTCTGCAGCGGCAGTTCCTTTCTGTAAGTGAACGCGACACCACGCTTGTCGGCTGCAGACAGCAGAATTACGTATTGTGAATTTGTGTTTTTTGTAAAAAACTGTAAGTATAACATTTTTATAATTAATTTATTTTCAGTTAGTAGAAAGTATCGATATAATGAATGTCTGAAAGAAAACCATGATGGAACTAGATATAAATCGTAAAAAATACAATATCTACACTAATAGGTATTATAAAGAGGAAAGATTTGGATTTTTGTATGTAACGAATAAACTCAAAAAGTACTGGACTGATTTTAATAATTCTTTTATCATTCGAAAGCTACATTATCACTGAGTAACATAGGCTATTTTTTTCGAAGGACTGATTGAATTTGAGTGGCATGCCAGGGAAAAGAAAGTTTTGTACGCATTATAAAAATATGAAAGCCAAAAGATCTCGGAATAAAATGTAAGTTCCTCCCTACTTATTTATTATCGCATTTGAACAGGGTACATTACAAAGCTAATACAATATGTCATATGATTTAGATCGCCCGATTCAGACATATACCTACAATAACATGTAAATATTGGTTTGTATTATCTATATCTATACTGATAAATAAAATTGAAGTATCTGTATGTAATATCAAAATAATAGGATTTTTAAAAAAAAAAAAGGCGATACGGAGTTCGCCGGGTCGGCTAGTATTGTCTAAATATCAAATTGTGGAAGTAGGTAGGCGACAGCGCAACTTTGTCGACATACCTATACCGCCAAACAGACGCGAGGCGCCTAGCGTCTGGCTTAGGGTTGTACAAAATAAATAAAAAGTGGATAATATTGATGAATAATATTTCCAGTATTGAAAATAAAGAAAACCTTGGGGCCGAGACTCTGAGCAACAATGCTACGCGCTGTATAGAGGTAAGTTGTTATACGTAATTCTTGTAGACTTGTTACATAAATAAACAAACTACTTAGTTAGTGATGGGCGAAGACAAAATCTCAATACCTACCTATAGATTTTTCTTGCAATATTTATTATTTTCATCGAGAGACAAACACCTTAGTACCGAAATACTTCTCAATTACTTTCTCAAAAGAAAATTTACGTTCAAATAGGTGACGTCATAAAAAAACAATACCTAATGCGTAAAGAAATTATAATTTCTATTCATCAGGAACCTAATATTGTATTAATTCTTTTGCATTTTTTTAAATTTTTAATTATTTTTTATAAAAAAAATCAAGCCATTATCTTTCTTTACAGGAACTAGTTATTGAAAACGACCAAGAGGGAAAGGTGGATGAAATGGAAGTTGGGCGTAGAGTTGTAGACGTTTCTTTTTTTTTTAAAGCTCTTCAGGCCATAGGGGACCACGGTCCAATGGATTGTAAGTTAAGTTACCTCAGTATAATAGGTGAAGTAAAAGTTGGTCTGGACTCAAAACTCATCATGAAATGTAGTATGTGTAGTATGAAATTTACTGTGTGTTTGATTGAAAAGAAAGAAGATAGAATGGAAGTGAATCATCAAATTGTATCTGGTATCATATCATCTGGTGGGAGCTACTATCAGTTAAAAACATTAACTGCCGCAGTAGCCCTACCAATCATGTCACCTTCATTATACAATGAAATTAATAATACGGTTTGCGATTGGTGGGAAAAGACAGCAGCACATTCCATGGCAGAAGCTGTCAAGGAAGAAGCGGAGTACGCAGTGTCTATAGGTAGTGTTGATAAAAATGGTACACCATTAATATCTGTTGCTGTTGACGGTTGTTGGAGCAAGAGATCTTATGGTAAGAATTTTTCCGCCTTGTCCGGCGCAGCTGCGATAATTGGCATTAAAACTAATAAAGTATTGTTTTTTGGAGTTAAAAATAAATACTGCGTAGTTTGTGCACGAGCCGCAAAGAACGACAGTCAGCCCTCGGAACACCGTTGTTTCAAGAATTATTCGGGATCATCTACCGGTATGGAATCGACCATAATAGTTGAGGGGTTTAAACGTTCCATTGTTGATCACGGTGTAATTTATAATAAATTTGTAGCAGACGGCGATTCCAGTACTTATAAAAAAATATTAGATTCGCGACCGTACGGTAATTTAACAGTAGAGAAAATTGAATGCAAAAATCATCTTTTACGAAACTACTGCAATAGCTTGGAGAAACTGTCGAAAGACACTAAGTATCCTTGCGAATTGCGGAAATTCCTAAAAGAAAGGTATTTGCGTTTAAGAACGGGTGTAAAATGCGCTATTAAATATTGGGGCGATCAAAATCAGTCACTCGAAGAAAAAATAAAAAATCTTAGTGAAGATATCCTAAATGGTCCACAACACGTATTTGGTAATCACCAATATTGCAAGGAGTATTTCTGTAGACCTGATACTCGTCGAATAGAACCTGTTGGGTTGCTTCCAGCAATTGTTGGATGCGGATTAATGGACGCGGTACACATTTTAAGTAAAAGACTGTCATATCATTCTAGAAGTTTAATTCATAATTGTACAAGTAATATAGTTGAAAGTTTTAACGCAGTGATTGCCAAATTAGTAGGGGGTAAGCGTGTAAATTATTCTTCCCGTGGTTCTTATGCGGGCCGATGCGCAGCTGCTGTTGTGTCTTTTAATACAGGATCGATTCATAGTAAAACTCATGAAGTAATATTTAAATCTAGTCCTAATCCTTTGATCGCGAAAGTGGAAAATTGTAATCGTAGAATCCGTTTAATTGCTAAACCTAAATTAAGATTGAAAAAGAGCCACAGCGCTGTATCGAAAGACGCTCACTATGGACCAAACTGCGAAAAACCTGATCTGAGTCCAGAATTATATGAGAAAGCCAAGTCATCTTTTTTAGCCGATTTAAAGTTGTCTTGTGCTGAAAGAGAGGAGCTTGAAAGGTCGACCCATTTGCAAAGAAGTAGTTCTGAGTGGATGAGTACAAGGAGAAAATTACTAACCTCATCATCGTTCGGGGAAGTTTGTAAAAAACGAGAGAGCACAAGTTGTGCTGTTCTTGTTCGTAAAATCGTTTATGGTAGTAATATCTCCAGTTTGCCTGCTGTACGGTACGGTATCGAAAACGAAGAAACCGCAATTAAACAGTTAGAAATTCAAGAGAATATTAGTATACAAGGTTGCGGTTTGTTCGTCGACGATCAATATGAATTTCTTGGTACTACACCAGATGGCATTTATGCAAACGGTTTAATTGAAATTAAGTGCCCATATTCTTTAGCTGGCATGACTCTTGATGAAGCAATGGCCAAACATACCTTTTGGGTTAAGGACAAGGCTTCCAAGGGTTATGTCATAAATAAAAATCATAACTGGTATTTCCAAATTCAGGGACAGGTACATATTACTAAAAGAAACGTTTGCATGCTTGGCATCTGGTTTGGTGCTACTGTACCTATGAAAGTTTATATTATAGAAAAGGACGACAAATTTTGGGAGGAGAAAATGGAGATGAAATTAGTTAGGTTTTATTACGATTGCCTACTTCCAGAATTAGTTGATCCTCGGCAGTCACGAAGCATGCCCATTCGTGACGCGCCCAGTATCATAGAGGCTATGAAAGAGAGGAAAGAAAGAGCTTTACGTGTTATGAAAGAGAAGAACGCCTAATGATTTTGAAAGATACAGGTAACTTAACTACCCAGCCAGTCGATTCACGTAAACACGCCAGTCCAAAAGTCGTTTTAACTTAGGAACTTAGAAATCGCCTTTTGGTTTTCTGTTTTAAACGCACTTACTTATCTAGTCTTGGATTGTCATAAATCTTCCAATAGCTCAATTACTATACAATTTCTGAGTTACCTGGTGTAAAGAATCATAAAAATTGGTTCAAAAATACAGCGAATTGAGAATTCTCCTTTTTTTAAGTCGGTTAAAAGGGCTAAATTTGCAAAAAACGAAGTGACGTCACTGCGCTACGGTTTTTATTACTTACGTGAATCGGGCAGCTGGTAACGTTTTCATTCTGATAGGTTTTGTGATAGCCATTGATTTTATCATCAAATTAGCAGAAATCAGAACTTGATCCGTAATCGAATGAAAAACCATTAGAATTTTGAACTCATATTTCGTTATTGTTTAATTACATACTTTTAATTAGTATATTAATAATTTACAAACTTCTGTTAAAATTAGTAAATAAATGAATTATTTACTAATTTTTGTACAACCCTAGCACGCTTTTGAGATAGCGAGTAATGGCGACTCATATTTGTTATTGTGTAGTAAATAAATCATTTTTATACTTGTGTTTCATTTATTGACATTTTTTTTAAAACCCTAGGATTTTTTTTAGATATCGACGAGGTGATCGTAAACAAAAAGTAAGTATTTGAGTTTACGCAATAGGCACATTTCCTTGCGTAGAGATAAACACACTTCCTACTGAATTTGCAATTATTTTATTGAATGAATATTTTACGAATTAGAATAAATTTTGGTAGTGAAATTACAAATAAATAAATAGTTGGAATTTTAGGTAAGTAGAATACAAAAATGTCAGATGTCAAATGATAGAAAAACATAAAAATTGTGTCTCAACTACTCTTATTAATCTATTAAAAAGAATCAACAGCTAGTTTCCAAAAATTCAACGTTATTGTTATGCTGTAAATATTCAAGTTCAATAACAATTTCTCAACGTGGAACGTTTGTTGCAAAACATTTTGAAAATCGCGCTCTCTAGGTCATTCATCCGCCCCGTCGGATGTTACATTAAACTTTGGCGCTGCGGTCGCTCGAAATCGAGATCTCAGGCCAACAATCTACACCCTTAATTGAGTTACTTATCGGAAACATGTAGGTATAGGTAAATAATACAGTGGAATGTCATACGTACGTGTTGCAATAGCTTAATGCCTACTATCGCACTTTGGAGAATATTCAATGTTTATATAAATATTATTTGATTTGATAGCGCAATGACAACATTATTAATTTTGGATGCATGAAAGAAAAAAGAAGGAAAATTATTGGTGCCGGGTAACACTACACACTATCAATAACTTTAACTAAAAAAATTAACGCAAATGTAAAGGTGTTGCAACGGGTCACAACTCAGCATGTGCTGCAGTAAAAACGGCAGCGCCGATTTTCAGTTGTAGCCACTTGCAGTTACATTACATGAAAGCCACTTGTATAAGATCGCATTATGTCCACTGTTTTTGTCTTCAGCTTACATCGTAATTTGCCTTCTTTGAAAAGCTATATTGCTATTTTGCATCAACAAAGCCTGTGAGCGAGAATTTAAACTAGCTGGAGCTACGTTTACCATAAGCTAGTGTCATTACTAAAAGGAAGTGTGGCCTTAAAATGCCACACTGATTAAGTGGGTTGGCGAGTCCACTCTTTTATAGATGGTGTAGTAGACCCTCAGGCCTTATGGTAGCAGGATTGTTATGCCTTAATCGCCCTTTTCCGACACCCACATGAAGAAATGGGGTGGTGTTATTCTAAAGCCGGTCGATACAACACGGCTCAATGATATATACTATTATGTATTTACGTGCCTATCATTTCAAAACTACTCGCTTATTGTTTGAAACGCACGTTTAGATCCGTGGAAATAGTTTAACGACCCATTCGGAAACAAACATTACACGCACTTTACTGGCAGTTTACACGAGCGGATGTGAAGACGAAATGGTGTAGTTTATGTACGTAACTTGGAAAATCAAATGTTATTGCCCGATTGCGATAAACTCCGATATCTATTGACGTCAAACTTTACACTTGATCCTAAGTCTGAATTCAGTCTGTATAGTTGAAAACTAACTTCTATACTGACTGCTTAAGGTACCGAAAAATTGCACACCTGTGTTGACGTAGAGCAGTAACCACTCTTAGGGTTGCCACCCCTCCGGGTTTGTCTCAGAGTCTTCGGGTTTGAATCTCCTGGATAAGAGGTTGTGACGTCGAGCATTAAAAAAATCTCAGAACTATGAGAAGTATGAGAAGAAATATTTTAAATATCAAGCTGGCTCTATATCATTAATACTAATAAACTTTTTCAAGCTTTATCATCAAGTGCAAAGGTACCTATAATTTAAAGCGTTGAATTGTGAACCAAAGACATTATTTTATTTTGCGTTCAGTATTATCTCGTTAAGAAGATTAATGTGTTATAGATTATAATTTAAAGTATAACATGAAATTAACAATTTACTAAAAAAAAATATCTTGTTTCGTTTTTTTTTATCCCAATTTCTTTAATCTCCGGGTTTACGGTATTCCGAAGGTGACAGCCCTAACCACTCAATCGATCGACTGAGTTTTCTCACGATTACAATATCTTTTTGCGTTCGTAACCAAGTTATTATGGTTATTTCGATACTGTTATTTAAAGTATTAACGCATTTGTGTGTGGCTCCACCTAACCAGTTGTGGAATAAGTTAACAATGAACTGCAAAAGAGTAGGTATTGTGTTTGTTCGGACACTCAATTGCCTAATAAGTAGCATTTTTTACACAACAAAAAACATCTGAAGAATACGACTCTTAAATATCAGCAAACTTACACAGCGCTAAACATACCATAACATCAGCCTGTGTCTCTCCACTGCTGAATATAGGTCTCTCCTAAGGGACGCTACTACACACGGTCTTCCGCTCTTCTCAACCAGCCAACTTTTATCGTCAGTTTTCACTTTCTTCCACTTTTTTTAAGTCGTCAGTCCACCTGGCCGTAAAGCGTCCCACACTACGTTTCCCGGAAGCGTTAAACATACTGAAAAATACCCTGTACGGTAGCACTTATAGCATTACACCTACTCACTCGATGCGTGCTGGAGGCGTAGTGTAACATAAAAATGCAACGTGTTTCCGGATTCCCAGACCGACGATGAATGGGTTAAACTGACCAAACTGAGCAAACGTTATTTTTAATTCACTCAGTGCATGGCAAAGAATTTCTCTAAAGTCATAGGAGGTGGGTATTTTTTATATATGGTGGTGAGATTGCTTAGGGGGTATACCTATCGCGTGTATTGGCCGTGTGGTGTCTCCTGCCGTCGGTGTCGTAAAAGGCGACTAAGGGTTAAGAAAGCCGCTATCACAAGTCCCGAGGAACTACACGGTATCGAAAAAAGTAGACTCGCCAACTCGCTTGGCCAGCGTGGTGTTTTAAGGCCATATATCTCTCATGCACAAGACAATGTGCATGAGGAGGCCCATGTCCAGCAGTGGACAATAAAAGGGCTGGTTACGGCGGCATACTGTTTATAATACTTCAATAGACAAACAAAAGACGAGTAAAATGCCCACAAAGCAATATTTAACTGTCTAGCTGTTGTGATCAAATAGTTTTACGACCACATTAGTGACGAACTCATCTCATTTGTATCTGACCTGCAAAGAGGCTACCCTCACTACTCACACGCATGCCTAATCACATCTCACCATCAAAGTGTCAAACAAAATCCTCCGACAACATTCCGATCTACGATAAAAACAAAAAAGAAATTAACTAACAACTTCTGTACAGTCGACCTTTTAATTTCAGCAATTGAACCGCCATCGCCCGAGATATCATTGTGAAGGCGTACGTATAGTCGGACAGATAACATTGTAAAGTGCACTTTTTGTATTGGACCACGTGTAGAGCATAACGGTCGGATCAGTGATACGTATCTGCCAAGAACAAAGAGCAATGAGATGTCATGTCCGATGTAGATTAGTGTGGGATGTAGAGACTTGAGGCTAACTAAGAAAGAGGTTACATACAGAAGTACACAGCAATGAACATTTATAGATTGATACATAAATTGTTGTAGGACAATTGATTGAACATTATATAACCACAAATAAATAACCATTTATTTTTTAGCCCTTTTAACCGTAGGGCACAGGCCTCCCCTAGTAAATCACTACAGGATTTCATAATCCATCCGGCAGACCTAGTGCGGATTGGTGGAAACACACACGAGCTCCAGATTTTTTTTTAAATTCTGGAACATTCAAACTGGTTATATATTTTTCTTAAAATAAATCTGTGTAAAAACTTAGTCAAGGTTTTGAACTCACGACCTCACCAATGAGAGTCGTGATTAATAGTGATTTAATAGTGATAGTTTATTAAACTTCAAAGTGCATAATATTTGTGATGATCAAATAAAAGCATGAAACTGCATTTTTCGTATGCTTCCAAGGAGTTCATTTCTGTCCTCAGTAAATCTACTACCTACCTATCACTTTACTGAGCGACTCCTTACTTGCTTCGACGTAACTGGAAATTGATAAAATGTGTTGTAAATCGTTTCGACTTTAATTACGAAGAAAACTCGACACTGGCAGAATGCGCTAATTGCACCATTGCCATATATGAAAAGAAAAATAGAAGAAAAAATGAATGAAAGTTCTTTATTGCATTCTTGTTTTAACTTAATCTATCATCCTACATCATAATATGACTTGCGAATATGTATCTCTTTTGTATTAATGGCCTATTGGGTCAAATCGGGCTTGAGTGGTAAACTACCAGTTACATTTAAAGTAAGACATCCAAAGGAATAGGCTTATCGTAATTTTATAATTATTACAAGCGCATGACAGATAAAATTATAGTAACGAAAATATAATTTAAATATTTAGCAATTACATCAACGATCAGCATATAATTTAAAATAATTCATAATCATCATTTAAACATTAACCTCAATCTTTCAAAAATAAGTTGTATCTCGTGCAAAAGAAGCCGAGTGCAATTTGAGAGAGATGAATAATGAAGTCTCTGTATTTTGGCTGACCTGTGATTTATCTCGAGAAATAAGAGCAAGTCCGGTTGACAACACATTCGCGGTCAGTACAGTCAACAGTGAAAGTAGCTGAACATGCAGTAACTATTGAGCATTGGAAAGTTTTAAAAGTATTATGTATTGGAATTGGAAAATTCCAATAGTAAGTGAACTTTTGCAAAATGCCTATAAAAAGACTGTCCGTTATGTTAACTTCATAATACAAAATTAAGCCAGACGGTTTAAAAGTCGGTAAACTAATTTGATTGGAACTTGAATGGTTTTTTAAAGTTCAATATACACCCTTCCTTTAATTCCTTTCCCACTAATTCCCTAATTCCTTTCCCACTGTTTCTCAACGTCTGTGTCGCGACACATTTGTTTGTCGCGATAGTTCTTGAGGTCAAAATATCAAAATTTATACTAAAAAAAAAACAATACAAACTTATTAAAATTAAAAATACATAAAACTCAGAATAACGCTGGCATACTACAATAATTTCGAAAAATGCTTGCTCAATTACCCCAACGACGATTTTAGCGCGCAATTATTATTAATTTGTAAGTTAGGTTAGCATTTATGTATTAATTTTGTGCTAATTTCAAGTCCGAATTTTTAGATTTATAGATTATAATTATAGATTTATTTATAGATTTATAATTTTTATAGATATGAATGTGAATAGATATGAATTCATAAAAATGAATGTTTCTTTGTTTGTCCCGTATGCGTTCCTATACCATTCATCCGATTGCGATGAAACTTTGGTGAGTTATTGAGCGCACGCCCGCGAATGTTTCTATATTATCGCATTAAATTGAAGACCACGCGAGCGAAGTCGCGGGCAACACCTTAGTATTATATAAAATTTGTGCAAAATTATGTTATTTTTTGTCCTGAAATTTCTAATGTGTCGCAAAAATCTATTTAACTTTGAAGTGCGTCGCAAGTAAAGAAAGATTGGGAAACACTGGTCTAATCCATAGTCATTGACCGGCGGAAGGAATGAACCTCGGCTTAGGGCGTTGCTTTGGGAGGGGTACGGGGGGATCGCGAGTCGATGAGAAGCGCCCAGGCCCGTGCCTATACCTGGTAAAAGTGTTGGCTGAAGGTCGGTGTGTGATCACGGTGTAGGGGAACTAAGTCGTAATCTGTCTGCAGTGTATTTCACCTCTGCTGCATATACATACATACATAGATCTCTCTTAATGCTCATCATCACACACGACATTCGACTCGTCTCATTCAGCCACCGCCGGTGACTTAATAAGTATCGTTGGCCATGTGGTGTCGGCCGGCGTCGGAATAGCATCACCCTCTTCCCCTGGGCGTCGTAAAATGCAACTCAAAGCCAAACCCTGAGGCCAAAGCCACAACCACAAACCCCGAGGAGCCTGAGGTGGTGTACACCTCTAAAAGAGTAGACTCGCCAACGGGCTTGGCCAGCGTACCGTTTTAAAACCACACACGGTATAGTTTTGGTATTATGGGAAAACTGTAATTTCTTGAGTACTCTGCATTTTTCATGACCACCATAAAAAGTTTTTGTTACAAGTAATGTTTTTCTCCTAGACATAACCATCGCTTAAATGAAGCATAATGACTACATTTAAGGGACATAAATTCTCTTGTTCTTCGCTTAAAAATCTTTGCTTAATGCAGTATTTATAAGTATATTATAGTAAACGGTCTATGAAAATTAAGAAAACGTATTTAATTAGGCATCTCAATAATAAGTCAGTAAATATTATTTGGAAATACTCTATTTTTATTATAAATCCTAAACGTTATTTTTATTTAAAATACAATGAATATTCTATGATCTCAAAATAAGAACATTCTTTCAAAGTAATAAATTGCGATAATTTAAAACTTAACAATTACGAGCATTATTAGCATATTCTTTCTAATACTGAACCCTTAGTTCAAAGTATTTTTTTTGACCGACGGTACTTTTTACCCCCCCCCCCCCCATCCCCCCCCCCCCCCTCGACCACCGACGCAGTGTCGATGTATAGACATTTTTTGTGGGAGATTGTAGAAAATTAATTAGTATGCATGATTGAGATTATGTTTCGCGGTAAAAAGCGATAGCGTAGTGGTTACTGACCTCAAAGCATTACCATGCGAATTATTAAGAATTATTTATTTATTTTTACACTTCATTGCACAATATCGTACAAAAGGCGAGCTTAATGTCTTAAGGCATTCTCTAGCAGCCAACCATTGGGTTGATCGGAGAAGTTCAATTAAGGAGGTGCATGAACGACACAGTTAAGATGGTGTGATAAAATAAATATAATTATTACATATACGTACCTACAAACTTACACATATACATATATACATGAGAATAAATTAAATACATACAAGATATATATAATCATGAATACATTATATAAATAAAATATCTACATAAGTTATATTAAGAGAAACAATAAAAAAAAAAACACGTTGCTGACTAAAGTAAAATAAAAATGAAGGAAAAGATAAAGCGAAAGGAGCTGACTGATTACGCGAATCAAACCTTTTTTTTTATATATAGTGAAGTAGGCGGACGAGCAAACGGTCCCACGTGATGGTAAGTGTTACCGCCGCCCATGGACACCTGCAACACCAGAGTGCGGGTGCGCCACCGACCTTGCAAAATCCTTTTCTTGGAGAACCCCATACTGTAGCTTATTTTATATTATTTCATTTGGGCTGTATTCAAAAAAGGTGCAGTCATTGACAATCCAATGAGGTGCAAATTTTTCCACATCTCAGAAGACTAACGTAAAGTGTACTTACTGCATTTCCCATGTCATCCTATTCTCCCAAATGTACGTACGTGTTTCGGTAGTGAGTGCGATATGCCAGAGCCTATTCCCATCCCATCTTGTCGTATCCTTCCCAATCCTACCTGCAAATCCATTACTAATTTTATAAAGTTAGGCCGCGCATCCTGAGGTGTGCCAACGTTTGTCATTCTGGACTGATGTTGGCATGTATCGTGGATGTCTATGGGCTGTCGCCCACTCAAAGGGCTATCGTAAAGTGTACTGCATTTGCCACGTCTTTATCATATTCCATCAATGTACGTACGTATTTCGGTAGTGAGTGAGATATACAAGAAACCGTTCCCACCCCATCCTATCCTATTCCTCTGCTCGTATGCTGCCTTCTTTTTAAAAAAAACTAATTCAGTGTACCTTTTAACACATCTCTATGAATTTTTATACGTTTTCACTGCCGTGTAGGGTATTTCTTCCGGACGATTTAAGCGTAGCATTGCAGACAAAAGGCTAGATTACAATACATAGCGATCCACCCTGGGATGGAATACATGGCGATCCACTCGATTAGATGGGATGGGGAGAATATAGGGAATATAATAAGATTTGACAAGACTACGCTTATACCATTGTACCCGTATTAGATGAAATGGAATCGAAAATGGACTCGCACACGCTCACTTAAATATGCATATTTAAGTGTCGTTAGTGTGTGAGTGAACACACACACTGACGAAACACGACGGTTCAAGTACGTTTCACGGCAGTCTGAGTGTGAGTGTGAGGGAGAGTTAACCAAGGTTAACCACTTGAGCTCGCCTAATCGATGGTTAATTACAGCATGCGCAATCTCTCTGGAAAAGTAATGTCTATAAACTTTCAATTCATTATTATCATTAAATATAATCACATACAATTTTGTACACACAAAGGAAACATACATTACTTAGAAATTATGTCGCGTCGCAAGTTTAATATTTCCCTCCTACTGAAAATCGACACCGCAAAGCGACCAGTTTTCCACGACCCCTGGCAAATTCTTTTTTCACCATATTTTTTCAAGGATAAAAGAGAAGCGAGAGGTTTAATGTGAGTGGTTTTTGCGTTGGTATGCGAGTTTTAAATTACAAAGCATGGATTGACCGACATTGCACGCCAAATGTAAACGTTAAAAAGGATTCCGTTTCTTCAAGGTAATAAAATAAATATAATAAGGTAACAAATTATCTACTTTTCCTGGTGCCATCTCCTAACAGAGGATGACAATCCTCACACGAGCGACTGCTGCCCGGAACTAAAGACATTGTGCTGATCTTGAACCATTCTCTAAGATTTCTGAGAATGGTTCTAGATTCTGAGGTTTACGGCGACCGTGTACCTTACCCTGCATTACAAGTTGCAAAAGATGTTATCTATCACTGTGCATGACGTAACCAAAATATATCAATTTTCTTAATTTGAATGTTTTGATGACGTCCAACCTCTCCTGATACTCCCACGATATTCGTAACATCCTTCTACACATTCACATTTATATTTGCCTCCAACTTTTTGCACAGTCTGGGTGAGATCTAGGATTTTATATAAATACTTCGTAGCACCTCGCTTTCAGAGCATACCTCTTAAGATCTCGGAGAGCATCGGGATCCTTAGTGTCGACATCTCCAGCAAAGTCGAATTTAGGGGTCATCTGGAAAATAAAACCAAAATGGCCTCCAAAAAGCTCGGTGTGCTGAACAGAGCGAAGTGGTACTTCACCCCTGGGCAACTCCTTATGCTTTACAAAGCTCAGGTCAGGCCCCATATGGAATATTGCTCTCATCTCTGGGCCGGCGCACCGAAATACGAATTGGACCCATTTGACTCCATCCAACGACGGGCTGTTCGTATTGTCGACGATCCCACTCTCACGGGCTGTTTAGAATCCCTCAGCATTCGGAGAGACGTTGCGTCTCTCTGTGTGTTCCACCGCCTGTACAATGGGGAATGCTCTGAAGAATTGTTTAATATAATTCCCACCTCTGGTTTCTACCACCGCACCTCCCGTCACAGAAATGCGGTCCTTCCGCATTTCCTCGATACGGAGGTATCGCACACTATTCGGTCCAAAAATTATTTTATACCGCGAACCTGTAGGTTGTGAAACGAACTGCCTCAAGAGGTCTTTCCATTAACCTACGAATATGGGGTTCTTCAAGGGAGCTGTGAATAGGATTTTGCAAGGTCGGCGGCGCGCCCGCATACACCCTGGTGTTGCAGGTGTCCATGGGCGGCGGTAACACTTACCATCACGTGGGACCGCTTGCTCGTCCGCCCACTAGTCTATAAAAATAATAATAATCGTTGTCTATATATGTATACAAACTATATGGCTCATCAAGACCTACAATTCTTGTATAAACACTTTTTTTAAAACACTGTTGTAAAACGTACGGAAAATAAAGAAATCTTCCCTTCCGACTTGTCATTGGAGTTTTTTTCCGAAAAACTGCGATACTGATTTACAAATATTATGAGTTTCTAGGGAATCGAAACATAGCCTATGTTTTGGAGTTTACTTCTTCCATAGAAACAAATAAAAAACAAATTCACAGTCTCAATAACATTTGTTTAAATACATAATATATTATTAGTATAATGTTAATTTTACCATGAAAACGCAACTGTTTGCAATAATCATCATTCTTATCATACAGTCAATCATTAAGTCAAATTTCAGTCATGATGACGATGGCATGACGTCATAGCGGTTTGACTGATAACTCTTGCAAAGTTCATCCACCTATCTTTGCCATTTTCTGGTAGACTTTGAACTACGTTATCAGAGGTGATTATGCATTCCAAACATTTCTATAATTAAACCGGTCCACACATAAAATGTAATACTAAAATGAAAGGAAAATACCAGTAATTTTATATTTATTTACCAGTAATTATATATTGCAATTAAACAACTTTTAACGGTTTAAATCGCGTATATTTGACATGATTTATATCCCGACGTTTCGAACACTTTGCAGTGGACGTGGTCACTGTGGTCACGTGGGGTGACTGTCACCCCGTGACCACGTCCACTGCAAAGTGTTCGAAACGTCGGGATATAAATCATGTCAAATATACGCGATTTAAACCGTTAAAAGTTGTTTAATTGCAATGTATAGTAATCGCGAAAACCTAAGAAAATAGTAATTATATATTTATTTACCAGTAATTATATATTTATTTACCAGTAATTATATATTTATTTACCAGTAATTATATATTTATTTACCAGTAATTATATATTTATTTACCAGTAATTTCTGGCCGTGTGGTGTCGGCCGGCTTTAGAATAACCACTGCCCCATCTCTTACCGTGGATGTCGTAAAAAGCGACTAAGAGATAACAAAGCCGCTGCCACAAGCCTAGAGGAACCGCACCACCTCTAAAAGAGTAGAGTCGCTAACCCACTTCACCAGCGTGCTATTTTAAGGCCACACAGGGACTCATGTACGACACAATGTGCACGAGGAGGCCCGTAGACGATAAAAGGGTTAATGAGGGTTGCAAAAACCGTAACGGTTACGATTACGGGTTTTGCAGGATAATTATCCTATTGTATTGTAGCTCGTAACACAGAATATTGTTTTATACTAACTGACCGCCTGACAGAAGCACTTATTAAAATTCTTACCACATACCAGCGATTAGTTCAAACAGCGACGGTGTAACGACCCACAGATTGATTTATTATTAACTCCTAAACATGGGCAATGTTTTCTAGCCAGTTGTAAATCGAGGCAGACAAAAAACTTATTAATAATCAGAGCGGAGATAAATAACATTTGTTAAGATTAAACATCAATGGGTTCTTTTAATTAAATTTATGTATGTATATTATTAGGGTTAAAGTATGACATTGCCGATTTGTACTGAAAAATTAAAAGTCGTTTTTTTCTAAAATGTAACATATTTATTTAATCAAAATATTTCCCCTCATTATCTATACGTTGTTGCCATCTAATCGGAAGTTCATTTATGCCTTTGCGATAGAACTCTGGGGATGTAGATTCGACAAACTGTGTGAAAGCATTTTGTACTGCCTCTTGGGAAGAAAATTTTTTACCATGTAGAAAATTGTCCAAATCACGAAAAAAATGGTAGTCCGTTGGAGCAAGGTCTGGCGAGTACGGAGGATGACGTATGGTTTCTAACTGCAGCTCCTGTAGAGTTACAACGGTTTCTCGTGCAGTGTGAGGTCTTGCGTTATCATGGAGCAATAATGGTGAAGATCCATTCACGAGTCGGGGCTGTTTCACTGCTAGTTTCGCCATCATTGTTCGAAGTTCGGCACAGTAAACATCTGCTGTTATTGCTTGACCAGACCTGAGAAAGCTATAGTGAATAACACCACGAATTGACCACCAAACAGTTACCACTACCTTTTTATTGGTAAGCTTTACCTTAGCGCTATTTTTCGCTTTCGGTTAACGTAAGGAATCCACTTTTCGTCACATGTCAAAATTCGATCCAATATTCCTTCATTTCTGTACCGATTCAACAAGGCAACGCAAGTTTCAACACGCGTTTCTTTCTGCAGATCAGTCAAATCATGAGGCACCCATTTTTCATATTTTTTTATCTTATTGATTTGATGCAAATGAGTCAATATTGTAGGTAAGGTAACGTTAAACCATGCCGCTAATTCCTGGGTAGTTTGACTCAGATCGGCTTCCACCATCTCCTTCAATTCAGCGTTATTCACCTGTGTGGGCGGTCTTCCACGTGGTTCGTTCTTCAAGTCGAAGTTTCCATTACGAAAGCGTTTAAACCAAAAACGCACGGTTCGTTCATTAGCAGTCTCCTCTCCAAAGGCAGCATTGATATTGCGAGCCGTTTCTGCCGCGTTAGTTCCGCGTCGGAACTCGTATTCAAAGGTTACTCGACGGCATTGAATGCAATTGGAAATAGGGAGTATAATAGGATGAGAACTTCCCTTATCCTCATCACACTTCCCATTATAAAGGATGGGATGGGAAGTGGACTCTGGGAAATGTCACTTACTTCCGAAACACCTTTTTTTATAGAAAAAAGGTGGTAGACGAGCATACAGTCCACCTGATGGTAAGTGGATACTGTCGTCCATAGACATTCGCGATAAACGCCAACATCAGTCCAGGATGACAAACAGACGTTGGCACGCCCCCGGATGCGCGGTCTACCTTTGCAGCTTAAGGAATGGATTGGGAAAATGGGGAGGGATAGGATGGAATGAGAATAGGTTCTGGCATATCTCACTCACTACCGAAACACGTACGTACATTGGGGAAATATGATAAAGTAGGAAATGTAGTACATTTCAAGGTAGTCTTCTGTGAAAGAGGGGTAACGTGGCCAGTGGAGTGCGCCCAGTGGCTGTGGGTATGCAGCATGTACTCTCCCCCTTACTTCTCTCAAAGAGAGAGTAGTGTGAGAGAGGGGTAAATCGAATGGGCACTCCCAGTGGCTGTGAAATTGCAACATTCACTCTTTTCACCTTGGACATGCTTCTTCTAGGTCCAAGCTTTAGTTGTGGTAAATAGTGGGTCCATAGTATCGATGTGGGAATAGACTAGATGACACATCATACGTTCTTATCAAAGAAACCCGGTTAGCAACTTCTAGGCTTCTAGTAATAATAATTTCCCATTTTCAAAACACATGAAATAAATAATTCAAAGCTACTGAATATAGAACACTATTAAACTCTAACGTGCCTGCCCTACAGTACATTCTCAAATCAATGATCTATGGCTTCCAAAACACCGAACATGACTAAAATAATCCCACAGCACCGT
The DNA here is from genome assembly GCA_914767545.1 of Sesia apiformis. NCBI lineage: Eukaryota > Metazoa > Arthropoda > Insecta > Lepidoptera > Sesiidae > Sesia > Sesia apiformis. The sequence goes on from OU611959.1 coordinate 16,823,713, forward strand.
TTAATACATTTCCCATATATATAATTGTCCAATTCCACTCATTGACGGCCGCTGACGTAAGTACGAGAAGCAATGCCAAGGCCCGAGTCGATGACCGGTGCCGGCATCTCTTTTAGTTGTAGACTCCATAAACGCAGTGTTTATTTCGGACATTTTTAAGTGTAAATTGAGCTTTTTTCTTATCAAGACTTGGTTGAATCAATATTTTATGCGTATTTTTCTAATCTAGGCATTAAACCACATTGAACGCACATGAAAAAGCATTCCATTTTTGAAGCATGCGAAGGAACCTATAAATGGATCCGCAAAAAGTCACCTCTGATATTGACTTTTTACCTTGTGGTGTAGGTCGGCTTTAGAATAGCACCAACCCCATCTTGCCGTGGGTCTCGTAAAAAGTGACTCAGGGAAAACAAAGACGCTACCGCGAGCCCTAAATAAAACTGCTCCACCTACTATGTTTTAACATAAGAAGATTTTGTGGAGCTATTCCACCTACAAATAAAAGAACAAACACCTACAAATGAACTCGCCAATCCGCATGGCCAGTGTGTCGTTTTAAGGCCATACATCTCTAATACACAAGACAATGTACTTAAGACGGCCCATATCCAGCAGTAGGCGATAAAAGGACTGGTTATGGTTACGGTATTAATAATTAAAATCCATTTCGTTTCGGTTCCTTTTTACAGTCCACGGAACACCAACCCTTGTGTCCACCCTACTATTAATCCGTCTTAATCAGTCGCCGCTAAGGCCGCGCTCAACCGTTTACCTACACGGTAGTTCATTTATTATGCAATTATATGCCGGCTACATACCTATTTACATGCACTGGGCCTCTTTTGGGAAGAAAATATTCGCCTCGATTTTTTTTTATGGAGGGAAGGCGACAGACGAGCATGCAGTCCAACGTGGCGGTACTTGGATACTGTCGCTCATGGACAACCGTGATATATGCCAACATCAATTCAGTATGACAAACATTAGCACGTCGCAGAATGCGCTGCATACCTTTAAAGATACATGAATGGATTTGGAGAAAGGATTAGGAAAATGGGCAGGATAGGATGGGATGAGAATGAGCTCTGGAATATCTCACTGCAACCGATACACGTACGAGTATGTGTACATAGGATAAAGTGAGAAATGTTTCGTGGACGGATTTCTCTGGAATTACTGATCCGATTTACGTAAAACTTATTGCATGTGGATCGGCTATAAGGTTTATAGCCAATTTTTTAATAAAAATAGCTATGCATAAAAAAATTACAGTTATATGACGTGTATATTCTAGTCTTTCATGCTCTCCTTCATGAAGCGTCTTGACTTTTCATAAAGGTGCTGAATTAAAGCGAATGGTAAAGACATACTTCCTAGTAAAGTATACCTGTGTACTTTTGTATCGATCAATAACCGTTTTCCGTCGTCTGCCTGACCACTACGTTAATTAGGTTAATTAATGAATATTCCTGACAACGCGGCGCCATACTTAATATCCTTATTACGTAATTAGCAACAAATTGGGCAGTTTAGTGGACTGAATAGTGAATTTTTATGAAGTAATGTCAGGGCCAGAGTTTTTTAATCTATGGTCATCCAGGTATAAATTGATTGCTGTATATCGTACGCCGATGGATACAACTACTGATAAAAAAAGAAGATCGTAAGATATAAAAGAATCAAGGACAATGATTAAATTTTCTATAAATGAACAGGTAATTGGTTAAATAGATTAAGTTACCCGACTAATATTATAAATGCTAATGTATTTTGAATGTATGTTACTCAATCACGTCGAAACTGTCGAACTGATTTGGTTGAAATTTGGCAAATACATAGGTAGATTGTAATCCGGAGTAACACATAGGCTATTCATGAATACTTCGCGATCGTAGTCGCGGGTAAAATCTAGTTGGTTATGTTTTAACGAAAAATTCTCTAGTTTTAATAGCTAAGCGAGCAAAGCCGCGGGCAATATTTAGTGAAATCCAACAAATTAGCACAAACATTTCAACAGACATACATGGGCTCTCTAATGCAACACAAAAAAGATAATGATACACCCGTCATGAAATATTAAAAACATTTTGAACATTCAATTATCAAATAAACACATGGGCAATAAATCATCAGGCGGTAACATTACGGAGCTGAATAGTAAACTGGAAAATCGGTCACACGCATGTTGAATTACGCCCAATACTCTTATGAGGGTTCTGTATATTGTTATAACGGAGGTAGCAACTACAGAAAAGTAGGTTACGCTGATGTGGACATGTCAAGGGAAGACTATGTATTATGTAGTACTACATCTATCCATTCGTGGCCGAAGACAATGAGAGAGGCCTTGGACCTCAGTGTCACTCAATGCAGCAGTGCAAACTCTCAGTCGACGATGTCGCTGATAGGGTGAAGTGGAGGACAGTGACGAGGATAGCTAACCCCACCATTATGTGGGACTAAGGCATGGAAGAGTAAGAAAGAGAAGTGGTGGTAGACGAATGGACGGCAAGTGGTTACCAGTCCCTATATACTATGGATTTAAAGCCTTAATTCGCAAAAAGGCCGCCTCCCTACTGAACAGGATCCGTGGCAGTGACAACAGTAGCCCGTGAACAATAAGTGGTAAATTTGACTGTCCTATCCAGAAACACTGGATAGGACTGTTAATTTAATTAATTAATTTGCATTTAAGTACGAGTATAATGCAATTTAATTTGATTTATTAATGTGATTATTTTATTGAATTACTTTGATTATATTAGACATATTTTACTAACATAGATTTTAAGTTTCTACAAACAATTACTATGGATCAATTACTATGGTCTGAAATAAATAAATAATTATTATTATAAATACAGTAACACCAGGGTGGCAAGTGGATGAGCTGCCGACCTTGAGATTCCTGTTTTAAAAAGTACAGCTTTTTACAAGAGCCCGTATTATAAATTAATGGAAAAACCATTTCATATCCAGTTCATTCCGTACCAGAGAAACATAGGTTGATGGTATGTCATAATAATTTGCTCCTTCCTATAAATAAATTAAAAGAGCTGTTCATTCAGCAACATTCTTTGTTTCAGTAATTATGCAAAATATACGTATATTACCCACACTAGCTGCTGACTACGTAGCCACCAGAATAAGTTCAATATCTCGCTGCGAAAACTATCCAGCGATATCTGCAGGCCATAGACATTGGCAAAGAACTATAAGAAAGGTGGCAATCACAATAGATCAGCATAGTCGCAGTGATACGAGACTGTATTTACTTTCAGAGCCCCTAATCCTCAATAATGTTACTATGTTACTATTCGCCATCAGGCCAGAATGTAAGTTGTCAAGCATACCATGAAGCGGTATGGTGAGATATGCCTCTCTTGATAAAATTGTAAGGTTCAGTAATTACGGATCTCCAAAACTGCGGTCATCGGCATGGCATCTAACCTTCCGTTTCATCGCAGTGCCAAGTGAGTCAGACGTGAGTTAGACATCGGTTTAAACTTCGTTCAATCAATCAATTTACCCATTTTTTTGAGCACGTAGTACCGCAATGAAACTTACTGCGCGTTTATTCTGCTACATAAGTATATTATGACATACATGTCACAGAGTAAAGAGAATCTAAGAGTCTTCTTGCCACTTGTCTTTGGGGGAGAATGCACGCTTAATTCCTACAGCCACTGGGCGCACTCGACTGGCCATGTTACCTCTCTCTCACAGAAGACTACCTTGAAATGTATTGAATTTCTTTATCGTATTTCCCCATATGCCAGAGTCCATTCCCATCCCATCCTATTTTCCAAACCCTTACTCTTAATCCATTCCTTAATCTGCAAAGATGACCAACGCATTCAGGGGCGTGCCAACATTTGTCATTCTAGACTGATGTTGGTATCTATGTATCGCGTATGTCTATGGGCGACAGTACCCACTTACAGTCAGGTGGACTGTATGCTCGTCCGACGCCTATTTTCTATAAAAAAAGTTTCTTTTAAAAAAATGAGATACCTGTATTGTATAAATGAGGTGACAGTGGTCATGTTGCACATACTGTCAAATGTAACCGTAGTCAGCCCTTGTTTTTCATCCACTGTTAGTTATCCACTGTTTCATACACGGGCCTTAAAACGGCACGTTGGCCAAGCGGCCCACTCTTTTAGAAGTGGTGCAGTTGCTCAGAGCTTGTGGTAGCGGATTTGTTATCACTTAGTCGAATTTTACAACACCAACGCAAAAGATGAGGTGTTGCCTTTCTAAATCCAGGCCAACACCACTCGGTTGCCGTCAAATGTAATGGATTGTAGTTGAATCTTCTTGGAAATCATTCACCTACATCGGAAGACTATAGGTTTCCACGACTAACCGATATCCTGCGGTACTTATATGGAAATCATTTTTAGAAAGCAATATTAGAAGATAGGATTAGGGAAACACAGAAGATCCCATTGAGTCGATGATTGAGAGGTCCAATGACCATACCCGATAAAACCTTTTTGAAGATTTCGAGACTATAGTGAACTTTAATACCAATGACAAAAAGATTATTTTTGTGAAAAAGCATGACTAAGAATTCGATCAGAATCTCGTCAAAATTTGGTCTCATGTAACCTGATTAATAATAAAACTTAGATATATTAATAATAAACTAATAAAACTTAGAGTAATAACCAGATCAGCGACACACACAGCGGTCACAGTGCGTGATCCAACAGAAACTTTATGTACCAATACCATACTATCAGCCTGGGTCTCTCTACTGCTGGATATAGGCCTCTCCTAAGGAATGTCGCCACACACGGTCTGCCGCTCTTCTCATCCAGCTACTACCGGCCACTTTCTTCAAGTCGAACAAAATACTCAACATAAGTTATATTTGGACAATAAAGAAATTTTGTATTTGTATATTGTATTAGTAGTTCATACTCTCACTGATTCTTCTGATGTGTCAGAAAGTTACTTATCATTGGTCTATAAAATCAACAAACGGAGAATTCTCAATACGTCATAAAAAAACACTCTTCAGAATCAACCGTGTGCTGCTATTTTCTAACAAAAAGCACATCATTAGTTAAAGAAATAAAAATATACGAACAAAATGATAGAATGAGTAATGACAAATAACGACCAGCAAACATTTAATCGGTAATTGTATTTAGGCAAGACGCTGTCGGCTGTCGGATGACAATTTGCTTTTGAATCAGGCATTGAATTTGAATTATGACATTTCGACTTTCTTTAGTATTATCTTTTCTGTGTATTCTTTATTTCGTATTGATAATAAAATATAAATGGCCGCGACTTGTTCTTGTAACGTGAATTTTTTTTATAGTTTTTGGACTGATGACTCGAATAAGGTCGTATTTATCTTTGGTCAACCAACAAAAGTGATACAATCACTGAAATGATTATTACTAATAGTATTACTAATTATTTATAACAATAATAGTTACAGTTACTAATAATAGTTAAAGTATCAACTTAAATTATAGGTAGACACAAATCTTTGTAATGTATTACACATACATTACAAAATCGGTAAAACAATGCAAACAACACAGGCACAGACGGAAAAGCAAAAAAATAAGTAATCACTTTATTTCACAATTATGAGGAAGAAATGGACGCATTGATCTTTTAAAAGTAGACATTTTCAATGCAAACAAATCAATACACTCGATGACGTAACAGTTCGTATATAATTCATTAAAGTCTTGTGGTTCTGTTTATTGGAGAAAACTTGCCAATATATTTTATATTCTATTTTTTTTATTTATGGAAAGGAGGCGGTAGACGAGCACAGTCCACCTGATGCTAAGTGGATACTGTACCATGAACACCTGTGGTACATGCCAACATCAGTCCAGACTGACAAACGTTGGCACGCTGCCGGACGCACAACCTACCTTTGGAGATTTAGAGGACGGGTTGGGTAAATGGGGTGGGATAGGATAGGATGGAATGGAAATGGGCTCTGGCATATCTCACTCACTAACGAAACACGTACTTACGATGGGGAAATACGATAAAGTAGGTTTCAAGATAGCCTACTGTGAGAGAGGGGTAACGTCTCTCAATACGTTAGGGGTAAGGGGGTAAGTCGTGTGCGCCCAGCGGCTGTGGGATTCAGTGTGCACCCTCCCCCTGTTTTACTAGGCCTATCATATCGGTGGGGAAGTTCAGACGAGATTTAGGATGTTTCTCAACGTTTCTCCCGGAAAGTCCACCACTAGTGAATGATAATTTTCCATTTATGATTGAACGAACTGGATTAGTACCAGATTCTTCTATCCTCCGTAAAAGTAACATGAAGCACACAAGCCAGGTGTTTAGGCTCGGTAAAGAGCCGGTCTGCGAGTTCGACTGCACTCAAATGTCGTTTACATTAATGGCATGACAGTGACATGACATGTAGTAATGAGATTAACTTAACAGCAGTACGCAAACATCTGCTATTGAAGAAGCTTGCCTTAACAGTACTATCAATCAGAGTTCGTCCCAATTACATAAAGTGGACCCCGGCGGAAGTTCCCTAACTGGGCATCAAACTGACAACCGGTACCTTTAACAATTCAGCAAACGTCAACACTGCCCTTCACCTTGCTCAGGAGGTGTGTGACCGGAGGTACCATATTGTATTCCGATTGCAAATACTATAAAGCAACCTTATTGCCGTGGCTTTAATGTTGAAAATCAGTTGGTTGTTAATGTTATCAGCGGCAAAGGTAAGATGGTTCAATCATGTGATCTTCTAATATTGACGCTTTGCCTCAGAGTCAAGGCCTCACGCCTAATAAGACAATAGTTGACATATGTTCGGACTGGTTGTTGGGTACACGTTCTACTACTCGTACATATGTCAGTAAATTAGCTAGATTTCTTGTCTAAATCTTGTAAATATTAGTATAATGTCTTTTACAAACAGCTTCTTATTTGATGGGATCGAAGACGGACTCCGGTAAACCTCACTCAGTTCCGTGGTACATTACATATTCTTGTTTTGAATTTGGGTAGTCATAAAATCATCATAACACTATCATAGTTTTTCTAGTCTTCGTCGGTTTTTTGATAAACATCGCTACTCCTATTATTTGAAATCACACATGTACCTTACAGTACTCGAGAATATGAAAAAGCGATCATACATCATCTATCTACTTTCGTTTTTTTGTCTCTTTTTGGCAATTACATGAATCGTAATTAGTTTCCCTTGAGACAGTATACCAGTAGGTCGGGTTCAATTACAAATATTTATATATGTATTTATATTTATTACGTTGTATTTATTTATTTATTTTTATAACCTAAATTACAAAATAATTATATCACCATCTGATTTTAAAATCTTTTAAAAGAAGGAAAATTATTAATTCACAAGCTCTGCAAATGAAGAAAATATTTTCTTCAAATTAAAAAAATACCTATATCATTAAAAAGTCCCTGTTGTCATTACGAAACATATTATACCAAAATCATCTATATATCCCTCACGAACACAAATAATGGAGAATCAATCTAGAAATGATTTACGATTAAGTATTTTTATTAGATTTCATTGTCACACTTAGTTGACTAAAATCGCACTTGTAATTGCCCTATATAAATCAACGTAAATTCAGTTTTAGTTTGAATTTTGAATATAGATTCAAATAATATTCTATGAACTTTTAAAAACGTGACTTACAATCAACTATAATAAGTGACATAATGTGACAACAATTCTGACCATTATTGCTGCTACCATAAAGTATTTAATCAATAATTTATATATTATGGTTTTTAAGATTGTTCGTACATTTAGTACACGTTTGTAAACAAACAAAGAGACTGATTACACGATGGTTTTTTCATATTCTCGAGTACTGTACATAACAATATATGCATATAATTAATTTATTATTATATTAGGTATATGAACAGATTTCTATTTCATTAATATATACTTATTTTTAGTGATATAATATTGCATATTATGTTATTCATAATCCATCATAGATAGATTCATAGATGTCCCAGGGTTCCAGCTGAAAATCAGCGCTGAGCGTATGCATACAGCACTAAGTGCTAAGCTGGAGACCTCTTCGACACGACAGTGCTGCGATGCGATGCTTGACATTTTTTAAAACAGTAGCCCTTATTGTTGTAAAAACTGTCATGATTGTTTATTATTTATATTGTTGTGTCTTATATGAATGTGTGTATCGTAGCATGTTGTAGCCGAAATAAATGTTTCTTTCTTTCTTCCTATCAAATAAACTGGTTTCACTTTTAAAGGTCCACATTACTGTGTGTTAGATAACCATAAAACGACGCCCAAAACGTTAAATTTGAAAGTCAAGTTAAACCCGTTTAGGCCTTTTAAAACTTCCGCGATCATAAAACCCAATTCCGACTCCAAAAACCGGGTAAGTGACTAAACCGGAGCGACGTCTGAAAACCACTTTTAATTTCAGTTACCTATTTCTATTATTATTACGTTCGTAAAATGCTAATAGGTTTGTGTTTGTTTACATAAATGTAAACCGATATGTTGACAGTCAAATAAATGTTCCAATGTTTACAGTACCTAAGCTTGTTCATGTTTGAAGAATATTGAATTATAATACTCATCTATAATATAATAAATAGAGATTGTCAATTTTGTGAGTGTGTGTGGGGGGTAATCTCCGGAACCACTTCACCTATTTGAAAAATTCTTTCACCATTTGAAAGGTACCTACATTATTCCAGATGCATATAGAGTATATATTATGTGGAAAAAAATTGCCGGGCCTGCAACGCCGCCGGGCACAGCTAGTGTTTTATATAAAGTATTAAATATTTAATGCAGAATCAAGGGCGTAGTCAGGATTTTATCCAAGGTGGGGGCAAAAGCAAACAATTTTATTCAGGGTGGGGCAAAGCAAACAATTTGCTTATAATTTAAATAGAGGTGGTGTAATGCACAAAGATGTTACTTATTCTTCCCTATGCCAGGAGAAGAGCAAGCGCCCCAACCTCCCGGACTTGGAAATACTGTGGCTATTTCCAAGTCCAGAATACACAGTCTTTAGCAATAATGACGCATTTTTTTAAATTAGTAATGATAAACTTCTACAAATTAATCATTGATTTTTAAAACATTTTTCAAATGTGAAAATCTCAGATCAAAAATAGTTTCTCTCTTTCAAAAAGTTAGCATTTTGGAAATAAAGAATTAAACAATGATGGTGGAAAAGGTAGGCAGCGCAGCGTATTCGGGGGCCTGCCAATGTTTGTCATTCTGGACTGATGTATCGCGGATATCCATGGGCGACAATATGCACTTACAACCGGGTGAACTCTGTTCACTTGTCTGTCACCATCTTCCCATTTTTTTTTAACAAAAGCCCAAAATCTCGTAAAAGGATTCGCAAACTTTTTATGTCAATTACTATTTATCAGAGTCCTGGACGGAATTCATGGCTTCGAAAATTAATCGGCACTGTGTATAATTTCGCAAAAAAAAAATGCTAAATGCCATAAACTATATACGTTCTTCTTATAATAAGCACACCTTTTGTTAGTATTTCCTTTTGTAACTATTTTTAGTATGAACAATAAGGCATATAAATAAATAAATGTTTTTAAAACCAATTTAGGAAAAGTCTAGGAAAAACTACCGACGATTTTATGATGTATTTTGAGGCGCTACTGACACGACAGACGGTGACCAAATCGCTAAATCAAACGGGTTTTTTTCATTCTTGTCTGTCAATTCAACAGCCATCATACTTTTATTTAGAATCAACATAACATTATCCAAATTTTATTGACTTGACGTTTGTCGAGTTTCGATGTGACATTATAAACGTGTGATGACTTCCGCCTAGTTATTTATGGCATTCCATCAACTACGCAACAGTAGCTATTTTTTATCAGTTACTATGTTTTAATTTTTTAGTATCCTGCTTATCCTGTGATGCTTAAACAGGGATACTAGACCAAAAGTTGATTGATCCATACTTTTCAAATATAACAGAAGATAGCAAGATACTCGTAAGTTGTCCAGTAGAAGTGAGGTTGGAGACAGAGCAGTTAAAAGAAAAAAGAAGAAAATTGGACACAAAAGCTGATCAAAAAAGTTATTCAATCCATTTGGAAAACAGATATACCAGATATATAATCGTAGATATACCAATAGATACACCAGACCCTAATACACATAATATAAATTTATCGCTTACATAAAACAAAAGACACGAATGTATGAGTGTAATTTATAACGTTACATACACTAGGTTCAACCCAACTTTTGTACTGCTACGAAAAAAAAGATTCCTAGCACCACATAACGATGAGAAGAGATTCCCTCTTTTGTGTGTGATCACGAGAGGCCCAATTCAACCAGTGGAAAGACATAGACTGATTTGTGCTCAAGGGTCAAAATATCGGGAAGATAGCAATTAATTATTTATTTTTGGTCAACCTGAGACCTACTGCTTCGAAGAAAAAAAAAATCTAGCACAACACACAAGAAGTGATTCCCTCTTGTGTGTGGTATGGGCAACGAACCCTGGGAGAGGTCTATCCTGTAGTGGAGAGACATAGGTCGACGGTATTCAAGAATCAAATTATCAGGAAGACATTGATTAGTACTGACGGGGACACTAGCGAACTCTTTAATATGATTCATAGTCGCATAAAAGTACTTTAACAGGATAAAACAAAAAACAACAAGACATGACTCGTAACATTATCCTTTTTTTCATCAAAATATCTGCTTTGATCTACAACTTACAAGACTGATTTCCAAATACCACAATCCCATTATACGAGTAAGTCTTTACAAATCAACGTAACGCCACAAATCTGAGACGCCACAAGCAAGCGTTACCATATCAACATCTTATTATCCCTCTGTCCTACCAATTGGGTATATGTACCGCTACTCTGATCTGAATAGTCCTTAATGATGAGGAGTTAAGGTAAGACCAGATCGTGAAAATACGCATTGTCCGTACCAGGCTCTTTTTTACTCACGGGTCGATAGCCTAGCGAACATACGTAATAAAAACTGACCAAACGATTGTTGGCCTTCAACCCAAAACGAACGTTCACCTGGGTATCGCAAATGAATCTAGCTTGAATTACAACTCGGAGTTGAGCGTGACGATCGCGAAATGGATGAGGCCAGTTCCAAGAATTAGAAATGGTCTTATTACTATCGGGCTAATCGAGTATTTATCAAAAGGCCTAGACATTACGAGCTCGAACTTTACTAAGATGACGCATTATAATAACATTTCAAAGTAAATAATATTAACGGAAATAGACTTGCAGGTGTGGCGGGGGGGGGGGGGGGGGTTTGTACGTTGAAGTCCAACAGCCGTTGGGCGCACTCGACTGACAGTCACTACCGCTCTCTCACAGAATACCTACTACCTTGAAATTAACTGCATTTCACACTTTATCATATTCCCCTTGCCCAGTGTTTTTGTATCTGTTTCTGTAGTGCTTCTGTAGTGAGTGAGATATACCAGAGCCCATTTCCATCCCATCTTATCCCAACCCTTTCTCCAAATCAATTCCTACATCTCAAAAGGTAGGCAGCGAGTCCGGGGTCGTGCTAGCGTTAGTCATTCTGGACTGAAGTTGGCATGTATCGCGGCTGTCTATGGGCGACAGTATCCCCTTACCACCGGGTAGATTGTATAATAATGATAAAAATATAGTGCTGGCCATTTATCAGAGAGTTTTCGAAGAAATGTAATGAAAAATTCGAGAAAATTTCACTTAACGATTAAGGGTCCAAACAGTAATAGTTTTTTGGACTAGGGGGCGTATTTTTTAACCGATTGGAATGAAATTTGATACAAAAATAGTTTGGGTCTATATCTCAGTTAAATGGCCCAAATCTATTCAGTAGTTTCAAAATTACAAGTGTAAACTTTTAATAAAATCAAATAAACAAAATTGAAGGTTCGATATGTGGTCGGATAAGGCTCTTAAAGTTCTACATCTTATGTCTGAACATTTTACTTGGAAAATCAAAAGAAACTGGAAATAAAGATATGTCTTCAGAATATCTTTATTTCCGAATGTTTTATTAAAGTTGTTCCGAACATGTCTGTACGGAAGTTATCGTCTTTCAGCGCTTTAGTTCAGGTTAAAATTTACAAAAATTAATACGTTTGAAATTTTATTAAAGTTTTACATGTTATTTACGCGGATTAATATTTATAACAAACACACGGATAGTCTAAGAGCCGACAACACTCAGCATTTCAACATCGTCACTTGCATAAATGGATATGCAACCTGACAAAAATTTAAAGAATTTATTACACAATAACTAGGTATCTATCACGTTAATTAATTAGAGCTGTTAGTTATTATTAACTTATTTATTATTACACAATTTCCAAATGTATGTATTTTAACGTTACAATATATTTGTTTTTTTTTATATCTACTTTTTCTTTTTTATATCTATTAAATTATCACTGACTTTAAAATAGCACCATCCTATCACTTCCCGTGGATATCGTAAAAGGCGACTAAAGTATAACAGACCACCACCGCTAAACGGAGTAGACACGCTAACCCACTTGGCCAATGTGGCGCTTTATGGCCATACATCGCTCATGCACAAAACTATATGCATGTCAAGCAGTGAACGATAAAAAGGTTGGTCAATAGTAATAAATTTTCCGAAATTCGAAATACCAGAATCACACTAGGTGAAATACCACAATCACACTAGGTGAAATACCACAATCACACTAGGTGAAATACCACAATCACACTAGGTGATATACCACAATGACACTAGGTGAAATACCACAATCACACTAGGTGAAATACCACAATCACACTAGGTGAAATACCACAATCACACTAGGTGATATACCACAATCACAAACGTTCCCAGCTCCTGGTCAACACGTTTTCGATCATGCAGTTGTAGTATTAGTTACGGAAACTCTGAAAGGATTTTCCTTAATTTTATTTATAATGTTATACGAGTGTGTAAGATAAAATATTTTTTCCTGTTGTACCCAATTTAAATATTGTGTTATTAAATCACCTCAAAAAGTAAATAGATTACTACAGTACAGTTGGCAGCAAAAGTAGGTTAAAAAATAAAAATATTGAAGGTGAACAGATAATAATTAGTGCCTGCAGAGAATTTATTTTTATTTAAGTATTAATTTTTGGACAAAAAGACAATGGCGGTCTTACAGTTATAATGCATTATATACCAGTTAATCTTTAGGTTATGTAGAGATTGTGCGGTACTTGCAATAACAGATAAAACTACGTAAAATAATTATGACACTGATTTGTCCAATGATGATTATGATGATATGATTATAATTGTCTACTTAATGATGATAAGTGGCTACCACCGCCTACATGATGATAAGTGGCGGACACCTACAACAGCAGGGGGTATGCGACTGCGCTGCCGACATTGCAGAATCCCAAGAACCCCATGCAGGATTCTGGAAGGCAGCGCACCAGACAAGAATATACGGAAACTTAAACAAACAGTGACTGGACTGGATGTGAGAGCAGTAAATTGTGTGTAGTGGCGAGTCTTAGGAGAGGCCTATATCCAGCAGTGGAGAGAAACAGTCTAATAGTGTGTGGTATAGTACAGCATTTTTCTAAAAATTAAAACAAATTCTTGTGCAGATTGGCACTGAACAGCGACGGGTAGGTGTGTCTATCCCCGATGATAAATGTCCGATAAATGACATTGATATTTACCGCGCCAACCTTGACAATATCAATTTATTTTGCAGACCGTACCCCCTTCAGTCCTGAAACCTGTGGAATGTCGCGACGGCGACCTTCGCCATACGTTACTCCGCTCCATTGTCGCGTAAATCACCTCGCCTCGCTCTAACACGGGACAAATTGATTGTTATCGCTTACATAATAAAGTATATAGTACCACAACACACAGGAAAGTAGCATCGCATCTTTGTGAAAACGGTAGAAATACAGCGCATACACATTAAAGCAATGCTAAGACAGAATAGTTCGCTGCATCTCTGGCGGCTTAGCTAGTTTAAATTCCTTCTGAATAATTTTAAAAGTACAGATACACATGCTAGTAAAAAAGCATGCTTGCTTACTATTATTTAGCACACTCAAAAATAGTATATTCTTCAACTGGATATATTTGTTGGTGATTTAGCATGCTATTTTTAAGCATACTATTAAAAAAGAAATGTACTGAATACATGTGCTTATTTTAGGCTGTACTGAATACATGTGCTACGCAATACAGTTAAAAATGAATGAAAACTGAAGTCGAAAATAGGAGCGTTCCGACGAATCAAAATGATATCATACCTCTACTAAAAGAAATCTGCTTGCAGCGCACTGCATTAAGCTTATGTTTACAGAAAAAGAAAAAGAGGATGACAGCTTAGATACGGAGTTGAATAAGCAGAAGAGAAAAACTTGGACCAAGCGCTCGTTAATAGCATGCTTTAGTTACTAATGAGCATGTCTATCCGAACCTTTGCAACGTAGCGTCTATGTAATCTTTTCATGTTTGTGTTGAATGTCGAGCACTTGTACAAAAGATGCAATACTGTTGTATTTTATGCTGTGGTACATAGCTACATACTTGGCTTTTACGTCGCCGCGCTTGCGCAGTAACTGTCACGTGGCTGGCACGCATTTCAGTTTAATTGATTCAGTTTCTGATAAGAAGTCATCTTTCTATATTTTATGATTTATTTCATGTTTACATTGTAATGTGTGGTTTAATTTCCCTATTAGTTCTCTGTTCGTAAGTCTATTATACGTTATTTCTACTGGCCCCAGTAGAACAGCAGCGTTGCAGTATTCACCACAGCACTGGGCTTAACAATATGTCCATTTCGTTATTGCGACACATAAATTACACAATTTACACATAATACAACGTCTAGAGTCCAGTGATTCCCAAACTTATTTCGGTCATGGATCTCTTACCATAACAAAAACTTAACTATGAACCCCCAAGTGAATTAACTTTTATGATATAATAAAACCTGCTAAAAATACTTTATTCTGTCCTCTCTGATAAGACAATTGCACGTAGACAATTGCACGTAATATATTTTGATAAACATGTATGTGAATATGAAATGTTCAAATCAATTGATTATATCAATGTACGTGGGAAAATTAACACATACAAAACTTGGCTGTGGTGAATTTACGTATGTTTCACTGTGGTGAATTTACATCTGTGGTGAATATATAGAAATCCACTTATAATTATGTTACGCGTTGACAGAAACAAGCATACGATACGCTCAATGTAAAGTCTCTGAAAAAAATCAATCGCGAAAATTATAAGAAAAATGCGACAAAGACATATCTATACCTAACTCTATGCCACAGACAAATCGTGATGTAATTTTTATTTATTTACTTTTCGTGGCCAAATATAAATAATACACCATTTAACACCTACATATTGTGAAGCAAGTTGCTCAGCCTTCATAAGGCGTGCTAACTGGCGTATTCGTCATTAAACCGCTGTACTGGTTCTTTTTTTAAGACGGGTCAGTATGCAATAATTTGAAACTAGGTATTAGAAAGAGAGATATTTGTTCTAAAGAGCCATGGCGTCCATTTTAGAGTTATGAAAAATTGCAATCAAAGATTTTCAGGAAAATTAATTCTCAATCGGGAAACGCCGTTAATTTTCTTTGAAAAAATTGTTTTATTGCGTTAATTGATAGTGTAGGGTGTAAGTCTTGCTAAGGCAACTTGCGTTTAGGATAAACAAAAATTATGCATTTCAAATAATGTATTTATTTGAACAATTAATGTTCAACGTGGCAGCAATAGGTATAAAATAGGCAGGTAAGTAAGTATTCCATTTTTAAAACTTTAAATGTGAGATGCAAAAAGTTGTTCCTTTTGCAAATTAATTAAATTGTTGGCAGTAGCCTCTTCACATGATTTTTTATGATCTTAGACTCGCGGCACTGTATCATGGCGCTTTTGACGTCTATACCATATGCCTATCGGGTTTCGTAAATATTGGTAGCGACATGTAAACAAATTATTATTATACTTCATTGTTAATAATGACGTTGATGCGATTGTGTTTCTGCTTTATCGATAGAGTATCAATATCGTTGAAACAAAAATTACAAAAATAAAAAATACACATTTTAATATATTATTATTACACAAGTCATGGAATATACGAGGATATCACTCCGCGATAAGTCTGGTAAAAATGAAAGAAGGAATCAACTTTATTTAAAAATTATGATTTATTTTTCAATGTACTTTCCTTCTAACTCAATGCACTTCATCCAGCTTTTCTCTAGCTTTTTGATCCCTTCCATAAAATACGACTTAGGCAACCCTTTGAAATAGGCATTGGATTCGTGTATGATCTCCTCGTTGGAGCTAAATCTTTTCCCACCGAGCCATTTTTTTAAATTCGGAAACAGAAAATAGTCGCAAGGGGCTAAATCTGGCGAATATGGTGGGTGAGATAGCAACTCATATCGCAACTCATGGATTTTGGCCATGGCAATCGCGCAGGTGTGCACTCGTGCGTTGTCTTGGTGGAAGAGGATTTTCTTCTTAGCCAAATGCGGTCGTTTGTCAGGTAAAATTTTGTTAAATTGGTCCAATAAATTGGCATAATATTCGCCATTAATCGTTTTACCCTTCTCTAGGTAGTCAATATGGGTTACCCCACGTGCATCCCAAAATACTGTAGCCATCACTTTATTGGCCGATAAAACTGCTTTGGCCTTCTTCGGAGCTGGTTCGCCCGTAACAATCCACTGTTTCGATTGTTGCTTGGTTTCTGGTGTATGGTGGTGGATCTACCTTTCGTCTACCGTTATAAAACGACGCAAAAATTCAGTTTTATCCCGTTGAAACAACGCCAAACCTGTCTCCGAAGTGGTAACTCGCATGCGTTTTTGATCAACAGTCAGTAAACGCGGCACCCATCGCGCGGAGAGCTTCTTCATATCTAAATGTTGGTGTAAGATATTGCGCACACGTTCGTCTGAGATGCCTACTATCTCGACTATCTCGCTCACTTTTACTCTTCGGTCATTCAACACTATATAGTGGATTTTAGCGATCATCTCTGGAGTAGTGTCCTCAACTGGGCGTCCTGGGCGTTCAGCATCACTTGTGCTTGTACGACCACACCGAAAATCCGTAAACCATTTATGAATCATTTTAATCGACGGAGCAGAGTCCCCATAATATTTATCAAGTCTTTGTTTCGTTTCCGTAATAGGTTTTTTGCGCAAAAAATAATGTTTAATCAACACACGAAATTCACTTTTCTCCATCTTTGCGAAAATGCGTTTAATTGTTTTTATTTAATGTCTGTCAAAAAAAAACTAACCGGCGGTACTGGCTGAAAATTTTAATTTAGTCCTTCAAAAGAGTTGTGAACAAGGAGGTTTCATGCAATTTGCGATAATTTTATTCCAAAATAGATTTTTACCAGACTTATCACTCCGCCCTCGTAATATACAATTTCACATGGGTGTTTTAGTGATTCACATTTCTTAATATAGATAATTATTTTTGGGTTATCGATCCGACTATTATTATCGACTATTATCATTTGATCCGACTATTATCAACACTAGTCGGAAAAATAGATAAAACATACGTGTGAACACGCACGCAGATAGCAGACATCGAAAATCCAAACCGGCGAAAAAAGATGGGAGGCAAGCGTCCCACCGTGCCCCATCAGTTGGCTACGCCCATGAAAGAGTGTCAGCAGTTGGTGGTCGTCGATTTACCACCTACAAAAGTCGATCGTCAGCGTTAGGCCTTAATTATTAAACAAAAAAATGTTTTTAAATAAGACTAATACCAACAGTCTCACGGGCAGTTTAGAACCCCTCAGCGTTCGGAGGGACGTTGCATCTCTCTGTGTGTTCTACCGCCTGTACAATGGGGAATGCTCTGAAGAATTGTTCAATATAATTCCCACCTCGGGTTTCTACAACCGCACCTCCCGTCACAGAAGTGCGGTCTGTTCACTGTTCGCGTACTGTTCGGTTCAAAAATTATTTTATATCGCGAACCCGTAGGCTGTGGAACATACTACCTCAAGAGGTCTTCCCATTAAACTACGACATGGGGTTCTTCCAGAGAGCTGTGAATAGGATTTTGCAAGGTCGGCGGCGCGCCCGCATACCCCCTGGTGTTGCAGGTGTCCATGGGCGGCGGTGACACTTACCATCACGTGAGACCGCTTGCTCGTCCGTCCTCTTCTCCGTAAAAAAAAAAAAAAAAACATTTCTGTAAAAATGTTGCCAATCCTCGCAACTGTTTGACCGAAAAAAGTGTTCAGCTCTAAAAGTCGCCAAGACTTGTTTAATAGAATTTCACTCCCTGCAGCTTAACCATTTCACATAAAAGATCCGCTAGGTTATCAATGGTGGAGATGCAAGAATGGAAATGACCAAGCCACAAGAAGTAAAAGCCTATTAAACAAGTCTTGGCGACGTTTAGACTCTAGTGTAATAATACGAGGGGGTGAAAAAAGCGTAGAGTTGCTTCGAGAAAAGGGCACAGCGTTCGGTAGTGCAGCGAGTCTCGGCGAGGACACCACCGCGCCCCCTGATATCCGATTAAAATTTATCATTTTTTGTGGGATAAACATTTTCTTTCTGGAAGCTGAGATGTAGGGGGACTCAACTGTAACTGGTCACGTTACCTCTCTCTCACAGAAAACTACCTTGAAATATACTGCATTTCCTACTTTATCGTATTTCCCCAATACGATAAAGTTCGGTCTCATCCTATCCATCCCATTTTCCAAATGTAGTCCTTAATTTGCAAAGGCAGCGCATCCGGGGGCGTGCCAACTTTTGTCATTCTGGACTGATGTTGGCATGTATCGCGGATGTCTATGGACAACAGTATCCATTTACCATCAGGTGGACTCTATGTTCGTCTGCCGCCTTTTCTCTATATAAAAAAAGCTGAGATTACATTTTATTGAACTGAATTTGAATTTGAAACCCTTTGTACAGTAGACACATCATATACTCTCCACTACAATAATCATCTTTAAGTAAACCTTTAACTAAAGTACAAGTCCTTAATTTACAACTTAAAAGGTTCCTAGCTCGACTTGACCTATTAGGTTGAAGTAAGTACGTATGTAAATTGTACATGTGGAACAAGGCAGCGGGTATGCCCTTGTCACCCTTGTCTAACCCTTGGCCGATGTTGAAAGGCTTCACAAGGCCCACTCGAGACGAGTAATCTAACAATTGATTTACTCCTCTAAGATACAACTAAATGGAGTTTAGGGTTCTTCACTAGGGCTAAATTTGGTCAATTTTAGGGTTTAGTAAACCAGACGAATATATGGAACCCTAAGTGGAATAAAGCCGTAAGTCGAAAATTATAACTTTCAGGAGAGCAAATAAATTGTAAAATGTTGGATAACTTTTTATTATCTTTTTTACGAGTTTTTATACATATCATTAAAATAAAAAATCAATTGTTTATTAAACTCAAAGTGTTTTTCGTGCGTGGTGTTCATGATAATCAAATAAAAGCGTGGGACTGCGTTTTTCGTCATTCCATGGAGTCGTCTTCTGTCCTCAGTAAACCTACTATTACTTTACTGAGCGACTCCCGACTTGCTCCAACTGGGCTGGACATTGATAGGATATGTTTTAGACTTTGAGGTTGTTTTTTTACGAAGAAAACTTGACATTGGCAGAATGTGCTAATTGCACCATTGGCATATATGAAAAAAAACTTGTGGAGTGTTTTGGGAAAGGCAAAGACACGAGCTTAGACAACTTTTACTCGCATCCAAAACCCGGTCTTCTATGAGTGAAAAATGTCGCTCAGTCAGCTGTAGGATATAGTATCGTCTTCCCATATGTATTAGAACTGTTTAGACATCGCCAAAAAATTAGTACGAACACTATAGTTTTACCATTAAAATTCAAGGAGTTCCATTATGCCCCTTCAGCTCCAGTATCAGACATTGACGGCTATACCTACTCAAGCCATATTATAGGTCCCTACCTATGAAATTGTCGTTTTATATGGAATACCTATTTATATACCTATGATTTTTTTTGTATCAATATCTTATATTTAATTAATTGAAGTATTGCCCATTATTATCAATGCACTTTTGCCATTTTAATGGAAGTTGATTGATGCCTCTATAGAACTCCTGGGGACGGGAATCCATGAGATATCTGAAGGCGTTCTTCACTACCTTATGGGAGTTGAATTTTTTCACCCGTAAAGAGTAATACAAATTCCGAAAAAATATGGAAATCAGTAGGGGCAAGGTCTGGCGAGAACGGTGGGTGACGGAGTTTTCAATTGAAGCTCCTGTAACTTTGGGACTGTCTGTCGTGCAGTATGTGGGAGAATGTAATCATGTAGACGTTTGGGACATTGTTTCCTGAGTTCAACCATTGTGACGAACGTTTACAATTATCATACAGGATCCACTTCTCATCAGAAGTAACAATACGACTCAGAATGCCTTAATTTTTGTGCCGGTTCAGCAAAGTAAGGCAAGCTTCGATGCATATCTGCAACTAACTTTAATTAAACTCATACGGTACCCACTTTCCGATCTTTTTCACTTTCCGATTTGACGCAA
Source organism: Sesia apiformis (assembly GCA_914767545.1). Taxonomy (NCBI): domain Eukaryota; kingdom Metazoa; phylum Arthropoda; class Insecta; order Lepidoptera; family Sesiidae; genus Sesia; species Sesia apiformis. The sequence goes on from OU611959.1 coordinate 16,844,342, forward strand.
ATGAATCAGTATCGTTATGTCACTTACGCCAAAGGCTGTTACAAACTTAGACATGGTTTGAGATGAATCCGCTTCCACTATTACTTTCAATTCGTCATTATCGGCTTTAGTCTCCGGTAATCTACGAGACTTGTTCTTGAGGTCAAAGCTTCCAGAACGGAAAAGATCGAACCAAAAACGCATCGTGCGTTCGTTTGCGGTGTTTGGTCCGTACACATCGTTGATATTGCGTGCCGTCTGTGCTGCGTTGCTGCCACGACGGAACTCATATTCGAAAATAACGCGATTTTTTACCTTTTCCATGGTCGCAAACACAACGATATCTAAGCATAAAGCCGTTTGACGGAAAAACCCACGAATAACTGATTTCGAAGAAGAATGTCATAGCTTTATATTGAAATTAATTTGAATTTGGAATTCCAAACTAAACGCAGGAGGATAACTAAGTTCAGCGTGGCCACTATGAACAAACGACAATTTCATAGGTAAGACCCTAATATATTGTTACGAAGAAAACATTAATATATAATTTGACATTATCATTTTATTAGTGCTGTTTTAGAAATAAATAGGTAAGCATTTTAAACTTTTAACTTGGTACAGCAGCGCCCCCTGGTGAGTTACAACCACAGAACTTATTCTCAAACACGCTCCAAGGTACAATTAAATGTTTACAAAAAAATTGGGCCAGCCGTGTCAGAGAAAGTATTAACAAAGAGGTACAAAAACATATATTATGCATATACCATCTCCGTTCCCTCGTGTGTAAAAATACCTCCTTATTTCCTGAGCGCAATTGCGTTAAGCACACCCCATTTGATACTAATTTGATTCAGCGCCCAACGCCCACGTGCGTGGGAGTCGAAGAGTGATATATTGGTCGTCCTTGCAATTTTAAATAAAGAATCAGTAACTCACATATGTGTTTACTTCGTGAATGTTCAGTGTTGGCGCATAGACGTTTGTTCACATACAGGATCAAGGGACGGTTCACGTAACTCGTAAAACTTATAGTGCGATTTAATGCAAAGGGTTTACTGTTGAAAAACCAGTCGTGATCTTTATAATACTGCCGCCCTTAGAAAAAAGGCACAAATGCATTTTGATGACACTAGAAAAACAAAAAAAAAATCTAGTAAAATTTCCATTTATATAAAATCGAGCTAGAAACTTGTTTTGGATATATTATCCACTGTATCAAAAGAATGACAATTGTTTAGACTTTTTGGCGTGAACTCCACTTTTACCAGGTATCGGCACGTGCTTGGGCGCTTCTCACCGACTCGCGATCCCACGGTACCCTTCCAAAGCAACGCCCTAAGCCCTAAGCCAAAGCCGGTTCCTTTCGCCGCGCCGATCTACCGGCAAGGGAGCCCTTACGCTCGTTGTTGCACATACTTTTTGTTCCTGACTGAGTGCCTGCGCAGAAGGCGCTCAGTCATACCATACCATACTCGCCCTAAACCATACATGTACGGTGACTCTTGAAAACTCTTGACACTTGATTAGGGCCACAAGAATTTAGCCTTTCCGAAAAAAATAACTTGTAAAGTGAAGTTGAGTTTTTGTTTGATTATTGTAAAAATTGCATATTGTGAGATTTGTGGTTAAATATTATAGTAATAGTTTATTAAACTTCGAAGTGCCTACTGTTAGTGCATAAAGTTTGTGATAATTAAATAAAAGCGTGGGACTGCGTTTTTTGTGTGTTTCCAAGTAGTCCAAGGGGAAGGGGGAAAAGGGGGGAATGAATCGTGGGGTTGGGCCTTTTTTTACGATTCCTTGCAACCTTTTTTTTACTCTCACTTACGCCCAGCCGTCCGACCGCTCGGTGTAAGTGAAGCCACAGGTAGAGTTTACATTCTATCTGACACTTAGGTTTTTATTCCAAATACAAAAAAATAATAATAACGAATTAAAGAACACAGATTGAGAATGTAGGTTTATTTAATTCTAAAGCAAAACGCAAATTAAATAATATTAACAATACGTAATACTTAGTACACACAGCACAACAAATAATAAAAATTTAGTACCTACTAATTATATTATTAAATTAATACAGAACGTAGTCTTTAGTCAAACGAATTATTCGTTTTTTTCTGACAAATCCTATATTAATTTTATTACAACATCAAGTAGGTAAGATACAAAATTACAATTACGACAAGAAAATACGACGGTAGAAACGTTTTATTTCTGGGTAATATAATAATGAGGTGCACTGAAGTGTGCGATCACTGTTCGTTTGAGTTTGTATTTTTCTTTTATTGTGATATATTCTGGACATAAAATTATTACTGTATTTTTCCGGGAAGTTAAAGGGACGGACGGTTGTAAAACTGTTTTATTATTTATTAGACAATGTTTTTACAAAATTAAAATATAATTTTAACAATTGTTCCGATATATTATACCCCATTGTATGGAATAATAAAATGATTATTTGTTTCATGAAAAGATTATTCTTATTATGCCTCAATTACTGACGTAATAATATCACAGTTTAATAATTCTAATACTTGGGTAAAAATAAATTGTGTTAGAAAAAAAAGCAATCATTTTATCTTCTAAACACGTATAATAACGGTATTTGTTATCTTTTATTCCTACTCGACGTTTTCGGCACCGGGTTAGACCAGCCATGGTCACGAGTTGACTGAAGAAGCGGGTAGTCCAGGATGGAAGCTACGAGCAGTTTTATCAACTACCCACATTTGATCTTCATATTCGAAAAGGTTGCAACACACTACACTACCAATGTCCACGGACGTATTCGACGGTAAATTGCAAATTTGTTAATCACCGGATTCCACGTCGACGACAGTTTCTTAATTCTTTCTCAATTTCAATCGCTTCAAGCACAATATCCTGGGATAATAGTGATGTTCAGTGGAGAAGATTTTGCGAGTGCAGAGTTCTGTCCAGTGATTATTTCTAGCGTTGAGAATGTGTTCGGCTGATTTACTAGTTTAGTAGTTTCTCACAGCTTCGATGTGTTTGTTCCTCGACCCTTTCCACAACTGTACGCTTAGCTTTATTATACCAGACCCGATTTAGAATATAAAACGCGAAAGTTTAATAAGTTAAAAAGTCATTATAATTATAATAACACATTGTGGAACATTTTTAGATAGTATTATTTGAATATTTTCTTAGGTTTTCGCGATTACTATACATAGCAATTAAACAACTTTGAACGGTTTAAATCGCGTATATTTAACATTATTTATATCCACTGCAAGTGGACCACGTCCACTGCAAAGTGTTCGAAACGTCGGGATATAAATAATGTTAAATATACGCGATTTAAACCGTTCAAAGTTGTTTAATTGCTAAGTATTATTTGAAATCTGAAATTTCTGAGTAAATTTCTAATTTCAGAAAAAAATCACTACATCTAAATTGAATGAGTCCAGCAGACTTCAAAACTGCCGTCAGTTCAAAAGTTTATGCAGCTATATTATATGTAAATGGAATAGAATAAAACTTGTACATAAACTAAAGGGTGCATTAGTGAAACCGATGAATATTAAATTTACACGTAAATAAATTTGGGCAACTAATTAATATCTCGGTTAAGTTTTTAGATGTAACAAATGCGTTCAGTAGTTCAAAAATTATGAGGGTTTAAACATTTCAAACCGCCCTGAAAAATAATTATACATTGGCGGACAGAACTCATGAATCTCTACAACTATCGTATAAACATTACATCTCCAAAATATATGAAAATAAGTAAAATCTACCTTTCAATTTGGCCAATTCCATCGACATTTTCAGTTTCCCTACATGTTTGCTCTGATTTCCTACCCCCTTTTCGTCACACTAATTATTGCGTGACGAATTTCATGAATATCTCCAAATTCAAAACCTATAAAGATACTCGACAACATTGAGTAGCACCAATCAATCGTCCCTGAAAAATTAAACTATTGGGTTATGTAAACAAGAACAGTGTAATAGTTTCTTAGGCTGAATGCACAGTCAGTTACAGCTATAATTAGAACTTTATTGCAAAGAATACACGTGCAACGCCAGAAACCTTCGACTTTAAACAGCCGGCCTAATAAAACGATATGACGTCGTAAACTAACATTGGCCTTGGTAGGCCACTAACCTAGACCTTGGGAAATTCGCGGGTGTGTAAGCTACGCTGGTAATGGTTTGCTAATTAATGAAAACCTAGGGCGTAGAACCCTGGAGGGCTTTTATGATTTCACAACTAAAGGTCAACTTGTATCAGTCTAATACGTCTTATTCAAGGCACAAGGGAAAACCCTTTATAATTACGAAAGTATTGCGATAGTGCGCCATTACTTATTTCGTTTTTAATTCGAACGTGGGACCGTCCATTAGTTGTTTTTGTGCCAATAAAATTATTAGTCTAGATCTAATAAAATCTTTATTAATAAAAACATGAGTGCAAAGAGAGATTTGAATATGAAAGGCAGTCATCATATTACTGGTCTGGTTGCATGTATTTGCTCTAAAATTAAATAAATGTTATTCAGAGTTTATAAAACTGGAATACTGACCCATCGCCTTAATGCGACTTGCATTGAAATATGCATGGCTTTAATCTTTGAATAACTGGCAGACTCAACCAGAGACGTTTTTTATTCTGCCTTGATGTATTTAATTTTATATTTTCTTAGTAAAAAATTAGTGATTCCTTTCCAGAGTTTGAATGGCCCTAAGTCGAGGTGGCTAAATGAAAAGTGGCATGTCCTAGAAAAGTCTATATCGAGCAGCACAAACGCACACTGTTGTGTATGGTATGGTATGGCAGTGTGAGCTGAAATTAAGTAATGCTATCGATACAACGTCGGACTCGCAGGACATAAGAGTTTCCCTTGCAACAATAAGGGAGTTTCGAGTCATAACTAGTACTGCAAAAATGAGCGTTAAGGACTTGAGGCACTGAGCATTAAGTCAACGCTAAAGAAGCTTAAAAACCTTAACCCAAACGTTTTAGATTCCAGCTTTTAACCCTTGAGGGTTTAAAAATGTATACTATATCACTCACGAGCTTTTAACCTTCAAGTCTTCATTAGGACTCGAACAGCTCTCGAGCGTCAAGCATTTAGCCTTCATTTTTACATGATTGGTCACCAAGTGGACTCAATCTGTACCATTATCATAATTATTGGCTTTTATTAATCCACTTTTAGAGGTGGTGTAGTTCCTCAGGGCTGGTGGTAGCCGCTTTGTGATCCCTTAGTCGCCCTTTAAGACTCCCACGGGAAGAGATGGGATGGTGCTATTCTAGAAGCGGCAACACCACACAGCACAAAGAGTGGACTCGCCGCGTGGCCAGCAATGGAAACTGAAAGGCCTGGTTGCATTACATTGCACAGTATCAATCTACTGCTGAATACAGACCTCTCCGAAGATACACCGAAAATAAACGGTCATCGCCGCTCATATATATATATCATTGATCACCAAAGATGTTGTAGAGTTCCACAAAAACTAATAGCGTTCAATTTAAAACGGACACTCTTATTATGTCTGTTGCTGTCTCCGATGTTCTTTGTTCTCGGTCAAAGCCTCGGAAAGTGTAAATACTCGTAGTGTTTAAAAAGATTATGATTTTTGATAAACAACAGCTCATCGAAATCTACTTTTGAAAGAAACAAAGTAAGTACAGTGGATGGCAGCGCCAGTTGGAAGGGAAATTTCCCAACGTTATTTTCCGCTTGTTATAGAACGAAAATACTTGGCCTAATTTACTATAGTATGTATGTTATTATTTTTATTTAAGTACTAGCGGTATCAGCGTCTTCATTCGCGTGAGAACTTGTGATTCCCGCGGGAACTTCACAATTTATCTGGATAAAAAATAGGTACCCTAAACGTTAGCCCCAGCATATAATTATGCTAACTTTCATTAAAATCCATCTAGCGATTTTTTTTCCTTACAGAAAGACGAGTTGGTTTAGAACCGTGTTTTTAATAATAAAAAATAAAAATTTTATTTATTGTATAGACTAAAAAACTTGCATACAGCTATGAAACCATCAAACAATTGTGCAATTATGAAATCTCATGTTGCAATTATTATGTTAGAGAATGTCGTAATCACAAGTTTTCTCGTATAAGTATATATAATAAAGTGTAATGAAGTTTAAATAAATTAATAAAATGTATCAAAGCAAGCGATTACCTATGGTAAAGATTAATAATTGCTGATTGTATACATATTATACTCGTAGTCTAATATATGTTCAATAAAGGACTATTATAATTAATGATAAAACGAAAAAATGGCGCCCGATGGGTATTTAAAGTGTGATTGGGCTGGAATGAGGAGAAGTCAAAAAGCAACTTCTATTTTTCAGATTAGGTACTTATTGTCTTTAAAATTTCGGTAATGGCCGGGAAATACGAAACAGTACTACAAGTAAAAATTAATCGTGAGAATTGAGCAGCGTAAGCATAATGAGAAATAATTGATTATGAACAAAAAAATTACAAATAAATTATGAATAATGGCCGGCAAATCGATGACAGGGCTAGATTAGGTTCTCTGGTGGCAAAAAAATAATAGGAGTCCAGGGTACGTCGACTTGATGAGTTGATGACATTCTTAGTAATTAAAGAAAACATTTACGTCAGTTATTCAAAAATATGTTTTATTTTTTAATAATGATGATTTGCTGCGCGTTAAAATACAAGCCTAATTAACTAGTAATTAATTACTAAGTTAACTACTTCTTTGAAAATTTATTAAGCGCAACTCATTTCGTCATAGAAACGAAAATTTTTTTATCTGACGAGAATATTTCAATCGCAGCTATATTTGAAAAAAATTACCGGATTTCTTGTCCAAAAGTCCGGGGTACTGAATATTCCAATCTTAGCTATATTTGAAAAAAAATACCGGATTTTGTGTCCAAAAGTCCGGGGTACTACTGTGAGCAAGTAGATATATTAGTAGGCTTCAAAATATTTAGGAAATTATTATGCAACAGGTATGTAAACTATGCAGTACAACGACGGTTACAAAGCGTGAATCGATTTTTCACGACTACAATTGCACAATGTTTCGTAAAAACTTCATATAACGTAATGTATATCATATAACGTAGATTATAAATGTTAAAATATTTCGTTTAAAACTAACGTAGACAAATAGTCAAAACTACTGTTTTTTTTTTTTATTTTGAATAGTGTATTTTATTTTGAACTGACTAGGTACACGAACGGATGACATGTTACGCGGTGGTAGTATAGGGCAGTGTTCTTCAACCTTTTTACACCTTTTCACTGTTAAGACTATTAAAATATATATATATATACAATTGTATACAATATATATATATATATCTTCTATTATAGTATTAGTATAAGATATTATTCTTTATTAATTAAAAAAACAATTAAATTTTATATTAATTGACATTATTTAGTGCAACGTCTCTTGGTATATAGCAAATCAGATATACGTGGCTGCAGTTTTGTTTCTGGGAGACGAAGTGCTGCATTAACAAAAAGAAAACATTCATTCAATTTCTCCGTTTGATTTTTCGTCAATCATCACACAAATTGTTAATTCGTATAATTAGATTAAATTTTTTCACGGATCGGCTGGAAATTTTTGCGGACCGCTGTTTGAAGAATATTGGTCGTGAGCTTGGTTTCTCAACCTGGAGGCCGCGAGCACATGTACAAGTACAGGGTGTCACTGTTGATCAGCCAAAATTTACCACTTGTGTACAAAAAAAAACTTTTGGTAATTAATTATTTATAATCAAATGTTAAATGTAACATAATTAGGACGTAATTATAAGTAAGATCGTGTGCTTATTTACTTTAATTTTGGTCTTTTCGTGGGGTCAAAACAATAGGAATGTTGAGAAACGATGGTTTAGGGAGTACCAATCTACTGTCATCCATTTGGTTGTGATTTGAAACTCGGACCTGTATCACTTAAGTTTGACTTAGCTTACTTAAGCGTAGATTTTTTTAAATAGCATTAGCACAGAAGTAAACAAAAACATAGCACGTGGTTCGTGAGTAAATGCTGCTAATCCTCCTTGGGGGGATGGGGTAGAATGGGGTGTCAAGAGTAAAATAGAATAAGGAGTCACTTTAATCCATTATACTCTCCATTCGACGGGATGGGAGAGGAACGGATGAGATGGTACTGGATTCTGGCATATCTCAATCACTAGCAAAACACGAAAATGGAAGGTAGTTTTCTGTGAGATATGTAATAAGCTAAATAGTAAGCACTGCTTTATTGTTTATATGAAGTGAACTGAATAATATCTGACAATGTCAGGTACTAACCTAAACACTTAGAAATATAACAGTGAAACATGAGAGCGTGTTAAATAGATTAACTTATCAACACATCGATTCATTTGTTTGCAATCCACAGTTATGACGACCCATAAAGGCCGCATCACGGGCCAATTCTTACAATCGCACGTTAAGATAGAATATTATTGAAAATGTTTATAAAAATAGTGATAGGAAAACTTACAAAAAAAATTATCCGGTAAACTACTCCAGTTTATTGCAAAATTATGTATTGACTGATTCAGTAAGTTGTTTATAGATAATCGGTGTGACCAGCGTGACCCGCCAAGGCCGTATTACGAGCTAAACATAACAATAGCAGGTTAAATATTATTGAAAAATGTATGCAAATATACTAATAATAGTAAATAAAAAGTGAAAACATGTAAATGGCTGATGTATTTTAAACCTAACACTTTAACTTATAGTTTGTAATAGTCAATAGTTTTCCTTTCATTAATGAAAAGAATTAGCAAAGGTTACAAAAGAAAGAAATTACGGCGTGGAGTAGGTACTCCACTTTATAGCAAACTTATCTACCAACAAATCGATTAATTTCTTTATGGACAATCCGAGCGTGGCAGCGTGACCCGCCAAGGCCATATTACGAGCTAAACATAAAACATAACATAACAATAGCATGTTACACTGTTATTGAAAAATGTATGTATATTGATAGTGAAGGTTACAAAAGAAAATAACGCCGTGGAGTACTCCATTTTATAGCAAACTTATCTATCAACAAATCGATTAATTTGTTTACATACAATCCGAGCGGGCCAGCGTGACCCCAAGGCCGTGTCGCGAGCTTATCATAACAATAGCAGGTTAGACATTATTGAAATTGCCTATAAATATAGTGATAGTAAAGCTTATTAAAGGAAATTAGGCCGTGGATTAGCTACTTCGCCTGTATTATTACAAACTTTTATTCAACTTCACATGTTTGTCAGTTTGTTAGTTTGTTTTGGTCAAAAAGTCGATTTTAACCCACTTACACATGTACTGCCTTGAAATTTTACACATGTATATAAAAGCGTGTTTACAGATTGAAGAAACCGCCTTTGACTTAATGGGAAAAATTTTTACATTGGTTCTTTGGTGACAATAGGGTGAAAGAAGAATCCCGTGAAGTGAGACTCCGTCAACCTAGTGATGACATTCCTAGTAATTTTAAATTATTTCAGTTATTTAAAAATAGGTTTTTTGTAGATGCTGCCCATTTAGTATTTTTGTTAATTATAATTTGCTGCCCATTTAGTATTTTTGTTGATTATAGATCGCTGGCCAATTAGTATTTTTTTTAAATACCGACCGAAGAGTCGGTTTCGGTTTCGGTCAGTTTCGGCCAAAATTGCTGGTTTCGGTCGCAGTCGCGGCCAAAAATTGGCCGAAACTTCGGCTTGGCCGAAACTAGCGTTCGTGAGCTGTCGGATGAAGTCGGGTCATGTTCGGAGCGGGTTCACTCATTCACTCGCCTATACCGCTTAACCTCAGTCAGTTCGCCGGTCGATGTTTAATTGTTACGTGTGTCTGTTCTCGCGCATAAATAATGATTTACTAATAAATTGAAGTCTTTTATCTAACTTAATAGAAAAATATGTTACAAAGCTAAGAAAAACACTGAGTTTCATTTCAGGGTATAATGTAAATTTAACTAAATCTTAATTTAACTACATAGGTTTCGGTTTCGGTTACGGTTTCGGCCGAAACTAGAAGAGGAGCCGAATATTCGGTTACGGTTTCGGCTTAAACTTGTGTTTCGGTCGGACACCCATTTTTTTCCTGCTCGTTTAAATACAAATTATGAGAAAATTGAAGAAAGTAGAGATTTAAAATAAATAGTTGGATTATAAATATTATAATTAATCAACATTTAACCGAAAGTGCGAGCGCCTCTGTACAATTTACTGCCAAACGAGTAAATAAATAAATTATAGCAAACCTACCAACACATTGATTCATTTGTTTATAATCCGCGCGGACCACGATGACCCACCAAGGCCGTGTCACGGGCTAACCATCACAATAGCGGGTCATGGAAGTCTATAATTTCACTTTCTGCGGCACAACACCGACCACGTGGAAAATTGGTGACGCGAAACATAACAAACGTCGGTTAGGTTGTTATTGTTTGGGACCGCGTAGGTGGAGAATGTTATTAGACTCGTGTTTTTTGTAAGCTGTTGTAAATTGTCTTTGGGAGTGACTTGCTTTTCAGGCTTAGTGATGGTATCAATAGTTATGATCAAAAGGAAAGGTAATGTTAAAATTACTAAATCATTTTTCTGTATTTTTTACCACGGTTAAACTTAAGGAAAAGAATAGAATTATATAAAAGTAAATAAATTATGCTTATAAATGTATTTCGTCACGCTGCTCTCGGCGAAAATGACGAATTTTTTAGTTGTTCTTTTTTATTTTATTTTTTTACAAAAGAAAATAAATTTTTTGGAGAATTTAGAAAACTTAATTCATAAAAAATGTTGTAAGAATTAATGTTAATTTATTCTTGAGTATTTAAATTAGAGATCAAAGTACTTATACATAGATAAAGTCGGTACACAATATCAGCATCATCTAGCTTCTAATGAGAAGTGGGGTAAATAGAAAGATTAAAATATTAACGCAAACCTATATTTATACCGGCCTAAATCTTTAGTTTAGCTAAATCCGACCACTGAGATTTTTTAACTCATATCTGGTTAAATAAGTGCCTTTTAATTGGAAAATTAAAACATATTTTATTAATAATATATTTAGTTTAATTTAAGTACTTATGAAGTTATATGCAGTTGCATATAGCGTCATTGGAAGAGTTCTTCCAATCCGGAAAAGGGCCCCATTTAATCAGATATTGGTAAAATAAACTCAAGTGGTCGGATTTAGGTAAGAAAACGGTATTAGGTAACATTGCTAGGAAAGCATCCAAAATGTGAACCCTACACAGATGAAACCTGCGCTAGTTAATGAATAGCAAAAAAAATACAGTTTTCATTATTCAAACATTTATATTTTTCATAATTTCCTTCTAGGGTATTTATGCAATTTTAATCCGTGTATGGATTTTCTTTGATTTTAGGACTTTAATAAGAACGACAGTTTGACTCTTTATTGACTGTCCTCATCGATTTGAGAATACATACTAGATAAGCACTGTAGGGCAGCCACGTTAGTCTAATGGTGTTCTATGTTCAGTAAGTAGCTCTCGAATTCTTTAATTCATATGTGTTTTGAAAATGGAAGATTATTATTACGTAGTACTTCACCCCTCCTAGAGGTTTCCTTGATTTCCTTGATAAGAACGTGATACATTGGTTTCCTTGATAAGAACGTGTGATGTGTCATCTAGTCAATTCCTATATCGATGAAATATATGTATGAATAGGAAAGTTTGGATGTTCGTTACTCAATCACGTCTGAACCGATTTCGTGGAATCTTGGCAAGTAGGTAGGTTCTAATCCGAATTAACACATAGGCTAGACATGTAGACTACGCGAACAAAAACTAGTAATTAAAACAAAATAAAAATTCTTGGAAGCGGTTGGTGCCAAAATATCCTGTAATCCAAAATCAAATCAATTTATTTGCATTATGGGTGAGATTATTCAAATGTGGTTTGTGGCAACACATTTGCCATTTCTGGCGTGCAAAATATTTGAAAACAAAAAAAATCAATAAATATTAGAGAAAAAAAACAGCAATAATTAGAAAAATAAAAATAATGTCATATGTAATTAGAATGATAAATTAATAATTACTATAGAATGTCATTTAGGATATGGCACTTTCACATAGAAATACATCATCTGAATATGTTGTCTTTAAGTCGTCATGTATAGGTTGAATGTGAAACGGTCATAAAAAAAATCACATAGAAATACGCTATTACTAAAAAAACAACTGTTATTTCACGTTAACCGCTTTAACAGCGCTTTTCCAACACAATGTATAACCTTAAAATGGGTACGGAAACGCGTAATTTCACGTATTTGTCCGCCATTTTGCGTCGGGAACGAAAGTGAAGCCGTTTGTGTCCATTGTTTGCCTTTTCATTCGATTTCAACAGACGTGGGTGAGAAGGATATGTGTTGTTACCCAAATTTGTGTTCAGTTATTATTTTGTATTGAGTACTGGCAATCGTTTGTTACCAACGACACCACTGAACCACAACGCTACACACTTGTACTGTCGTTCTGTTGGAGGGGGAGAGTGCACGCTGCAATGTCACAGCTGCTGGGCGCACTCGACTGGCTACGTTACCCCTCTCCCATAGGAGACTACCGTATAGCGTAAAGACTACCGTCGACTATAATTAAAAAAAACCAAAGACAACACCAACTACACCATTGGTGGTGTCGTAGGGAATGTCATTGCACTGGTATAAAACGATTTACTTACGCAACCGCAACCAGCCCTTTTAACGTCCACGCTGGACATGGGTCTCCTCGTACAAATTGTGGTTGAAGAATGTATAGCCTTAAAACGTCACGCTGACTAAACAGGTTGACGAGTCCACTCTTTTATAGGTGGTGTAGTTCTACAGGATTTGTGGTAGCGGCTTTATATTACGACACTCACGCCATGGGAAAAGAATAGTGCTATTCTAAAGCCGGCCCACACACCACACGGCGAGCCTACCCAACATAATGATGAAAACTACAAGTAAACCTGACTAGTAGTTGCGAGATTAGCACAAATAACTTTCCATTATGCCCCGAAAAATCTACCCGAAAGTAGTAAAATGAACTGTCAGCCGAGATTTTTCCATTACGCTACGATATGGGACTCTTCAAGAGGACTGTGAACAGGATTCTGCAAGGTTGACAGCGCACCCTCAAGCCCCCTGGTGTTGCAGAAGATGGACATAAATTGTCCTTTATTTAGTTCCCAGTTCAAATTAAGAGAAGTCATCGGGCCAATGTAGCGTAAAACTTTAATTATTAGTTAGGAAAGGAACGCCCCGTAATTACACTTGTAATCGACATTTGCCTAATAAATTATTATAACATTCCTAAACACAAATGTCAATGAAATTAATTTTTGAATAACCTTTCAGCTGTAAGCACCACGTGTAAGCCTTAAACATTACCTATACTGAATTTATACCTTATTCCCACTACGTTAAGGACAAGTGTAGCTGAACGTAATGTCTCCAGTAATCAGCGAGTGCCGTCTTTACGCTTGAGAAAACTTAGTAAATATTACGCAATTCATTGTTTAAAAATTAGGAATATTCATTCATAAATAATTATCATGCAATAAACTATAGATGGGTACTTGAAAATGAAAATTACATTTCGTTACTTAACACTAATAGCAAGAGATTGTTAGTATTGTTAGTTACGGCCTTATCTACGAAGAGCATTATGCCCCAAGTATGCGGAGTATCCCCAAGTTTCTAAAATTCTAAAAGCAAAGATTCGTCAATGACCAATATTCATAGCTCATAATAATAATTAGCATACTGAAATGGTAATAGGCAGCTTATATCTGCCGCTAGGACTGGCAAATGATGCGGTAGAAGAGTGTTTAAATGTAAACCAGGTACATGGAAACGCAGTGTGAGACGCCCTTCATTCAGTTAAATTAACGCTTAATTAACGCTCTGAAGAAAATCGCCTATAGTGGCAGGATGAAAGAATAGAATATTATGAGTGGTAGCGGGCCTTGGAATTGTCTATAGCCAACAGTGGAGACACAAAGTTTTATGGTACGGAAGTACACCTAGTAGTCCAGTGACAGCGGCGAAATGGAGAACATGTTGTCGCTTTATAAATTTTAAATAAATAGGGAAGAGATGGTAAGTGTTACCGCCCCACCCATGGACACCAGAAGGTATGTGGATACGCCGCAGACCTTGCAAAATCCTATTCACACCTTTCTTGAAAAACCCCATATCGTAGCGTAATGGAAAGACCTCTTGAGGCAGTTCGTTCTGTCAAATATGTAGTAATCGTAGGTTACCTATCCTAGGTTTGCGGCAACTGGAACCAGATTGCTACCGCTACATATACTGAGCATGCGAGAGAAAAAATAAACCAAAGCGCGTTCACCATAGAAAGGAACAACAGGAATTGTCAAATGAGACATGATTTCAGTGACTGAAAAAGATCAAACGGTTTGTCAAACGGAGTGATTCAATTATTTTAAATATTTTGTGCTCATTTCGTAGTATACAGAGGAAATTATAATTTACAATCCTGATACTCGTAGCATGTGCTGTTTACGATCGCAAAGCTACAATTTTCATACGTAACAATCCAAATAAATATAATTTTCACAAGTAAATGTAAAAATACTACACTTAACTTTTTATTCATATTTCTCGTTAATTTAGTTACATTTTGCCAATTATACCAATTGTGATTAAACAATATCTATACTTCTTTCTGTATTTGTAATAATTTGAAAGATTTGATTATAAATAAATGTTTTATAAATATGTGAAAATTATGTTTTGTTTACACAAGTGCATAATCCATTAATAATAATTTATATCGATAAAAAATGTATGTTTTATAAGCAGTGAAACTTCATTTTATTCTATTCGCCGAGTGAACATACACGAAAATTATTATTGTCTAGCTAGACTATTATTTTTAGTTTTCACATCATGTACATTCAGTAATTCAATTTAAATGTTTTATAAATAAATAGTTTGTTTAATTTTTTCGTACCTAGGAGCTATGTCATATAACGATATGGAAGTTTGTCGCATATTTCCCTTATCACATTTATACTTTCTTTTACTTAATTTCTATGAACAATTCAACCAACCTTTGTGCCCCGGTGTTAGATTCCCAACTCACGTAAACCAGACGCAATATTTAGCTGTATAATCTCTCGATTCGGCCTCGGTAGGTCACTGGCACATGATGTCATGTGTACGCAAAATATTCCGCCTAGCGACTGTCTGGTTTCGACAAAGTCGTTTTCCAACTACGAACAATATTAGACACAGTGTTAAAAAGTGTTTGACACTTTAACAAAGGCAAGTGACAAAAGTTTTTTGCGTCTAATATTACTTGAAAAGTGTTTATTTACAGATTTCATTTTCTTTATTAAAATGCTAAAATTTATGTAAGGTGTGGAATTTAATGATTTTTGTTTTTGTGTGAGTTTTTACTGAAGTGGCGATCGAAATGTCAGAAAACCCCGATGGCAGGCGCTAGCAAGGGAGATTTTGCTGGTCTCAGTAAGTTTTAGAAAAAAAAATATGTTGTACAGCTTTCCAAGTCTTACAGCATTTACGACTCTACATTTGAGATTTTCGCGTTTTTTCACACATAAATATTTATCTATTTAACGCGTTGAGACCCTCAACGCGTATGTTTTCCTTATTTATTTTACTCGACGTTTCGGTTGGGTTGCACCGACCATGGTCACGAGCTGACTGAAATACGGTAAACATATGCGTTCAGACCCGTTTAAATAGATAAATATCTACGACTCTACAGCCTGGGTTAGCCTAATTCAGTAGTCTTTTCCATTTGGATCCGTTATTGGCGTACTTTTTCTAGTAGCCTACGCCAATCGCTTTTGCACCTTAAGTTTAAGCACATATATAAAGGGATAAGTAACGCAAGCGTGCGTCCCGTCGTTGCTTATTCGAAGTTAGCGTTAAGCTCCTTCTTCTCGCGCAACTCCTTGTTGTTACAAAACACAAAAGTGCCTAATTGCGCTGTAACTGTAATCAATTATAAAAATTCCTTAAAAATGGTCAACCGAGTCAAAGGAGATGTTTCGTTTCATCGGTAAGTGTTTTTTTTATGGACGAAGACGGCAGACGAGCATACAGTCCACCTGATGGTAAGTGGATACAGTCCATGGCCATCCGCGATACATGCCAACATTAGTCCAAAATGTCAAACGTTGGCACGCCCTCGGATGCACTGCCTACCTTTAGACCTTTATATAGGAATGTATTTGGAGAAAGGGTTAGGGAAATGGGGAGGTATAGGATGGGATGGGATGGAAATAGGCTCTGGCATATCTCACTCACTACCGAAACACGTACGTTACATTGGGAAAATGGGATAAAGTGAAAAATGCAGTATATTTTAAAGTAGTCTTCTATGAGAAAGGCCTCTGTATTAAGACAGAGTCTTCTTAATACAGAAGACAGAGGTCTCTGTCTTCTGTACTAAGAACGTCTTCCTATTAAACTATGATATGGGGTTCTTCAAGAAAACTGTGAATAGGATTTTGCAAGGTCGGTGGCGCACCCGCATGAGCCTCGGTGTTGTAGGTGTCCATGGGCGGCGCGGCGGTAACACTTACCATCAAGTGGCTTGCTCGACCGCCCACTTCTCTTTAAAAAAAAAAAGTCAAGCGTGTCCAGCGGCTGTTGGATTGCAGCGTACACTCCCCCCTTTTTTATGATGGTTTCCCATCATAAAAATTTAGTTGTGACTTACTCGTTAGTACAAAAATAGGCGACAGACTTGCTTTTCATACAATTTCACGAACTTACGTTGTCCATCTATATACATGAGTTTAGGCCTTCCTTGACCTCTCCATTCCTATAGAATGTTGTACAAAGCCGTTGCGGTCTTGATTAGTTCATATTCAGTACAAGCTCCGCGCAATATCGGCAACTCAAGATCGGCGGCGCGCCCGCATACCCCCTGGTGTTGCAGGTGTCCATGGGCGGCGATAACACTTACCATCACGTGGGACCGCTTGCTCGTCCGCCCACTAATCTATAAAAAAAAAAACTCGCCTGCATTACGTGCTTGCGAGAGTTAATTATATTGCGAGTAGCGTGTGCAGTTTATGGACAGATGAACATCGTAGAAACTACTTCTGTGCAGCATTCCATAGGGACGGAGAAATCAAGGAAGACCTAGGTTTAGATACGTAAAGGTTTAATGACTTTTTCTAGGTCAAGTTCAATTCATCAAACTAACTCTTTATTTATTTATACTTCATTGTACACTCACATATAGCGCATAAAAATCAATTAATAAACTGATGCGAGCTTATCTCCTCAGGAAATTTGTTCGAGTGAACGAGGCGAGAGTAATCACAATCGGATTCAATGGATATAATTCTTTAATTAAAACAACTTAACACGTACATTGTATTATGCTAATCTTGGACCCACGGCGTAGTACACACTGACCATTTACTGAACGTCGCCTAATTAGAAGTTTGACTAATTAATATGCCTCCTATTGTTTGTGGGAGATGTGACCACCGGCTAATGTAAATGTGTTTATATTAACTACTCACGAGGAATTCTTAATTTTTAACACGTGTAGGATGTTCTATGAAAGTTTAAATGGAATATTAGTATTTAAATTAATTAAATTGTGTATGGTCAAGTTTAGATATAAATTACGCAAGAGTGCAAAATTGAAGATAATTAGAAATATGGGGATTTATTCAGTAAATATATTTCTAATAACCTATATACTCGTATAATATTAGATTTGTTTTATGTTTAATTTGATTTTTACTCGAAAATATCTAAGCGTTCTAGAATAACTTCCAATCTGAAGGGAAATATGGTCAGTAGATGTGTAGTCACTGTGATCTAGGGTACCAACTGACTTCTGCAACCTCAGCGTAAGTTTTACTCATTTGTAAACAATACAATCATGTTTGCCGTCAAGTTATTTTTCTTTTTTATAAAGAATCAAGCATCATCAAACAACCAAGAGAACAAACTCCATCCAGTAAAAAAACATTACGCGATCTCGATAGTAACGAAAGTTGTGGAATGAACTGCCAGCCGAGGTTTTCCATTACGCTACGATATGGGCCTCTTCAAGAGAGCTGTGAACAGGATTCTGCAAGGTCGGCAGAACACCCGCAAGCCCCCTGGTGTTGCAGGTGTCCGTGGGCGATGGTGACCACTTACCATCATGTGTCACGCCCGTTTACCTGCCATCATTTTTTAAAAAAAGTATTGTTTGTAGAAGAGAATATTTTACATTAGGTGTCCTTTGTACTGTATTAAGAAAACCTAGCATGTAACTCAGTAAGTGTTATTAAAAATATGCAAGACCTAAGTGCGACTCTTGTTAGAGTATAGTTTCTAAATCTAGAACTTGGCTCACCGAAGAAGGGAAGATAAATTCGAGAACTTTTAGAATGATAATATTAAATTAACCGACATCTTGTCATCTCAGCTGCTCTCATTCTCATTTCTGCTGAAATGAAATTCTCATTTCAGGAGACAAAACGACGCATGCTTAACTGCATAACTGGTAGGCAGTGACTGTGCCAACGATCGTCGTTTTTAACTAACGTTGACATGTATCGCAAATGTCTACGAACAGTATCCCCTTACCATTTGACGAACTCCGCCACATTCATTCCTAAAAATGAAAAACTATGTCAAAGGATGATCGTAAACTGTTAGGCATCTAACCTAGTTATGTCAGATATTATGCTACGCCGTAGAAATCTAGGACGTGAATGGATTCTAGGAATTCTGTGAGATGAACTGTACGATACAAGATGTGAACTTTTAGATAAGTACGGCGAAAATTATTTGAAGCGATTTGAATAATGCATCAGAGTAGCTAGAAAATTAAATGTGAAAAATGATCTGATATCTAAAGTACAAAAGAATCAAAAAATGAAACCTGGAATTTGAAGAAACATTGGGACTTTTTTTCAAAGACATTAACAATATAAATTTTTCTACGAACTAAAATATTGAGGAAAATCACGAGGTAATTTAATAATGCAGGTTGTAATTGATACTCGTATATAATAAAACATTATAATTTTCAAATGCGAATAACGAACCAGATACTCATAACAAAACAAACAAACATTAATCAATGCAAATAAAAGCTGGAATAAAAGGAAATCACATTTCCCAAAAGTGATCAAAGATCAAGTGAGTTTCGTACACGAGTAACTTTTACAAAAGGGTTACGCCCGTCGTCGCAAAACGTGTAAGGTAAACGACGATTTAACAATTTACCTATTTTGGAGGCCGCACGAGGTGAGACCAGAGACAATAAACATGCTGGGCTTATTGCGCAATTAAACCTACATTTCAATTGCAAATCGTATGCTTATTTTAAAACAATCGTTTGAACCTCCCGCAATACTTGGTAACACAAAGGTGCTTGTAACTTGTGATGTGGATAGTGTTGATCATTGCAAGAACTAGTGTAATACTAATGAAATTTGTCACTTATTCAATATTTGATATCACCACATAAGGACACCATCTAGATATAATGTATTGTAATTCAATAAATTTCTATCTTTTAATCTTAATGTCAAACGGCAAGGACAAGAATAATCGAAAGTGGAGCCGCACAAATTTGGAGAAAGAAACCACCGAGTGCTACGTAGGCCATCTTCTTTGAGAATCAGACGACATATTTGATGAACATTTTCTCGAAAAAAAAGTTTTGTAGGACATGAACCTGAAAAAACAAATTGACATAACAAAATTAACTTCACTACAGACACAAAGGGCTTATTAGGGATGTCACCGTGCCCAAAGGGTTTAATCACTAGCGGCGACTCTTCGTGTTAAGTGCAGGTTTGTTAACAGGCCCTAAGATACGATGCTTCAGAATAGTGGATACATCATTTCCACATTTTTAGAAACATCTTTGCCAGCCACCAGAAAAAAATGTTGTCGTGAACGTAGGAGCAAAAATACTACAAATCGTATGACATCATGCTCCTATAAGAGTTCAATTTTATTTATAGTATATTCGCAACAAGACTCCAAAATAGGCATAGACATTGGAGTTATTTATTACTTACTAATTATGTCATCTGTCTATCAAGATCACAAGACGATGTCAAAGATAACGCTAAAATGTCTATGTCCTAGTTCAGGATTCGGGACAGCTTGTCCCTTTTGATTGATAGCGAGATAAAATCACTCACTTCAGTTGTTGGCGTTTCTTTCAAGATCCATCTGTCCTATTTGTCACTATGTTCAATTAGAGATCAAAAATCTGTAAATTTGACCTAGTTTGATTTCATCAAAAGGAGCATTTTTTAAGAAATTACTGGGTTAATAAAAATACTAATAAATTTTAATTTGGGAGGGAGAGAGTGCACGCTGCAATCCCAATAGTCGCTGGGCGCGCTCGACTGGTCACGTTACTCCTCTCTCACAGAAGACTACCTTGAAATGTACCGCATTTCCCACTTTATCTTATTTCCCTAATGTAAGTACGTGTTTCGGTAGTGAGTGAGATGTACCAGAGCCCATTCCTATCCTATCCCTTCCCATTTCCCTAACCCTTTCTCCAAATCCATTCCTATATCTCCAAGGTAGGCAGCGCATCCGGGGTCGTGCCAAAGTTTGTCATTTTGGACTAATGTTGGCATGTATCGCGGATGTCTATGGGCGACAGTATCCATTTACCATCAGGTGGACTGTATGTATGCTCGTCTGCCGCCTTCGACCATAAAAAAAAATCTGCCACTTGCCAAAAAAGTACATTACATTTTAAGTAGATATTTTTGCAATATTAAATCATTCATCTATGTAATATTTGTATTCATCTATTAATTTTCTCTTTGGAAATATGCTTTTCAGACATTATCTATAAACCGTAAGTTAGTTAGCCTGTTTAGCACGGTATGATTTTACCAGTTCTGAACAGTATCATGTCCACGGCCTTGAATTTCAAGGTACTTCCGTTACCAAAGTTGCACTAAAATGGACTTTTCTGGCACTTGCAACCTCCGTTATGTCAACGACCCCAACTGCCTAGGACAACACGTGATTGTATAATTAGCACTAGACGTTCACTCGTGTCTACATTTTAAAATGGTCGGTGACTTGAGTTTTTAGGTTTTCCTTGAAATGGGAGGTCGCAGTTCTTGATACCAGTACAAAGAACTGTGCTCTAATTAGGTTTTATTTTGATATATTAAAAGTCTTAAAATAAAGAGATGTCACGTAGATATCGCTCATACAGTTCGCCACAAACTTAGAAGCCGTAGAGATCTCTTTGATACAGAAGCTGCAAAATATACACGTCAATTAAAATTATTATCACTTTCGTTACGTTGAATTTGAGGCACGGAGCAAAAAGCTAGTATTAAAAAGACTTCGTTTTCTCAAACGTGACTTAGTGCTATATATGTGAAGATGGGTGAAGTGAGATGTCGTATTGATAAAAGTATTTATTTATTATTTTTATTTATTTATTTGACATTTACAAATGAAGGGTCATCATCATCATAATCCGTCCGCTGCAGTCCACAGCTGAACTAGGGCCTCTTCCTGTACAATCCATCTTTGTCCATGCAGTCCATTGTGGATACAGCAAGCGACCAACAGACAAAGATGGATTGCAAATACTTATACTTAAAGATAATTTCATGGTGCCATAAAACTGTTTGAGTTATCCCAGCACTGCACATTCACTTGATGGTAGTTAGGTAAAAATGATACTTGTTTGACCGGTTTCATTTATACAGTTTAATTATATACTTTAAATTATACAGGATGCTTAAAGTCATATTGTGTTGATTTAATTACACATATAAAATTTGATGTTTAACGCCCCACTGCAGGGCACAGGCCTCCCTTCTTGTAAATCACCAACGAGGCTTATATATAAAAAAATATATATAGATATATAATAATCTTTATTAATTTTCTATATTACATTAAATGCAATTTTTGTACATCCTTGCGGGTAGAGCATATTGAGGAAGACTAGCATACCATCAAAAACATAATTGATGTGGTTTGGACAAAGCCTAAATGATGTTGAGGATAGTAAATCTCAGCAACCGCAATAATTCTAAATAGGACAATTATTCTAATAAGAAAATCAGAAAGAAAAAATCCTAGCACGTTCTGTATCTACTGATTCTGTTAGAATTCCATTATTATTAAAAATATTTTTTTCGGGTCCCGTTTTTTTCCCCTTATAAACTTCAATAAACTTATTAAAATAATTAAATTATTTCTGTGTCAATATTCAAATACAGGGAGCTTTAGTCTTCAGAGTTAAAATCAGACCTGTCCTGCTGAAGAATATCTAGCCAACTGTTAAAAATATATAATCTTTCATCGAAACATCCGCATAATATATTTCTGTCTATCTAATTCCGACGCTAAACAACAAAAAACGAAGATCTTTGACTTTGGTAGCATTTGGCAAGGGCTCCTAGGCAACTAGTCTAGGCAAAAAAAAGTACGAGAGCAGTTATTTTACTTTAGTTAAGTAGGTATGGAGTTCAGAAAAACGCTTGAACTCATGGCAGGGACAGACTCGTAAAATAGATTCTAAAATTAAAAGTAAAAATGAATATATCTAAAGTTATTCCAGAATATTTAAAAAATATAAAACTCAGATTATAAACTATAGTAATTTTTGAAAAAAAAACCGACCAGACGGATCCTACAAAATGGAGTAAACAGACAGATGCTACATATATTGTAAACCATATAACATATATTTGTATTGTATTGTATTTATTAGGTTGTGCCGACTTGTGCCCTTATAGCGTATCATGTCACATAAATATGAATAAACATTTATATGAAAGCAATACATAAATAAACATCTATTTACTCTAATTGATAATCTACCTTATACTCAATTCATCATAATTAATGAAACCTGATTAATTATTTTTTTATTTACTTAACTTCATAGCGCTTATTACATTGGGAAGCGCAGTGTGGGACTTAAAGAAATTTGTCGATGGTGGTTGGATGAGAAAAGCCGAGGATTGTGTGTGGTGGCGAGCCGCGGGAGAGGTCTATATCCAGCAGTAGAGAGCCATAGGCTGATCGTTTGGTATGGTAACTTCATTGCACATGTAAAGTAAATAAAAACCACCAAATTACACAGTGGAGTAAACGGTATGTGATGGTAAGTGAAGCCAGACACAAATGAGACATCAATTTATTCTCGAAGAGTACGACGATAATAATTGGCAAGGAAACTTAATTCTAAATTGAAATACCTACTTAATATCCACTTAAGACCTGTTCAAAAAATAATCTAATACGTGCAGTTTTTGTTGCTATTAATGTCAAACGTAATTAATCAGGACCAATTACATAGTAATATAAATAATATAATATAGTCAGAACAGCTGTTAATGTTAAATGATTACCCAGCGACATGGTGTCCAATGAATCATTTTGTACGAGGCAGGATCAGTTAAGCATATGGAATGGGCGGAATGGATGTGATGTCATCTGTCATACAATAAATGCGTCAGCCTTTTAGGATGATGCTCTTAATATTTCTTAGTATTTTAACCTTTCAAAAAGTCAATTCGGAAAAATCGAGGATATTTTCAATTGATGCTCCATAAGATTACAATAGAGCTATAAATGTACATTTCTCATGTATTTAATACTCCTCCAGCTCCTATTTATATTTAGGTCTCCATGAGTTTTGATTGTCCTGTTGACGATTATATGTACTTTGCAGTCTTAATAATCTAGAAGAGTTATTTTCTAGAATTATCTATTACATAATAGAAGTAATATACTCGTATTTATACATGATATAAACAATTAAATCTTTTTAGCCAATGCAAAGATGGTCATATGGATCTGCAGGCACTTGGGAGGCAGATTTGACTCTACACGTCGACATGTTCCTATCATTTTCTGTCATATCGATGACATCATTAAATATTCCAAAGTATATTTTGATCCTATAACACTTTCAAAAGATAACAAAAACAGTTTCTGTTATTCAACTTCTGAATTCTAATTGGATATAGGTTAAAGAACTTTAGCTAACAACATTATTACTCTTTTACGATCCACAACTGTGTACAAACACAAAGACTTGCTGGAAAACAATTGGAGCCTCCTAAAGTGATGGTACAAAACGTTCAACTTCCATCAGCTTAGTTTAGCAGCGGAGGCACCGCGGGGCAGCGGGAAATACCACGACGTTGGCCTTGGGCGAGACGTCGAACTCGCCGCGGAATGCAAACACGACCGGCCACTTGCCGAAATTTGAGTGTATATGTAACTTGTGTAGATAAAATGGCAAAGTTTATAAAATATTAAATAATATCTCTATAACAATTCGATTAATTGTTGCGACGAATTATCTTACGTACTACGATTACGATAGTGGTACGTAACGATTACGTACGACGTCGTTGTATTAAGATATAATATAGCTTACAAGTTATGGTACACATAAGTAAGTAAGAGTTAAATAAATATAAAACAGTTATTTTAATTCATATTCGGGAGATATATCACAAATTAGATTTGTCAGAACTGATCTCCAAACTGACACAGTTTGGAGATCAGTTCTGACAAAGTCTGTATTTCAGACACCACATTCAGTGTCACAAATTAACGTAAACAATAAATGAAAGAAAGAAACGGAAATCTAAAGTGACAAATCCCAAAAGAAAGACAAAAGATGACATTTAAGAACAAAAATAATAGTTATTTAGATATACACATATACATGTGTATGTATCACTACGTACGTATATACGTGTATGTACCTACATACGTATGTATCACTGCGTCAAAAAAAATGAGTACCTGACTCAGCATTTAATTATGCCAGTAATTTAAACTATAACGGTATATTTTCCCATTCAATTACTATTGCAGGAATAACATTTGATTTTCCGATATTAGACTTTCTGAAGAATTTTATAGAATTATTTAAACGTCAGTATTGATGTAATGATGCCCAAAGTTATGTAACTCAAAGTTATATTTCTAAGCAATTTCAAAAACAGACACAGATTAATTCATAAAACTCATCCATCTTTATAAATCATATATATAACATATATTTTACCCAAATCCCGGAAGATAAGAAAGCTTTTACTAGAACTGTAAACATGTAAGTAATGGCTATTGATTATTATTTATTCGTACCGTAAAACTTCTGAATTGTTGTTTCATATATTTTACGAGTTAGTGTTAATATGACGGTTTTGTCTCGGTATGTACAAAATAATTTAAAGGTCGCAGGTTAATTATCGCCTTTAAAAGTTTATTGTACTCTGTCATACGTGTACGTTTAAGTAAGTAATCGAATCTATTATGCCCTTTGACTGTGGAAACTATATATTTGCCGTAAGCTGACAATGGATTATATCAATAAATTCATTTCCATTCTCCATTCGCCATAATTACTTTTAAAAAATATACATTTTTAAGAAACAATGTATTTGAATTAGAAGATACTCTCCCCATTGACTTGTCATGACAATGTTAGAATAATATCAAAAAGATATATCTCAATAACAGTAAATTAAAGTATTTGTATTAAATTCTGAAATTAATCATTCTAAAAACCATATCTAATTGGAAAACAGCTCAATTTAAAATTAGTCAACGTTCCAATCGTTCGTTGTAATTGGTTAGCCTTGTAGGGCATTGTAAGGCAATTAAATTGTAAGGCGCTGAGGGAATTATAAATTTCAAATAAGTTTAATTTTAATTCGATCCCTTATTAGAAGACAAGAACCTACTAAGGTAGCTTGATGATCGCTCAATAGGAACAAAACTATTATAAATCATAGCAAATGCCACAGCCTGTCATTCACCGTAACGACAAATTCTTGATACTTGTAACAACCTCGACGGTATAACCTTGTTGCATACGTACATATCATTTTTCATTATTTACTTTATTATGTAGTGACGTGCAACTGTGCAATGACAAATTATGTAATGACAAATTAAGATTTTAAAGAAATATTTCTGCTTCGATTGATATTTAGTTATTCAATAATAATTTTAGCTTATTAATTATTTGGTTTTATTATTCTAATCCTTTAATTTAACAACCAATGCCTTTCGGAGATTTCCTCTTGTGTATCACCATTGATGTCAATGCCATCATCTCCTGAACTACACTTTTCTATGATCAGTATCATATTGACAGATTGACGAGGTGATCAGCATTGATCTGACAGATTGATCAGCAAATAATGTATATCAAGTACGAGGAAGAAAATTTTACAGAGTATAACAGCGAAGTAACTCTCTTTCCAGTGGTTTATCTACTTGCTTCAAATATACTATAGCGACAGCGACCTGTCTGAAGGCTACACGGCATCTCACGACTCACCACCGCGCATTATATAACTCGAGTAGACAAACTCGGACAAGATGTGGCCAAATTCTCTCAGGCTGTACACAAAACAATGAAGAAACAGCTTTCGTTCCAGTCTGGCGTTGTTCGCCTACTAATTCGAAATAGGGTATACCTCAAGGGACTGTGTTAAATCCCGAAGTTATTAGGAAATGTGAAGGGATTTTAATTGGTCATTTTTAAATATTTGTTTCAACGATAAACATTATTAATTGAATTATAGTATACACTAAAATTGTTACAAAACGATAAAATATCGTGATCGTGGCTATCCGTGATTTTGTAAATTAGTGCTACATATGTTAGAGACATTGCATATACTACTAATATTCTACTAATCTAACACTAATCGATGTGGTAGACGAAATCCTTAAATGGAGACTATATACCGGGCAACGTAGTGTGAGACGCCCTCCGGCTAGATAAACCGAAGATGTCTTTAACCAGTTCGCTGGTAGTGGCTGGATGAGAAAAGCAGTAGATCGCGTATGGTAGCGAGCCCAATAACAACATAACATAGGCCTATAACAAGCAGGGAACGAACATAGGCTGATGCTAATAGAGATTATAGAGTGGTTATCTTTGCATCGAATACTTTTGTCGATTAACTATGTCGTGTTTGCATTGGCATTGCATATAGAGGCCATTGAATCATTTGGGTTGACGCGTAGTTAAAAAGATAAGTGACTGATGTTTTTGTCAAAAATAAAGCAGTGTCTCCGAATAGATTATACTATATATACGATAGTATTTTCTGGAACGGACAGTTGGAAGTAAAGCAATAGTGGAAGTAAAATCATTTGTAGACGAATTGTATAAAGAACAATGCCCAAAAATTACCAGCGATGTATGTCAATTTATTTATATTATTGTAAATAGTAGTTTTATTTTATTGTTGCCTTTCCGGTGTCAGCCATGTTTTTTTTTTATTTATAGATTAGAGGGCGGACGAGCAAGCGGTCCCACGTGATGATATGTATTACAGCCGCCCATGGACACCTGCTACACCAGGGGGCATTCGAGTGCGTCGCCAACCTTGCAAAGTCCTATTGAATAACACAGTAGAATTTAAAAACTAAAATAAATATATAATTATAAAATTGACTGTACATATTAATGATGATAAGAACTAAATAATTTTATAAATTTGATTCACTCTTTTTACCACTTTGAAAGATTAAACATAATGCCATTATATGTTTGTGAAGTTATTGAGCAAAGGGACCTTATTCTCGATATGGCTGACTTTGAGTAAGGCTGTCTAACTTAACATCTCATTGTTTCAAAATTCTATTTAAATAAAAAGATAACATCTGATTTTTTTAAAAATATATTTTTAATGTAGGTATAGGTAAATTTTGAGATACTCAAATTTCCGAAAGAGAACTCATTTGAAACATCAAACATCATTCATTTATTGAAAACACATGGAAAGTCATAACGAAAAAAATAAAAATGTTGCATTCACTTTTCTATTGCATTTCGCGCGCTTTTCTGTGCAACAATGGAATTCGACCGAAAACATTTTCGTGCAATGATGTTATACGATTTTAAAGTTGGTTTCAATGAAAGTGAATGTAAAGATAGATTAGTATCAGCTTTTGGGGACCTCGCACTATCCCGTGCAACAATTTTTGGATTGTTTTCTCCAAGGAAAAAATTCCTTGAAAGATGATGAGAGAAGTGGCCGTCCTGCAACTTTTGTAACGAATGAAAACATCGAGGATGTAAAATGTTGCACGAAGACTCAAAAACTACCTACAAACCGATAGAGGACTCGCCGGTCATTCATGTAAATTTACACCAACACCTTCAAGTCAAGAAAGCTTTGTTCGCGTTGGACTCCTCATTCACTGACTGCTGAACAAAAACAAACTGGCGTGTTTTTGTTGGTGGCAAAAAATGGTGGCAACATTCTTCTCTGCGGGTGGCCATTTAACGACAATTTCTTTAGACGCTCAAACAACTGTTAATGCCCATTGGTACAGTGAAGTGTGTTTAGTAACTGTATTCGACGTGTCCTAAAACAGATTTAAGGGGGTTTTTCTTGCATCATGACGACAGTGCATCATCTCACAAAGCAAAACTTACCCAATAGTTTTTGAAGAGCACAGAGATCCAAGAATTGAGTCACCTTCCTTATAGCCCTAATTTCGCTCCATGCGACTTCTTTCTCTTTTCAAAAGTGAAGCCTGGACTCCGTGGCATTCTTTTCGAATTTATATGTACATATATATAATTTATATATACCTACAATATTTATTTCACTATTCATTTAGTTAACTATTAACTGTTTTTTTTTTAATTTACTGTGGGGACCTAGAACCGACAATAAGGTTCGTAAAATTATATAATACGTAAAATAAAAACGTATGCGGTTAGGGGGGGACCCCCGTCAGGAACGACGCATTTTTTTTAAACTCCGAATGTAATTCGAAATAAAATCTGTATAGTTCATGTATTTTTTTTATATTTTGTATCATATTTTCAATGTAAATAATTTAAAATAATGAATCAAATCAAAAATTTAGGTTATACAACCGGCCACGCACTAGTCTGCACGTCTGTTATTCTCCTTGAGTCTCGCTCTCGATACTCGCACGCACACACACAGAGAGAAAGGGAAAGGCGTATGGAGGGGGTAAAAATCTTATGTGACGTTACATTTTCTCTCGAATCACACCTACCGCAAGCCGCGTAAAGGAACTTCGTTCTAAAATCCCAAAACCACTTGACGTGACCTATGTGACCATGTAAAACAGGTTACTGACCTCAATGGGAATCGTTTACTTGCAACTTCCCCGCGGTTAATATATGTGTGTGTGTATGTTAGAGTTAATACCCATTCTCAGTAAAAATGCATGTTTTTTAGTAAAAACTAGCTGTGACTGAACGCCTTCGTTACAACTAGTTTGTCCTAGTAAAAACTAGAATTTATTGACAAACAAATTTGAATGTTAGTTAATTTGAATGTTATTAACAGCACATCTCGATGTGCTGTTAATTCGACTTTAGCCCGTAACTTTTATACTACAATAAACACTAAACTTGTGGGTACAATGTGGTATTTATTCAGGAATTAACAAAGTTCAAGCTAGATGTCCTTGATTAAAAACAGTTTTAACTGATTCATTTCGTTAAAACTAGTGTTCACTAACATTCAAATTTGTCTGTCAGAAAATTCTAACTTTTACTACGAAAAACTAGTTGTAACGAAAGCGTTAAGTCAAAACTAATTTTACTAGGAAAACGCGTTTTTACAGAAAACGGGTTTTAAATGTTGCATATAAATTTTTGCAGTAAAATGAAAACATCAACGCTGCAGTGTGACGTCAGAAGGTAGCTCCGTCCACTCAGCATTTATGCCGCAGTAGAAGGCTACGAGTACGACGCTGGTTTTCAGCGGAGCCCCGTGTGACTCACGCTTGAAGTGACAACATTTTCCAAGTAGTGTTGATTATTGTTCTTTTTATTGTTGTTAACTTCACATATCTCTAAATTTTTAATTTCAGATCAGCTTCAGTCCTTTCAGCGAGTTAAATAAATTTAGTAAGTGAATTAGTAAAATTAATTACAAAATGATTAAATGAATTAGTCATAGTTCAATAAAATAATTATTAATAATGCAATGGAACCAGCCCTTTCAGTGTCCACTGCTGTACATGGATGGGCCTTCTCATGCACATTGTATCGTGATGTAAGGCCTGAAAACGCCACGCTGACCAAGCGGGTTGGCGAGTCCACCTTTTTAGAGCTGGTGTAGTTCCTCGGGGCTTGTTGTAGCCGCTTTGTTATCCATTAGTCAAATTAATTTAATTCACTATATGTGAGGAACTAGAGCCGACAATAAGGTTCGTTTTCTGAGATAATGTCCGATTTAACGTGTGACAATTGCTATTAAATGTAACATCTTAGATAAAAGGTATATATAATAAAAATGATTTCCAAAATCCCAAAACCACTCGACCTATGTGACCATGTAAAACGGGTTACTGACCTCAATGGGAATCGTTTACTTGCAACTTCCCCGCGGTTATTTGAGTCTTTTTTATATACTAACAACTCTAACAAGTTTAGTTAGTATAATAAGTACCGTACAGTTTAGGACAGTAGAGAAACTTATAGAAAGGTTCTAAGTCGGTTACTTTTGGGTGCTAAAAAGAACGTCGAGAGCACACACTAATCGGAAAGATGATTTTGCTTTCTTTGGCACATTTAGATGTCAATATTTCACGAGGATATCGTTTGGTAGGCTATGAATTTCCTTTGAAAACTTTAAAAAAAATATAAGCAGTGTTAATTTTTGAATTGCTGAACCAATTTAGCCCATCTATTGTACTTCTGCTCTTCTCATCCAGCCACCACCGGTAAACTTCTTCAAGTCGTCAGTCCAACCGGCGTCCATTCGAGGGCTCGTCTACCCCATTGGTTATTTTATCAGTGCTACGGTAAATATCACTTGCCCATTACCGATTTAGCATCCTGATTCTATGAGTAAAGTAAAGTAAAACACTAAAGTTACTGACATCAGTAACTTTAGTGTTTTTGGCGGATCTCTACGTTTCAGCTTGTAGCTCGCTAAGCGAAATCAAAATAAAGGTCAACAGTTACAAGAGGATCGCAAAAGAAAACAGTGACGTCATTATTTTACAGTTTGTATAATTCCAATACAATAATAATTCGTATACTTCATTGTATAATTATAATTACGCATGAGTAACCACCCAGAATATTCACAAGGTCATATCTATCTAGTTTACCAATGAATTTCAAAAACTATTTTAATATGGGTTTATTTTCATCTTTAATTTTGAAAGACCCATAAAAACGTATTAAATTTTAGGAATAGCCAAATACCCTATGGATATAAATAATTTCGTCTGCAGATTCAATACTGCGTGTTATCAATACTGTGTTTTATGTGTTAGATTTGGGCGTGTCAATGTCCAGTCACGCGTTGTAATTATAGGCAATTCATATTTAATTACCGTACAGTACACAGTATGTTACGTTACATTACACGGCGACCTTCACGTTATGGCTATATGGGTTAAAATACAGTACGAACTGTACCGAGCATTTAATATGCAGATGCATCAGTGTCAATTGTAAATCTGACACACTAATCATAGTTTGGTTGTATTAATTAGACTGTATGCTCCTGCCGCCTTCTGTCTACAACAATAAAAAATAATAAAAAACAAAACAATTTCTTGACTCAATAGTACAAATTCTGTTACCCGCCATGTTTTTCTTTACTGCAACTAAATAAATTTTAAAAATATTTGTACAATAGATGGCTTCTCAAAAACACATTTTACTCCGTTGCAGAATACTCGTACTTACAGAGCAAAAATAGGTGTTAGCGTCCACATAGCAGTTGTTAGCGGTGAATGATGATAAATTATATGTAGTTAATTAAGGATTTATATTTAAAGTGTATAAATATTTAGCTAATTTGTGACTGTAAAGGTGTAATGTGTAATGGTTTATGTACAATTTATTAATAATTACATGATGTTATAAATAGCTGAATTAGGCGGAATTTTAGTTAAATATATGACCAAATTGTAATACCCTAATACCCTATTCAAAGGCAAATAAACATACATTATTATTATTATAATGGATGGATAATAATGTAACTTACATTACATATTATACATATGATTGTACCAATATTTTTATAGCAGGAAAGAGCATAAGGAAAATAAATAATTTATTCAATTACATTTGTCCCAACTGTTAGGTAGGGACAAGTGTAAAAAATGGATTCATCCCTACCAAGAGGGACAGAGCTAGTTGGGACAAGTGCAATGACCCGAGCCATGAAAGATATACAACGTGAAAAAATAAAGTTCGATAACGAAATAAATTATTTTTTTAGTGAACTAGAATACGCAGTAGCTCCCGCCCTCTAGATCTGCCGTCGCTCAAGTCGTGTGTTGTGTTGACATGAGATTTTTTGTATAGAAAGAAGGTGGCAAACGAGCATACAGACCACCTGGTAGTAAGTGGATACTGTCGCCCATAGACATCCGCGATACATGCCAACATTAGTACAAAATGACAAACATTGGCACGCCCCCGGATGCGCTGCCTACCTTTGATGATGAAAGAATGGATTTGGAGAAAGAGTTGGAGACGTGAGAAGGGATAGGATGGGAATGGGCTCTGGCATATCTCACTCACTATCGAAACACGTACATACATTGGGGAATATGATGAAGTGGGAAATGCAATACATTTCAAGGTAGTATTCTGTGAGAGAGGGGTAACGAGGCCAGTCGAGTGCGCCCAGCGGCTGTTGGATTGCAGAGTGTACTCTCCCCCTCCAAGCCAAGATTAGCCAAGACTGGACGCAAAGAGATTTGTATGAAATCGTCGCGTTTGCGTCCACTCTTGGCTGACATCATGTCAATTACCGAAATCCTTCCTGCTCGTGGCGCGAGCATTACGAGAAAGACTTTCAACAACCAGAAAGACTAGTGTCTATTTTGTCACAAATATAAGACTGTAAAAGCTGAAAATTCAGGCAACCTTGCATGGTGGTAATAAAATATGATCTACTTATCGCGATAATAGACCAGAGCCAGAAAGTCATAAAAAAAAGTCGGGTGGGGTTGTATCGGGGCACATGGCCGTTGGTTTAACGTGAAACGTCTATGTCAGCGAGTCGCTTTTATCTCGCTGGTATCTTCACTCGTTATGTCCATTGGTACAGGTACAGCAGAGATAGAGGTGCTCGCGGAGTCAGCGTCGTTCACTAAGCGTGCTGTGGCAGCTTTGCGACGTTCCCGAAACCGCCTCACTCGCTCGGCGCGGACATTGGGGTACCTGTGCGTGGCCCATAATCTCCTCTTTCCAACGATAGGCGTGATTTATATTTTCGACTGGCTCTTGTACGGCCTGAGGCCGACATATTGTATTTCAATATTTTTTTATAGACTTACTTGTTATTTTTTACGTATAAATATTGTCCAAATTACACTAATTTTTACTTAAGTCAGTCGGTCTAGATAAACTCTATACACACACACACGAATCACCGCGCTATCACGTCTGAGTCGTGAGTTACACCGAATAGACAGCGCCGGTTTCGGCCATTCTGCGCGGTGCCCCTTCCCCGCCAACCCGCCCGGCCTTGACGCAAACTCAAGGTCGTAACAGTGAGCTGACTATATAAGCTAAATAATGACACTAGATTTATGTCTCTAAGACTAATAGTTTTGTAATTATTAAGGTAAGACGATATAAACCTTTTCGTTACGGTTCACTTTTCTGACCTGGTACTCGTATGTTTCGGTGTGATTTTAAAAACGTTTCATGTCTAAAAGAGATAGATAACTACTGTTCGCTGTCATTTGATTCAACCGGAAAAGAAGAAATATATATTTTTTTTTACAATTGCTGGAGCCAAAACAGAATCCAAAACCTTTTGTGTTTGTTATTGTATTTAGTTCACAAAACAAACCTTCAGGTCATTGAAAATGGCCACATTCATACGGAAGTGGGACAGTATTGCACAGTGTTATTTGTTACTTTTATGGCAATTTTAGAAGTATTTCTGTTTCTAATAAGATTAGCAGAGGAAGAAGACTGCTTTGTGTAGGTACACATAAAAACTAATTCATGTGCCATTGTTTCAAATATCTATATATTGTTATAGGGTGTTTATGTTGTTATTTCATGTAAAATAAAATAAAATTAAGTATAGCACTATATTTAGTTATTGTTCCTATTATAGTATTTTATTATAAGAAGTAATTAAGTACCTACTTAACTTTTATTGTTGGCTTCAAAAAAAACTGTTTTGAAATATATTTTTATGGATAAAGGGAGCAGTCAAGCATAAAATCCACCCAGTAGTAAGTGGATACTGTCGTCCATGGACATCCGCGATACATGGCAACATCGGTCCAGAATAACAAACGAAGGCTCGCCCCAGGTCTGCAAAGGTTGCTTAATCTGCAAAGGCACGTCTACCTTTGCAGATTAAGGAATAGATTGGGAAAATGGGGAGGGATAGGATGGGATGGGAACGGGCTCTCGCATATCTCACTCACTACCGAAATACGTACGCAACTAGTTACTGTTGGTAAATTTTTAAATAAAAATGTTTTTTTCTAATTATTCACATTTAACTTGTCCCTAACATTCATTAGTAATGGCGTTATTATAAGTCATATCTAAGTATAAGTAATATCAGAACTAATTATTTTATTTTCCCGAAACAATGTTCATGTCAGTTCTTGCAATAAGCGACGATATTATGCTTATTATTTTTAAATAATTTTTATATGAGAACAATAAAGGAAAAGGGTCATGCTTGATTGGTTAATTTAACTTATATGTACCTATGTTATAAATTATCCGACATATAGGTCAATTCTGTATTTTAAGCAAATGATTAGAATTTTTATAGCAACAGTTATAATCTTACAAGTCAAATATTCGATGTGATTATAAAACTATGTAAAATAAAAACACTGTATAAACAGTTACAATGTTACAATAATAATTTGTAAGACTTATATACTAACAAAATATGGACTGTCTGAAATAAATAAATTAAATTAACGTTAAATAAGACAACTCAGTTTAGGCAGATTTAAAACACAGCCTAAATGTTTTGGAACACAGTCTAAAATGTTTTTAGCAGAGTTCTAACCAATTTAAGTGTGGAAATCACTGAAAGGACAGTTGGTGTTTTTTTCATATTTCAGAGAAATTTGATATTTTAAAAAGTGATCTAGTTTCATTTGGCCAGATCAAATTATGGACCAAGAGAAGTTAAAAAGAACAGTAAGAACAGTAGGAATACTAAGTATTGTTACAGATAGGCTACTATTGTCTTCATCTTCTTTCAAGAAGGGCTAGGGGTGGTGAAATATTCAAAATATCAGCCATTCCTACTGGAAAGAGTGGACTATAGTCAATAAGCTTTGCTAGGTGCGGTAGCCCATTCAAGATGAACATGAAATTGGGCAACTAATTTTCTCTCCATCTTGCTGAAATTTCACTAAAGTTCTTACTGATAAGGTAAATTAAAATAAAAGTATAATTAAATAGATTTGCAGCAGTAATTTGGTAATGCAGTTTTATCTATTGTTGATATTGTGGCTTAAAAACCTCAGGTAAAAGTATAAAAAATAAAGCATAAAAAAGCATAAATAAGTTAATTTATAAGCATAAATATGAAAACTTAAAAGCATGTTAACATGCAGTTGCACGAAGGAGAATGCCTGTCGAAGGCATCATCCTTCTTTTCCACACAAAATAGTCACTTCGATCAACTAATTGTGGAAAAGAAGGCCTTCTTTTGTAATGGCAAAGGGGTTTAGGACCATAATCCACAAAACAAGATCTATACGGATTGCTGAATGCTACATGTTAGTAATAACTGAATTTACATATAAATTGGTTAAATTTTTTGAGATATTAGTAGATAAAGTGGTGATTGCACATGGTTATTTATTCTAGATCTTATTTGTAAGGTTGTAAGTTCAAACTATGGCCTGTATCACTAATTCTGCACTTAAGTATGAATTTTCTATTATCTCACAAATGCTTGGGAAATAAAATAATTCAGACAAATGTAACCAATATCTATTAATCCACATCAGGTCTATATAATGGATTATACCAGAAACACTATCTTGATTGCAAGAGGCCTGTGCATGTTGAATGTTATAGGTTAATATGAATGAGCGGCATGCATCTCATATAAACAAATATCCACACTAAATTTATGCAAGTGCAGGTGAAGTTACGGGCAATTAGTAGTGTTGTTAGTGCTCCTCACATTTTCCAGTAGAACAAAAACTATTTTTATATAAATATCTGCCTACAGTCATGGTCACTACCCATTTATCGAGTTTCATAAACAATGCATGCCACTGATTAAAATTGATTAGTGTACAATAAACTAAAATGAAGGACTGAAAAGGAATTAATAAAATAAAGAAAAGAATTAAAGTAGAAATTAAATAAAATGAATTATTAAACAAAAAAAGGACATTCAAAAGTTTAATATAACTATATTAATTGAATCTTTTGAAGTCTAAATGGCGGACAATGGGGGAGGCCTATGTCCAGCAATGGACGTCCAAGGGCTGAAATGATGATGATGATGAATTGAATCTTCCGGGCTACTTGGCCGAGGTCTTCTGGAATCTCTTCTCTTTCTTCCAAACGTTTCGTCAACAGAAGCCAAGAATCTGAAGAGATAACATCTCTCCGAAAGTGAACATAGTCGCCACTGAAGATGTCAACTGCAGTTGTTGACGAAACGTTTGGAAGAAAGAGAAGAGATTCCAGAAGACCTCGGCCAAGTAGCTCAGAAGATTCAATTAATATGGACACCGGCCGAGAAAGCCTACACTCCACTTTAATATAACTAGTAATGCAATAGGATCTAAGTACTTGTACAGCAAAGAAAAGTAAAAATTCAGTATCTTGAAACCAGCTAGATACCTATGTTAATATGTATTATTATTCAGCCCATGTTCAACTTTCACCTAACTGGCTTCTGTTGTGACAGCCAAAATAATTCTGGCACAACCACACGTGGTTCACAGGGTGGGGAAGCTAATTTCAGCATATAGATAATTTTGCATATATAATTGTAGGAATGTAGAATACGACATTAAGAGTTAATTATGTTAGTAGTTTATAATAGTAAATATATATGATTATAAATATAAATGAACATATTTAAATATACCTATGTTTATAATTTAATATTGTTATTAGTGTTTATAAATTTGTTTAAAATATTTACATAAGGTGTATTTACAAGGGATAGGAGACATTTGAGATTAGTAGGACGCGGGATGATGGCAGGGAGGAGTGTATTATTATATTAACTTGAGTACTTTTCTGTGACACATTCATAATAATATTACTGGTCTATAGTTACAATTTTAGATAATATATTTAAACAAATAATTTCAATGTTGTATTCACTTCACACGGAACAGTTTCTTGCTTAATAATTTAATGGAAAGCATCGATTTCATGCATTTACAGGTTATAATTTCTGATGTTATCTTAATTATTTTTATCATCGTTTATTATATTATGAAGAACTTCATTTGCAAAGAGCGATTGATTGTTAATTTATCAAAAACTACAAATGCTATTTTAATTCTGATAAGACATTCTAATAGCAAAAGAAAACAAGTTAAAAAATTTTGAGGTTAGGTTGTTTCGTCATAAAACTGTTTATTTACCTGCATAGAATCTGCACTGATGATCTCAGTTCCATACTTTTGGGCTAATTCCACACCCAATTTCGTTTTTCCTGTCGCTGTTGCACCAATAATAATCACCATGGGAATTTTACACGATAACACAGACCGCAGAGCCATTATAGAGGCCAATCGCACGAACTTCACTGTTGTTATGATTTCTGACAGCGAATATCATCTTTTTTTTTCTTCTAAGCAACGAAGTAAATGAAGCAATGGTATAATAGGAACTATATAACTTTTTTTGTTAGGTACCTATTTTTTTATATTTTATTCATGAAATCTTCCCAATATACGAATATAATCAAATTAATTCTTAAGAGAGTAGGTCCTTAGCAATATACCTGCCTGCCTACTGTCACACAACATCCCATTCATTGAATTTTATTTGGTACTGGGTAGAATAGCTGACTTAGGTAACTCAAATTATCTTTATTTTCACTGTACCTACTTATTACATACTGCGTATGGTATTACATACTACCGCAGATTTATCTACGTCGATCTAAGTATAAGTAATGCTTTGGATGCTTAGCTTGGATTAGGTATGTTTAATTTATTATATCAAAATGTTTGCTTGCTTGATGTTTGAAAAATGTGCATCAGACGTAGATAGATAGATATACTGTTCTTGGTTTTGGACCCATTTTTGACTATACAAAAATAATTATTATGCCATCGTTTTTACTGTGTAATTGTAAACTCATTGAAAGACTTCCACGAACCTTTTCCAAAACTACCTACCTATTATTATAATATTATAAAGGCAGAGTTTCTTTGTCTTTTTGTGTTTATATGTGAGTGGTACCTACTACAGTAAACTACTAGTCAAAAATTACTAGAGCGATTTTGAAAAATCTTTCACTTATAGGAAGTTAAATTAAATTTTAAAAATATATTTCTTTTTAAATACATAAATTGTTTAGTGTCAGCAGCTATTAAACATGGAGTTCTCTTGATTGTAATATGTATTTTTTTGTTTTTGTTGTAATTTTATGAGCGACTAATTTAAAGTAAGTGCTCACTATCAGTTACTACAAGCTAACTACATAGTGTGTATGAAATCAATATTTTCATATTAATTTATGATTTGGCATAATGTTAGCAATAGGCAAACAGCTGCAAACTATTATGGCTACCAGTTTAAACTGACAGTTAAAACTAACCGTGTGTAGTAGTAGGAACGCCAGTTTTAACTGTTTAGTGATATAATTTAGATGACAGTTTTAACTGGTCGTGTGTGACGGTCATGTCAATGTGTGGTATACAGCCATATACCAATTTGTCGAAAATATGGAACATTTGTCGAAGATACCATCAGAACTTATGTCTTTCTACCTCTCCCAATTTCTAGCCATCACATACGATCTTTCGTTTTTCTCATTATAACCACCACCGGTGAAATTCTTCAAGTGCATCGATCCACCCGATCGTAAGCAGTCCACACTGCGCTTGTCGGAAACCTACATTCAAAGACTCTTTTACTCCATTACAATAATTAAATTCACCATATTTTGTGGCGAGTGAATATTCTATATATGGTTAAATAATATTTCCTTGTAGACTAATGTAGACACTTCGTCTGTGATTATGCGGAAATTAACTGTTGTCCTCAATGACTGAGTTGTTTTATTTATTGTATGTTGAACAAATGTGTATTGTGTGTATTTCTTTACTAATGAATTTTGTGTTATGTGTGTCAATGTAACTAAGAGGGAATATAAGGTTAAGTATTAAATTAAAAAACAATGTTTTTTATTGTTAGCGGAACAGGGCAGAGCCTTCGAAACCAATCTACCCGCCGGTACCGCATATATGCAGTACATGATCACAGAATCAAAAGACTAATAGCCAAACATCCAAAAATTACATTGAAAAAGTATAAAAATCACAATCAACTAGCCCACAGTTTCTCAACTCCACATCTGTTCCAACTAAACATTTATTCGAAACATATTTATCATTAGCTTAATCTTCTCGATACACATAATTAAGGAACAAAACCAAAAAAATCTTAACTTTCACATAATAATAGTATCCAAAAACGCGGTAAGTACATGACCTAAGATATAAGAGCTCCGCTTCAAAGATTGCAGAGTACAATATCAACATTAGGCGGAATATATGTTGCACCCTGCACTCTTTATAGCGGCGCGCGCGCAACCGCCGCCGGCACAGCGCGGGGGACTTGCGCAAACGTCCCCCGCCCACCCTTCAACATAGTACAATCAACCAATCGAACACAAAATAAACGCATACATCACTCCGATTGGACCCACGCGACCGGCAGCAGTTAGGTGTTAACTCTTACACAAAAAGACGGATACTATGCAAAGAAAAAGTACCTAGTAAAAATTATTCTACAAGATGACCTCTCAACCCTACATATAAAATTCATAAAACCAGTTGGTAGGTAAATTTTATTTTGATTACTATTTTATTTATTTGGCAGTGTTGGAAATGTGCCTTGTCAACTTAATATGCAGTTTTTCGTTTTTAGTATCATCGTTCCTACTTATCGAATATAAAGCTGTCATTTCTTATGATTAATCATTAAACTATTGACTTTTTCTTATGTGAAAACTAATTTCCCAACATAAACGCCATCATATCACAATATCGAACCAATTTTAATTTCAGATAACTAATTATCTTATTATTTATGTCAAGATTAACAAAAAATTAAATGCAGGTACATTCGAGAATTCGCTATTCTCCAGTTAAGAAAAAAAACTAATCGATAACTAAAAAAACTCGTGTATAAAAATGATGACGTAACCTATGCTCTATACCCTATTATGTACATTTTACACCTAATGGAAGATAAACTGCAAATCTTTAACACGAACTCCAACCTCCCCATGTTGTACACACTACTTAAAAACAATACCTTACAATAACATTTTCTCACAAAAAAATAGTTGTTGCAACTAATTCGAGTGTATAACTAGTTACCTATATAAATATGTACATAGCAAGGCACATTCCGTACACAATGAAAGCCTTCCAACTTATGAAATGCTGATCGTGATAACAAATCAACTGTTTGTTGTACCCTATAGCGGGTACGCCTAACTTACGGCAATAAAAATATATAAAGAAAAAAATGCAAAATTTACTATTAATAGGTACTATGAGGAACTATTTCGTGGTTATTATTTTTTTATATAATGTTAAACCCCTTCTCTATGACTATTTTTATTGTTTATACAGTTTTGATGTAGTTATTAAAATACAGTCTATTAAAATAACACTCGGTTGGACACTTGTCAATGAGATTATTACATTCACTTTTGCACTATGGTTGCACGTCGCGTTGGACAAAACAGTAATCATAAAAATGCATCCACTTTACACGAACAAATTAAAATATCAGAATACACTAAGCTATGTTTAAAGTTAAAATATGCAATAAGCATACAAATATCGTAGTG
Organism: Sesia apiformis; assembly: GCA_914767545.1. Taxonomy (NCBI): domain Eukaryota; kingdom Metazoa; phylum Arthropoda; class Insecta; order Lepidoptera; family Sesiidae; genus Sesia; species Sesia apiformis. Next base: position 16,885,402 of record OU611959.1, read on the forward strand.
CGTAATCGACAGTTTTTAATTACAATAAATTACAATACACTTCATTCGGTCAAGTCACATTTTCATGTAAATTCTGTATGTGCAATATATATCTTCATATTTTATTTTCTTTAACGTTTTAACACTATTTTAACGTTTTTAAATGGTCCAATATGTCGAACAATTCCAAGTTAATAATAAAAATATTTCGGAGTTAATTGCGTAACTACAAGTAAAAAAAAGTATTAAGTGTTATAATTTACAAAATGTACACAATTAGAAATCACTACAAACATAAGCGGATTATACAATAAGTAATTTAATCATAAACTTATTTTAATATCATGTTGAAATAATGTAGATAATATATCAGTTATATCACTAACTCGTTTCCGAGCGAGGGATCAAATAAGAAAATCCTCCGAATCGGGCCGAAAACATATATAGTGGCCAGCATCTCCCACAACTTCTCTTAAATCATAGACAGTCTCCGCCAGCCCGTCTCTAACCGACACATCACTCCCATTAATATGTACAGTGTTGACAAACTCAGACTAATTATATGTATAAAACGTGACAATGCAAAATACAGGTCCTCGAATAATGACAGGTCCAGTAAAAAATCTTCATTGCCTTAGGAAACAATATCCCCATAAATATCATGTCGGAAGAAAATCTGTTGCTGTAATCTTATAAATATTTCAATGATTTAAAAACATATATTTAAAGGTAAAAACAGTCTACTGGTTCATAAAGCAGTCTGTAACTATAAGATATTTTACTGAAGACCTAAGATTTCTCTTTAAACAACAGTTTTATGGCCCACTTTGGCACTGCAAAATGCGTTTGAGCAATTCAAACCGTCAGTTATTGCTTCACTAATAAATTAATCTCGGTACGTTCCCACAGAAGCAGAGTAAGCCGTAAAAGCTGACTTTTCATCGTAATTACTCCCTACAACAAATAGAACAGTTAATGTGAAGAGACTTTTTTTGTTCTCGGAAATGACACAGTACGTGTCAATACGATCACGAAGGCACCGGTCATTTTACAATCTTCGTCACCTTATTAACTGCATTGTCTGAAAATTCACAATATGTTTAGCGACTTACGTACAAAGTTATCAGTCCATATGTCACGTCCTTAATAACACGTAAGGAGGCTCGAGGGGGAAGCTCGAGTATTCCGAAGAACCGACCTTTACCAAGCGGGTGGTTCCTGATGTTCAGTACGGACGGTAGCGCGCGGAGACCGTTGCGCGGAGCTTTTTGAGTTTCGCCAACAATTTGGTTTGCTGCCGTTTGAGCATTTCTCGCTCGGCGTCCTCATCGCGCAGCCGGCGGCACAGTGCAGCCGCCTCGCGTAGAATAACTACTTTCGGCGCACGCTCCTTGTCTTTAGTAGCCGGGATTTGCTTTTTGAGTTCATCGAACAGATTTTTCAGGCCAATGCGACGCAGCCGCTCCATGTCGTTGTGTATAGAGCGACGCTCAATCTCGGGGGACTCAACCTCGGAATCGGTGTCGGTATTGGATCGACGGCCGCGACGGCCGGGCCCTCTCCGCCGGCGAACGCCAGGGGTCGAAGTCGAGGTCGCCGGGTGCACCAGGCGCTTCCTGGCCGCAGGGCGCGGGCTCATAGCTGTGGCTACAGTACGCTGTATGTGGTGCCTCTCCTGAACTGAAGGCGCGCGCGGAAGAGACTCTGTGCGCACATGTACAGGTGTGACCAGTGGCTGCTGCGATGTGCCCAAGGAAACGACATCGATTTCCTCCTCTGCAACAACGGAAATAACATTTAGACTAGAGATAACTCATTTACCGACCGCAATTTGAAAAATTAAACCTACTTTGCGTAACAATAAGTAGTTATAATTGCAGCCCGTATATTGTTTCGTTTCTCACATACTTTCATTCATGGAGCGTTCATTACGTTCGCATCACCATAAAAGGCGAGCGCCGATTGTCATACTCGCCTATACAGATACGGCAATAGATTTAGTAGGGGAGGCGAGATGCGACTGCAGTATTCAGGTGCTCGGGGTGAGGTGGGGGTGGTGTATAGAGGGGGAGATCGTCGACCTCGTCGTACTACCGCAGCGTCTGCCGTCATCGATCCAGACGCTCTGACGTCACGGCGCGCCTTTCCCGCCAAAACGAGAGCGCGTGCGCGCCGCGCTGCCGCAGCGTGTGGCAGCGTCCGCACTCAATGGAAGCCGGATTATCAACCAGTGGACACGCTTTCCGGCTACCATTTAATAAAGCATCGACTCGAAATGAACTGTCACGCAACGGTTTCACGATATCGATACTACAATGTACAAACATGACTGATGAAACTGATATGTATTAACTCACGTTAGTTGAGCTACACCTATAATAAGCCGTAGTGGAATACCAGTACAAGAATTAGCGCTGCAACTTCTACTATTGATCAAAAGTTACCAAATTAATAATATATTAATTAGAAATGTAAGAGACGTACGGGGTTGCATGGCGTCAAGACTGACTGCCTCAACACGGGCGTCTCTTTATTATAATCTCCCTGCATTCTCTAGAACCGAGACCATAAGGTACAGGATTCCCAAATGAGCAGGTTTAGCTACGTCAATATCGATCGCTTGAAAGAATGCTCGTAATTTGTAATACAATCTGGGCAGCGGAAACGCGACCCAAATACCGTTCAGTTTTGCAATTGCACTGCAGTTGTGACTGCCGAGGGCGTAAGCATTTCTATGAATGAGTTAGGTAGGTATGGGGCGTAGGGTTCGCGATTACATTACAGCGTTATAGTACGAATGTGTTTGACCACGTTGTGTTTACGTTTAGTTTCGAAGAAGCAGTCGAATGCGACTACACTATCCGGTTACACCAACAAATAATTGTGTCAGCAGATTGTAGCGAGTGACGGCAACCGGCCGGCGAACATATGTAACTTTATCGCGAACGAGATTTTCCTACAACATACCTGGCTGGAAATAGCAGCGATATGATTACGAAACTTACTACTACGCAGTAGTTACAACTGCGTACAGAAAAATCGCGTTTAGACATTATCGGGCTAAGCGGCGATAAATACACGCCAACGCAATCTTTTCACTTTATTTCCGCATAGTTACTATCGCGTTTATCACGGAGGCCGGGAATCTAATTCAATGTATCGCTATGATATATATTACAGAACCAGAAACCTATCTTCATACAAGCCTAAAATGCCCCTTACGTACACGTCTGTAACAGAAGTAGGAGGTAGTTTCAGTGTTCGCATTCGCATTCACTAATGCTGCACTGTAGACAGAAATGTACCAAATTTACGTACCGGATTTTTCGCGTTATGACATATCGCAATGTATTTTGAACCGCGTTAGTAATAATTTTGAGAACAGTACCAATATCGCTTACTGTTCGTTTTGCCAGTGTGGTATTGCCACCTGTCATCAAATAGTACAGTCTACATAGTCTACACTTAGGCGTGAAACAATAATTGTCGAAAGACAGCAAAAACCCGTGATTTCTCTCTGGTAGTGGCTGGCGCCCAGTTAGATTAATAAACAAACGAGACTCAGAGTACATTTGTTACAGTAATTGTTGCATTTGACACATTTAGTATTGTCGCTGTACAGTAGATTCAGGCTTGCCAACCGTCCAGTTTTCGACCAGACAGTCCGGTTTTGACGCGATTTGTCCGTGTCCGAACTCGTACATGCGACCGGACTCAAATTGTCCGGTTTATCCACAAATTGTAAAGATTGCGTGGGAATAGTTATGTTCTCTATACAGTCATTCTTCTTGTAAAAGAAGTAAAAAAGATTCCTTTAAATGAAGAAATATATATATATATATATTGTAAAAATATGTTGATATGTTTACAGTCAGCCTAAACAATCACATTGCAATGTTGGCAAGCCTGGGTGGGTGAATTAGATACTACACAATTTTAAGATAAACTGAAAAATAAAAATCTTTACGGTACAGAAAAAAATGATAACGCTTTAATGACATTTTTTAAATTTTAAACCAATATTTTACTTCCTTGGCTACATACATATTACAAAGTAGATTTTAATATTCGTCGTCATTTCAATTTAGAACAACACCAGAGATAGTTCGTTTTTTATTGTCCGGTAAGCCAAGAGGTAGGCAAAAACCGCTCCCCCCGGAGTCTTATTGTAACTATTGTGAGCAGATGCTTGGTAACATCTAGACGGCATTCTTTACTTCGAGCTTTTTTTAATCGATCAATGAACCGCTTTAAAACGATACGGTTGAAGATAGCTGAATGAACTTTGCATAGATATCTCAAGTATCTTTACTCGAGTGATTAGTCACAATTTCTTAGCACCATCTTCCATGAGAAACAATGAGTCACAGATCCGTAGAGTTTATTAGCGAAATGATTAAAAGCCTGTCAGTCGACTGTTAAACTGGTTAAACGAAATTATGAGAGTTAAATATTAAACAGCATTTAAACGTTTCTCAGCTTGCCAGATCCCACTGACGGAATTAAAGTTTAATTTGCAATTAACATTCAACTGAGCAATAGAGTTTCTAGAATTCTTCGTTACAAAAGTTTTGTCGGGAATTAAAATATAATTTTTACCTTCTAAAACGTCAAGGGGTGGTATCTCCGTCAGCTCGGAACTTGCTTAATTAGGGGAGATTTGACGGCTTGCTTTGGGGCTCTTTAAATGAAAATCATCGCAAATTTAATCTCAGCTCTCGTTACAAAGGAACAGTAAGCGTAGTGGACAAACTAAAGAATCGCAAAGGACGGAATAAATATTGCTGTTTCAAATGAGGAATTCTAAAACAGGTTACTAGTTAATGTACGTACAGCAGGTGTCTAAGACTAAGATGGGTAAAATGGAATGCAGCGGGTAGTGATGTTGTCAAGTGTGACCTGTTAAGGCGGGGGCCGAACACGCTTCGCTGGACACGGCTGCCAGGCCAAGTTCACTGGCATTTGAGCGCGATAATTAAAAATTATCGTGACGCGTACGCGGCACGCTAACTTATATAGCATGCTCAAACACCGCCACACTATAAAAAAAAACAATTAGATTTTGTGCAACGATTTTACATTATTAATATGTAAAATGGCTATTAATATGGCTGAGTAAATCGGGCACATCGTGTAACTGATAACAGCATTCTAAAACTCAACGGAATTTGTTTATTTTGATAAGCGATAACCTATAATTTATTGTCACAAGGCCTTGGTTAAATTACTAATTATTCATATAATACAATTGTACTGTATGGCATTATTAAACTATAATATTCAGTTTAGCAACATCCTATACAGAAACAACGTATAGACGATGCTAATTAGTTTGAATGCGGGCCGTACCAGTTCTATAAGAAGTAGCTTATAATTTTTATCATAAACTTTCTCATTACAGGTCGGTGCCTTAAATGGAAATCGCTCAGCGTTTGTTAATTAAACTTTTTTGCCTTGTTTCACTTATCATTACGGCTGGCGAAGGATAAGGCTTGAAACTGTAATTCTGTGGGATTTATTTAGTGTCTAAGTCAGTTAGGTCAGTGGGTATTTCTGATGCGTTACGCAACCGGGAAAAGTCGGTCATCTAGCTCGCTGTATCCACTTGAGATTCGGAGGCCAGCTAAAATAGTCAGTGATAATTCATGGTGGATATATCATGGATCGATTGCGCGTTCACATCAGTCGGTGTACGGCCTTGACGTAGTTCATGCGGAAGTTCACGGGCGCGGGCATGTGTGAAAAAAGTGTGACGCAATTACACTTGATTGGTTGTTAACGATCGAGTAGACAAAATCCTACACATTTTTATATTTAGCGCGAAAATTAATTAAACTACTGTAACATCGGATCACTTCCGAATGTGAACACTGATTTTGTTTCAGAAATTATCTAATTTCATTAAGTCAACGGTTGCCTAGCCACCACGTCCATATTTTCGACTAATACTCAGAAAACCAGATATTTAAATGAAATAGTTTCATTAATATGTGTAAAATAATTTGCACCTTGAACTGCGTAATGGAAATTAACTGTTATGATGAACTATACGATGTGAATAAAAAGACGTGAAATTATCAAGAACGGGATTCGGAAATTGGACTAGATCGTGCAATTGATAATTATCTTGTTGCCGAGCGAATTTATCAGTCGTGAGCATACTTTAGGCTTTTCGTGATAAGACAGTACGAATTTATGTTAGGGTGTCACATTGTATAGTCTTTATCGGCATTGATAAATCGTGAAGGCCAAGCGGAGGCCACTCGGGCGCCTCCATATTACTACATCGTAATACATGAACGTATCAACACATAGTGATCGTTGAAATATGTAAGTCCATTGTGATAACACCAAGGTCAGTCAAATAAATGAATGCGAAGAAAATCCCATTATTATGAAAACGCGAATTAATTCCACGGGGTCTACGGACGTACCAAATTTAATCGTTTTTGGTGTCGAACAACACCGAAGTCCTTTACTGGCAGAAACGTTTATAACTAAAATCGTTATCAAATAAAGGTTATTCTACACATACATAACGTTTAGTATGTATGACCATGTATATTAGTTGTTCAAATCTATGTCAGGCGGGTTATAAACGAACGTTAGGCTAGGTTAGGCCTAAACGATCGCAAATTTGGGTCACCGTCTGTAGTAGAATCGAATCGGACCGAGCAAATTGCTTTACCACGGCGCCCCAGGCTTTTATACGCTTAGCAACTTGATAAAATATGTATATAATTTTGTTATCAGAAAACTATGAAAATTGCAATAAATTAAATGGTCTAGGAAAACAATCAGATATGGTACCGTAATTTTTAATTTCATTGTATTAATATAAAAAAAGTTATACATTTAGAATGGCACTTTGCATAACTAAATCTTTATCAATGAGGCTTTTCGTTAGGTGAAATATAGTACATAATTCTAATTACGATTGAGGAATGTAACTAGTACACAGCCTTGGCTTACTGATTGAGACCGTAGTGTTTAGGACAACCTGTTTGGTCTGAACCGGATCTAATAAATGCCCTCAATTGCCCTTATAGGACTTAACTATTCTTGTGGCTCAACTAATGTCCCAGTTACCACAACAAAACTGAATGCCATACAATAAGATCGTGTAATCTTTCAAGATAATTATGTCAGGTCAAAACCGCCCAACACAATTTAAATGAGGTTATCACTAAAACAATGACTTTAATTTATAAATAATGCTCTAAAAAGGCTCCAGTTATCGCTTTTGAAATTCGAATCTGCTAGTTACAAGTTGCAATAAAAAGCAACATAAAAAGTATGGCTGGGCTTCGGAGCGCCTGAAACGGTACATCGCATAATAATAAACGTGATTTATTATACTGAACGCAGCGCAGCGTCTAAAACATTGCAAGGTAAAACATAACGTTGTAAAAATTCCTCATAATAAAACAATAATTACGACGGACGCCATTGTAAATTGGCGCGAAAATGTGACAACTGCACCGTTTACAGTTTGCTGTGCTGGCGCCGCGCGCCGTGCGATAACCGTGCAAGTGTTGTAAATTTTTCGCGCGCTCGCATCTAGTGATGTGACACAAACCCATTCAAGTCGGTCATCGACTTGATAGACAACGATGTTTTAAAATTTATTTTCCAGTAGAACACTATCATAAAACATATAGATATGATCGATTGGTTGAACTTTAATGGATACAAAATTTATGTTGCCGACTGATTCTCAATCACGGTTATTGAGACTGCGTCTATCAAATTGTCATCCGGCTGGACTAGACATGAGAGTACTGCGTCCCGAAGCGGTCTAGCGGGCCAAACGGGCTCACTCCAATGAGATTCCATTTCATTGCGCTGCATTCTTATACGAATAACGGTCTAGACACGGAGATTGCCAAGGCAGCCATAAACATTGTTTTACTTTATTTCTAACTACTTTATTTTCTAATAAAACAGATGATTAGAGTCGTTACTCTAAACTGACATTAATGATTAACTGATATTACTCTAACTGACATTAAATTAAAAAGCATGGCTATCAAGTACGTATTATTGTAAACAAACGATTCTAGCACATGCCCATCGCGACCTGGTCTACTGCTATCGAGAAATAGCTAAAGTTCAAATGATAATACATTGTATATCTTAATGACAAATTAGCGGTCATTAGTTCTGTTTAAATGAAATAACGAAGTAATATCTAATTCTTAATCAACTCTATTCCAATGGCACCATTTTACTCTGTGACAGTTGAAATTCTTACTTGAGCGAGAGCTCAACTAAAAACCGATTAAATCGGACTGAGGCCCGTATAAACGATTTCTAATCCCCAATCAAACTCAAAGCTAAATGTCGTTAAATACGGTTTTGTATACATAGAAATTTAAATAATAATATTGGCATACGATTAACTTTGTAGACATATTCATCATTTTAATAGATGCAAGAGTATATTAACCCTGTCGGATAGGCGGGAAACAGCAATTTGCCGCTGGAGGATGCGTCAAGGTCGGGATACTGCGGTCGATGTACGTACTATAGATCTTAAATCTGTCCTAAAACCAATTTATCTTTCAGAAAGTATATGTAAATGTATTTAATTTTTAGTTTTATAATTATGTCTCTCGTGAGATGGGCTGCTGTGTACGGACATTGCGCAATTTGATATTAAGGAAGGTTGGGGCGTTCAAGGTCGCAATGGGCGAAGGTCCCGGAAGAACGGAGCCGCGTCTAGACGTAGCGGGGGAAGAGGATCCGCGGTCGATACGCGCAGTTTCGCGCGCTCTCGGAATGGCGCCTGCGTTCTAACTTCTAACCTAAGAAAGGAAAAGGTACCTACTCAGAAGTTCTAATGTCCTTCTACTTTTTCTAATACATTGTAAAAAGTTATACCTACATACGTTCGTGCTAACAAACTAAAACATACATTTGAAATACCACATATAATAATACTTTTAAAAAAATGTGATTAAATGCAACAAAGGCGAAGATTTAGCAGAAAATAGTAAATAATGTAGATTTAGGTATTCATATTATATCACTTATCAGTTCAGTAGTACATAAAACAAAATAGCCCTGACATCAACGATTTTAAATTTAAATTAACCAGATTCGTCAAAATATCGAGCGGTCGATTTAAAATTTTAATTATCTAACTACGAAATTATTAACACCTAAGTTCAAATTTATTACAACAATACACGACAAAGTCAGATCATGTAAGAACTAGAAATTCAACATAATGTTAAAAGTACTTAAGTAAATATTAAATAAATGTGAGTACTAAATTAAAGAAATACACTAACCTGATTCACAAGAGTCAGAAGGTGTTTGCACTCCAAGATTGTCAAAGGTTTGTCTGGCAAGTGTGTAAGAGTGGTCAGCAGCGACTACAGCAGAATCTCTTAGAAGACGACGAGCTGTGCTTGCTACATCTACTGCGTGACGGAACTGCGGTGGTTCATCACCGTCCAATGAAGGGGGAGTCTCAGGCCTGGGTGGTGAAATATCTCTCCGCAGTAAACTTTGTCCTGGTGTAGCTTGTATTAAATCAGACGGCACAAATGTGTTCGGGGGATGTCCAGAATCTACACATGAGCCCGCCCACATACAATCATGGTGAACTATATTCTCCTTATGTTCATCAGGAAGATCTAATATTCTCCAATCTGTATCATTATCTTGAAGCATATTTTGTATATCAGCTGGCGGAACAAGATCGAGTCTGTCCGCTTCATACTGAACTTGCGTCCAAAACTCCGATGTTTGTGTCAATTCCATGGACACTTCGTCCAGTGTTTCCCATAGGTCAAAATGAAGTAAGGCATCCATTGCCACTGACATTTTTATTTTATTATGTATAATAACTAAAACCTAAGTAATTTTAAAGCTAAGACGAACTTGTCGATATCACAGGGCCCTCTTATCACAGTGACGATGCGCGCGTCGGGTTCAACGCACACCGTCTGCAACAATAGAAGAAAAATAATTAAGATTTTTTAAGAAATAGCAGCTATTAAAAGAATATTAAAAATAAAATGTTAAAATTAATAATAAAAATATGAAGTGTTGTTTCTTTGGTGAAAGTTAGTAAAAAATATTATTCGTTAAAACTTGTTTTTTAATTTCAATTAATGACGTCCATAAACTAAATTCAGGAAATATCTTTGATATTGATTTCAAAGCACTATAATTTGGCACTACCTTCTAACTGTTTATTAAATAAACTGTTAGTGTTTTTGTTAACCATATAGCAATGTATTGTTTCATTCACTATCACAACCGAGGGTAAACTGAAGTAGAAATTGTGAAATAAATGTCTAATTATATATAAAATAAAACAAAGGGTGTTGACCCCCTGTATTTACTAACAAATCCCGATAAGACACAACTCTTAGTGGTATGTGACCACTATGAACCCCAAAACGAGACTGATGTCTGGATACGAAACCAAAGTATTTTAAAGGGTACATTGGCCTTGGGATCTATCTCATTTTGTCCAAAACTATTATGTCAGTCATTGTCCTGAGAAACCCTCCCTCGTAAGTTTTTATGACAATAACTTTCTACCTGAGCATGCCCGTCAGTATTTCTGCGAACTTTTTGCAAACATCGTACCAGGTAAAATTTCGGTAAAACTGTTTTTGTTTACAACCTTCAAATGGCGAGAAATGAATGTTTGCCAAGGAATTCTATATGATGTGGGATTTTTCCTGTTAACTTAGTTATGATTTTATCATAAACACAATAAAATGTAACTTATTTAAAATCTAACGCAATTTGAGCCAATGATAGATTGGTACACATTATTACAGGTTCTATGCATTTACGTACATAATACTTACTTGTCAATCAATTTTATGTTTTACAATATAATCACTAATCGTTCACAGTAATCACTAATCATTCACATAAATAGATGAATTTTAATTTTAGGTTTTTATTAGTTTATTACACATAAGCGAAAATTATTGTATAAACATTAACAGAAAGAACATTTTTAATATGTAGTATTGCATACAAACTATAATGACATTAATTATCTGTTTATGAATATTTTACAATTTATGTAATAATAATAAAGAGTGCCTATTTAGTATAATATTAATAAGTTTATGCAAAATGTAAACACCGTTAAAATGTAAGTAAACATTATAACAATATTTCAATGTTAATAATACACAACTTAGTGTAATTTTATACATTTATATATTTTTCAGATATTACTTAATTTTAATGTCAATGCTCTTCTATGACGAATTAATGAGGATTAAATTGATAAAGATTTGGTACGATATTGTGGTATTAATAAATAACTGTTCACATCCCTACGGTTGTGGGGTCAACGTATTTGTACACTTTTCATTTTACTATGAATAATTGAATTTTAATATATTATGAATTATATGAGTAAGCAAGTAGAATGTGTGTAGTATGTGGGTGCATTATTATAATATTGTGCAACAAAAATTAATTTATACAGAATTTAGCAATACGAATTATGCCATGTTATAAAAAAAGAGATGTTAGAGATATTTTGGTTTTAATATTTTCAGTTAAATTATCAATTAAAACCATATTTAGTATTTTCTTGAATTTAATCTTTCATAACTGAAAATCATTGTTGTGCAATAATATTATTCGTGCAAAACTGTAAACAAGGATGGTTCATAAATAATTCATTTATTATCATTTGATTACTTTGTTTTAAAACTATTATTAATAATTATTAACATGGAACAATATTTTCTAACATTATATCTACATATTACTTTACTATAACACATTATATATACTATGAATTTACTAACATATAGGTACGATCATGGAGTTGGGTAACGACTAGAAATTTGGCCTCTTCAAATTTTCGCGCAAAATCGTTGCTCGCTTAGAAGCGGCAGCGTTCTATCACCGTACCCACAACAGTATTGCTTTAACACTATAAAACCTACAGAAGCCCTAAACTTTCACTAGAGTAATGAAAGTACAGGTACTCACCAAATAAAACTGTGCAAAATGTTGTCCAGCCTGAGCCGGCGAAATATTTACACAAAAAGATTCTTCAGAATCTTCGACAAAGTTTTTTCCGTACACACTGCGTAACACTCACTGAGAATATGCGGTTGATTATACAGTGTAAACTGTTAAATACAATACTTCTTCCGAGACCTCCGATTGAGTTTGTCAAACACTGAAACATTATTCGGGAGCAGGCCGGTTCTAAGGAGAGCCGCACGTGCGTTCCGTGAGGCGCCGTCGACACGATTAGCGGTCGCTTCGCTGGTCGTGGCTTGGTCGGGCGCGCCTTGCGCCGCCGTCGTGATGCCACGACCCGCCCGCCCCGCACTCCCCGCTCCGGCTAATTCGATGCCATTCACGAAATACTCTGAAATTACGATCTGTTCAGCCTAGTATTTCACACTTAAACATCAACAAGCACCATATCTAACGATATGTAAAACAATTTTGAAGAAGTAGCGAGCAATTGCTAGGCAATCTTGAGTTGAGTCTGGTCCGGCGTCTAGCGGGACGGAGGGGTCGCTGCGTCGAGGAAGGAAATCAGCGAAGAAGGTAGTGTCGTCCGATGGTTGTGTGAGTGCTATGGATGCTTGTATGCGTGAGGCGCAGTGTCTGTGGGAGGAAAATCGAGGAGGTAGAGGCGAAGCGTTGTATTGCTGACTGTATAAGCTAGTTAGTATAGTCACTGCTCGCCTTCGCTCCGTCCGCAAACCGCGTCACTCGGCCGTCGGCCTTTGTCGATGTACGTTCTACGTCGCTTTGTTTTTTGTTACTCCCGATATCGCAGCCAGTCGGTCGACATTCTTGAGGCAGTGGCTTTATGGCGCGAAGCAGAAATTCTTGAACGATTCTGATGAATTGCCTCGCATTATTTATTGATCGTCCGCGCTGCAAACAATTAGCATTGGTGGGCCCTACAGTGCAAATAAAGACCAATACAAATTAAAACCTACAATGTACAATGAACTACGAATGACAATACAATTAACTTATATCTTGTTATTAGTAGGTACTACGTAATTAAAAATATATTATTTATGATTATTTAAATAAACTTTCTCAACGAAGATTATATTATGGTTAATTGGAGTATAATTATTAAAGTACTATTTGCTTAATAATGACCAAATTGAATTTGTATGACAAACAATATTACATGACAAATATTACACATAAAATATTTTAATGATTTCCTTGATTATATTTATTCTCGATTTATTCATTACAATTATTATTTAATTTTATGTTTGATTGATTTCAAATTCCTTTTTTTAAAAAGGTTTGAATTGCTAAACATTGTGACATGATAACTTTCTTTCATCTTGCAGTAGTAATGCTAGGAATTACTCAATTCTAAGTTTACTTTCTTTCTCTTGTAGAACTAGTAGAAGTACCTAATGCCAGAAACAGACGAACAGATAGGCCACTTGGTGGTAAGTAAACTGTCACCTATAAACATTCGCGATACATGCCAACATCAGTCAAAAATGACAAACGTTGGCACATCGTTGAATGTGCCGCCTGCCTTATTATTAGATTTAGGACTGGATTTGGAAGGATGGGGAATGGGGGAGTTTATAATCTGTATAATCAATACAATATGTCTGTGAAGAAGATAGGTACTTACCTATCTTCTTCACAGACATATTGTATTGATACTTACTTACATCATAACGTGGAAAATATCATATTATACCTTTTAGTAACAATTTTGGTTTTTAAATTTGGTAAGTATACAGATAAAATTTGGTTTTTATCTGTATACCGACCTCCTTATAAAACTATTTTTATTTTTTTATCTATTTTAATAACTGCAACTATTTTTTTAACTCGTTTAAACTATTTTATTTTATAACCTGTCGGTAAAAAAATTATGGTACTGTAAAATAAATTTATATTTCTTTCATATTTGTCATATTTGTTTCCTAAGTTATCTTCTCTGGTATACGCGGGGAACTCCGAATTATTTCGAAAAACAAAAAAAACGTTCTACGGGTTCCAATTTCTTTATTACATCTTTTTAAAGTACTCTCTCTATTTGTGCATCCATACAAAGTTTCATGGGTCCGAACCAATTTTTAAAAACATTTTTTCCACTCATCCCTGGGCTCAGGTACCAACCTACTTCTTTCACAGCCGTTAGAACGTAGCCAGCGCGTCACCCGGCGACGAAAACTGCTTCCCTTTTAGTTGGAATTTAATTTTGGTAAATAAAAAATAGTCATAAGGTGCGCCAAGTCGGGACTGTAAGGAGGATGGCCTAACACTTTAACCGAGGTACTGTCCAAAAAGTCTCTTGTTTTATGCGCTGAGTGAGCGGGCGCATTGTCGTGGTGCAACAGCAGTCCGAGGAAACCCGTGTTTGGGCAGTTGTTACTAATGTAAAATTTACTAATGTACTAATGTAAAATGTAAAATTCATGTAAACAGTAAAAATGTTTGACAAGTACGTGGCTACGTATCATTCTGCATTAATGATGCATTGATTTCGTAGAGGTCAAGTATCCAGTTAATTATCAAGTGGCCAGTAACAGATATCAAGTAGCCAGTTAAAGTGAAAAAAAGTGCGATTAAAAATTTTCCAGTACTTATTGGTCTTTTCACATTGGTGGGCATTGGCTCACTTTGAAACAGCCAAACAATAGATTGACGCTTAGTTTCTGTATCATACTGGTAGATCCACTTGTGACAATGTCGTAAAAACACCGAGACGAACTTCACATTTTGTTATCATATCACAGCACCATTCGACACGAATTTGTTTTCGAGCCTCCGAGAGGTTGTGCACCCAGTGCGATACTATCCTCCTGACTCGTAGATGTTCATGTAATATTTCATACACACTCCCCGATACAATCTGCAATCTCTGCTGAATTTCCTCATATGTAATTCGACTGTTTTCAGTAATAAAACTTTTCGCTGTCACCACGTTTTCTACCGTAACAGCCGTTAAAGGGCGACCGCTTCTTTCTTCGTCAGCCAAACTTAGTCAACCACACTTAAATTCATTGTACCAACGATACACAGTTACCTTAGAAAAGGGCACTTGTCTGAAAACGCCATTTGAAGTCTATTAAAAGAATATTCAGATTTTAAAGAACATTTAAAATCATACAAAATTATAAATATAACGCGGAAATGTTCCCGTCGAATATCCATTTTTTAATGAGACATAGGGATATTCACTAAACATCGATGTATTGAATCCATTCGATGTTTACCGTTCGATACATCGGATTGATACGATGTTTTGACAAATGTTTTTCTATTCGATGTATCGATGGTTTTATTAAAAACATCGAATCAATGGAAAAGCTAACTAACGAATAATATATTTCTAGTTCACATAACTTAGTAGGTATTGATTTAATAATTTCAATTTTTAACAATTGTTACCATGAGAAAAAGTCATCTGATTTTTCTTGCGGTTGGCTGCATTGGTTAAATGAATGGATATTGGATAATTTTGTTTACTCACTCACTCGCTCCTCCCCCGCTCTTGCAGGCTGCAGTTTGCTGGTGTTTGTTGTTTGTGAATCGAAATTTACTCTAACTAATCTAAACAAGTAATTAAGTGATACGTGATAAGTGCATTTTAATATAAACTGGCTTGACGTATCATTTAATTCCATGCTCGTAGTTGAAAAGGTATGTAATAATGTTATTATGCTTAAGAATATATTTAACCTAACCTCAACTTGTGTGTGACAAACAATCTAAGTTTTTTAACATTTTGGCCCAATATTCATACTAATACACGCACTATTGCACGAATAATTCCTCTAATAAGTTATTTTGAACAAATTAAGTCACGTTTATTTTACTTTTTTTTACTTAGAATGTCGTGAATTCCGTCAATAGTGATGTGATTCTACAGAGTGGTAAATTAATCGATAAATATATACCTCCATTACTTTGTTTTCTTTTTTCAGTTGATTAAATGATGGCGCCTCCAAAGAAGAGTAACGTGTGGCAGTTTTTCACTAAAATTGAAGGAAATGGAAACCTTGCAAAATGCAAGCTTTGTCAAAAATCTATTAAATCGAGTGGCAATACGTCAAACTTGATTGGGCACGTAAAACATATCCACAAAGCTGCGTTTTTAGAAGTAAATAAAAAAAACTTGCAAGCGACGAATAATGTAAGTTCATCCGATGTCGACAGCGAAACAATTAAAATAGTCTCCAAACCTGCTGTCTCCAACCCTGAGTTACTGCCATCAACCAGTACAGCTGATACGATAGAATCGAAAAATAAAGCTTCAACATGCTTATCAACAGAAGATATCCATATCAACGATCCTCTCCCTCCATCTTTAAAGCGTCAAAAGTCGATTGTAGAGAGTTTCGAACATATAAATTCATTTTCGGAAAGTGGCGATAAATTTTTGAAAATAAATAATGCTTTGATTTATATGCTTTGTAAGGATAATCAACCATTTATGATTGTTGAAAATGAGGGTTTTCGTAATCTGATGAAAGTGATTGCGCCGCATTACAAGCTTCCCAGTAAAACGACAATAACTCGCTGGGTTGATGATAAATATGATGTATTATCAGCTGTTTTCAAAAATAAAATAAAAAATGTAGAAAACCTCACCCTTACGACAGATATGTGGACAGAAACAATGAGCATGAGAAGTTTTCTTGGGATTACAGCACACTTCGGTATAGGTATTGATTTTTTTTCAATAACTCTTGGAGTATATCAGTCATTTGAGCGTAATACTTCAGAGAACATTGCTGAAATGCTTCTTAATACTTGTGTCGAATGGAATATTAACACCGATAGAGTTTCGGCTGTAGTTACTGACAATGCAGCATCTATGATTAAGGCCGTCGATTTGGCTTTTGGTAAGAAACACATTCCGTGTTTTGCGCACACTTTAAATTTAGTTGTTCAGAACGCTTTACAACAGTGTCCAGAGTTGCGAAGTCTATTAACAAAGGTTAAAGAAATTGTTACATGGTTTAAACAAAGTAACATTGCAAGCAATGACTTAAGAAAAGCCACCGATAAAGAAACAAAATTGATTCAAGAAGTTGCAACAAGGTGGAACAGCACTTATTATATGCTTGAGAGGTTTTTAGAATTACACATTGTCGTAAACGATATAATTATCCGCCATAAAAATGCACCAGCAATGGTCAATGCGTCAGAATTGTCAATTCTCTCTTCAGTATTACAAGTCTTACGACCGCTCGAAGCTGCTACGAGAGAAGTATCCGGCGACATGTACTGCACTAGCAGCAAGGTAATTCCTTTAATCCATTGCTTAGTTTTAAAAATTCAAGCTCTCAGATTGGTAGATTCACTCGCCAATGAGTTGAAATCGATTGTGCTTAAAGAAATAGAAAAAAGAATGGGTGCTATAGAGCGAGTTACTCCACTTGCCATAGCCACTGTACTGGATCCACGGTTCAAAAAAATGCATTTCAGGGACGCACTAGCTTGCTCTACAGCAGTCTCAAAAATCAAGGACTTCATGAAAAATAATACACAAACGTTGGAAATGTCGGAATCTGATTCAGATCAATCGGAAAAATTAGAAGAGAGTTTTTCTTTATGGGAAGACCATCATAAATTAGTAAACAAGAGCTGGAAAGCAACGCAATCTGAAGATGCGATTTCTGATGAGTTATCCATTTATTTGAGAAGTCCTGTAGGACGACTGAATGAAAATCCTTTGGAAATCTGGAACGATCTCAAAATTCAGTTTCCTAAACTATATAAAATTGCTTTCAAATACTTGACTATTGTTGGGACTTCGGTCCCATCCGAACGGTTATTTTCAAAGGCTGGCCAAATAGTAAATCAGCAAAGGAATAGACTGAAGGGTAAACGTTTGAGTAAACTTTTATTTCTACAAAGTTTGCCTAAACAGCATTGGTTTTAAAGCAGATCACAAAAATAAAAGTATTGATTTAGACTTTAGTATTTTTTGTCTCATTTTGTAATATGTGATGTCGCAATAAAATATTTCTAATGTTTTTTGTTTTACTTACAATGTCTCCCTTACAATAACTACTAAACCCGAAAAAAAAACATAAAAGTATTCGATGTTGAAAAAACATCGATGTTTTCAAGCGATGTATCGAAAAACATCGATGCAGGGTTACGATGTTATACATCGATTAAAAACATCGATATATTTTTTAAATGAACACCCCTAATGAGACATGATATTTTGACTCAACTCGTAAAAAAATATGAAGGGAAATTTTGAATTTGGAATGTTTTGTTTTTATGTTATAGATGTTTTTTTTTTTAATATATTCATATGTTGCAATTAGCACATTCTGCCAGTGTCAAGTTTTCTTTGGAATAAATAATTTCAAAGTCTAAAACGTATCCTGTCAATGTCCAGTCCCGTCGAAGTAAGTCAGGAGCCACCCAGTATGATAATACATTTACCGAGGACAGAAGAGTATGTACTGCTTGGAAGCGCACGAACAACGTAGTCTCGCGCTTTTATTACGCATTACATAACATTACGCACAAAAACATTTTGAAATCTAATAAACTATCACTATTAAACCACAAAACGCACTGTACGGATATCTACTCATGTGACTAACTAAATGTTAAGATAATCGTATTTCAGTGATTTGGTTTTCTTTTAGGCAAATTGGGTTGGAACGGACACGTGTTGCGGTAAAGGTAGTGCTTCCGACAGCGGGTCGTCGTTTGTCATTGTGTACTAATGTTGGCATGTATCGCGGGTGTCCACGGGCGACAACATCCACTTACCACCAGGTGGACTGTTTGCTGTTTATTGTAAAATATTACAGCATGTTTCTATTTAAACAGAATCTTCAAATTTTAATTTAGAATTTCAACCAAAATCAATAAATCCATATCGACAGGTCTATTTGCTTACAAAGTCACAACTAAATAAAAGAAGACCTACCGCTTCTACAAAATTCCATATAAATCCCTACATCGATCAACCAAAATACAGAGACGTACAGGTAGCATTACGGCCCTAAAAGTGACTTATTTGCAAGGCGGTCCAATTTACCTCCTGTCAATTCAGTTTGTCATTTGGTGACAAAAAATTACCAAGAACGTATTTTTGATAGTTTATCTTTGTTAAGAAAACTGAAACTTTTTTATATGACGGTGTTGTCAATGTAATGTTTCAATATCAATGTTATATTAATGTTGTAGTATTTTCCGGTAAATGGGTTGTGTAATTGATTTTGAGTTAATATGAAGAGCAAAAGCTTTTAAAAAATGTAATTATTACTAGGTACTCGTTTATTCATAACGGTGGCATTATATTTCTACCAGTAGCATATCATGTACACAGTTTTACGAAAAGGAATTATACATTTATGTATATTTTGCTTGATCAGGGCGTCCCTAACAGGAGTAGCCTTGAACAAGTTCGTTCGAACTTCATTTGCGGTCATACACATACATAAGTCACTAGTCTGTAGATTCGGTAGGGTTCATTCTCAATTCGGGATAATTCAAGCGAGTTCAAGGCCTAGTCCTGTGTCCTCTGCGCATAGAGTAATGTAAACCAGAGATTGCAAAATATTTTAGCAGTGTCCACGACTTTGTGCGCGTAAATTGTAGAGTATGTGTAGTTAGTTTGCCATGGGAATATTATAATTTATCTGGATAAAGAGTACCCTAAATGTTAACCAGCCGCATAAGTTTTATTTATGCCAAGAATCATTAAAACCCGTCCAGTAGCTTGTGCGTAGGATGCACGTTCAGTCAGATAGGCAGATGCTTTATATTGTACTAGCGGTGCCAGCGACTTCGTTCGCTTGAACTTGTGATTCCCGTGGGAACTATATAATGGATCTGGACAGAAAGTAGGTACTCTAAATGTTAATCTGGTACATAAGCTATGACTATACCAAGTTTGATTAAAATACGTCCAGTAGTTTATGCGTGATGCGCGTTCAGACAGAGAGACAGACAAAAATTGTAAATTTGGGCTCTGTGTCACTCAAACTTTACACTGCAGTTACTTTTTTTTTTAATATTAAATGTACAGACACGATTTTGTTACGATTTTATTATATGTAGGTATAGATTGTAAATCGGGTCTAAACGCGTAAAACTAAAGCTTAAACGTTTACGCATTTAGACCCGATTTAATATATAAAATGTGTGCAAAACGCGCAAGTTTAAAATGTTACAAACAAATTCCAATAAATGTTGTTTTGGGTCTGTGTCACTCACACACTGCGAGATTTTCAAAAAAACATATGAAATATATGCGACACAGCTTTGTTACGAAGTTGAGACTTTAGTGAAATCATAAATAATAACAATAACATTATATTTTAATGTTGCTTCATCTTAAAGATCAGATCACCATGTTTATATTTGAGTAGAGTTTTAAAATAATGAAATTTAAAATTAGAAAATTTTGATCAAATAAATATATATCGACAATAGGATCCATTTGGTCAGATAACGTCAAATATAACAGAACCGTGTGAAATTATTCAATATCAACTTAATGAATACCGATACCGGTAATACCGATTGCGGTTTTCCTGCACTAATTAGCCGGTTGACGTCAAAGCTTATTTAACTATTAATAACTACGAGTATAAACAATAACAAATAACTACCCAGTTACAAAACAAAAAAATGACTAATAAATAATTAATTTAAACTAATTACACTGAATTGACTTCTCTTAACAGACTTGTACCTACGATACTATATATAATTCCATGTAAATGTACCTACAATTTCACGCTACAAATATTTTTATTTGACATTTCCAACACATATATTTT
Organism: Sesia apiformis; assembly: GCA_914767545.1. Taxonomy (NCBI): domain Eukaryota; kingdom Metazoa; phylum Arthropoda; class Insecta; order Lepidoptera; family Sesiidae; genus Sesia; species Sesia apiformis. Next base: position 16,906,161 of record OU611959.1, read on the forward strand.
AGACTAGCGATGCCAGCGATTTTATTCGCCGTAACTTGTCATTCCCGTGGGAACTTCATAATTTATCTGGATAAAAAAAGTACCTTAAATATTAACCCAGTATATAAGTTATAATTTAACAATGCCAAGTTTCATTAAAATCCGTCCAGCGCAAAAACAGACGGATAGACAAAAAATCCAAAAACAATTGTTTTCGGGTTCTGAATCACATGTATCTACTTTATGAATTTATCAAAAAATATTTAATCTACAAATACAGCTCATTAAAATATTTAAAGACGATAACGTAAACATCAACCCTAGCAATAATATATAAGTATTCCAGTTTTAAATGCAAGCAATTTAAATTGCATATCGGTTAAAGTGCAACTATTGAAATTAGGTTAACGGCTTCTTGCATGCACATAAATTATGGATTAAGGATATAATTAAATTAATTAGTTATTTGATCTCTGTGTGCGCATTACTCTGTGGTCTTATCGCCGTCCGGGGTTCGGGTCGCCTCCACAGACAAGAGCCGACGGTCGTAAGTCTGGTTAGTACTTGTGTACCCTAATGGTTAATCGCTATAAGTACAATCAGCTAAATGGCCTTTTCTCACTGTCTGCCTTTGGGAAATCAACTTGAAAAGAAGTACTTATATAGGTAGTTATATTTAACAGTAGTATTAATATTTATTTACAAATATAATGTGTTATCTATGAGCTATGACTTAAGGTTTTGTAAAATTACGTAGTTCACCTTCCTATAATCAAACTTCGTTGGCGGCAGTTCTCTATTTGCGCGGGACAGCGGGGAGCGAGGAAGCATGACGTCATTGCTTGACAGGTATGAAAGCTAACTCTTTATGTGAGATTAACTATATTCCTTCAATCATTTATTGGCTCATTTACACAAGGACAGTTTCACTAAAATCGGTCAAAAGCTAGTATAAACAACTCTTATTATCTTATTACTCTTATTATAACATTATCTGGTCATTGCTATCCTTGTTATCACCGAGTTTTTACCATTATGTACAACGGTTCACCGTTGTAGACGAGAATTACATGCAGTTTGGTCGCATACGAGAATCGTATACAATATTCTCGGCCGAACCGTTCGAGAAACTCTCCTTGTGTAAATGAGCCTGTATTCTTCCCCTCCCCCGTAGACCCGTGCGATGCGATGAGTAGCTACTGCCAACGTAAATGACTATGACCAGTCGTTTCTCCAAGCATCTCATAGATTTCGGTGTAGAGGAAACAAAAAAATCTCTGTGACAATTTCGCAACTTTGTGAGGATGGCAGAGGTCTTAACACACCACATGATCAGAAACGCGCGATTTTATCTTCAGCCGCCAAGGCAGCGCTATTCACGAGGTTTTTCAGAATGTTTAGAAAACACGCACATCAGTTACACGTCACGTCACCGACCCTTTTATTATCCACTACTGAACATTTGTCCAGCCTTAAAACGCCACGTTTGCCAAGCGAGTTGGCAAGTCCACTCGTTTAGAGGTGGTGTAGTTGTGGTAGTCGCTTGGATATCCACGGGCAGAGATGGCGTGGTGCTACTCTAAAGCCGGCCAACTACAGGCCCTATATCTTCTGACACACGACACAGGGAACCCCTTAGAGTGCGCCATTGAGTGAAGCGATCCAATGTTTATCTTAAATATTTTTTTACTAATTTCCTAGTTATTTACATTCGTCAGCTTCCACCTTGGCGACTACCTACGTATTATTCTTAATTAATACTTTTGTTAAACATTATAATTAATTTAAATCTACAACGTTATCTGTGTGGTGATAACCTTTTCTCAACTCACATTCCTGTGGCACGCACTGAATACATAAATTAATACTTCTACTTTAAATTATATTATACTAGCTGTTGCCCGCGACTTCGTTCGTGTAGTCTTCAGGTACTAATACAGAAACGTTCGCGGGCGCGCGTGCGCACAACAATTCACCAAAGTTTCATCGCAAACCTAATAAATGGTATAGGAACGCATACAGGACAAACAAAGAAACATTCATTTTTATATTATAGATTAGCCTTTAATTCCATTTTAATCCAATTTTCGTCGGAATATTGGATTAAATAATGACACTAAATCGTGACATTAAAACTATCGAGTTTAAATATCATATTACTAATATTCTTTCAGATTTATCAATATTATCATGCATTCGAGCATAATAGTCTAAGTTTTTAGGCGAGACTTTTTGGCGGGAACCCGAGAAGTAAAGGTTAGTTTATGTATGATTATTGTAAAAAATGTGTATTGTGGGATTTATGGTTTAATAGTTACAGTTTATTGAACTTCAAAGTGCCAGGTGTTCGTGATATTTAAATAAAAGCGAGAGACTACATTTTTCGTGTACTATCAAGGAGTCCAACCTTGTCCTCAGTAAACCTATTATCACTTTACTGAGCGACTCCCTCCTATTTCAAGGGACTGGACAAGTTGACAATGCCGTGGGTAGTCTGTGGACGTGATAAAAACAATTCTGTTTTATTATTTGGTGTGTGTAGACCAATGGCTATGCCAGTGTCCAAATAACATATATACCAAAAGATTTTTAGATTGTTTAAGGTTATACCTGTATTTAGGTTGTGTTTAGGTTTTTTACGTTACGTTTTAGGTGTTGATGGTCTAAAACCCTTGAGGTTTAAAGCTGGAGTTTAAAACAGTTAAGGTTAAAATTCCAAGTTACATTGCGCTCTGACTCAGCACTCATTTTTACGACAATAACTGTCGAAGATGAGCCAAATCAGTAGTTCCAAAATTAAGACATTAAAGATCTCAAAAAAATATATAAAAATAATCGGCATCTGTACATACAAAATATATGGCGTGGAATATTAGGCTGGTAAAGATCTACAATTTTTTACTAAATCTAATTTTTTGTCTAATATATTAAAATAGCGAAATCTACCTTTGTAAATGGCTCCCGACTACGGCCTTTTTTAAAAATTAATTCACCACAATACAGAGTGTTAGCACTTTCCCGCCACAAAGTTCGATGACCCCACATAGCTTGCGATGCATTCGCAGAAATTCGTATGAACATGGGGACTGTTTACACTCGAGCGACATATCACTGACATGACGGTTTTTTTTTATTTTACTAAAACACTCGAGCACGACTAAGCAACACGTCGAATAACAGAGTTGATTCCTGATTTCCATTGCCGACATGTTTTAGGATAAAATGTTTAAAAGGTAAACTTTTGTTACGTTTTTTTTCTTCATATATGGTAATGGTGTGTAAGTTAAGTCGTTCTGCGAGTGTCAAGTTTTCTTGGTAATAAACAGTTTCAAAGTCTAATAAAACGTATCCTGTCAATGTCCAGTCCCGTCGAAGTAAGTCAGGAGTCGCTCAGTAAAACTATAGTAGGTTTACTGAGGACAGAAGAGGACTACTTGGATGCACACGAAAAACGCAGTTATTTTATTATAAAAAAAGCTTTTATTTGATTATCACAAATACCACGCACGAAAAACGCTTTGAAGTTTAATAAACTGTCAATATTAAACCACAATATCAACAATACACAATTTTTATTATAATTAATCTAACAAAAATTCAACTTCACTTCTCAAGTTCCCGCCAAAAAGTCCGTTCGTTGTTCTAACTGAAAGTGCAAGTTTGTTTTACAACATTGTATTTGCGGTTGGCGCTACCAAGCCGGCTAATGGATAAGTTGGCAATAAGATGCAAAGGAGATTGTATTTGTTCCAATGTCAATATTGTCAATATTGTAGGCTGCAGAGAGTGGTGATAGCGTAGGGGTATGGATCCTCATTAGTGAGGTCGTGAGTTCAAATCTTCGGCTCGTACCACTGAGTTTCTACTTAAAAGTACAGATATTTAAAATTATCACTAGCTTAACGGTGAAGGAAAACATTGGGAAGAAACCATGCTCAAGAAATGAAAAAAAAGTTAAGCATATGTATCCACTAATCCGCACTGAGCAACCAGGATATTATGTCTCGAAATCTCCTAATGATTTATTACTGGGACGTTATAAGCTGATATCTTATGGGCTGTATTTTTGCCTGCAGTGTGAAAAATTCCGGCAAATTGAAAAAATGCAGAAACTCGGTGGTATGGGTCGGGCTTTGAAGTTACGATCACACGAATGTGAGTGAAGAATAATTTAGAATAAATTTCACTAGGCTATCACAGCCTATTTATTAAATTAGGACCCATAGAGAAATTTAAATACAGTATTCGCTGCACTTCCGGTAACGAAAACCACCCCTAAAAACAGTAAAAAATTAGATCACGTTTGCAGTAACTAAGTACAACCCTTTACGAGAAGCACCCTTCAATTAATTTCACATTCATTCCACCCTATTTTATCTAAAAAATATTCAGGAAGTGAAAATACAGAACGTAACGTGTACACAAAGACGTCATACAAAATTATTTCACTTAGGAAATAAAATGGCATTCAAATATAACCCTTATGTTGTTAGAGACAAAAAATACGGGTTGTATTTCGCGGTAAATGTGTCATTTGTATAAAAAAATGGGGTAACCCGTCATAATCCCGACTAGTCAAACATTTGTCTAGGGTTGACAACAATCATGTTATACGACATGTCACTTAATATTTTGAGGACGATCAAAGTAGACGCATATTGATGCAACTATAATAGAATTATTGAGTTTAAAAAGTAATCCGTATGCAGTTGTAAATTTAAATTTCATTAAGGTTGTCGGTTGTAAAATATTATTATGTTCCTTTGTCGGTCGTAAATTTCCATCTTGACTTTCGGTATAAACATTAAAGCGTGGAACAGTCATAATAGCAGTAATATGGCGTCACAATTAATCCATCTTCGTATTTTATCTTTTTTTTTTACTTTTAGAACTCGAATGTCGATAAAAACTCACAAATTTGAACATAGTGAAAGTGTTGGAGGTCAGTTATCTTCAAGCATCTTCTTTGTGTTTTATTGATACTTAAACTTGGTTTGAACTTAAATGTTTCTAATTTAACTATTAATTTAAACACATTGAGCAGCTACTTAAGTTGCAAAAACCAGGTTTATAAAAATTGATGCTTAAGCTACGCCAGAGACTTGTAATTCAGGCAACCAGCCCTTCAACGCCGATGATGGTTTAAGGTATGTAGTTTGTTGCATTTTTGCTGACTAACAAAATTTTATTTTATTTATTATCTACCTAAGAAAGAAAGAAAGAGAAAAGCGATTATTTAGTCGCAGTCACAACACAACATAGTCTTAAGTTAACAAATTTATAGGTACTTACCTACAGTTAAAATATGCAAAATGGGGAATGGTATAACATTTGAGATTTTCGAGTTTTTCACACATATTAATCTATTTAAACGGGTCATATCGCGAATGTTTACCTTATTTATTTTACTCGACGTTTCGGTTGGGTTGCACCAACGAATCGTGCATTACGTCAGACGTCAGGGTCAGATGTCTAATAAAATAAATAAGGTAAACATTCGCGTTAAGACCCGTTTTTAATAGATAAATATGGGAATAGTGTGTATAGAACTTTTCATTGCACCCTCTGTGTCGCAACTGCGCCAAATGGGCGTTCAGCTCAGCTTTAGCTGTGTGCCTGTGAAGACACAGCGCTGATTTTCAGCTGAAACCCGGTGATGTCTGGACGTGAAGGATACTACATATAATATACTATAAATAAATCGATTTGGAATTGAGTATTGGGTATCGATTTGGAATTTGAAATTGTTTGTATACGATCTCTTTGTCTGTCTGTATAGTTTTTCTATTTGTAAATAAATGCTTATTCATTTGTATGTTTTACTTAGTCGCCATTATACGTACGATGGAAGCATCACCCCCAATTATTAATGATAATAATAATGTAATGTATATTACCTATGATATCAAGAAATTTATATTTTTATATCACGGCCAAATTATAATGTTTACAAATAAATTGATTGATTTATTATTTGAATATCACATTTATAAAAATATTGTCATTTTTATTTTAAACTTTCATTACTCGGATTCCCTGTATCGTGGGTCCAGAGATACACACAATGACAAAGACACACCCAGACCCGAAACAAACATTTGCCTTTAAACAAATGAATGTCCGACCGGGAACCGAACCCGGGACCTCTTGCACAGCAGGCGGGGGCACTACCAACTGCACCAATTAAGTCTTGAAACGCATTGCTTCCATAAATCTCCAATAAAACCCCATAAATTATGCATAACCTAAATCTGACAAATAAAAACAAATTCACGCTCAACGCGCATAGAGAAGCGCATGGCAATTTCACATACTGCAAGGAGATTATCCTCATTACGTGTTAGAAAGTGCATTTAATCCCTTTTGGTTAAAAAACGTAAGCTAAAGAAGGGTGACCGCATGACATTTTGAATAACGGTCGTGAAATTTCACATTTGATTAGGTAAACAGAATAGGGGTGCGAAAGGGCGAGGAAAAATGTTTTTGTGGACGAGGAAACATGGATACAATCGAGGGTAATTTGTCAGGGTTGTTCTATGGACTATGTTGTTGAGGAGTTGTCAATTTGTCTTTGTAAGTTTACAGTTTTGATAATATTGGAATCTAGAAGTATACGGAACGAACTTTTATTGTACATACTAAGGTAGTCTAAGTCTGCCTGGGTTGTAGTTTTCTGCAGCACTGCCGGTCCCAAGTCTGGATAAATCGTTTATTTCTGTCTGTCCCACCAGCGGGAAAGAAAGGAAATGTAATGAAAATCACTTCATAACCCCAGACTTGGTGGGAGTAGGAGGGATTCGTGGGTTCTGGGATTACTTCCGAGGGGTCGATTTTGCGATTTTGGTGGCACTGAAAAAAGCTCATCCCACATTAAAATTCACATGTGTAATCAATTTAATTCAATCGTGGTTTTTATTCGCGTTCGCGGTTTTACCGACAATGTATCAGATATTTACGGATAATTTCTATGCTGACGTAAAACCAGATTTAGAAACCCACTTTGACACCTGTGATTATTCTCTCAAGAACAATTATGGTTGTCCAATAGTAAAAAAAGCAAATGTGTCACAAAGAAATTTAAACTTGATGACTATAAGATATTTGTTTGAAAAAAGTAAGAAATACTGTGAAATGTTGCTATTTAGATCTATCAAACATGTGATTTACACTCAAAAAACTGAACTCTGTATTTGTATATCTGTATTTCATTATATTTGTCTTTGTATCTGAAACATTGCTGTTCTCATTAATATATAGTACTGGCTGGAAACAGTCCTACAGTCGTAAGGTAGTTGGTGTGCCGTGTGCTGTCCACCAGCTATAGAACATTATGTTAAATGTAATAGTAATTTCTCAATATATATATATATATGTATGTCTGGAATGTATATGTGTGCATATTGTATGATATTGATATTGTATATATTCATCATATACCACACCATCAGCCTATGTCTCTCCACTGTTGGATATAGGTCTCTCCTAAGGACCACACCCACACACGTCTGCTCTTCTCGTCCAGCCATTACCGGCGACTTTCTTCTAGTAGTCAGTCCACGTGGCCATGGTCCTACCAACCTTTTCGTTATACGGACCGAATCGTCGGGAGGTACGCGCCGTTCGCCTGCTAAGGGCTATGTTGCGGCGCGTATCTGCTCTGCCTCCCTACAAGTATTCTCCTTCCTGTGTCCCATTCGTCACTCTCCCCTTTCTGGGGCTATTCTACGTACTCGACGGTCCACTTCAGTGCCGAGCAGCTCTTTCGGGCTCCTTTTCCTGTGCTATCGGTGTGCAAACTCTCTGAGCCCGCGGAAGTTCGCTTCGTGGTCCACGTGTTCGTGGTCCGTGGCGTAGTCCACGTAGCCAGAGGACGTTCCACGGTACGTTTCCCGGTACATGGTCTCCAATCGAGGACTCGGTTATTGGTCCTGCGGCATATACATATATCCTGCCCACTGCCACTTCAGCTTGCATCATGTAGGTATATTTATTTATAGGTAAATTATTTAACCTGTTTGTCGTTTAAATTATATATTTATACCTCTCATCGCACCTACCAATGTATCTCTCTGATCAACCCAAAGGTTAGTTGGTGGCATTAAGCTCGCCTTTTGTACCGTAATGTGCCATAAAGTTTTTTAATAAAAAAAAAATATCTACATAATTAAAAGTATCAAACACCCCTTCCCTTTAGCAAAAAAGTCACCACCAACTGCGCCAATCGCGACCATAGTAAACAAGATCCCACGTACACCTTGCGATTATTCCCACGGATACAAAAATAACTATTGTGTAGGTGTATTACGAATATCGTTTACAAGCCATTGTAAATCCATTATGTGTCGGATTTCGGTACCGACACCTCGGATTACATTATTTCTTAGAAAATGTTAGGAGATAGAATCGAAAAGATTATCGAGAAATTAGTTTCACCAAAAAGTAAATGAACATAAATGTTAATTCGTTTACGTAGAATCCAATAATGTTTTTCACAATAGTTTAGATAGATATTTATGATGATTGCGATTATAGTGACTGTAATGATAATAATAAGAAATAAAAAAGAAAGAATTCCTCCAATTAGTACAAATTACAGACAGATTATATATCAAGCGAGTGTCGAGCAAAACAACAAATTATATAAACATATTTCGACTTATTTAGCAGTAAATATTTTGTAACTAGGCAACCGGTGTCGACAAATTCTTTGATCTTATTTTTTTCTCAGCTTGTATTTTACTATCAGCAACGACCATTAAGCCTTTAAATATTTATTTATTTTATTTTGCATCACAATGCAAGGATATCAACATAACAGTACACAATTTAATCAAGTACACAGAACTGTTTAATCAAATTGACATCTCAATAATGTGACCACTGCATGATTGACTTTTTAACTTAAAATTTAATTACAGTGGCGGTAGTTGTTAAAGCTAAATAAAAAAAGGAAGTAAATTGACTAAGAACAAAGAGAATGGAGACCTAATCTTGACACTCCTGATGTTTATTATAATTATATATTGATGTTCAAAGTTCTATTAACTGAAATAGCTTATAGGGTTCTTCATTGTATTTTGTACTGAAGGTTTCAAAATAATGTTAAAATAAAATGTTAGGGCTCTTAGCATTTGGTTTTGATTAACAGGAGGTTCAAGGGCATCTGTAATCTTCATGTAGATGTTCCTTGTCAAATTAAGTACACCTGTTATCAAATGAGCTGCCTGCTACAATGTTACAATGCAGAAGATAAATAAAACTGTGACTTAACGAACTGAGCTTCAAAATGATTTGTTAAAAAGACGTCAGCGCTCACTCTTCCTCACCTACATTATGTGCGTTGAATCCTCCCAAAGATCCAAAGAGGCACACATAAAAGACGGTAATACAGCAGCCAGTCACCCGGGCAACGGGCAACCTTGATCCAGATATCGATCCTGGCCGTGGCCTTCAATTGATAAGGAAGAAAACAAGGCTTTCCTAGAACCAAAGTGTATCATTGTTCCTTTACCTTTTTCTGCGTATTGGCTTTAAAAGTTTTCTTGTTATTCAGCACTTGGTCTACCAGGGGGTTTTATTGAGTTCAGTTCATATAAAACATAACTTCTTCTATACGCACTGGCTTTGGACAAGTTTCCTAGTATTGACCTGTTGCTCTCCACTACTGAATATATAACTCTATCAAGCCCTGTTAACACATACGACGTTGGGCTTTTCTCATGCAGTCATCTACTAACGGCGATTTCCAGTTGTTAATCTATCCAGTAGGTTATCCGTACAGGGTTCTCCAAAACTGTTTTGGTTATCAGTCTTGTGACACTTACGACCAGCGCACAGCTGAAGGCAACTTGTCGATTCTTCGATAGCTATACCAATAGCGCAGCCAGTTTTCGTGATCGATCCGTTAGGTTTATTTCCGGTGTCGACCCTCTTTGTGATCGCAAATTGTTAAGCCTGTGTTTCCCTACTGCTGGATAGGTAAAGGTAAAATAGAGTAAAATAAATGTGAAATGCGTGTATACATCTGTATATATTGTGTATATTTTTAATCGACGATGTCTGATTATGCTTTAAAACCTTTAATAAATATAGCCGCCGGGAGTCTGTTCAATGGCTCGCACCTGCTCCACGCCTACCTGCAACAGTACACAAAGTATTTTGTTAATTCTGTCCTTTGATATACATATGTATACTCAGTTGAAACGACCACCCAAGTACCCGTCACACGTAATCTTAAAGTTCGTCTTACCTTTCGTCGTAAACAGCGTCATATAAAGGCCGGTAATTCAGCAGCCAGTCACCCAGGCAACGGGTAACCTTGATCCCGATATCGACCCTGGCCGTGGCCTTGTGCGCTTCCGCTCTTATCAACAGTGTTCCCGTTTCGTTACACGCAATCATTTTGGCAATGATTTTTTTATTTATTCAGGGGCTACGTTTGCACCGTGGAGAAGAATGAAAAACAATTTTAATAACATGTGATGTACAAAATCAATAGAGGGCATACCTTCTATTGAGGCATACCAACAGAGGCCATGTAATAAAGTTATGATAACTACACCGCCCTCCTAAGCAGAAACGGCATTAGTAAATAACATTTTTAACGAAAGCACAAGGAACATTATGTTCGGAAATGAAAATAAAAAAACAAAGAGATTAAACAATGGTAATTATTTTTGTTTTATCAAAAAAATCCTAGTTGCTAGCTTAATTTGAAACTAATGTAATAAATCTTTTTGTTGTTTTCTCGAATGTCAGCCAAATGCACTTGTGCTTTTTTTCTAAGCAGGGCAGTTCTAAGAGGTTTTCTCGGTTTTTCTCGGTTGTGGAGCGTTGAAGCCATTGACTACACTAGTGATGAGTAACTCCGGAGTTAATGAATCAAAAGAGTTGAATCCGCGAGCGGAGCAGAATCCCTTAATTGTTCCATCGAATTGTTATTCATTCCGTTTCCGATTCCGGCGTCAATCATGATTGTGAGTGTAATCGCGAATCGGCACTTATCGAGGGCTCAAAATCGAGATGCAATGATGGCATGAACTTTTTTTAGGTGAATCAAAAGAGTTAAGAAGTAACTAAGAGGAGTCGGATCCGCAAACGGAGCAGGATTAAGTGAGTTAAAACACTCCGAGAAGTCTTGATTACCCATCACTAGACCACTGTATTGGTGTTTGGCGCCAGATAGGGCGTCATCAAGTGGACAGTGTTTCTATTTTATACCTATTCTTTCCTTAATTATATAAGTAGGTCAATTAACTCAAAAGACTTAAAATCATGACGCCGATGAGCGATGGTGGTTACTTGTCTAGTACAAACTCGTGTTTTTTTTTTTTTTAATTTTACGGGGCATTACAGTTATTCAAATTTAAAGTACCTATGTTAATATTTGCATTATGGATAATCTATATGGACCCCGACAAACCTTTACAGCGTTTTTACCTACTTCGTTTCTCAGTATATTTTTTTTAGTAGATATAATAGTTATTTGAGTATAAAGTCGGCTCAATATAAAGTCGGCTTAATATAAAGTCGTTTGAGTATAAAGTTATTTGAGTTTGAGTAGAGAAGACGATACTGTATCCTACAGTCGACTGGACGTATTGGACTGTTATCATCAGTAGTTACGTTTATCATTTATTGGCATGACTAATTACCCACCTATTGACAAGATGTGACACATGAAAAAGAAGACAACAAGACAAGACACGTAATTTCTCTACAAAATAAAATTATAACTTAATTTCGAAACGCTTTATTCATCTTGAACGACTGTTTAACCGTTCAACCACGAATGCAGTAAGAGAATGTTATTATAAATTGACTTAAAAAATATCTCGCAACCAGCCCTTTCAGTATTCACTGCTGGACATTGGCCTTGTCATACACATTGCTTCGTGCATGAGGGATGTATGGCCTGGAAACACCATGCAGGCCAAGCGGGTTTGCGAGTCCACTCTTTTAGAGGTGGTGTAGTTCTTCAGCACATGTGTATGTAAAATATCTACATATGTTAATTTCATACTTAATTTTAATTTCACTACATCTATAGAACACTCATTTAGGTTAGTAACCTTTACTTTACTTCTTCATCCACTATCTGTTTCTCTTCATTCTCCTCTCCTCGATCATATGCTATTCATATCCAGCTCTCCCTTGTCAAAATAATGTCATCAACTCCCATTGAGTCCCAAACACCTATACCCGACCATATGATATTTGACATTGCCGTTAGACCGATAGTATTTTTCATTTTTTTTATACACAATTTTATCGACATCGATAACTGAGGCCACTCTGTTTGCAAGTGCCGGAAGCCGAGGGAGTGGCCCCGATAGCAACCAGTATTTGATTAACCACTCGACAGATTAATTTTGATAAAAGTTCATTGATATCGTTTTTCAGATGAACTTGTATTGTAAGAATTTTTTTTATTGATACGGTCCACCTGATCCGTAGCAAAGCGTAGGACTTTCATCAAAAACGAGACAGTCAGAACTGTCATGGTCTAGTCGATATAATGAAATCAACGAAATATGAGCTTTGCGTCATCACTCACACAGATGTAAAGCTCATGTCTCGTTGATTTCACTGTAACAGCCGTCTCGTTAAAGAACATAGACTTCCGCTAGTGTCCACCATAGTGCGCATTGGTAGATGATATACATGTTCATGATGTTTTCCTTCACCGTGGAGATGGTGATAATTTTTAAAATCGGTACTTTCAGTAGAAACTCAGAGATACGGGAATTATGAAAGTTTTAGAATATTTTCCATAACGATATCAGTAGAGAAATAACAAAAATACACCAGATTTTAGAGAAGCTACTAGTACCTATGACTGGTTAACTACAAAGCGAAGCCGATTGATAACACGCCCTAATTTAAGAATGAGTATCTTTTAAAGATAAGTTATCGAATTTGATAGCTGTAATCCCGTAATCAAATTAAAAGACAACCAAGGATTTCCTTGTAAAGAGAACGTGGAAATATTTACATACTTTATGTGTGGGTGATGAGAACAGAAGAAGATATTTGTATTGGGAGACACCCTATATCTCCAGCAGTACACTGACTGACAGTACGGTATGGTAAACCATAATCAGACCTTTAGTTGTCCACTGCTGGACATGGGCCTCTTCGTGGACATTGTGTTGTGTATGAGGGATGTATGGCCTTAAAAAAGCACGCTAACCAAACAGCTTGGCGAGTCCACTCTTTTACAGGTGGTGTAGTTCCTCAGGTAGTTCCTAAGGGTGGTGGTAACTTTGTTAAGCCTTAGTCGCCTTTTACGATATCCACGGGGGAAAAGAGATGGAGTGGTACCGTATAGTATTCATAAGTATTTGTAAGTATCATAAGTATTCATACTGATTGAAACAATTGCAATAGAATTGGATTTGGTGAATTTGTAACACTCTGTCTTAATATTTATATATGTATATTGATATGTCACATTATCAGTCAATTAAAATGTGATTTTACTAATGTACAATTAAAGTGTATAATTAATTATTTGTCAACTCGTGACTATGCTCAAGTAAAATGAAATTGGTAAACATGCGCGTTTAATATCCGTTTAATAGACAAATTGGTGTGTGAATCTTAAAAATATATATTGCGAGATTCTTGAAAATTATATATCTTTGTCGTAAGTTTAATCAAAAATATAATTGGGTTAAAAAGATAAAATAAACTAGCGCTATGTAATGTGTCACAAAAATTATTATAATGTTATCTCTATCTACTAATCATCAACCACGATGAAGTCAATATTTTTTACATATTTGAATTTATTCTTATCAAAAGTTAGAATAAACAGTGCTCAAATATAACTCGGAGTATGAATAATAATTTATGTTCATGTGGGCTACAAATACATTCATTTACCGACGACAGAAGTTCACAAAGTATACAATAAAAGTGGGCTACAAAGTCCCCAAAGTGGGAAGAGCTTGTATCTTAGCAACCAATATACTTCTCGGTCTAGTTAAGAAAATCTATTATTTGACTTGTTGTTTAATGTTTTTAATATGTATCCCCAGAATGCATATAGGGGCTTCTTCCAAAGCTACCACCAAGCACGATCTTCGGCTCATCTCATCCAGCCACTACCGGAAATCTTCTTAAGTCGTTAGTTCACCTGCTCTTTCCGGTGCATGGACTCCATTCAAGAACTCATATACTCCATCGGTAGTGGTTCTGCGGCAGATATGTCCTACTCTTAACTTAACTTTGCCGCATTATAGTTATACAGTTTTTTTTTTAAGGACGGAGGCGGCCGACGAGCATACAGTCCATCTGATGGTAAGTGGATACTGTCGCCCATAGACGTCCACGATACACGCTAACATTAGTCCAAAATGACAAACGTATCCGGATGCGCTGCTTACTTTTGGAGATATAGAAATGAATTTGGAGAAAGGATTCATTTCAAGGTAGTCTTCTGTGAGAGAGGGGTAACGTGGCCAGACGAGTGCGCCCAGCGGCTGTTGGATTGCAGCGTGCACTCTCCCCCTGACAAGTCTATTACGAAAACAATGACCTTATTATATTTTAATTGATATATTAATAATCTCAATTAATTAAGGCAAGTTTATATTATTGACGCAGGTGTGCACACAAACATAAAGAGCCCTTTATAATAACTAGGTCGTATTCAAGGGAAATACCAGATGAAAACTGTTACACCTTATACATGTTGGTCATACGTGCCAATTCCAGCAAGGGGTTGTCAACAAACACCAACAGCAAAACACTTTGTAGTACAATATCATTTTCTCCTACTTGCTCGGAAATGGCTCCATTATTTTAAAAAAAGAATACGTCAATCGGCTCTTTTCTGTACGCCAGCAATTTCCAACACAACAATAATAGAGATTGCTGGACAGTAGTGAGGTTATTTTAGTGCACACTAACATAAAATAGGTTTTTTTAGGTACACGATACTTATTATTACAAAGGCTGAATGTGCATTTCTATTCAAACGTTTAAAAAAGAACAAAGACCGCGCGCAGTCGAATTGGCAGGAATGAAACTTCTGTTTCTTGAATTAATTTGTTTATTGTTTCCTTGCAAATTAGAGAAAAGTACTAAACAAGTCTCGGCCGAAATAGCAATTAACGGCCTCGTTTATTTAAAAAGGACTCGGCTTCGCCTCATCCTTATAAAATCACTTCGTAAGGACTCGGCTTCGCCTCGTCCTTCCAATATTACTCGGCCGTCAATTGCTTTATTTCGAGCCTAGACAGTAATGTACTATTTTTCCGTTTACTGCATTCCCTTAAATTGTTTGTAATCAATGAATCTATTGATTTTATCAATTAATTTTTGTTAATTCATGTGCAATACGCGAGAATATGAAAAAGCCATCGTGTAATAAGACGAGACATCAGTCTCTTCGTTTATTCACGAACGTACACTAAATGAATGAACAATCTTAATACCCTATTTAAATTGTTAAATCAATATTTTATAAGAACAGCAATAAATTACAGAATTGTTATGTCACATGTGTCACTTGTTATCGTTGATTGCGAATAAGTGAAATTTATAAATTATTTGAATCGATAGTCTAAAGTCAAATTAAACATAAATTTGCGTTGATTTATATAGAGCAATTACAAGTGT
The DNA here is from genome assembly GCA_914767545.1 of Sesia apiformis. NCBI lineage: Eukaryota > Metazoa > Arthropoda > Insecta > Lepidoptera > Sesiidae > Sesia > Sesia apiformis. The sequence goes on from OU611959.1 coordinate 16,921,767, forward strand.
GATTTTAATCAACTAAGTGTGACAAGTGTAATAAATGTAATAAGGGTACTTAATCGTAAATCATTTGTAGCCTGAGTCTTCATTCTTTATGTGTTCGTGAAGGATATATAGACCAATTTCACAAGTTCACAATACAGATGCGATTTCTTTATATGTTAGATATTTTTATACTGTATAGTTTTGTCATTCATAACCTGAATGGCCGTGTGGTACCGGCCGGCTTTAGAATTGCATCACGTGATCTTTTCCCGCGAGCGCGAGATCGTAAAAGGCGACTACGAGATAACAAAGCCTACCAGTTCACCCCTTCCTGAGGAATTACACCAGTTTTAAAAAGTGGACTCCCCATCCCGCTTGGCAAGCATAACGTTTTAAGGTCATACATCACTCATGCACGAGAGAATGAGGTGTATGTGTGTATGTGGAGTGCAGTGGACGAAAAAAGGAATGGTCATATGGTTACACCCATAGACAGGAAGCATATTTGTGCTGATAATACAATCATAAAATTTACTAACATATTATTATATTTACAGCGTCGTAAAATCTTAAAATAAGGTTAATTTTTAAGTGAATTTGCTCTCGGGGGAAATAAAGATCGCTAATCTCTAAGCTGGTGTCCTTTGACACGTATGCCATCTCACTGACCTACCGTTGTAATATTGTGCTAATTTAATAATCCCATTAGTGTGAAGCTCTGCTATGCATATTGCATATCTACTATCTCATTACGAAACAATTAGCTAAATGTCCTATTTCCAGACACGAGGAAACATTTACCAAGTTGCACAACCTAACAGACAAAACAATGGAAGCGTCTCAATTTAGAATCGCAACATTAAATTTTCCTCCGATAATACCGAAAAATTTTTAAACCATTCCTTTCTTCTTTCTCTTCAAATTTCCTCTCTGTAATGTTAAAGAATCAATGGAAGTTGTCCAAAGAGATGTGATGAGTAACATGGTACGTGGTCGGGTAGACATTATGGCCTAGTTGGCAACCCGTCTCCGCCCACATCTGTCGCACGGAAATCATGAAAAGTGGATACACAGTATGCAGAAATGATGTCCGTGAGGGACGAGAAAAGATTTGTTGCTATACGGGCACAATCGTTTCATATAATTATGCTGTCTCCTCTTTACGAGGCACCATTGGCGTATAGCCAAAGGGACTTCAAGCGGTAGTCAAGCTGGACCAACGCAGATTGGTAAATATTAAATACAAATTGTTTCATTCTCGAATATGTTTATAACCCCCTACGAGCCAATTCCCGTATTATTTTACTTATGCTCTTTACTAAAGACTTTATTTACTATCCTCTTTATTTCTACAGTTTTCAGAATTCACACAGGTCATCAAAACACGTTTCTCAAAATGATTTAGTGAATCAAATTCCTATTTTTTATATGATTTCTTTGCTTTTCTAAAATTGATATTCGCTGAAAACATGCAACCCCCGATTCACATGGTAAGGACGTGCTTACTGCACTCCGCAAAAGCCTAACATCTGCAGCGTTTGTTTGTTCGTTGATTGTGATTGTGTTCATTGTTGATTGTGGCCATTGTAACGTTTACTGTAATCTTAATAAAAATAAAAAAAATACCTTAATAGAGTACGTATTTTAATATTGACCGGACTGTACATTTACAATGATAATTAGTTACAGATAATAAATTCATGATTTTTTACGTTTACTTGAAGAAGTTCGCTGGTGTTTGTTGGACGAGAAGAGTCGAGGACCGTGTGTGGTGGCGAGCTTGGGGAGAGGCCTATATCCAGCAGGGCAGAGACATAGGCTGATAGTATGGTAAAGTAATAAAGGCCAGAGTGAAGCTGTTTAGCTTGTTTGTTCACCTGTTTAGGTGTCTCTGATTGCGAACCCTTATCTTTTGAGTAAACGTTGCAGCACATTCTAATTGGAGCGCTAACTCAACGGAGTAGAAGTTTTCAGTGAATCCCATGAGACTTCAGTTTAGTAAACAGTATAAAAATAAGAATAAATGGGCACCTATTAAGATGTTTTTGTTTTTATGAAATATTTCACATTATGGAACTAGTACGAGTATACTCGGAGTATCCCACATACAAATAAGTGATTCGCCAAATGTTTTGAGATAACTAATAAGAAAGTAAGTAAGTGCACTTTATATTGTTGCACATCAAAGAATACAGTAAAAGTGACGAAAAGTTTAAAAAATAGATATACAAAAAGTAAGCCTTATCGTTAAGGCGATCTCTTCCAGGCAACCTTTGAGCGGGAGGAGATGTATGCGAACATAAGAATAATAAGTAAATTATAATTACTAGAAACGAATATGTAATAAATATATTTATAGATATATACCAATAAATCAAAAAAGAAATTCCAAAATAATAAACTGACACTGAAGGATTTTGCGTCATCACCGTGTGTTTGACGCTGGACTGCTTGCAATGCAATTAAACACTTTCGGTATCCACTGCTAGAGATGGGATTTATGGCCTTAAAATGCCACGCTGGTCAAGCGGGTTGGCGAGTTCACTATTTTAGAGGTGGTATAGTTCCTCAGCGCTTATGGTAGAGGCTTTGTTATGACTTATGATCTCCACACACGATCAGTTAAAACTGTCACTTTTCACAAAACAGTTAAAACTGACCGAGTGTAGGATGAAAACTGTCAGTTTTTCATACTAGAAACGTCAATTTTTAACTGTCACTTCAAACTATTCAGTCAAAACTGATAGTTTAAACTGATCGTGTGTGGCCACCATTAGTCGCTTTTTACGACACCCGATGGAAGAGGTCTGGTGGTGCTTATTTTATGGTCGGCCAACAGCCCACGGCACAGCCGGCTTACTGACTACTAATTAAACATTCTTGATCATAATTATGTGAAAGCGTCTCAGAACGGCGCCAGCTCAAAAACCAACGAGGCAAGAAATAGGTAGAAAAATTACAAACTGTTATTAACCGCATTAATATACCGTGAAGAAGCTCTAATCAAGATGTCTAGGGTTATTTGAATAATTATCCGGGTTTTGTCTGAAGTTGTAATAAGAGATGTCTCGTTTTGACCCTTCCATTAAAAACAATAGATGGGTCAATGGCCTACTGGGTTACTCTTGGATGATTCTTAGTTGAGGTCAATAAAGTCCAAACTTCCTATAAAGACTCACTTATCTACTACCACTACTGTCACTGCTGAATATAGGACAGTATCTGTCTCTAGTGTCTCTCCATATAGGCTGGCCACCACACACGGGCTTCTGTTCTTCTCATCCAACTACTACAAGCTACATTCTTTTTGGCCATTAAATGACTTACCTACTAGGTCTTTTATAACTCCTGTGGTTTGATATCGTGTAAAAAATTTCTTCCATTTAGTAAATATTCAGTGAATAGTAATATTCTCTATAACGCGGTGGATGCTGGGCGCATACCGCTTCGTGATCGCATAGTGAGACCGAGAATTGAATTGCATTTCATACTATGAACACATTACAAAATAATCTCTTTAGAGAGCCATTCCACTTATACGCTCTTGGCTATTGAAATAAATAAACAAATTGAACAGAAATCTTTCAGTTATTTAAATTTTAAAACGAAAACGTTTAAAGCTATAACCTAACTTGCTTGGAGCTTGGGTAGTTTTTAAAAAAAACCTTTAAAAAGGTTTTTAAAATGGTGGCTTTAATATGCTCCCTGGGCCACTAGAACAATCTGGGGGTCTACTCTGATTTTACACCTCTGAAGTTTCGGGCCCGATCGAAGATCGAACGAACGAAGAGCTATAACCCTACTCTGACTTTCCTTCGGTCGGAACTCTATACATTGACTATCACTGGGTATTTAAAAAGTATTATCCTTGTTATCTCTCGTCAAAATCAATAATTCGATCGTTGTCTCGTGCTATTGGAATAGAGGTTCGACGCAAATGCATTTTGTTCGGGCCAGTATATCAAAGTGAACGTTTTCATTGTAAGAATCGCCCGAAATTTCGGCCGAAACTTCATTTTTTGTGATTTCAGAGTAGACCCCTGTAGGAGCTAGTTTTTCCAAATAATAGTCTCAACAGTAGCAAACATTATATGACTATTTTCTTTTCAATGTTACCGTAATTTTTCAGAGTAATTTTTTTGCAATATTTTTTTAAATTTAAAGGTGACCTTATCTGAATTCTTAGAAAAAAGGTTTAAAAAAATAGATTGGTTTTAAAGTCTTAAGGTCGCTGTTGCTGTAGTAAAGTGTTACAAATCTACACTCTTCATTGTGAAATAAACGTGTTAAGTATTAGTCCACGCACTCTGAATGATTTGTTCAGCTGTTCTTATGCGTTCTAGACATGTTCATTCACACGTATATACACAATGATTATAATGCACGAGTACTGTGTCTTAATATCGAACAATTTGAGTGGAAAATTACGCATATTTTAGTAGGTTGGGGACACGACTTTTCGACGATATTTCGCTCAAATGCGCAGATAATAAATAGATAACGCGTACTATTTGTACAGCCTCGTACAAATACAAACGATCAGCGATATCTAGCGATCGTAGAAATACAAACTTCTTTGCAGCATATTATCCATTTATTCCATAAGCGGTTAGGTAGCACCAAATGCAAATATAACGTAGAACAAACCTATCCTCATTCAGTTAGAGCAACGAAAATGGATCTCAAAATCACCGTTATAACACATTTACGAACGCAAAAAGTTTGCAATCGTCCGAACACTCGGTTGGCCAATGTTTTAGGTAGACTTGAGGTCTAGATGTAATTTAATTTCTAGAAAGAGATTCACGTGTGCTCTCTTCCGGGCGAGAATCCAAGTCAAGTATAAAAATTATATCAAGTGTTGTTTCTGTGTCCCGCAGTGGGATATTACATATAATTTATTTTTATAGAAAAAAGGTGACAGACGAGCAGAGAACTAAGGTAAATAAATAAGGTGAACACCTTATTTATTTTACTCGACGCTTCGGTTGGGTTGCGCTAACCGTGGTTACGAGCTGACTGACTGTTAAAATAGATAAATATGTGCGAAAAACGTGAACATCTCGAATGTTATAGAGTAGAGAGTTCACCTGAAAGTAAGCGGATACTATCGCCGATGTACATTGACAATACATTTCAAAATCAGTTAAGAATGACATACGTTGAGATGACCCCCGGATGCACCTTTGAAGATTTAGGAAAAAGAATTGGGGTGGAATGACTGAAAGACTGATTACGCTGCCGACGGGCAGCTACGTTCCAAGGTTTCAGACTACATTCCATACCAGGACTTTATAAACTGATATTGAAATGTATCTGATAGATGTAAACATAATAAAACATTTTTCATTTATTTGAATTTTAACATTGTGTTTAACGGATGAAGTCTGGAGACTTCTAGTGTCGGAACACTAGAAGTCTCCAGGTTCTTCTATCAAAATTTGTTACTTAATTAACAAATTAAAAATATATTATTGTAGGTTTTACTATGCTGAGATTTGTTCTAAATTTAAGTATTAAAGTATAAATATTAATATGATGGATTGAAGTTTTAATTTATAGGTTAGTGAATTATAGGTTTATGCCTTTATACGATGGCTCAAATAAGTTTGTTGACACCGGAAAGGCAGGACGCGCGGTGCATACGCGTTGCGCAAATGACGCCCATTTTTTTTTTTTTTTTTTTTTTTTTGTTAGGAGAGACAATCAGGAAAAATCCTGCATGGGACACCTGGTACCATCTAGTCTGGCTGGGCCAGCCTAGGTGGTACCAGGTAGTGTCGGACTCCTACCGACTAAAAAACCTGATTGCCTCAACATCGTGTATGTATAGTTCTTGTGGCCCTAGTGGCCTTTCAAGAGTCACCGGTCGCGTGAGATGACGCCCAGACGAATGCTAGCGCCATTTATATAAGCGCCTTCCGTTCAGGGTTGACACAAATGAGCATCAAAAGCTGCATTGGCGATGCGTTCTTTGTAATTTAACCTTTTTATTTATTAACGAACAAATAACTCTAATATTTCTCATACGTTGCTAGTTGCAGAAAAGAAAATCTAGACAAATTTTCTAGATTGTGTTGACTTTGAATTAAGTATTTTATTCTTGGAATTTTTGAAAAGTTTAAAGTTTTATTATAAATATAAAACCGATTTGGTACATTTACGAGAAATATGTAAAAAGTAATTTAGTGCAAGTGAGACTGTTCGAATGTAGTTTTAGAATTTGCAATTTCAGTATCCACTGCAGGACATGGGCCTCCTCATGCACATTGTCTTGTGCATAAGGAACATATGGCCTTCAAACGCTACAGTTTGACGAGTCCACTCTTTCAGAGGTGGTGTAGTTCCTCAGCGCTGCTAGTCACTAACTATTAATCGAGACATCATTATATTTTTTGAAAATCTTCAGCTTTGATTTTAGGAGTTTTGGGGTCTGATACAATCGAATTCGACAACAATTCGAAAAAATATACCTGTTACCTTCAATTTGTAACTCTAAATAAAGTATAAAATTCAATGTATCTCGAATTTACTCCTTTATCGTCGCATAATAAAAAGTGAAATGAAGAGCAGAGTTCAATTATGAATAATGCGTCAAAGTTAGTTTGCAGTTTTTGTAATAAATTTAGCAGTACCATCAGCCCTTTTCCCTGCTAGATAGAGGCCTCTCGCACGTTCCGCTATCAAAAGCGATTTTCCGCTGTTGTCATTCAGTCACTATTTATTGATGGTTATGCTCGATGTTCCGTCCACACGTTGATTGTTGTTGTTGTTGCTCTTTATTGTTCTTAAAATGAGTTGTTACAATAGGACATTATAGTATTACTTTAAGCACAAAGACGGACTTCTACCTAGAAGGAATCTCTTCCAGCAAACCTTAGAATAACCGAGAGGAGTTAAGTCATTAACAAGCAGGTTATTATGACATATAATTGTTTAATTAAATTACGGCGATAGGTGCGAAAATCAGTCATTTTATATTCTTGTTCATGCATAACCTCTATCACTCAATATGTCCGACTGACTGATATACTGCGCGGGGTGGTCACATGCAGATATATGTTCGCTTCGAAAAACGAGCAAAAATTAGACTTTCAATATTGTTGGCATCGAACTTATTGTTCCATGTCAAGCAAACTTCAGTGGTCTACACAATGGATCTTGCTCTAATGGGCTTAAAAATGTCGAGCATGAACGCATGTGGAGACTTACCTTGCATCTTTGGGAGACGACGTGACGCGTGAGGCATATGTCCTGCTCAGACGCTGCCCAGACGAACGCTTGCGCTGTTTTTAACATATTGAATAGGACGGCCAGTCGTTCGATGTGGGTCATCTGTAATGATTTCACATGGCTGCTAAATTTCAATACGATGTTTAGTGACATCGCACTGTTATAAATATTAGTAACGAGTTATGGCAATGTACAGTTGAGGTCAAATGAAAAATGTAACTTTTAAGCTACAAGAATTTAGCCCGCGCAAAAACAAAAACAGAACGAATTATTTCAATATCATTTTGTTTGCTTTCCATTGGAAATTATATCTTAGTTATTATTTTTTTATAGAAAGAAGGCGGCAAACGAGTATAGTCCAACTGGTAGTAAATGAATACTGTCCCTCTTGGACTCCCGCGCTACTTGCCAACATCAGTCCATCAGTCCAGAATGACAAACGTTGGCACAGCTCCGAGTGCGCTGCCTGCTTTGGAGATGTAGAAATGGATTTCGAGTAAGGGTTGAGAAAATGAGAAGGGATAGGATTAGTATGAGATGGAAATGAGGTCGGGCATATCTCACTTACTACCGAAACACGTACATACATTGGGGAATAGAATAAAGTGGGAAATACAGTACATTTCAAGGTAGTATTCTGTAAGAGAGGGGTAACGAGGCTAGTCGAGTGCGCTCAGCGGCAGTTGGATTGCAGCGTGCACCCTCTCCCTCCAAATAAATTTCAACCCCTATTGATATTAATTACTACTAGTTAGAAACATCATATAAAGATGTTTGTGGCATGAAATTGTAGGTATTTGACCGTAGAATTATATGTAAATTTAATTATATCCAGAAATGTCATGTATGGACCCTTTTTGACTTCCACAAATGTTGATGTATAGCGTATGACTGATTCCTGCATCGATCCACTGCGATGGGCTCGACTCACGTATCGAGCACCAGTGCGTGACGTAAACTCCATGTAACGTTTACTTGTCTATTATCGCCTTCCGGTACTAAAGGGTAATTACGTAAGGATTGTTACATAGAAACCTCCTCGGGTTGATCATTGGAAAAACGTGACGTAAGTCTACTACTGGTTTCTTTCACATAAAAACTAAGATTTTGAGGAGAGATATAAGTATATGAAATTTTCTTTATAGAAAAAAGGCGGCAGACGAGCATACAGTCCACCTGATGGTAAGTGGATACTGTCGTCCATAGACATCCGCGATACATGCCAACATCAGTCCAGAATGACAAACGTTGGCACGCCCCCGGATGCGATGCCTACCTTTGCAGATTAAGGAATAGATTGGGAAAATGGTGAGCGATAGGATAGGAATAGGCTCTGGCATATCTCACTCACTACTGAAATACGTACGTACATTTGGGAAATACGATAAAGTCGGAAATGCAGTACATTTCAAGGTAGTCTTTTCCTGATTTTAGGTTATTACTCTGCAAAATTTTATTGAACTCAGTGCAGTAGTTTCGTCGTGAAGATGTAATAAACAGATAAATACACTTTCGGATTTTATAATATTACACTGTGAATTAATAAAAGAATAAGTAAATACAAAATGAAATTGTATAAATGACAGTAGCCTATTGGTACTATGAATGTGTGTCACCAAATGTCCTTTGATTTGAACGTCAAAGGCCGTGGGAGAGGCAGCATGGGAAAATTGTAAGGTGATGCTTTTTGCCACTATCAGTGACAAATCGCCTGTTTAACTTCAGTTAAGGTCAGGTCGTATTAATTTTTTTTTTATTAGTGTAGAGGATATGGAAACTTACGTTGCAATATATTCACCACTTACATTCAATCCAACAGGCTGATTGTAAACTTTGGGGCGTCTTTTCTTGCCGTCAGTCGATTTCGATGAAACAAAGCCTATTCGAAGCGCCAAGAGAAACTGAATTAACCCGTGGAAACCCTATAAAAATCCGTTCAGAAGTTTTGGGGATTAGCGTGATCGAACAGACAACAGACAGACAAAAATAATGTGGTCCAATATCATTGTACAAAACAACTACAATGAATATAAAAATTAAATTACAAATCCACCCAAATGTGGTTTTAACACAATGACCCTATGGAATCAATTAAACAAACATACAGGATCCTTGAATTGTGTTCTATTTGCATACTATGATTCAAAAATTATATACAATTTATGTATGTTTAAATGAAAAATTCGCGAGGTCACCAATGACGCATATTCGCGAAATTAATAAAGCAGTATAATGCCGGCTATTCTTAGGCAAGCTGTATAAAGATACCAACACAATAGGGCATAAGATTTGTGTTTGGTTAACTGCCTATATCGAAAAAGATATGTCGGCGCCAATACTGTATATACGGGATATATTATAATTTTCGAGTATATTCTCTGTTGTAAAGAGGAGAAGTTACTTGAGGACAGTTTTTTATTTTGTGTTTAAAACATTTTATTGCATATTATTTATTATACGAAAGACGAGCTTAGCTCTGGATGGCCACGTCTAAGGCGTAAAATGTCCAGTTTCAGAATTTCGTTCAAGTCTTGAAACGTCTAAGTTCTGACACGCACAAGTCGTGAACCGTCCAAGTTTTAAAACGACCAGTCCTTTTTTCAACTAAGCATAAAGATGTTTTTTTGATTATACATTTCATTAAAATATCATTTTCTTATAAGAGGTTTTTTAATTTTATTGTTATTAATAAAATATAAAATACTTTCAAAATAATAGCATCCCTAACAACATAGACGATAATAATTTCATTTTCCGGTCTGGACATTTTCCAACCTGGACGACTTGAACGTTACTCTCCGGAGCCGTTAAAGAACTCCAAATATGAAAATTTAAACGGCACCTATAATAGTAATACAATTATAATAATTATGATTTAACATTCCACATATAATTATAAAACCCCTCGAGCTTTATACTAGAGCTTTTAACCTCAAACTTTAAAAACTTTAACTACAACACTCACGAGAGTTACAATAACGCTCAAGTCTTAGCATTCACTCAGCACTCGAGCTTTGAATGTTCAGTGCTCATTTTTACCATAATATTATGTATATTCATATAATTTATATTACATATAAAAAAAAATAATTATATAAGTTATAGAAAAAAAACAAATAGAAAAATTAAATAAGTGTAACGGTGTGATCTGCTTCACACTGTTACAGGCGGAGCGATTTTGAAAGGACTGAATTCGTCACGTGTGAAGTGATTTAGCGATCTAAAATTCGCAGCTAACTTCAGAAGTACTGGACCTCAATAACTGGTGTTATAAATTCGTAACATTGTCAAAGCCAACACGTGCCGGTGAATCAGAGGAAATCCGCCAACCCCAGCTTGTAAATATATAATTAAGTCCATTGTTACTTTGACGTATGCTTGCATTGTCAAGTGTTGAAGTGAGGACTTGTTTAATCAAGCAAGGCTTGACTTTAGCTTCAATACCTACATAGTTTTTATTGAATATGGACTGGTTTTTTTATAGAAAAATGGAGGCAGTACATCTGGTGATAAGTGGATACTGTCGCCCATAGACATCCGCGATACTTATTAATATCAGTCCGGAATAACAAACGTTGGCACGTCTCCGGATTTTCGGCCTACCTTTGGATATTTAGGATTAGATTTGAATAAATTCAATTCAATAGATCTCAATTCAATAAATTCAATACATACCAGTATTATGTATACATATAAATTACAAGAGGGTTGTGGGGAATGTTGTCACTGTGTGTGCGTTATGATTTCTAATGCCAGGTCGATATTTTAACTATTTCTTAGGTATTTGCGTCTATAAAATAAAGTTTTGTTAACATCTGTCTAATACTGTGATATCTGGATTCTTGTAGTGTAAGTGTATTGCTTTGCATGTAATGAATGATAGTTATATTTCAGTATTTTTTTTCAAAAGAATGAATTATGTTACCTACAATATTTATAGGACCACAGATGTAAATATAAAGTCGCACCGTATAAGGCCAATGCTCAAACTGTATTAAAAAAAATCATTCATAACACGTTCGTTTGCAAAAATTTGTTAAGCGTCCGGAAGCGGCCATTTTATATTTTTTATTTCTTTATTTTTAACCGACGCCTTGCAGCCAGACGCATGCAGGCTGCGTTTTGATTCATGAATTAAAAATATCACACACATAATAGGGTTGACGACTTAATAAAATAAATACGTATACTATATATATACATCAAGTTAATTTTGTCCTGAAAATAGGAATGTTTTTTGAGTTTGCGGTTCTTTTCTGGTGCCATGTTTCATTGGCTAGATCCTACGATTATAATAGACAGATCAAGGTATACACACGTTTCAATGACTTCAGCATTTTTGACTTTATGTGATCCGTCTCAATTTATGCTAAAACAAGTCAGACAAGTAAAGACATTCCTAATTTCTGAACTAATGCCAGCAAGCTGCAAGATTTTAGAATAAATATAATAATTCAGCAATACGAGCTGTCTAAAGCACTAAGATATGCCTTATCGCTTTACATTTTACCTGGACGATATCGCGATCAAATGCCTGGTGAGCGTAAAATAGTAAAATTGTTGTAACATTCTGACCTTTCTTGTTTGTTATCAGTTGTGGTTGTTTTCGTGTGGCATAACGAGAAAGACTTTTCAAAATTTGTCCCGTGACTTATGTGTTTACCTCTTCCAAAAAAAAAATCAAACGGGGAGATTACTAATGTAAAATTTATTATGTAAATTGTACATTTTGTATACTTATTATAATTTATTTATGGAAATTGTATCTAAAAATATTGTTGTTACCGCGATTAAATATTCAATTAATTTCTATTAAGTTTTTCCTATCAATGTTTATGTATTTCATTGAAATTTAATTATTTTTCAATTGTCTCGTGAAGATCAGACATAAATATAATATTTTAGGGACTACTAATTATTTTTTATAGATATTATATTCACCAGGGCTACATATATAGTTGACAACTAAAAAAATGTTATATAACCTAATAAATATGTGGTAACCCTAATAAGCACGCCCGCATCGAAATTTCGCGAAAAATTCACACCAAAATTGTAACAGGAAAACGACTCGAGTTCAACAAACGGTATAATGAGTTACTAAATCATATTATTCTTTGACTAAAATATCTAAATTATTTGATACCGAGGCGTCCGAAAGATTGCAAATCCCTTTGCAGACGGTTATGAAACTTTTCAATATACGTGTAAGTGTATGTTAAGCGAATCGCAAAAATGTTTTACAAGATTACTTTTTCAGTTTAGAGCAGCGAATATAAACGATATTAAACTTTCGATAAGTTGTTTTAGAGCCGCAAACAAACGTTGTAATTATTCGCATGCCTGTTTGGCTCCGTGTTTACCTAGATTGTATGGTAAAGATTCACACGTTTTCCACCTGCATTGATAACTTACTTATCAAATGCATGCCATCTTTATCGGTTTTCCTTAAACGTGAATCGGTGTTGTAAACAAGGCATATCATTCTGTTTCTATGAATTGATATGTTGTGTAATTTGTTTATGTGTGAACGACGACTTGAAGAAGTTCACCGCTAATAATTGGATGATAAAAAGAGAAGATCGTGTGTGGTGACGAGCCTTGGGAGAGGCCGATATATCCAGCAGTAGAGAGACACAATGGTATAGATATGATAACAACAAACGTACATTTGGTTTTCAATAAAATCTTAATCATTTGTCCTCTATCTTTCTGTATATTTACCCAGCGGGATCTCGCAACATTTGGGGGTTTGCGGAATCCCGCCACAACTATGTGAATAAGGGCGGATTCCGCAAATTCGTGAAAAATAGCGCGAACGTGTCTGCGCAAAAGACAGTTATTAAAGATGAACTGGAGCTATTAAAATTCAAGCTAATACATCTACTGTAGAAAATAGCCAAGAATAGAATGAAAAAAACTCGAACTTTACATATTCTTTGAATTCTGAAGTGTTAGGTATAATAACGTTATTAGCCGTTTAATACCGCGAAACTAATCGAAGTGCAAACATTAATTTTCAACGAAAACTTCTGTTACATATTGTACATTATCTTGAGTGATAAGAATTGTGTCGGACTGTACTTAGATATGTGTACAGTTTACATAATATCTAAGGCGTTAGAAGTCTAATGCTCTTTTAACGCCTTATTTGATCTACCAAAACATAACAGAACAAAATTTTGTTAACTTATTAATCTGCCAGTAAGTTGAAGTGTAATTTAGTAATTAGTGTATTTTAGTAATTAGTGCATTGGTTAGTGATTTATTTTAATTGAGTAACTGATAAGTGATCACAGAGACGACCCACAAACCTGCTCAGGCGCAACTTGGCTGCTTCTTTCTAAGTTCCAACGTCCAAGTAGCTGTGCTTTGATAAAATTTATCAAAATTTTATTGTTTTGTGACTGACAAAAATTATCAGAATTTCAGTAACTTCGCTTTAACGAAATTAGAGTATCTGAGTCGCAGATAGAAACTTTACTGTATAGTCATTGTATTTACCATAACTCACTAATTATAACTCACTCATTCCCGAAGCTTGAAATTCCGTTAAAATATATTCTGAATTTTGACATGAAAATTTTACTTAAGTATATTATAATTTTCGCAAAAATATTTATTTTTGTTATTTTTTACTACTTTCTTCTATTACGTTAAATTCTACATCAACTAACTCAGAATCATGAGGAAAATCCGTGGTGTCAGGCTTCGAAAATACATTGATATAATGTCAGCAACAATATTAGACGACTAGTAAAAAGCCAGGATCTGGTCTAACGGTTTCTGTGTCGGTTTCATCAACAAAGCCACGCGGATGACTGTATTTCAAAGATATGTAGGAAATCATGATAACAGCGGCGCCGCGGCCGGCGCCAGCACCTTGAGATAACAACAATATGCTATATAACAATAAATAATCCATAATACAAAGTATATTACATTACCTCATGAAAACAACTAGTTCCCTAAATTGCGATATATGTGGAATTGTTGAAGATGTCCAACACATGTTGGTGGAGTGTGTACGGAATCAACAGGAACGGGAGGCCTTAGTGAGGGCTCTCGATCTGAACAGGAATGATGTTTGTATGTTCCATAAGATACTTGGAGAATCTAATTCACGAGCAGCATTTAGTTTGTACAGACTCGTGAGCCCTCACTGGGGCTGATATATTGGTACCTACATTAATGTTGTAATATAGAATGTAAGTTTAGGGTACGATGGAACTGACATGTGCCAAAGCATAAAAGTTCCTTAAACGAAGAAAAAAAAAAGTATTTATATTACATGATAATGAGTGATCTAATACGTACTGCCATTAGAACTACAGTTATTATAACTTTATACTGTTGTAAACATTTTAGAAATTACAAAAATATATTTCACTGCCAGTATATCGTACATACAAATACACAGTTGGATGTGGGCTTCCTCATTCACATTAAAACACCATGCTGGCCAAGCGGATTCGCGAGTCCACTCTCTTAAAGGTTGTTTATCAGAGTTTGTGGTAGCGGCTTTATTTCTTGGTCGCCTTTTACGTCGAAAAAATGCCCTGGTGCTATTCTAAAGCCGACCGACATCATACATTATTACCTGGTATATAGTCTCAATTCACGTAGCGTGTGACGCCCTCCGGCCTGACTGACGACTTGAAGAAGGTCGCCGGTAGTCTAGATGAGAAGAGAGGAAGACCGTGTGTGATGATGGTCCTTGGGAGAGGCTTATAAAGGCTCGCGCATATTACGGCGGGCCGCACCGCAGCGCATATCATTGCAAAAAATCTCCTGAATTATTTTCACACATTTTGTATAAACCACCGCACAAATGTATCACGGAACAAGGAATATAACATTCCATGCCCTGCAACACCACGTCGGCAACGGAGTCTGCACAGGTATCCGGATCACCCGACGAGAAACAGAGCTGCCCCCAGGGATAAGAAGCGTAAAATTCGCGCAACCCATCCCAATCTGCAGACTTGTAGTGCCAGACGTTGCGCGTTCCCTGAGAATAGGTCGGATTGTTTAGCTGGCACAGCAGTTCGAACGATACAATGGTCTGATGATCCTAACGGAGCATCAACAACAACATTGTAGTCATTCGGCGGCGTAGTCAGCAGGAGGTCCAGTAAGGAGGGAGTATGGCTCTCGATATCAGGTATCCTCGTGGGTGAGGACACCAACTGCGAGAAACCATAGGCCAGGGCAAAGTTGTAGGCTGCTCTCCCTGCGCGGTCGGTAGTTCGGGATCCCTACCACTCTTCGTGGTGAGCGTTGAAATCACCGAGGACCACCACTTCCGCGCAAG
Source organism: Sesia apiformis (assembly GCA_914767545.1). Taxonomy (NCBI): domain Eukaryota; kingdom Metazoa; phylum Arthropoda; class Insecta; order Lepidoptera; family Sesiidae; genus Sesia; species Sesia apiformis. The sequence goes on from OU611959.1 coordinate 16,937,293, forward strand.
GGAACTGCTCGAGCACGCTGTCAGTCGTCTCCTGTAGACGCTCAAAAAACCGAGTCGTCTCCGTATCTCCGCTGTGGGACCTGTAAAGGCAAGCGTAGACTTTAGTGGAACATCCGTAGTCAATACGCGCCCAGAGAATCGACAGGTCCCCGTCTTAAAAATGGCTGAGGCGGCGGCAACAAACATCCTCCCGGACATACATGCATACCCTAACACGTCGCACAAAACAGTGCTCCAGTTTGTAACCGGGGCAATGAAGATATGATGTATCGGCCGGGCAGGATATCTGTGTCTCCGTCAAGAAAAGCAAGGCCGGCTTTGCCGTCTCAAGGTAGTAGTAGACGGCGTCGATGTTACTATGTATCCCTCTGATGTTGCAAAAGTCCACTTGTAGTGTGGAACTTACGGGATGGGCCGCTGAGTGAACTTTGTACATTTTCTTTTTCTTAGCCATCGAATATAAGTGTGAATAGGGAGGAAATGAAAGAGGGGACGGAGAGAGAGATGGTTGCATGTGGATCAAAGGACAAAGCACGGAGCAGAGAAAAAACCAGGTCACAAAGATTGTGTGACTTACTGGCACTCCGGTCTCCTCCGGCACAACTGCTACCCCAAGGGATTTTTCGCATGCGGCTGGGCAGCCTCCTCGGGTGGAGATTAAAGTAAGATCCGGCTCGGCCCGGTAGCTCGGGCTCGGGCTACCAACAACCCGCGGGCAGTCAGCGGACAACCGTTTCACCGGGTCTCCCTGATCCCCGCGCCACCATGTCACGCCCATGCGCGTCTGTAATTCCCGGCAACCGCTGGTCCTCCTTTCCACACGCAACAATCTCTCTCTCGGGACGGCTTCTTCCGCTCACCGCCGGAACACGATGCGGGCCTCGCGGCTAATAGGGCACCATTATGGCGGCGGACTCCGACGGAAGGGTGGTAGCTATGCCGACGGAGTAACCCTCTCACCGCATTACAATATACTCGTACAATACTTCAATTACAATATACTTGTAATACACGAGTTAACCTTTCAAGAGCTAAATACATGCGTATCCTCTTGTAAAGTTCGCACCGTATAGATATAGTCAGCGACATACTAATGTATCCAAAACCACTGGATTCTAACCCTTATTAAGATGAAATAAAATATTCGTGGGTAAATTTTGAACAATTGCCGACTATACGTGTGTTTGAGAAGAATTGTAAAAGTTTTTTATTATAAAATTTTATACAATCGCATTCCATCTCATTTGAAACTTTCACGCACATCCAAATTGAACCTCCCCGATCAGTCAAAAGGTTGACTGGTAGAGAATGCTTTATCAAGTATTTATTATATAAAATAAATCGCTTAAAGGTACAATATGTTGGGGATTATTTACTCACTAAATAGCTAAATGTTACTATGTTACTAATGTTCCTATGACAATTTGAACTATGCTCGTATTGTGTCCAAAGGTGTATGTCCAAAAGAAGGAAACACATCATTACACGCAATATGTTATGTAAATGTAAATAAACTGTGTTAGTAACATTAAGTGATAAGATAATTCAAACAAACTACAATATGTGTTTTATTTAAGCGAACATTAGATAAAATTTCGTTTGTCCATGGAGTTAATGCCTTTATCTTTTTAGGAAACATATTCATAAATATTTGGTGATCAAATGACTAAATTAGAACACACAAACAAATGAAAAAAATGTTGTAACAACAGGCAACAACGAAAAGCGCCGCAGGTACGAGTGACGACAGGTGGCAACGCAAATACGCATAGCACCGTCGCCGGTGTCGCATGCTATTCGATGCTATGTAAGCTATATCACAGTTATAACTTGTAAGTGTTAACAGGATATCAGGAGACATATTGACACTGATGTTTTCTTCCCAAATAAACGAGATCCGAGTGAGTACCTCATATAATTCTGATCGAACTTTCTTTAAGAGAGAGATGTATGGCCTTAAAAAGGCACGCTTTATAAGGCAAGTCCATTATTTTAGAGGTGGTGTAGTTCCTCAGGGCTTGTGGTAACAACTTTTTTATTCCTTACCTTTTTTATCTAGATACCTTTTACGGCAGTCATTACAATGAAAACTCTTTCGTCCGGTAATGTTCCATCGACCTTTAGTATGGCATGATATCTTTATTTAGTTTAGGAGTTTGGACAGATGCGGAGTGCGCAAGGCAAATAAACCAAAGTTTCAGGAAATCACAAAGTTATCTCGACATTATGAGCTGTTTTATCTAATAGTCATTGTATGTAACAACAGTGAGCGTAAAAGAGATATAACAGAAAAAAATATCTAAATAAAGTATTATGATGTGTAGATAATAGTATATAGAAACATTGAGTACAGTAGCCTGCGATATACCTAAATGGCACGTCGTATACGAGAAAGAGATAGTGATATAAAGCGCCGTTCTTTATTTCTTATATAAAAAACGGTAGCAGACGTACAAAAAAGGCACGTGATAGTAAATGGATACAGCGCATGGACATCAGAATCTGTGATATATGCCAATCAGTCAAGAATGACAAACGTTCACATGACCCTTGATAAGACCTTTAAAGATTTTAGAAGTGGCTTTAGAAAAAGGCTAGGAACACAATGCGTGGAAATCATTACTTTTCTATTGGCTTCGTCGTAGTCGAGTAAGATCGGCAATACCAACGCTCCGTAGTCGGACACATCCTGCGGATGCAACTTATGTAACGAACTAGCATGTACAAAAAGCAAATGTTATTAAAAACAAAACTCAAGCGCACATGCGTGTTTGCGGGGAATTAGCGACGCCCGCGCATGTTCCCACAGCTCATTTAATACCGTTGGCAGAAACATACATCAAAAATGTATAAGAAAATAATTTATGTTTTACCGTGAAAATTATCTAGGTGTGTTTTTGCAGTCCTCTTTCATAAATGATAATTTATTATATTTTCAACACAACATTGTTTTATAAGCATCTGTTTCTGATATTTTCAAGACTTTGTCGCATAGTTTTTCGTGTGGGTGGCACATAACAACCGATTGTGTGTGACAAAATGTAATTTGCGCAATAATTAGCCTTGGAGGTGTCGTTTTTTTTTTTGTTTTCCATAAGAAAAAGGACGGCGGACGAACATACAGTCCACCGGGTGGTAATGTTAACTAGCGGATATTTGGATAGTAAGATCATCAAATATACTGGTATATTTAAGAACACAAAGAACAAACTATAATAGCTTTAGATGGGGTGGTGCTATTTTAAAGCTGTCCGACACTTTATTATTATTTATCTTAATTTTAGTTTATTTATATAAACTTTAGCGCACAAAGAAACATTATACAAAAGGCGGACTTACTGCCTATAGTAGCATTCTGCCAGTCAACCTTTGGTCAAATAGAAATACGAAGGGTGGTACATCGGGCAATCAATAAAAAATTACTACTAACAATACATCACATATATTATATACATATATACCCATATAAATACATACAACACAAAATTATCACTATAAATTGAATTACTTAAAACATAATACGAGTATAAGCCATTGACAAGAGAGAAGTTTTCCAGAGAAAAAAAAACTAAGTAGGTAACTATATTTCCACCACGAGTAATTAACTATTAAATCATTAGTAAATTTACATAGTTTAGTTTAGTTATGATTATTAATAATTACATAAACTTCTCTGTCACTTTCTGACTAGTTTAAAATTATATTTTTCAAAAAAGACGAGTATAGCAACTGTTTTAAAAATAATTTAATTAGTAAGACGATAAGTATGTCTTCTCTGCTGTCGGTATTCCGGCAAGATGTTATTCACTCCTTCAATATTGCCTGCGAATAAAGTGAAGCTGTCTAGGTTAATGAATGACTCACTCGCAAGACATTGGATGTCTCACTCACACATTTTTCTTACAGAACAAATTCTCATAACGACAGATTCACAAATGAGAGTACATAAAAAAGTACATAAATACTTTTTATGTACATAAATACAGACATAAAAAGTTAGGTTATTTTCATTTCCAGAATCTTTATTAACTATAGCGATGTGCCTAATTCTGAGGGCATCAATGACAGCGCTAATTTGGCTAACTTAGGCATTAATTTGATTTGATCATCTCTCTTTAACTACAAAATATCCAAAGTGACAGAAAAACAAACAAAAGCTTTTAAATTTTACAACATAAAATGTGTACAAAAGGCGAAAGTATATAAAAGTTATACGAGTAAAGTGACAGAAGAACTAAAGTGAGTTTAATATCTGCCAAAGGACGGACAACCGATGGACGAGTTCTTGAATAAAGACCATGTACGGGTAAGCGCAGTGTCTAACTAACACCCATAGGGCAAGGTGGACTGAAGAATTGAAGAAAGTCGCCGGTAACAGCTGAATGAGAAGAACGAAAATTTATACCAAGTTAACTTATAATTTAACCACTTATCAAAAGCTTTATAGTTCTTCATAGTTCACTTGTGGTTTAATTCACTTGTGGTTTAATTCAATCTTGTCCTTTAACTTACGACAAAAGATAGACACGCAGTGTGTTTAGTCATAAAACAGCGATTTTTAGACGCTCTAACGAATCTGATTGGTCGAGAAAAAAGAGTTTAGGACTTTTTTAAAGTTATGTTTTTTTTGGGGTGTTTTGTAAATCGTCATAACCACATTTTTACTCGCCAATTGATCACCCATTTTAGACCACACGAAGAAATTTATATAAGTGCAAAAATTAACGAAGACTAATTATTCAAAACAAACAGCTACCTTAGAACAGCGATTTTCAATCATAAACCTAAAAATCATTTTCCATTAATTCTAAATACAATTATTTAACACATCTATATCTAATTCCTATGTCCGAGCTTCACTTTCAAAAGAAACATTAAAGGAACGTCACAGAAAACATCAAACGACTGCCAAAATCTTTTCCCGTTCCTCGTGCGATGAACTCCGGCAGTATAGAAGTCAGTGGCATCTTTTAGATTTTAGAAGGCACATAATAGGGGCTAAAAATAATTATGAGATACATAACGCGTAGGTATTTTTCACAGATCGAAAATAGGTACTTAATTGGCAAGAGTAATCTTGATCAAAGGTTTATTTACTTCGATTGTATTAAGGTCCAAACGTACCTAATAAGGTTTAATGCCAACCATCTCAAGAGTAGTTGATAGCAATATATAAACAAGAAAAAATAAAATATCGTGAAGCAGTCAGTGTGTAGTTGTAAAAGACAACAATAATAATAATAGAGAAATTCCAGAAATAAAACCAAAAATAAAGGAAACGCAACGCAGTAAAAGCATGTGTTTAAACGCAAGTCAAACAAAACTTATTCATTAATCGAGCGAGTTAGTATCCACTAATATATTGTTCACAGATATACTAAGGATCAAATAGACTAAATTCATAGTACCATGAAGTTGATTATGTAAGTCTACCAGTACGGTAGATAATTGCCGTAGATAACAGTAGCGGCATCACAATTCAATGCGAAAAGGAAATAGAGAAACAAAATCCAAGACCCAAATCCGGTCCGATTTAAATTAGCCAATTCTAACGTAGCACAGAAATTGTAAAACAATTAGGCCGCCTTTTTGAAGTCCCGGCCAAATGGGGCAAGCGGTGCTAATAAAATAGACATGTCTTCCACAGTGGGGCAGGTCGCTTCCTTTCTATTACACGTCAAACTCTGGTACAAGACATTGACACGATTGAGATTCGCTACGCAGCGTGTGGTTTCCCTAATTGTTCGATTTGGTTGAGCGATTTTCAGTTCATAAAAATCAGTTCACCGTCATGTTGAATTGACCGACTGATTTCTTAGAGTTTTTTAGTAGACGAGCAGATTTTTCGCGGTTACTGTCGGCCATTGACACCTTTAATAGATGCCAGTTGCAGTCAAAAACCAATATAATGCCAATAGAAGTCTGAAAGCGTGCAGCAACATAAATTGAACAGCATTTGGAATTGAACACAGGCTGAGGGAGGTAGCGTCAATCTTCGCTGTTACGTTGTATTCGCATCCTCAACAGCAAAGTCTGTCGAGTAAACTATCTATCTAGTCAAAAATTTCTTATCTCTAAGAAAAACCTAATTAGGGCTTTGAACGTTAGAATTTGGTGCATTGAAATTAAGACTGACGTCAAGTGAATTTAAAAAAAATAACGTATAAAGGATTAAATAACCGAACACAGTTTCAACGCTGGAATTAATCACTGGATAGAATTCTTCACTCCAAAAATCCCCTCCACTGAACGTCACTATTATCCCAGGATTGTACGTGAAGCGATTTAAATTAAGAAAGAATTAAGAAACTGTCTTCGAAGTGGAATCCAGTGATTAATAAATTTAAACCTTTCAATTTACCGTCGAATACGTCCGTGGACATTGGTAGTGTAGTGCGTTGCAGCCTCTTCGAATATGAAGATCAAATGTGGGTAGTTGATAAAACTGCTCGTAGCTCCCATCCTGGACTACCCGCTTCTTCAGTCAACGCGTAACCACGGCCGGTGTAACCCGTGGTGAAACGTCCGTTTATGGTGGTCTATTTTTTATACCATTGTTTAACTATGGGCTACAAAAATAACCTAGGTATTGTTCCAAAATACATAGTTACGTTACCCTGTCAAACTAGCCTAAAAATCCGTTTAATTTTTTCCCCAAAACTAACACAAACTATACAAAATTTTGTAAATACGCAAAAGAAACGCAGCGAATAAAAATGGATACGTCAAGGAGCCGGGGGCCGGTTTTAAAACGGTTCCTGAACAAAAATAGGGCGGATGGAGTCGCTGTGAACTGAAATAGCGCAAGGTTTTATCTTTGTGCAACTAAAAATTTGGAATATTTGTCGATTGTTGTGATATGTACACATATTAAATAGATCATTAACTACAGACATAGATATTACGTCAAATATTTCTACAGTTATCACCTCTCAAGTCACACCGTAGTACCAAATATGGTCTTCCACTGTTTTCTTCTAATGGGTCGACTTATAGCCGCTTTACACTACAGTGACTTAAGTTGCTGTCGACTCACTAGCAACCGTAGAAACTAATTTTTCCCGTCTCGACGTGCAGATCGCAGTTGAATTCAAATTAAATCTTAAATTAGATAATTATATCTGTAACTTTTTAATGGGTTCGTTTGGTGTTAATTATTATAGCACACGCGTGATCGCTTCTTTGGTTCTTATCTTATCTTCTTTTGTTAAAGATTAAGATTTTTTAGGACAACTAAATTTATTTATAGAATATATGTCAACAGTTCTCCTTTTCAGCACATCTCTAGTGATGTACCACTAACGCTTGTAGCGATAGTGATGGGAGTCCATCAAAATATTTCAGTTATCATAATATTTTCTTAGGTTTTCGCGATTACTATACATTGCAATTAAACAACTTTTAACGGTTTAAATCGCGTATATTTGACATGATTTATATCCCGACGTTTCGAACACTTTGCAGTGGACGTGGTCACGGGGTGACTAATTGATTTTATTTGTCACTTGAGTTATTAAGAAATTATTACTACCGTCTGAAATTTTTTTGAACTACCGTCTGAATTTTTTTAATCATAACATTCCCTATGCACGCAGTATTCGCTCACGGTGTCCAGAGGTCTTGCAGTATGGCGTTGGCCTTGTGATTTAATTAATTTAATGACTGGATCCCAAGCCGGTGGTACTTGCCAACCATCTTCTCTATTGAAATTTGGGTGTTTCTTAATTTCAATAGCCTCGCGTAACATTCTTGGCATGTACCGGGTCTCTCTAGCGAGGATTTGTGGGTTATCAAATCGAATGTAATGGTTGGGTTTGTCCAGAGCATGTTCACAAACTGCAGACTTGGTCGAGCGTCTGTTCTTCATGTCAGCTATGTGTTCTTTTATCCGGATACCGATGCTCCTCTTTGTTTGCCCAATGTATGATAACCCGCATTCACAATCAAGCTTGTAAATACCTGCATCTTGTAGGGGGATATTGCTCTTGACCGGTCTTAAAAATTGGCTAATCTTCTTGTGCGGCTTGAAGTAAGTTTTAATTGAAGCTCGTCTTAAGATATTGCCAATTTTGTCAGTGATGCCCTTGATGTATGGTAAGATGGCAGGTTGTCGCTCAACTGTAGGAGGCTTGGGGCGGCTTCTGTGACGCATTCGTGGGAGTTTGTGATTGTTGCTTCGCAGTACTTGTTTCACATGCAGAAGCTCTTCCTCGAGGTGGTCAGTGTCACAGATGCCGTGTGCTCTCTGTAACAAAGATTTGCCTACGGTAGTCAACTGACATGGATGGTGATGGGAGTTACCATTGAGATATTTATCTGTATGGGTGGGTTTCCTATACACAGTATGACCAAGAGAGTTGTCAGGATTTCTGATGACATTCAGTCATCTTACCATACCTGCCATCTTACCATACATCAAGGGCATCACTGACAAAATTGGCAATATCTTAAGACGAGCTTCAATTAAAACTTACTTCAAGCCGCACAAGAAGATTAGCCAATTTTTAAGACCGGTCAAGAGCAATATCCCCCTACAAGATGCAGGTGTTTACAAGCTTGATTGTGAATGCGGGTTATCATACATTGGGCAAACAAAGAGGAGCATCGGTATCCGGATAAAAGAACACATAGCTGACATGAAGAACAGACGCTCGACCAAGTCTGCAGTTTGTGAACATGCTCTGGACAAACCCAACCATTACATTCGATTTGATAACCCACAAATCCTCGCTAGAGAGACCCGGTACATGCCAAGAATGTTACGCGAGGCTATTGAAATTAAGAAACACCCAAATTTCAATAGAGAAGATGGTTGGCAAGTACCACCGGCTTGGGATCCAGTCATTAAATTAATTAAATCACAAGGCCAACGCCATACTGCAAGACCTCTGGACACCGTGAGCGAATACTGCGTGCATAGGGAATGTTATGATTAAAAAAATTCAGACGGTAGTTCAAAAAAATTTCAGACGGTAGTAATAATTTCTTAATAACTCAAGTGACAAATAAAATCAATTAGTCACCCCGTGACCACGTCCACTGCAAAGTGTTCGAAACGTCGGGATATAAATCATGTCAAATATACGCGATTTAAACCGTTAAAAGTTGTTTAATTGCAATATTTCAGTTATCTTTTCCACAAGCAAATTTTTATCATACGCAATTTCAATGTTCGCCCTTATTTGAAGTCGTGAGAGAAAACAGACTGTTTCGAACTAAAATATCCCCGTAATATACAATATCACAATCGCGTGAAAGCAGTACGTGAACATGCGTGAACCTCCTATTTGCACTTATATTATTATACAATAGTGAAGAAATACTCATGGGTTTTAATACAACGGTCATAGGGCCTAGAATGGAATGAATTTGTGTAGTGCTGCCTCCATTACAGACGAGGTCGCCATACGATTGGGTCAAATAGTACTAATTTTTCAATGGTAAGTGTGTTCAATGGTATTGTTTAACCGTTGCTCCTGCTTATTAGTACAATATTAGTAGTTCTCGCTACTCATGGGCCCCCAGTCATTCTTGCAGTAGTCAGAATGATTTTAGGGTTGATGACCAATAGAGCTTTTTGACAAAATACTACATTTGTCAAAGGTCAATTTCGTCAAAAGACTATTCGACTATTCTTTAAACCGATTTTGGTCAAATGTGCGTATGGTTAAAGTCCCCAGTGAAATGAATTTGCTTTTAATGCAAATATTTTTAAGTAGGTATTTGATCAAACGCACCTTTGACGAAATGCACCTTTGAAATGAATAGCCCTTTAGGCTACCAAAAAGACAGTTTTTTTTAGTCATAGGTGTCAGTCGAGCAGACAATCCACCTGTGGTAAGTGGATACCGTCGCCCACTGTCAACATTAGTTGACACATAATACGTTCTTATCAAGGAAACCTAGCTGGCAACTTTAGGGGGGGGGGGGGGGGTGAAACAGATGAGGAGGAGTTCATTGAACAGTCAAATTTTAAATGTAAGTACTACGTAATAAGAATATTCCATTTTCGTTCAATTAAAGAATTCGAGGGCTACTGAACATAGAATACTGTTAGATTTTAATGTGCCTGCCCTAGAATGCTTGTATAACATATCTAGATCCCGGATACGCCGCTTACCTTAGGATTTTGGGAAATGGATATGAAAAAAGGATTGGAAAAACGGAGAAAGATAGAATGGAAGGAAATGGGCTCTGACATATCTCACTCGCTACCGAAACACGTACGTCATTGCAAAAACAGGATAAAGTGGCAATTACAGCACATTTTACGATAGTCTTCTGTGGAAGAGGGTTAAACCGGTCAATCGAACGCGCCCAGCGGTTGTGGGATTGCAGCATGCAGCCACCCCTTCCCAAGGACTACCTTGGCACCTTGGTTACCAACCTTGACTACTACCTACCTTGGTTCTCATAATTCCATGTCAAGTACGACAGCTATGTCATGTTGTGTTTGAACATGAAATACAACAAATATTGACATATTTAATTAATAACTACCAAAGTGTATGTACCGGTTTGTATCAAAGATCATTTGGGCTATATAATTTACCAAAGGAATTTTACTGAAAGAGCGAAAATCAGTCACGTCATGCAAAACTACTGTTACATAGCAACACAATTGTCACTTAACCGATAAAGTAATAGTTCAGTGACCAAGTGAACTATTTGGGTCAACAACTTCTAAATTAACTAACCAGAAAACCGTGACCTTTCAATCAAATCACGCGTGAACGTAATCGAGTTCTTGTTATATCGGTCATTTGATTTATCCAGTATATGTTGACCTTTTTCTGAAAAACGATAAGATACAATACGAGTTTTTGTTAAAATGGTTTTAAAATCCAGTGTTACTTGAACTCTCATTCGAAAGTTATTTGACCAAATAAATGTACTTTTATAGGTCTTGAAGAAATGGAATCTAGAAAATATGCCAATTTGGCAACATACTGTCTGTTTCTAAGAAGAACTGGGCGTGATGTCACTTGAATATTTCAATTTTGACGTCATGTTGACGCGTGTAAGACGTAGGTCTTTGGCCCTTTTCGCGCTGGTCATTGGTACTGAAAAAACTGCAAACAATTTGTTTCTGTCAAGAATAATTTTGACAACAGAACCCAAAGCTAGTTCAAACGATTACAAATCTGTTCAATTAAAGAACTTATTTTTGGCACCAAACATTTAACCGGTACATTGTGCCAAAAACTAGTAATTAATCTTCTTCATTTATTAAATTATCCTTAACTGGTCTTTTTTCAAAATCAAAGTCGAAATCATAGGTTGCTGATATATTGCCCATATCAAATCATATTTAACAATCATACATTGGTGCTATGTCTTCGGTGTCCTGTCTGTTTTTTTTATGGGAAGATTGCTAAGGTAAGATTTAAAGTTCATACGTTATACATATAGGGATCTTTCAATCGTAATATCTCGCTAACGTGACAATTTAGGCCATAATATGATGTAATATTTTAGTTTGTCTATGTATATATAAGTCTAATCGTGCGACGCAGTTTTAAAAAAAAAAAGCGGCTTGGGATTATGCCATTAATGCCACAATGCCACATTTGAATCCCTTTTCAATACCTAGAACATTCCATAAAAACTGGTAAACCACTTCTCGGCCTACCGTACCTACGCGATACGAGTGAGTGAATGATATATGTGTGAAAAAAAAAACGCTGAATTTAAGGTAGAAACAAATTGTTAGTTTTCATGAAAGAAATTCAGTGATAAGAGGGAGCAAGTATATATTTTTTCTAGCTGTTGCCCGCGACTTCGGCCGCGTGTACTTTAGTTTAAAAACACCGTCTTTATTCGACGTGACTCTTTAAATTGATATAACTTTTTTATTTATGAACTGATTGAAATAAAACAAACACTAAATTTCAAGTGAAGCTTACCACAATACATTAGTGAAAACCGCACCCAAATCAGTTAAGCCGTTTCTAAGATTAACTCGCACAAACGCACAGACAAACAGATAAACAGACTAAAATTCTAACAATCATTGTTTTGGGTTCTATTGCGTTGATAAAGGCCCCCAATAATAGTTTTTCTCATATACGAGTATCTTCCATGTACAGACAGCGATCAGTTACATTTTTATTACATGTATAGAGTATAGATTTAACCCTGTATGCTAATATAATACTTATACAACTTATAGGAAAGTAATATCTTGTTAAGGGTGGTCATTCATCTGAATTTCTAATAACAAGTACTTCGAAGTTAAACCCAATAGGATTATTTCTCTTTTGTATTATACCCACACACTTTTACGCAAAAAGCGATAGCGTTCCTTACCCCAAACAGTAATTTACGTGATATTTGTGCGTAATTTCTCGTTTCGAATGATGTTATTTTTATAAATAAAATTCTCATTTCTTGTAATCTTAAAATTAAAGAGAAATTGCTTATAAATTAGATATCTAATCCAGTGAAAATTGGTTTCTGATAATCAATAACGAAGAAATTACAAATCGTTGCGAATGATTCTGCGAGATGAAAATGAAATACGAAAATTAAAATTATAAATTTCAAGTAGAACTCCTACTTAATCACGTTTACTCAAATACCTTTTTCTTTATAGAAATCAGCTGGGAAACGAGCATACAATCCACCTGATGGTAAATGGATACTGCCGCCTATGGACACCCGCGCGGCGGTACATGCCAACTTTAGTCCAGAACGACAAACTTTGTCACAGCCCCCGGATGCGCTGCCTACCTTTGTTGATGTAAGAATGGATTTGGAGAAAGGGTTAAGGAAATGGGAAGGGATAGGATAGAATGTAAATGGGCTCTGACATATCTCACTCGCTAGCGAAATACGTACTTACATTGGGGAATTTGATAATGTGGGAATTACAATGGAACTTTCAAGGTAGTCTTCAGTGAGAGAGGGGTAACGAGGCCAGAGATCTTAGGCCCTGTCTGCGATCTGAATCCTACTTATTGAAGGACCGCACGAAATGGTGAGCACGAAGTAGGTGCTTACCCAGTGTGCCCGGGCCGAGAAGAGAGGAAGAGCTACCAGGCTCCACAACGACCGTGGAAGTTACCTACAACCGCTGCATGCCGGAGGCGTATACGTGAGGTCTTTAGATTTGGCTCGGTCTCACTTTGTTTCCCGCTCTTATTCCGCTTCAATTCTACGGAGACACTAATAAGCTAACATCGTGGCATCCGTCATCCGCACTCACAGTAAGTTTTCATTATTAAATATTTACCAGGAAATGTCTGAAAACTTTGTTAAATCTCCTTTTATTTTGTTTTTATTTACATCGCTATCAGATTGAAAATACGGAACTGTACATTCACTAAAGCCTGTACCTGGCATTGAGCCAAAGTTAAACTCCGTGGCAACGCTAAATAAATCAAAGGTGAATAGAAAAATGAAAAAACGCAACTACGTTTATAGAAAACAAATGAAAGAGATGCACGCAAATCGTAATAATCGGTCGTGGACAACTCGTGCGTTAATTGGCTGTTCGAGGCCTGAGCTCCACCCACGTCAATAGTATTTCACTGGTGTTTTCAATAAATCGACCTACCAGGAAAATTTAGAGATAGTCGAATTGTTTTAATGACCAATCAAATAAAATTGCGTCTGGTCAATCAACCATTTGTTCGGTACAATAATTAAATTGTAAGCTGATTAGATTTTCAAATAATCAATGCAATTTATTCAGCTGTTCGAAATTTAATTAAATCGTGATAAAGCGCTAATCAAATTCTGTTAATAATATTCTAACAGTATTAAAATGATTCTATATTTTAATACCGGTAGAATATTGTTAAGTCAGTTATACGAGTATATTTATTAAGCTAATTTATTATAACGCTTATGAATAAAAACTTAACACGTCAAAAAATTTGTTCCCTTAAATTTTTAATGGATTTTTAATCGATCGTCGAATTAAAACTTTAATGCGTAAACTAATCCATCGGAGTGTTCACAGAGTCTTTGGTAGAAAACATCGCCTTTGTAAGAAGGGTTTGGCAGGTCCTCGTCTCTTCTCGTGGGTAGCATAAAGGGCGACTAAATGATAATAAAGCCGCTACCACAAGCTTCCAGGAACTACATCACCTCTAAAAGAGTGGACTCGCCAACCCGCTTGGCCAGCGTAGTGTTTTAAGGCTATACATCTCTCACGCATAGGGCTGGTTACGGTTTACGACATTTTTTTCAATTTGTAGGGTTTTTTTTTTTTTATCTAGTCAATTAATTCCTACAATGCTTTTTATACGAGCACCTACCCGTGGATTATATGATTCTAGGAAATCGTCAGCTACTAACATCACTTAATTGAAAATTACAACGGACGTGTATCTAGTATTGTTATCGCAGACAAACAAACCGACATATAGACAAAAAAAACAGCATTTCCGTCTTATTAGATGTCTTCCGACTGGGTTCATTGTTTGCCCTTGAACGCGATAGAGTGGTTTTTGAAAACGCATTCTACATATGAATGAAGGCAACGTGACGCAATTGTAAGTGGTCTAGGTGTATAGTCAGCTATATGTTGTTAAATTAGTCTGCCACCAAACTGCTATAAAAATGTGATGAAATATTATTGGCTGATCAGATTGTGATTCGATTTTCACTATTCCATACGTAACAAATTCCCTAGTAATTTACTAGGGCAGGCTTGTACCCCGCAGTGAGATATTAAGAAGCCCGACGTCATTGTCAAATACGTATTCATATTCTTTAAGGCACGCGCCAATCAGAAAAAGAGTTCAAAGATGCATTATTAAAAGTTGTAGAGTTTCATAAGCTCTTGCACCAAGGTTACGTGTATATTTCACTATAAAATAATTGTTAATATATATAGATGTGTAGACATCAACATTGAATTGATGTGTAGAAGTAGTTCTTTGACGTACGATGCCGAAACGTGGCCTCTGACGGTTTGATTCATAAGTGCAAAGTCGCTTAGCGAGCTATGGAGAGAGCTATGCTCTATTTATTGTGTAAGATCTTGAACAAAGAGAAATACTCATTTAATCAACATGTTTAAATGGCAATACCATACCATAACATCAGCCTATGTCTATCCATTCCTGGATATAAGCCTAAATGAACAAGTCAAATTTGCCGCAGGACCGACAACTGATGAGTTCGACGAGCCCTTGATTGGAGGCCACGCACCGAGAAACGCAGTGTGAGATACCCTCCCGCCATGTGGACCGACAACTTGAATACGTTCGCTGGTGAATAAGAATAGCTAAATGAACATCATGGCAACCCTTGGTGGAGGAGGCCTGGATCCAGGCAGTGGAGAGACATAGGCTGATGATATGGTATGAAGTATACTTCAATATTAAAATATAATGTCAATATATTTGGTCGAATATACGTTATAGTCTGTTGAACCTATTACACAATGAGAAATAATGTTTCATGTATTTTACGTCATCGTACCACATAATTGAGATTCTCGTATTAATATTTCCAATGAGAATTACCATAACAATATATATTCGACGTATATTTATGTGTGATTACGATAAATGGCATAGCGAAGTTTTTTCTATAACCGAACTATGATAATACAACCGGTATTATTCGAGGGTGCCTAAAATTTAGCTGTCGTATAAATATTCGGCGCCTCAAAAGAGCTGTTGCTCTGTACGGATAAATATACTCATGTGGTAGGGGTGTCCAAACTGCTTTGATAAGACTTACGAGTATAAAGGAATGGCAGCAGCGTCTTATTGATAAAAACGTATTCCCTTATTTTTTCCCTGCAATAGAGCAATTATTATTTAATATTTAATAGACATCTACCCAATGGTATGTACCATGCTACGATTGGTACGATGCCCTACGATTGGTTTTTATTTAATTAGCTATTTCTTATAGGAGCTAGCACCTTTCAAAAATAAAAAAATGCTACGTTATAACGCTGCCAAAGTGAGCAAATTTTAAACTTTTATTAAAAATAGCAGATCGTATGGATATAAATAGAAAAACTATTCATTAAAGCAAATAAGAAAGAAAACCATTCATTTTTGGAGAAGAAAACAAAGGAACACTAAACCTTCATTTTATTGAATTATTATAGGTATTATCAGCTGGAAGTGTAATTGCCGTTTTTCTCAAATAAGTGCAGGCTCTCATTATGCTAGCGAATTCATTATGTTAGCGAAATGGTGGGCCATAGTAAATGACTTTATCGATATCGTAGGGATATTAGGGATGTCCTTAGATATCGAATTTAGGGGATTTCTAAAGGGAGATTTGAAGAAACTGCAGGGCGCATTTCGGAACGGACAATATCTGCATAGCATCTACTAATTCTCAGTAATTTTATAAAGCGGCATTTTAAGCCTCCCGAAATTGGCATCTTTCCTTAGCGTGTCAGTGACATAGCTCGATTAATTACACATCTCGACTCATATACTATGTTTTGTTTAATAACCATTTGTCACACAAATGTTATTAATTGTTGTATTGACTTGAGGTGCAGTAACAATTAACTATGACGAACGTACTACAGACACAGAATACATAGTAAAAATATAACAGTAGGTACAAACATTGGCGGTGAGGTGTCGGTTAGCTTTAGAAAAACGCCTTCCCATCTTTTCATGTAGCTGTCGTAAACGACGACTAAGGTCTAGTGTACTCGGCAACCCGTTTGACAGCATGACGTTTTAAGGCCATACCACAGACTCATTCTAAAAACATTGTGCATGTGCAGCAGTGGACGATAAAAGGGCTGGTGTCGGCTACGGTACCTATGTACAAACATAAGAGTCACGGTTTGCTTTGATGTACAGCGTGTCTGTACTACACACAAACACACACACACACTTAAACCACTGTCATGATTTTACTATTTAATTTAGTTCATGGTTACTTTGTTACTACGGGTACACTAAAATAACGAAAACGAAGTTTCGAAAATTTGATAAGTTTTGTCCAGCGCCTAAAAAGATAAAGATAAAGATAAATAAAAAAAACGTGTACGATCAGGGGATCCCCGTCAGGAACGAAGATCCTCACGCATTTTTTCTTACTCTCCGAATGTAATTCGAAATAAAATCTGTATAGTTCATGTTTTTTTTTTATTTAGTACCATATTTTCAATGCAAATAATTTAAAATAAGGAATCAAATCAAAATACAAAAATTTAGGTTATACAACCGGCCACGCACTAGTCTGCACGTCTGTTATTCTGCTTGAGTCTCGCTCTCGATACTCGCACGCATACACACACACACACACAGAAAGAGATTGGCGTATGGAGGGGGTAAAAATCTTACGTGACGTTACATTTTCTCTCGAATCACACCTATCGCAAGCCACTTAAAGGAACTTCGTTCCAAAAATATAAAAGAAACAGCTTTTGGATGTTACATGTTGTTAACTTGACCTTATAGTTAACTTGAAAATTAATAATTCGTAATTTTTTAAACTTTTTATGTAAGATTGAGAGTCTAGGTTCACACAAAATTAGAAAAGAGGAATTTTAAATTAAAAGAAATAAAATTTCAATTTCATATACACAAAATAAAAGATTAAGATTATTTTTTCTACAGATATTTATGCAAAATTTCTGTGAAATTAAAACGTCGTATTTGTCCAAATATGTGGCAATGACAATAAGGCTAAGCCCTCTATACCTGCAATCTTCCTACATAAGTACTTTCATACAACATGTATTATAGTTTATAAGCGCTAATTGAAGACTTTCGTCTTTCAATTTGGGCGACGTGAAGAGATAACGCATTTTACCAAAAGCCGGATCCACCTCTAGACTGATGTAGGACTTGCCTAGCTGAATTGCTGAAGATAGACGTGTCCGTGTGCAACTTCTAATGTTACTCCAACGACACCTACCAGCCCAGAAACATACACGTTGAATCTTGCGCAAAATATTCGAAGGCGAAACTAATACGATACCAACTTTAATTAAAGATTTCTTTTATGACATTGTTGCCAAATACCAACACGGTCACACCCTCCTGACAGAAAGAGATGGCAACAGAAGAGAGGGATGGTAAAAACAATCATGTTAACAGTTCATGACCGCTCATAAAACAAAACCAACATGATTAGAGCGAACGTCCGATTTCGGGGATCGGCTCAAAAATTATCACTTCGCATCTTGTCCAGTACTCATCCACCCATCTCGATATTTATCGCTTATTAAAACAGAGATCTACTTTCGCTGGATATCTAGAGGCAAAACAAAGTTATATCTGCAATTACGATAAGCTGAAATGTTTCTAGAGTGGCAGCCGTAATTGTTTTAGCAACTGCAAACTAGTTTTGTCAGTCAAGCTCACGTTTCGCCCGCGGCGTTGCTCGGTGCTAATCCGTCAAACTCGCGAACTAGTTATATGAACATTGACATCCGTAAAAAAGTGTACCATTAAGCCATTCATACAGCTTGATAGGATTCCGTCATAAAATTTAAGAGGTTTAGAAAGGCACGCCTACAGCGCGAGCGGTACTTATGTTATACGAGGTTACAATTACGTTTTTTATGCAATGGATAGGAGACAGGCTGGCTGACACCGCGGTGAACTTACAACGGGGTATACCGTCATGACTTGTTTGAACATAGTAGGCCTTGTTTCTTTATACTTTTAATAAATAAATTGTAATTATTGGATAAACACAAATTACTGGTATTGTCATATTATTGGGGAAGACACTAGCTCCTGTGATATAGATTTACCTACTTCAGGATTCATATCAATTCCTAACGTAATCATAACATGTTTACAACGCCACAACTGTTAGGCACGTCGAGCGGGCGAAAGACAGGGTTATACTTAAAAAAGACTACTGTGTAAGTTACCAGCGAATTTTATAAGTTAGTGAGAGTAACCAGAGCTCGCCATTCAGTATATCGCTCGTTCCTTTATACTCCTAATTTCCCATCCTTCCTAAATGATGGAATGTATTGAGATGTCGATGGGAGACAATATTTCCAGGCAAATAACTGTTTGTTGCCCCATCTTTTTTCTACAAAAAAATATTATGAATGTCATTTGCAATTACAGTGAACAAGAAGTTGTCTAACCCCATTCCTTAAGACATTACCGCTTATTTTCTCCTTTGAGAAATATACATTCATAAAATATGAAAGTAAAAACAGTTTTGACTTGAATTAGAACTAGGACAATTCAATAATGATTCCTAAACTTAGCTGATATGGATTGGTTTGTTGGACTTACTATACTGTCAGCCTGGGTCTGTCCACTGTTGCTGGATATAGGTCTTTGCCACACGTGGTCTGCTCTTCGCATCTAACCACTGCGTCACTTTTATAAGTCCTCAGTTTAGCCGGTGGCGTGCCACGCCACGCTTCCCGATGACTGGTTTCCAGTCAAGGACTCCATAAGGTATTAATTAGTATAATAATACCCCACGGTAGCCTTTTTTATCAGTCTACGATTCAAGTGTATTTCAGACACGAGATATTTGATTTCACTGTTAGGGTGATTGAGAATTCTGTCCTCGTATTTCTGGTACAAATTACCGCTTGACGACGCGGTTGAATGAGATAAGTAAGTGGAAAACTAAGTCGAACCAGGTCACATTGGTCAATTCACTAGTGCCAATACAAACAACCGTTTACTTTGTTCAGAATCTACGGGAAAGGGGGAGATAAGCGATTTCTCAGTCAGAATCTTTCGAGTCATTCTCGAGATAGAATGTCAAACAGCAAACGTTTTAGTGAAGAGTATCGGAGTTCCGACAAATGCCTTATACATAGATTTTTTCAGTAGGTGCTGTTATGTACTTTAAGACAAATCACTTACATTGTGACTAGTTGTGATTATACTACTATAATAATAGTATCAAGGAAGATATTTTTATGAATGCATAAATTAAACTTAGTGTAACTATTGGTTTTCGGAACGCATGTACACATAGGCTTCTGAGAACGAAATGGTTTATGAAAAGTGAGTCTTTAAAGAGATGGAAGGAAATAAATACATTGTCCAGTTTTTGATTGGTATTTACAATTGCCATTTTGATGGAACTTTTTACCTTGCAATAATACGTAAACAAAAAGAGTAAATGAAATAAAGTAATTGCTATTAATGGGATAAAATTTCGAAAAAAATGATATAATTTAACGTTCATCCTGCTTTGCATGTCGAAATCGTGAACCGATTCAGTTTTTATGCCCTTAACGATTGAAGGTCTGTACCACCGTATGTTGAGGGACAGTGAAATACTTGCGCAAAGAGATATAACTTCCGAATGCGTGTTGAACGAAATATATGCCAAAAGAGTCAAGTTACCCTATTCCTATAAAATATATTCTTAACATTTTTTTTATAAGAGAGGTAATAGAAATAGAAGTGTTACCCTGCACCACCCATGGCCCTGCCAACCTTATGGTTATAAGGACCGAATCGTGGGAGATGCGCGCCGTACATTCGCGGACTCTTTTCGGCGCGCACTTTCTTGACTCCCTACAAATGTCTTTTATCTGTCTCCATTTAACACTTCTCCCCTTTCTGGGGCGTATATGACACACAACACAGGTTTGTCTAATAGCCGTCCCTTTCGATGCCAGGAGTGCGCGACTTCTAGCAGCCATGCGAAGTTCACCTCCGACGCTACCAAGTCCGCACAGAGGTAGTAGATGGGCGGGCAATCCATGTGATCCTAAGTGGTCATAGTAGTGCCGACGAAGACTACAACACCGGGAGGATGGCGAGAATGCCGACGACTACGCAGACCGCCGCGCCGGGTAGCCACGGGGCGTGGCGTCTGGAACGTTGAGATTAAACAGTTTTTGTACCACATGAAGATTCCCCACTGGCAACTCCCATTTACTGAGTCGCGACACACTCGTCAGAATTGTTGACAATTATGAACAATAAAATTTTACAAGCACATTAGTTTTGATTCGCGAAATGCATGTGAAACGATTTGATAACTCTCGCGCAACGGAATTCGTGTAGCAACGAACTTTTGATTGACACTTGCAGAACGACTTCGGTTGTAAAGCCAAATTTGACTTTAGTAAAGATGACACATCAAACAAATTGTTTATTTAACTTATATACTTTCCATCTTCACATGCTTTCAAATTGTACCTTTAAGAGGCAGCAAGACATCAGTAGATAAGAATAACAGAGGTGTCTATTCTAACTAATTTGTATACGAATGTCCAGTGCCACCACCAAACCTTCCAGGTTGCTCAAGATACAGACATAAAGTACAGAAAATCTCATAATATATTACTTTTGTTTAAATAAAAAAAAACTACGTCCTCTAAACACTAAATTTGTGCCATTAATAACTGATAACTTCTGTTCTAACAACTTTTGTTCTAACAAATAACAACTTTTGTTCTAACAACTAACATCTTTTGTTCTAACAACTAACAGCTTTTGTTCTAACAACTAACAGCTTTTGTTCTAACAACTTACAGCTTTTGTTCTAACAACTAACAACTTTTGTTCTAACAGCTAACAACTTTTGTTCTAACAACTAACAACTTTTGTTCTAACAACTAACAACTTTTGCTCTAACAACTAACAGCTTTTGTTCTAACAAATAACAACTTTTGTTCTAACAACTAACAGCTTTTGTTCTAACAACTAACAGCTTTTGTTCTAACAACTAACAGCTTTTGTTCTAACAACTAACTACTTTTTTCTGAACTAGATATTTCTCCCAAAAAGGGTAAAAAGGGTATTTTTAAATTAATTTTTCGTCCCCTTCTTCTTTGCCTTTGTTTACACCGGCTGCTTGCAATTTCTCTTTCTCAACGGTTTGATAACGTTGCGTATATTTTCGTTTCACATTTGTTGGTAATATAAAAATGTTTTTATTTTTGTGTGAGAAAGTATTGAATTTTCACAAGTCGGATTTTTTAAATTGTTCCTCCTCTTTGCGTCGTTCCCCTCACTGCTGAGGGTCCACGGATTCCTTTTTCTCGGAAGATACGATGAAGACGTGATTTAATTGCTACTGACTCGAATAAACGGTAATCATTTTTCCCAGTAGTTCAATTGAAGTTATTTTATGTTTATAAGTAAATTTATGTTTACGTTACGTGAGTACATTTAAGTTAAATAGATAATAAATATTTAAAATAAAAAAATATATTTTGTTTTCCCATTTTGTATCATATTAGACTAATAAAGATTTGATTATCTACGTAGGAAACGTTCTTTTACCTTCACCCGCTATTTTAAATGTTGGTTAATTGCACTAGTGAGAATACCTATTTTGACTATTCCGAGTAGTTCAATGATTGAACTGATCAATTGAACTAGTGGGAATGTAGGAAAAACCATCGCGAGGAAATCCGTGCGCACAAATATTTAAAAAAATGTGTATCCAATCCCAGGGCCGTCTTTACCAGGGGGTGCAAGGGGTGCGGTGCACCCCGGGCGCTCACCTTTTAAAGGTAATGAAAAAATATAACGCTATAGTAAACAATTACACAATAGGATATTTGACTGTCATAGGATACACAATAGGATATTTGACTGTCATAGGATACACAATAGGATATTTGACTGTCATAGGATACACAATAGGATGTTTGACTGTCTTAGGATACACTCCCGCACCCCGGCGCAGAATAGACTTAAGACGGCCCTGTCCAATCCAATCTGCATTGGGCCCGAAATCACCTTGTGATTACTAGGGGACATCTGTGCTCAACAGTGGGACGTTATAGGTAAATATCGAAAATATGAACAAAAAGCAATAATAGTTTCATAATACCAAAAACATGAGACTCAATATAATCAAATCATTTATATTGAGAAAAAAATTAGTTACCGTTTTTCTTTCAGTAAGTAGATTCCAATTTGACATATAGGCTCATAGACTAGTTTCAAATATATTTTTTACAGACACAAAAGCAGCCATAGGTATATAAAATTTTCGAATAAAAAATATACATTTGAGATAACACCGACAGCGCGCCATAATGGAATAATACTTTGATGGTACAATTTTAGCTAACGCCACGTTTGATGCGGCGTCAGACGGCGTTATAATTATTGATTTATGTCAATGTCAACTATACTTGCCGCTTTAAGAACGTCTTTTTATAGTAAAAAGGCAGAAGTCATCTAGTTTTATGCAGAATTTTATACAAAAAATTGGCTTATTGATCCTAATATGTATACATACTTACATCTATCAACCTCTCCACAGTTGTACCCTTTTTTTTTTTTTTTTTTTTTTTACGTGGGGAAATCCTGCATGAGATACCCTTCCGCTGGGGATAGGCGGAGGGTTATGCCGGACTCTTACCGGCTAAAACCCCACGGTGTTCCATGTGGTCACTTGACGCCAGGGTCACGGGTGCGCTTTCGCATTCGTCCGCGACCCCGACTGTGACGGCCCGCTCATGCGGGCCCCGGTCTCTGGTCTATTTACCGGTCCTGGAGGGTGGGCGTCGCTCGGGAACACGCGTGCGGACGCCCATTTCTTCTTTTAATGAGCCTTGTCGGTTTGGTCGACGACCTTCCCCGCGTTCGTCGACCGGCTCATTTTAGGGTGGGGGCAGATGGCGGGCGTAATCCCGCCTTCTGCGCCCGGTTCGCCTGCGGCGCAGCGGGTCAGTAGCTTCGCGCTCTCTGGCCCGCTCCGCCGCTTCCTTCTCGAGCATCACGTGCTCGCAGAAGGCCGTCACTGCTTTCCACGACCTCTCGTCGCCGACCATAGCTTTCACTACGGCCGGCAAGGAGAGGTCGCCGCCTATCACGGCGCCGAGAGAGGCGCGCTGCTCCGCCCAGCCCGTGCACGCTTCCAGCGTGTGCTGGGCAGTCTCCTCCGGGCAGCCGTCGCAGTGTAGACACACTGCGGTCGGCTCCCTCCCGATCCTGTGCAGGTACTTCCCGAAACAGCCATGTCCCGAGAGCACCTGCGTCGACCGGAAGGTCAGGACGCCGTGTCGTCTGTCCAGCCACTGATCTAGGACCGGACGGACCGCCTCCACTGTCCTGGCTCCGGCGCTGGGGCTGCCCAGCCTCTGCCGCCACTCTTCCACCGCGAACCGACGGAGCTCAGCGCGCTCCGCCTCCACCTCTCCCACAGTTGTACCCTACCCCAAGGCACGCCAGCATACTTGGTCTTTTCCTCTTCTCATCCAGCAACTACTTATCGGCATACTAACCGGCTACTTTCTATGAAAAAAATAAGGTTGTATCAATTATTTATATTTTTTTTATGAAATTATATTTACATACATACACTAAATAATTTTATCGTTATATGACATCTCGCTTAACAGACCCACAACTTCAACTGTCACATCTGTCACAAAAACTAGCTGATTTTAATCGTATGTGAAAGAAAATAATTTTTGAAATTGTATCGGAATTACCATAAAAGGTTCTTGTCGGGTATAATAAACCCCTTTTAAGAAGTATAAGATTGACACCGAAGGTTCCGTGGACTTTCCCAGTTAGTAAATGGCTGCCAATTACAATAATGTCATGGTATTTGCTACCAAAAGAGTCGAGGGGAAATTTCCTAACATGCGGTTCATTTCTGAGAGGTTTTATTTAAGAACTGTTTGTTATACGCCGGCCGCATGGTGTCCTGTAGCTTTAGAATAGCATCACCGCATCTCTTGTCGTGGGTGTCATAAAAGGCGACCAAGGGATAACAAAGCCGCTATCACAATCCCTGAGGAATTACTCAGCCTCTAAAAGAATGGACTCGCCAATTCGCCAGCGTGCCACAATAGAAGGGCTGGTTACGGTTACGGATACCAGATAATCTATACATATAAAAATAAATTCCCTGGGTGACTGACTGACTCATCAATGCCGAGCTGAAACTGCTGAAGTTCCCACTAAAGATAAAGTGGGAAATGTACTGCATTTCTTACTTTAACCTATTCCGCAATGTACGTACGCGTTTCGTTAGTGAGTGAGATAGCAAAAACCCATTTCCATTCCATCCTATCCATCCCCATTTTCCCAACTCTTTTTCCAAATCCATTCTTATATCTCCAATTGGTAGCGCATCCAGGGGCGTGCCAACGTTTGTCATTCTGGTGAAGTTGGCATGTACCGAGGATGTCTATGAGCAACAATATCTACTTATCACCAGGTGGACTGTAAGGATGTCAAAGTTTAGATAGAAAAAAAAATTATGACTAGAAATAGAAAAAAAAAATCATATCAACTTGAAACTTGGTATTAAATGTTCTACAGTACAAATAATTAAACTCGTGTTTAACCGTTTTTTTTTAATTATTTAAAGGCAATTAAATCCACACGAGCGAAGCCGCGAGCAACCGCTACGATGTTCAAACATATAAAGAAACGTCTTTGAAGAGGTTTATATCAAGATAGACAGGCAGAAATATGAGACGCATTAAATGTCTTCACATTACATTTTATGTAAAAAGCATTTCATGTAAAAATTATTCGGCGCGTTTGAGTAAACTACCTGTAAGTACACACACGGAAACAAGTGCTTGCATGCATTTAAATTTGAGACCATATAATTAACCTGATAGTTATCGAACGGCTTTCCTTTAAAATGTCGAAGTAATAAAATGAAATAAGGATTTCGAGGCTTCGAGGTGTCATAAAAGTCACTGTGAAAATATATTTTCTGATTTTTAAATAAATTTTTCAGTTGACTCTTTCTGGATTCATAGTTTGTGGCGCAATTACCATATACATAACATACCGTCAGCCTGTGTCTCTCCACTGCTGGATATAGGCCTCTCCCAAAGACCACACACGGTCTCCTGCTTTCCTCATTCACCCATTACCGGCGATTTTGCGGCAAATATGGCCTGCTCACTGTCACTTCAGCTTGCTGTTTCTCAATTATTTGTCAAATTTCTTCGCTACAGACTTGGTCCAGCAAAGAGACTCCGAGCATAGCTCGCTGAGCAACTTTAAACTCAACATTCATCACGAATGTTCGGTAGAAAAATTTATTTCTAAGTAAAAATATAAGGAACCGTTTAACTTAAAATAACCAAACAGTTACATATAGGAGTGTATTATTTAAGAAAACATTAACTGTTCATACATAAAAATTCAAGTGGAAAATGCTATGCAATTACGTGCAGCACAAAATTGCGATGCGAGTAATGGTGGTGCAGACTTTACATAGCGCTTAGAAACCTAGATGCGTCATAATGCGTAATACGCAAATAATCTATGTATTTATTATTGCATTCATATTTTCTTATCACCGTACTTTTAAAGTTCTGCACTGTTTTTAAGCAGTTAAGAGCACGAATATTCTGTGTTTTATTCACGGGTTGGTAGGAAATGCTAGTATGTATCGCAGATCTCTACTGACTACAATATCTACTCACCATCAGGTAGATGGATTATCCGCTCCTCTGCCACCTCTTTCAATAAAAGAACTATTATTTGGATATCATTTGGTGCGTTTTTTTATAAAACGTACCTAACAAACGAGCAGACAGTCCACCAAGTAGGTGAATACTGTCATCCATCTGCGATACATGCCAACGTCACTCAAGCGTGTCACATCGAAATGACACATTTGCCATGCACTACCTACATTTATAAATTTGGGAATCTAGATAATGAAAAAGAATACTCCCCATTACAAGAAGTATTTCTTTTGGAAAATTACAATACCCATTTCCTGGGATTGAATGGGATAATAAATAGAAGTCATATACGGTTGCAAAAAAATACCCTGTCTCTTCCATCAAAACTTTAAATCAGCAACTCCTTGGTCAGGCGACCTCCCCGTTGGTAAGTATCTGCCGAAACCAGTACAAGAAGAAATTTTACGAAAAAAGAATACAAAGATGGCGACCGCCGCTCCAGATCTAATGAGATAGTCCCGGGGGCATGTAGAGTAGTGTAGGAGACAGATTATACAGTCAAATAAGGCTCTTTTTAGTCTGTAAACGGACTTTTGCGTTTTTTAGTCATAGTCATAGCGATCTTTTATTTTCTGTGCATTAATGTGCTGATAAAATATGATATGATAATCATCGAAGGCAAAAGAGAAGGCTTATACACTTACTAGCACACTTAGTACGAGTATAAGGTGGTTAGAAACGCAAGAGGTCTATGATAGCAAATGGTCTAAAAATCAAATCGTTTAATGTTATTATTTATCATCAATTCATATAAATTGCAACTGGTCTAAAAAGTATTAAGTCTGTTAATATGTTCTTCGTCTATTTCATAGGTTGTCGAATCTAAAATTTTTAATTAGAGAATATTTATGTCAACAAAAGTGAGACCATTGCAAAAAAATATGTATGTCAAATAGTAACTAACTTGCTTACCTTACCGATAACTAACTTACCGATTTGTGACAAAAAAGAAAGTTATAACATTTTTGGCCCTTCTATCGATATATCTGAATTAAATAAACACTTAAAATCGTTAGCTTGGTGTAAATAATTGTCATAACTAGAATTGTTACTACCAAACGGTTTTGTGGTAATTTGGTTTTTCATGACACTAACAACACTGCAGATGTGTATAACATTGGTCCTTTTTTAAAATACATAATATCAATTAATTCTAAATACATATAAGTCGATTTAAAGTTTATTTGAATCTAGACCGATAAAGATATTGAAACAATTCAAGGTCATGTCAGGTCACGTCGCTCGCTCGCTGCGGTCGACCGAACGCTACGCTGCCCGCCGCCATTTTGTCATTCGCCTTCTGACATCAGTCCTGAGTGCTCGAATGTATTCCTTGCTCTGTTTGCGTTGTATTATTGTTGAGTTTACGTTTGATATGGAAACATTTAAAAAATGTTTCCATAAGAAAAATGTTGATTATATCTGATATGACAACGACATTTCTTTGTTTACATAAATCCTCTCGAACTGAAAATACTATTACTTACGTTTCTATAAAAACAAGTCGTCAAGAATTAATAAATATACTTAATATTGTACTATTGGATGGTTGCTATCATAGACCACTTGCGTATCTGAACACTTCATACTAACCTTCCGGGCGTTATAGGATATATTTTTCTTTGGAACACAACCATAATGGAAACTGTAATTTAAAAAATAATCCAAAGTCGACGTTATTACGTGATGTTGAGTAAATTAATACAAACAGTTCTGCTCTGTATACAATTGCAGTACTTAATAACGTGTTTAATTCAGAGCGGATTCTTGATGCAAAATCAGAAGAAACCGGTCCCGGGAAACTTATACTGGAGCGACGCAGTTCTCATCATTATTAACCCGAGCCTTGACAAGTACCAGACAGGTGAAATTTTAATACCGATTCCAGTCCAAAATGGAACTACATTCGCTGCTTTTATTGCATTCTTGTGTGGTCGATACACAAGTGATTTGGAAAATGGCGTCGTAGTTTGTAAAAGTTAATTCATAAACGTTGCAGTGTCAATTCTCGCCGCGAAATTTACGACAACTACAATACAATACAAAAAATCGTTTTCTGTCTTAAATGTAATCAATATACCTTTCGGCAGTTTACTTATCTTATTCCGTGGGTGTCGTGAAGGGTGACTAAAGCGACAGAACCGCTAGCGCGAGTCCTGAGGTACTACGAGTACACGAGGTACTACGAGGTGGTACCTCTAAAAGAGTGGACTGGACAACCCGCTTGGCCAGAGCAGCGTGGCGTTTTAAGGCCATACATCCCTCGTGCTCAAGAAAATGTGCACGAGAAGGTGGCCTACGTCCAGTAGTGGACGAGAAAAAGGGCATAACTAGATTACGATTTTACGAAGATAACTCTTTTTTTTTAATTCATTCCTAAACCTCCAAAGTTAGACTTAAATTAATTCCTAAACCTCCAAGGGTAGGCTTAAATCCATTTCTAAACCTTCAAAGGTAGGCTTAAATTCATTCATAAACCTCCAAACGTAGGCTTAAATTCATTCCTAAACCTCCAAACGTAGGCTTAAATTCATTCATAAACCTCGAAGGGTAGGCTTAAATACATTCCTAAACCTCCAAGGATAGGCTTAAATCCATTCCTAAACCTTCAAAGGTAGGCTTAAATTCATTCCTAAACCTACAAACCTAGGCTTAAATTTTCATTCATAAACCTCGAAGGTTAGGCTGAAATCCATTCCTAAACCTCCAAGGATAGGCTTAAATCCATTCCTAAACCTTCAAAGGTAGGCTTAAATTCATTCCTCAACCTCCAAACCCAGGCTTAAAATCATTCATAAACCTCGAAGGGTAGGCTGAAATCCATTCCTAAACCTCCAAGGATAGGCTTAAATCCATTCCTAAACCTTCAAAGGTAGGCTTAAATCCATTCATAAACCTCTAAAGATAGGCAGCGCATCCAGGAACGTGTATCGCGGATGTACGTAAATACATTATTGTCAGTATCCACTTTCACAAAGTGTATTTATTGTCTGTTCGTCCGCCAACTTCCTTTGGATAAAAAGTTAAACACTAAAAGTACATTTAATAAAAAGTTAAACACTAAAAGTACATTTAAATTTATAAAACACATTAATTAACACAACTTAATAAAACACAATAATGCACTTAATATTTTATCATATTTATCAGCGCAGGGATGTCATAATCATGCGCCGAGTCTGAATTTGGAAGCTGTTTTTACAGTTTGTATATTTTATTTTAAAAACTTGATTGCGCATTATCGTACAACAGTCAAGCTTAATGCCTTAAGGCATTATGTACCAGGCGACCTTGGGGTTAAACAGAGCGATACATTGGGAGGTGCAATGAGAGATATAAATATCAGTATATCACTTAAGCGACTTTAGATTGGAATTCCAAATTCAAATTAATTTCAATTTAATTTCTATGACATTCTTTTTTGAAATCGGTTGTTCATTTGTTTTTCCGTCAAACGACTTTTTACTTAGATATCGTTGAGCTTGCGACCATGGAAAAGTTAAAAATTCGCGTTATTTTCGAATATGAGCTCCGTCGTGGCAGCAATGCAGCACAGACGGCATGCAATATCAGCGATGTGTACGGACCAAACACCGCAAACGAACGCACGGTACGTTTTTGATTAAATCGTTACCTTCTGGTAATTTCGACCTCAAGAACAAGCCCCGTGCACGACTAAAGTCAATAATGACGAATTGAAAGCACTAGTGGAAGTGGATTTATCTCAAACCATGTATGAGTTAACAGCAGCCTTCGGCGTAAGTGACAAAACGATATTCATGTCAAATCGGGAAAGTGAGAAGTTCGGAAAGTGAGTACCGTATGCGCTTAATGAAAGTCAGCTGCAAACACGAGTAGAAGCTTGCCTGACGTTGCTGAACCGGCACTGCTGAAGGGATTCTGAATCGTATTGCCATTTGTGATGAGAAGTGAATCCTGGAGGATAATCGTAAACGTTCGTCACAATGGTTGGAATGTCCCAGACGTAAAGATAGTCAAAAGAAGCTCATGGTGACTATATGGTGGTCCTGTGCCGGTATTATCCACTACAGCTTCTTGGGATCTGGCACAACAATTAATGCAGATGTATAACGTGAAGAACTGCAAACGACGATGGACAAAAACAATATTTTATGTTTTCCATATAAAACGGCAATTTCATGGGTACGAGTCTGAACCTAATATAAAGGCAGCCTTTCAGAAGTTCTGTCGACATAAGTCAAATCAATGGTAATATAATCAGCTTCACCTTGAGGACCAATGTTTCGAGTCCAGATTTGACAAGATTTATTGACCAATCAAGGAATAATTGGATATTGACATTAATTAAGAATCCCTCCATAAAAAGGAGAATGCTGTCCGAAAAAGTTTCTATAACTGCTGTAATTGTTTCGTCAAATGATTGACATAATAAGGAACACCGAATTCATGTTTACTGAAAAAATGCATAATGTCAATGGGTTGAATAAATATAATAAACAAGAAGCTACGAAGATAATTACATTACAAAAATAACAAGAAAATTAAATACAATATAAAACAAAAAAAAAGAACCACCCACAACGAAATTATACGATAATGCAACGACCTAATTCTGTAATTATGAAGAAATTAATACTATATCAAGTCTTGCCCAATTATTTTTAAATGTAATACCGTGATATCAGAATTATGTGCAGACAAAAATAATCTTATTAAAATTTGTCTTTAGTACGATTTCGTACAAGCGATAATAAATTATTCTAATATCCTAAGTTGGCGTTTTAAAAAGCATTTCTACTAAATGTAATCGAATATTTAGTAATTTCTAGTAAATGTAAAGAGGAGGCTACAAATATTGGAATAAAAATATTTTTTTATAAAATCTATGTGCAAAATAATTTTAAAAAGTATGATTATTAACTTATTTGCTATCAATGAATATTGTGTATCTTTAATGCCGATTAATGGACTTTGCCGAGAATTATTTCTTGCTAGTAGTGGCCGCCTAAGAAAAATCATACGTTTATTGGGCGAATGTTTGAAAGAAATTAATAATTATGATTGAAGATATTTAAGAATTGAAAGAACTGATGAAACTTACTAAGAAATTGCGAATTGTTTTTACATACCTGTTAAAGGTGAAATATCTGTTAAAGCTAGAGTGTTGCCTGAGGTCATACATATCAGATTTGGCAACCTGCAGCAACTGGCATTGCTTAATTCCTTGGAGTAATTATAGTCTAGATTTCTTAATCATTATTATCTAGACTTCTTAATACGTTTAAGAGTGCTAACTAGAAAAGAAGCATGGAAGCTAAGCGATTTGTCTAACTTGGTCGTTAGTATCATCGAGGCTTCAATGTGATCATTTCTGACCGAATCAAAATGGCGAGCGAGGCTCTTCGCCAAGATGAGCCATCTTCTTTTGCCTGAAAAACTAGCATTCCTTGGGACAATAACAGTTATTTAAAAGTTTAACGAAACTAAATTAAATCGAAACGTTAAAGTCGAACATAAAATCAAAAGTCGAAGTGATTGGTAAATGGGAAAAATTACCATCCTTGATAAGATACGTCATACAATTAACCCAAGGAAGCTTAGTATGGTTTCCCAGATCATGAAAATGAAAAGGAAGTATTTATTCTTAATACAGTTTAACCTTTCACTTAAGACCGACAACTTATAAATTTTATTTAACCGTTTAAAAGATACTCATACAATGTAAATGAAATAAAGGACGCAGAAATCTGGCCGTGCGACCTCACCCTTAATGTCCCACGATCAAGGGCTTTTTTCGCCAAATAATTTGAACCAGTTTCTTCGTGCATTGACCTCCCTGCGCTCAAGGCGATGGAATTTGGGCCAATTTCAGCTCGAAAATCGCACGTTGTAACGTTGTTTTTGCCCGCCGCTTTATTATTAATTGGATCACCGGACTGACCAATGTTGCCGAAATCATTTCGACTTACCCGAATAAATCACAATGTAAGGCTTACACCATACAGTTTTGCTTTGGGAACGTTCAACAAGTGCCGGCGGGGTTAACTTATCAATTTGTTGGGTGCTAAACTGAGGAGTACTGCGGACAACCGCTGCAGTGAGTGTTGTTCGGTCTGTTCAATTTGGTCAAGTTAAGCTTGGAGTGGAACCGTGTTCGATAGGCATCAGTGGTCAAGTTGTAATTTCTGGAAGGGACCGCGGTATGTAGTCGGCAACCCGTTTATATTAGCTTAATGAGAGCGCCTCGGGCCGGCGCAACTTTTTGCTTGGCTCTTTTGCGCACAATAAGGTGTGCGCACGGGGAACGGTGCATTTTATCTTCGACGAGGAATTTTGTTGGTTGATAACGTTCCGTCGAATTATGTAGTTGTATTACCTAAGTATATAGTTACAATTATATACTTGCAGTGATTGACAGTTTTATTCATAATTTTTGTATTTTAATACAGTAATGATGCTATAAATTGATTCCAATAAACATTACTGCTTTAAACAGATCAACCAATCGGACGCACCGAGGTCTAAAACATCCTTCCATGCGTTTATTTTCATATCTTCATTTCATTGACTCATTCATTCATTATTTGTGTAAATTAAATGTTATACTTTAAATACCTGTGTGTAAACTCCTTTAAGAGAGTTCATTGCGTTCAAAATTCCATCGACTCCATATTTGTACGAGGAGAACTGGCGAATATTTTCGTGGTAAAAAGATTGACAAAAACTTTTTGATTTGACTTCATTTGCTTCATTTACCACTTTGTCATATTGCATAGTTAAAGTAAACAGCCAATGGAACTGTTTGTTGGTCAGTGTGATCTGACCGCAAGGAGTGCGAGGCTACAAGTATAATAGCGTATATTTAATTATCATTGAGCGGAATGGGTAGCGTCATTTTCCTAGTAATCTTAACAAGGAAAGCACATTGCTAAATTCCGGATATCAACACAAGTGAAACACACGGGATTCGTGAAACAATAATACATGGAATCCTGTCCAGCCGAGCTGAATGCGTTTGTCGGCCTCTCGACAGAAGTTGGGTTTGTCTATCTCCAATGAATGTCTAAGATGACAATACATATACGTCTAAAGTACCTTCCAGTCCAATTTGGCGAACATAAAATAAAATCAATGACATTTAAGTTTAAATCTAGGCCAAAGTTGCAGTCTCGATAAATAAAATTACGTAGGTATTATTTATAACATATAATAAAACTGTAGAACCAGCGTGTCTGTACATTGAATATATTTACCAAAAACTGATTGGGGGCGATGAAGGAAGAGTATCAGAATACAAAAAGACGATTTTCAAAATTTTTGTCCGTCTGTCTGTCTGTCTGTTTGTCTGGTCGAACACGCTAATCTCCAAAACTCCTGAATGGATTTTCAAGGAGTTTCCACAGGTTAATTAAGCTTAGCTTGGCGCTTCGAATATGCTTTGTTTCATCGAAATTGGCTGACGGGAAGAAAAGATGTTGTATACAAAGTTTTCCATACGAAGTGGCGGGCACAGCTAGTTACGTATATGCAAACAATTATCACCTCACTATTTGATTTAAGGCCGCATCAGTTACCTCGGCCGCCATGTTTGTTTACATTTTGGATAAATTTGATTGAAACGGTGTATACAACTACACTGTCCGGTTCAGGGTTAACATACTCATTGAATGCGACTTCACTGGTCTTTGCGGGTAGTAGCTCGACGAGAACAGTAGATCATGTGTGACGACACTTAACAGCAGGCCATAGAGAAGGCCTTTATCCAACAGTGGAAAACTTAAGTTGAGGACCTCGCTAAAGAAGAGTAACGCCAGTGCTTTAAATCTTGGTTTAGACGAATGAATCGCTGTATAAAGATTAATACTCTCCTATTTAAGAAATTGTAATAAGAATTTGTGTTGTACCGCAAATATTTTTTTTGCATCTCAAAATTTACCTAGTCACCCACGTAAGTGCTCGGGCATAATTAATATACATGAAACTTTAATCGTGTGTCTGAAGATATGTAAAACAATTATGTCTTAATAAAGCAAGGTAGTTAAAAAATACAAAATCTTGAGATGCCTAGACCTTATATATAGCTAATACTTCAATGAGCAGGACTCCTATTGTCTTTTTTAGTCACCAAAGAACGTAAACCTAACCCACCTTTAAATTAGCTGCCCATTCAATATGTTCTGCAGGTCATTTAATTATTTCTTTATCTGTATTAAGTCGTTTTGAGTTCGTTGACCAACATTGCACTAATGATTGGATAAGCTACTTCACTTTCAAATTAATAGATCATAGTTCCCTATTTACAGAACATAAATTACTAAGCGAAATAGATGAATGACGTATCAATCAATATCTCGTGGACACCTCATACATTTTAATATTAACTTTCGAACATACTCACCGTGCAAACCGGTCTGTGACAGCACTAGACGGGTTCAGTTCCGAATCTAGATTTCATTTTCAAAAGCCTTTCTCCGCCACCTCATATGAATACAATTTGAAATTAACTTTCATTAAATAGTGAAACTTACATTGACTATTTAATCGTTTTGTTGTTACTGCATAATTAAGTCTTAGTTAATTATTAAGTGTGAATGCAAAATGAGAATAAATATAAAACAACGATAAAACGAAATTAGAAATGACAAAAATGAGAATGAAATAAATAAGTTTTGGAGTATTTTACTATCACTGAATAAAAATTACGATTTTTTTTTGTCTACTGCTATTTGCTGTTATAAAACATAAGTACTTTATTAAAATCAAATTATAAAGCACATTTACATTTACGGAAACTATAAAAAAGGCAATTGCAAAAACAAACATTACAAAAGCATTACAAAGAAAGAGAGAAAATGTTTTATTTGACGCAACACAACACATACACACACAAAGTTTAACATTGCGCTTCAGATCAGCGGCCACTGGATTATAAAAGTACCTATAAAAAACTTGGTTTTAAAAAAACTAGTATTAAAATTCAGCTCGTTGTTATCGCGTGACCATTAAAAGTGTTAACAAAGACCAGATGATTTAGGGGGCAAAGTAGACATACGATGCAGATGCAATATTGTATTGGAGCCACCGATCGCGCGTGAAATTCTCTTAGCAACACTGTAGGGTTGTCTCTTGTCTACCCATACCTACAACTACATATAATAAAATCGTAAGAGCCGTGTCTGAACATGTAGTATTTAGTCTGAAATACTGAACATTGCAGTGTAAAGTTCGAATGATACAGATTCAAAAACAACATTTTTTGTCTGTCCGTTTATCTGTCGTCTAACTGGATAGGTTTTAATGAAACATAGCATAGTTATAATTTATGTACCGGCTCAATATTTACGACACATTTTATCCGATCAATTATACAGTTTCCATGGGAATCAAAAGCGCGCGAAGTCGTGGGCAATGCTAGTTATTTAAAAAAGGTCAAAAATATATAAACTACGAACGCTTCTCTATAAAAATCATGTTTATTAGTTCAGTTTATGAGGAAGTTAGTGGGAAAACTAGCGTTATCTTTTACATTAGTAAAAAGAGTTAGTATCTCATACCGTAATAAGCTTACTTCTGTCAAATGTAGTCGTTGCGACCGAAGTTGTAAGTTGTGCAAAATTATTTCCTCTATCATTTTAAATCATGTTATTACTTGATTCAGTGGTAAATAAAAATTTTCAAGATTTTCATTCAAATGGCATTCCTGTAAAATTACATGTAAATTTTAACTTTGCTGTCGTTGAATTTCACCATATCTTTTCCCTTCCAAACATCGTAAAAATATTTTTGACAACCCTATATTTTTTTCATTGCTTTAATGTACCATACACGCTTTACTATGTTGCATATATACTCATTATTGATGCAAGTTTACTCGTTGTTTTTCCGTTTAAAAGAAAGTAAAAAGATATGCAGACTGTTCTTTTGATATCTTTAAAATAATCTCAATAAGACTTTCTAGTCTTTAAATGTCGCTAAAATTTTTAAATATTAACACTAAAGCTGGGATAATTAGACGTTTTCTAGTCTTAGAATTAATTGAACTTGTGTTTTAGGGCACTTTATGCATATAGGTTAGTTTCCAAAGAAAAAAACCGTCAATGATACGTCTGGTTATCCGAGTCTAAGGCTCCAAAAACACGGCAAGGCCAGACGTGGATGCGGAAGATTTGTCATTTACCCACAAAGAACCCGCTGTTTGATCGACCTAGGACATTAGACCTAGTTATAGCGAACTGTGAACAACTGAACCTAGTTGTAGCCGTTAAGAAAAGATGTAGCCACACTCAGGCTTCTAGCCGTAACGTGTATACCTATACCATACCATCAGCCTATGTCTCTCCATTATTGGATACAGGCCTCAACCAAGGCTCGCCACCACACACGAATTTCTTTAAGTCATCGGTCCACCTGGCCGAAGCGCGTCCCACACTGCGCTTCCCGGTGTGTGGCCTATAATCGATGATTCGTCTACCCCATAGGTTATCGGTCCTGCGGCAAATATGACCTGCCCATTATCACTTCAACATGCCCATTCTACGAGCTATGTCGATCACTCACTCAGCACTCAAGTTACTCAGCGAGCTATGGACAGAGTTATTCTCGGAGTTTCTTTGCGGAATAGGATCTTTAACCAAAGAACTAAAGTCCACGGAAAAATACTAATTTCCCTGCGATGACAACGGCGATTAACTTCAAAGGTTCCATCCTCCAAATGAATACCAACCACCACGGATCCAACAAATTCACCCCACGTTTGATCTTTCACACACAATTTGGTCCTTAGATGTGTCAACATAGAGAAGTATTATTTTGATTGTTGTATTGTAGCCGCCAATATTTTCCATTATTTGCCATTATTTTGAAATACATGCCAATTATTTTGATTAAACTGAAATGTACGGTCAACGATAACTCTCGAATAAGTCATTCATCCTTAGCTTGGTTGTCTATTTATCTATTCAGTAAAGATACATCATGTAGTACGACGTATATGCTATCAATCGTTTGCCTATCAACCACCTGCTGTCACACCCAGATAACTTTCTAACTCATCACCATAATCTATCTACAAATTAATGAACTTCGCTCCATGACCTTGTTAGCCGTAAATCCTCATTATTGGCACACGATATCATCAGTGTATCATTCGGGGATCATCTTTGCGCACTTTTTTACACAACGGTTTTTCCGATGATAAACGGTGACCATCGCCCATCTGAAATACATGCCAATTATAATAAATTGACATACGTGAAAGGGTTTCGCCTACTTTTCAGGATATAGGAAGTTGGATTCGAAAAAAAACACATTTGTACAAACCATTAAAAGTAACATTCTCAGATCATATTCAAGTTTTTCATGTATAAAGGTAGCAGAGAAATTATCAGAATCTGCCCAAAACTATTCTAGACCTTATTTGTGGTTTATATGGACTTTTAAAGGTAAACGAGTCGGATAATTTGGTAATTTAAGTAGGTTAAAGTGAGAGAAGAATCAGCTTTTGTTTCATTATTGTAAAAATTGTGTGTCGTGGGTTTTGTGGTTTAATCGTGATAGTTTATTAAACTTCAAAGTGCCTAATGTTTGTGATAAAAGCCTACGATAAAAGCCTCTGTGATAAGCGTTTTTCGTGCGTTTCCAAGGATTCTTTACTCTTCTGTTCTCAGTAAAACTACTATCACTTTACTGAGTGACTCCTAATTTGCTTCAATGGGACTAGGCATTGAAAAGATGTCTCTTGAATTGTTTTGACTTTAAAATTGTTAATTAAGCAGAAAGTTCGACACTGGCAGAATGTGCTAATTGCTATATTGTCATATATGAAAAAAAAAATAAGATCGTGTGCGCCAAAGACTTATCACATCATTGGAGAGGCTTCAATAAACTTCTAGTGATAAGGATGAGTTGACAGCACTAGTCATCAGATAGGTCGTTTCTTTGCCATCTCCTCTATTCTACTCCCATTACAATAAAAACTTGCTTCAGCATATACATACATGCTACCACAACGTACACCTACAATACCGCCCACTGAAGTGGAGGTAAAAAGTGGACTCATTTAGCTTATGTCACCAGGCTCGCACTAATTAACATCAGGATTTTATCTCACGGTGTTTGACACAAGCCGATTTTATCTGTTGTCACGTGTGGCTGCAAAAAACGAGGAACTTACCACGTGTGATGAGCGACTTAACGTCACAAAGGAAAATGGAAACATGTGTTATGAAAACGACAAGACTTTTGATATTCATTTATTTACTCTTCAGTGCACAAAAGGCAGACTTAATGCAAGCATATCACATAGTCAACCTTTACATTATACACAGATTAAATAAATAATTAACATTAAGGAAATAGTGACGCATAATAGTTAAATACAATACCCTAATATACATTTTTTTTTCCACTTCCACTGATATTTCTTGACTAAAGGTCACCAGCTGGATCCAAACGGCAGACAAAACTGATAAACAAACTGCAGAAGTGCATTTCTGAACGGATTGAAAGGAAATAATTGGATGAATAATTTTCTAGATCTATATCTTGATTAAGTTCTAAATTTAGCCGAAGCGGTTCAGTAGTTACCTAGTAGTCACAGTGATTTTCAAAATATCCCAGAAAAAACTTTTGACGTCTAAACATATAAACTATATGCGATTGTATAGGGCTCGTAGTTATGTCTAAACACTTTTTTTCTAACATTTCCGACTGGCGTATGTATCTCGCACTTGAAAGTGTTGGTTGACGAACTTTTTAAAGAAACACTGAAAAGAAGTGTAATCAAAAGTTGATAATTTGTGATGTTCTTCGGGAAAAGTCTCCATTTTATATAGCATTTAGGGCGTTTGCGCCGCCCGCGCGTCCGTTAACGGTTACGCTCAACACACGCCAATGTAATAGAGGCCTTATTCTTTTATATTCCATATATTTTCTATTCCCAATTCTTCTTCTTTCTTATGCACAGTCTTCCATCATTTCGTCAGGCATAAGTAGCTTATCAGTTTCTAAAAATAATTGAAAATAATTCGTAATGAAAATTTGGTCTTAAATTGGAGGCAGCTTTACTAAGGCAACCGATCAAGCGTTTTGCAGTTATCTCTTTAATTTATTACCCAAAAATACATACTACTACTTGCCCTGATATCTGTCAACACATGCAATTCCTACTACATAATTGTCAAAGTAAAAAATAAAATCTAATGGCATTCGTTTTTGTATAATCCTTGCAACTCAAGAGTGCGCGTCAACATTCATATACCCATAACTAACCCTTTTATCGTTCACTGACGTGGCATGGGCCTTCTCATTCGCATTGTCTAGTACAAGAGGGATGTATCACCTTAAAATGGCATACTGGTCAAGCGGGTCAATGAGTCTATGAACTCTTTTAGAGGCGATGTACTCGTAGTTCCTTAGGGCATGTGGTATCCCTCATCCCTTTGTTTTTTCCTCCTCATTGCTTTGTTATCCCTCAGTGGCCTTTTACGACACCACATGAAAAGATGGAGTGATGCTATTCTAAAGCTGGCCTACACCAGAGGCCATAAAGTTTTACTAAACCTTCTTTGGCATACAATTCCGTTTTTTGAGTTTATCTTCCCAAATGTTTCATATGTATTTGCTACAAAAATACAATGTTCAAAATCCATGATTTCATGCTTATGTATTACAAACATCCGAGAC
Source organism: Sesia apiformis (assembly GCA_914767545.1). Classification (NCBI taxonomy): domain Eukaryota; kingdom Metazoa; phylum Arthropoda; class Insecta; order Lepidoptera; family Sesiidae; genus Sesia; species Sesia apiformis. Next base: position 16,977,311 of record OU611959.1, read on the forward strand.
CACCAAATTTTAACATTTCGGTTCAAAAAATTATCATCTGAACTATCAGTATAGATCTCACAAGAGTGAATGGATAAGTACAGTCAGGCAATAAAGTATTGCATTAAAATTTAAATTAAAGTTATTAACAATACGGTACAGCGTTTACGAGCGCAAGGAACCTTAGTGAACAGTTAATGAATTCTTGTTAATAAAATATAATGACAGTTATAAAATGAGTTGTAAATACCACAAATATAATGAAAAAATAATAAACTGAAGTGCGTTCATAATAAGCTATAAGCAGTTAGCTATTAATAGTCGACCATCTTACAGATAAATGAAAAATTTGATACGAGTATAATACATGTCTTCAGAATAAGAAAAGCTGCCTATTTGTAGAGAACAGTTAAAAACTCATTTATATTTTATAACTATCAAGTAACCATAACTATTTTACCACTTCAATATTTTTGTCGCATCAATCAGGATTAAAGTACATGGTTGTATTAAGCTCTTTATTATACTGTTGTATGTCGCGATGAACCTTATTAAAGATTCAATGTATATTTTACAAAAAATACTATCTTAGGTCATTATTTTTTTAATTTATTTACACTTTATTGTTTTAACAAAAGGCGGACTTAAATTCTTAATGCTATAAAGCGTTTTCTCCCAGCCAACGTTGGGGCAAGAAGACAAAAATTGGAGACTTTATAATAAACATACATACATTATATAAATACTTAAAATATACAAACATATATACATTGTTCGATGTTACAAATGATTCTAAATTGGAAAGTAGCAATCACGCAAGTTTTTAAAGGGACGATTAATGAACTAATGAAATAGATTTCAAAATTATTAAAAAAACGTAAAGTATGTGCTAAAATGAATGGAATAAAGTAAAAAAGACATTATTAAAACGTAAAACGATAATTAAAAAATAATGTGCATAACAAGAGTATACTACGATCCATTACTAAAATAGTTTTAGAGCTAAAAGAAGGAAAATAAAAATTATTCAACTTTTTCTATTAATTGTAGGCAGTTGTTTAAGTAAATAAAGCGCATTATTGAACAGAAACAAATGTAAGAAGCGTATGTAAATAAATGTAAATACAAATATTGTAATGTATAATGTGTCCGAGTATACGGCGGCTGATTTCCCGCCACGCGCTCTCGTCCACTGACCGCTGTCCAGACGGTTTGTAGCGTCAGCAAATAACTATTTCCATCCCATCTATACTGATATTATTTATAAAGCGACTATGTGTGTAGTCTATATGTAGGTATTGTTGACGCAATTAATTGAAAGTTTTAAATTTATGGGCTCGACTTACTTGATAGCTCAGCTGATAGGCTTATAGATTCCCAGAACACACGCTGACATTTTTTATTTTTTTCTTATATTTTATTATTTTTACCACTGTCTTTTTGCGGCGAACACGGATCGTACCGTTACGGTAGTTATTTTTTTTAAATGACATGGAATTTGAATGGCATGGAAACCAGCGTATTTAATCAATCAATTCCGCAGCGTAAGTTTTTGCTTTTCAATCGAGCTCAAAACCCAACAGGTATATATGTATGTATATATGTGCCTATATACATATATGGGTGTGTGTGTGTGTATCTGTATGTATATAAAGACATTATTTCTTTATTGCATCATCTACCTACGAACTCTTTACCACGCAAAAATTGCCTGAAAGAAATCTCTTTAGCGATATAGCCGCCGGTTGCTCTTCTAATTAGGACGTTGATAAGTCAGTCAGTCAGTTAGGATATTTCTCTTTATTTTCATCTACCTATATGTATGGATAGATGTACGCAACCTAACGTTATAGCTTTATACCGATGTATAAAAAAAGAAAATATTATAAATTGACTTATTTGCTGTCTGTACCCGTCGGCACGTCTCACAGTCTCCACAGTAATGAATATATTTTTTGTTTATCTATGTAGTGAGCTTTTTGGCCTCTCCCTCCACGCTTGCACCTTGCTTAATCACTCAATAGATACTTCCAACTCCGACCACACATAAAAACAACATATGCAGACCTTATTCAGTGAAAATAAAGCGTATTTTACTATGAATAAAAGTTTCATAGCTGCAAATTTAATTTTGTTTTCGGGTAAAGTTCTTTACACCGGCAAATATAACGTTTTCCTTCATTTTAAAGTTGTTTAACATGAATTTACACTTTAACGCAAAAGGTTTAAGATTTATATTTGATTGTCATGTAAAAATCTTATAAATTAATTGATAAACTATTAGTTTTATGTTTTTGTGGTCATTTCACACTCGTGTTGTATGTAGACGGTTAATAGGACTGATTCACTATCAGTCGAGAAACTTATTAATATATCGGCATTTATATTTTAAATGAGTAAGGTTAACGCATTTGTTTTTTTTTCATATATGGCAATGGTGCAATTAGCACATTCTGCCAGTGTTATTTTCTTCATAATAAACAATTTCAAAGTCTAAAATGTATACTGTCAATGTTCAGTCCCGTCGAAGTAAGACAGGAGTCGCTCAGTAAAGTGATAGTTGATTTCCTGAGGACAGAAGAGCACTCCTTGGATGCATACTATGCATTTTTGAATATCACAAATATTACGCACAAAAACACACTTTGAAATACATACAATACACATTTTTTTCAATCATCAAACAAAAACTCCACTTCAAATTCCCTTTCTCGAATTCCCGCCAAAAAGTCCAAAGATAAAACAAATGTTTTATCTTTTTTGACATTAGTAACTTTTTTAATGATAAATCATAGAGACAGTGATCTATCAATCATAGTAGGCATTGATACCTTTAATCAAGTAGCTGCATGGTATAATCTGAAAATATCTTGCGAAAAAGGGACAATATAGGCGCGACATTAGCAGCTTCACTTGTGTGGATTTAATTATAGCTTGTATCTATACGACCAGCAAAAAATACTAAATGGGCAGCAAATCGTGATCAACAAAACAAATTAATTTTTAATACTAAAAATTTAAAAAAAAATTATTACTGAATATGTCAACACAAAGTCTACGGACTCCTTTATTTCTTTATTGTCACCAGAGAACGTACACCTAACTTTCCTTTAAATTTTCTGACACTCAGTATTTCTGCTGCTCATTTTATTATTTCCTTTTAATTATTTAGATGAAGTATTTGTATTTTATTTGTATGAACGTTAAGATCATAGCAAAAGGGGAAGATACGGTAGTTGTTACATTGTGTCAACTGAAAATAGGCTCGAATGCACAACTACATGCACACAAACTCGTGCAGCTATAATTGAAGTCACGTTGTACGACACCGAAAGACAGAGACAGAGTGATGAGCTTGAACAGCAGCAAGAGTGAGATAAGCTAAATGTGTCACTCCCACATGTTTCGTATAATTTTATCTCAGTCACTCATTAATGGCCGAATGTAAACTAATAACTTTACAAAAACTTCTACAAATTATAACTTTTTGGTGTACTTACGCGTGAAAAGATATTCCATGTGTCTTGTTTTGCTCCTTGAGTGATTTGTGCACTGAATAAATGCACAGGAATGAATATTTAAAGGTATTTTCCACTAGAAAACTGTGTTCACCGTGTGAGTGTATCACGTGTAAGCAAATCGCTGGTGATTAAACGAAACAGGTCCATTGGACTCAGTTTTGTAGGACCCGGCGCGGTAAGTGAGTAACGTATCTTTCTTCCTTTTGATTCGATCTAAGGTATGAACTGATAAAATAGGCAATAAACATACATATTTAAAAGTAAATTAAAGAAACTATTATCTGTCAAAACATATTATTGAATCTAAAAGACTAAAAGACGATTATCTAAAAGACAATTTAGATTCTTATTAAATGTAAATAGTACTTAGTTATTGACAACAACTTTTTATACAGCACTGACTAGTAAAATATAATCTTGTATGTATTTTTTTAATTATATTAAACAATTAATCTCTGAAGCTTCTCAAGGTGCAATCACAATGAATTAAGTATACACACGACAGACTTTAAGCTTGTAATTAACCACTACTACACATTGCTCGAACCACATCATTAAACACACACACGACCACACACACGCCGCACATGGTCATAATAAATCTGTGTTAATTGCACTTTATAATATTAGTTCGTAATTGGCCTAAAACTTAGTAACATTGTTAAACTACTCTTCCCATAAATTCAGGCAGTGAACGTTATACCTATTTATAAATGAATAAAATAAGAATAGAAAATATTAATTTTTGTTAAATTTTACCTACATTTGTGCCGAATATTGCTCAAAAATTTATAAAAAAAAATATGTTAAATTTAATGTCAATTAAATGAAAATCATGAATATCGCTTAAATTGGGACTAAAAAAAGCAATTATATAAATGCAAGGTGACATTATGCCCAGCTTACAGAAATCTTAAAACAAAACCGAAGAAATCACTCGTTCACTTTAAGAATTAACGAATGCTGTTGCCATGGCAACCGAGTCGATCCAAATTGGCTGAACGTTCGCGATAACATCAACGCTCACTTCATTTTTTATCTCACTGAATATTACATTCCAATGTTATACCTCGTACACTCCATTCAGAAAGTCCACTGAGTTTCTTATGAGTCTTAATGCTAACACAATAAAGGCCATAATAAATGTAGCGTCAAAGTTAAAGATTCGATTCGGTAACACTTCCAAAATATTCCACCTATCACCATATATCTGTTTCTGTCTAATATTAAGAAGATAGAAAGGGACGGAAAGAAATCTCGGGTACATTTTACAGGTGCGGTCTTGTTCTTAATCTGTCAAGATTGGCGTGACGTTGAACTGCTCACTGTCCGAAGTTTTTCTGTATCCACTTATTTCTTATACATGTTTTATTTAATGAAATTAAAGTGTTGGTAATGACTAATGAGTGTGGTAGGTGATACACAGAAACCTTTATTCGTATACAGTTTATATGTTTTGTAATTATATACATTTCATGCACATTGTCTTGTGGATGAGGGACGTGTGTATGAAACAACAGGCGGGCGGAGTCGGGTTGGCGAGTCCATCCTTTTGAAGGTGGTGTAGTTCTTGTAGGTTTTGAAGGGGCTTTGTTATATCTTAGTCGCCTTTTACGACATCCACGGGAAGAGATGGGTTCTAAAGCTAAAGCTGTTCTAAAGCTGGGCGACACCACATGGCCATAAGGCAGAGCCTGGATGAGCCAACGTGTCAACGTTCGTCATTTTCGTCTCATCTGTCACCTTATAAATAAATAACACCACACTCAATGGGCCACACCAGGATTCCCTGTGTTGGCGTGGGTCCAGAGACACGTACAAAGAAGAATACATCATCCAGACCCGAATAACATTTGTCTTTAAACAAATTCAAAAGATTGCTTCGGGAACATTTTTTAATAGGGCTTAGTGGTTAAGTTCATCTTTTTCTGTTCCATTTTGGTGTATGTATCATATTATGTAAGTAGTTCTGCGTGTATGTATTTATGTGTGTATATATTTATGTGTGTATGTATTTATGAGTTTATGTGTTTATGTGTGTATGTATTTATGTGTGTATGTATTTATGTGTGTACGTATTTATGCGTCTATGTATTTATATGTGTATGTATTTATGCGTCTATGTATTTGTGTGTATGTATTTATGGGTGTATGTATTTATGTGTGTATTTATTTATGCGTGTATGTATGTATTTCTGTGTGTATATATTTATGTGTGTATGTATTTATGCGTGTATGTATTTATGCATGTAAGTATTTATGTGTGTATGTATTTATGTGTGTATGTATTTATGTGTGTACGTATTTATGCGTCTATGTATTTATATGTGTATGTATTTATGCGTCTATGTATTTGTGTGTATGTATTTATGGGTGTATGTATTTATGTGTGTATTTATTTATGCGTGTATGTATGTATTTCTGTGTGTATATATTTATGTGTGTATGTATTTATGCGTGTATGTATTTATGCATGTAAGTATTTATGTGTGTATGTATTTATGCATGTATGTATTTATGTGTGTATGCATTTATGCATGTATGTATTTATGTGTGTATGTATATATGTGTGCATGTATTTATGTGTACGTATTTATGCGTGTATGTATTTATGTGTGTACGTATTTATGTGTGTATGTATATATGTGTGCATGTATTTATGTGTACGTATTTATGCGTGTATGTATTTATGCATGTAAGTATTTATGTGTGTATGTATTTATGCATGTATGTATTTATGTGTGTATGCATTTATGCATGTATGTATTTATGTGTGTATGCATTTATGCATGTATGTATTTATGTGTGTATGTATATATGTGTGCATGTATTTATGTGTACGTATTTATGCGTGTATGTATTTATGTGTGTACGTATTTATGTGTGTATGTATTTAAGCGTGGATGTATTTTTGCATTTATGTATGTATATTTATTTATATATGTATGTATTACTTTACATAATTTTTCTGGGCGTTCTATTTTCTAATTCACAACGTTTTCTGTATAATCTGTATATAAGCCCGCCTTTGTACATATCATTATGCAATGAAGTTTAGGTAAATATATAAATCAATAAAATGAATGTCCGACCGGATATCGAGCCTAGAGTCTTTCGCACAAGAGGCAAATACTAACCTAACCTTGTATTACCTGGCTTGTATTACCAACTAGGCTAGTCGGTCATCAAAATTCTTTAAAAAAAGAATGTAGCGCAGTCAGCAACAGGCATAGTTTAAACACAATAAAATCCACAAAACTGTTTCAGTTTATCCGGCCACCGAAATAGACAAACCTATACTTCGTGTAATATTTTCGTTAGAGTTCCTTCACCCGCTGGGGGCGGCGTGACATAAAAACGTAGGGGCTTGGCAGTTGTATGAAAATTAATTCAGATAGCAAAAATAAATTAGGAAGAAAACCCATTTGCATCCACATCTTAAGTAAAATGCACCGTATTTCCCACTTTATCCTATTCCCCCAATGTACATATGTGTTTCGGTGGCGAGTGAAATATGCCAGAGCTCATTCCGATCCCTACCTATCGTATCGCTTCCTATTTTCCTAACCATTTCTCCAAATTCATTCCTAAATCGCACTCGAGTATGCTGATTCTGTGAGCTGTGTCAGTGACTTTAGTTCTTTGGCTAATCTCTTCGTTTCGAATCTTATCTCCCGAAGAAACTCCGAAAAACAGCTGAGCGACGTTGGATTTATGGGCAAGTCATATTTGCCTCTGGACTGTTAACCGATAGGGTAGACGAATTCTCGAGTGGAGGATACACACTCGTACCGGGAAGCGCACTGTGCGACGTCCTCCGCCCAAGTGGACCGATCACTTAAAAAAGTTCGCCGCTGGTGGTTGGATGAAAAGAGCCGAGGATCGTGTGTGGTGGCGAGCTTTGAGAGAGGCCTATATCCAGCAGTCAAGACACATAGTCCGATGGTATGGTATTCCTAAATCTACAAAGGTAGGCAGCGCATTCGGGGGTGCAAATGTTAATCGTTCTAGACTGGTGTCGCCATGCTTCATGGGTGAAACATGGCTCTCTGGTTACAAGAACCGATGATGTCAAGAAAGTCAACGCACGGGAATCTCAAAGAATGGCCAGGTTCTTTTGTAATTTTATAAATTCTTTAATATAAGTCATTTTAGGGAAAGTTCTAAGAAATCTACTGAGACAACAAATTATTTTTCGAAAATGTTTCATGTACATTTTTTTCTAAAAGTAAGTATCACGGCTAAGGGTTACCAGTTGACAAATGGGAGGACTTATTTCTTAACCGATCCACAGATAATTAGATTATGTTTATATTTCGGTTAAGATTTCAGGAGTCAAATCGGGTCAGTAGTATCAAAACTATAAAAGTGTAAAAAAAATTCAACACTTATACGATAACTTATACGATAGAGAAATATACTTGCAACTGTCGCTTGTCATCGGGGTTTGTAGCACGAAGATCCTTTACGCGGTTTGCGGTAGATGTGATTCGAGAGAAAATGTAACGTCACGTAAGATTTTTACCCCCTCCATACGCCTTTCTCTTTCTCTCTGTGTGTGTGCGTGCGAGTATCGAGAGCGAGACTCAAGCAGAATAACAGACGTGCAGACTAGTACGTGGCCGGTTGTATAACCTAAATTTATGATTTTTGATTTGATTCTTTATTTTAAATTATTTGCATTGAAAATATGATACAAAATAAAAAATAATACATGAACTATACATGATTTTATTTCGAATTACATTCGGAGTTTTAAAAAAAATGCGTGCGGTTCTTCGTTCGTTCCCCTGACCGCACATTTTTTTTATAGAAGAGACAATCAACTGTCGACCATATAATGAAACGTGGATACCACAGGGAATGCTAGTGAACTGCTGAAGTCGAAGTGGCAGTGAACTGCCAAACCCCATTCACAGCTACTCTAACTTGTTTATTTCAAATAAATACTATTTTTGCTGTATTTGTATAACAGCCGCTACATTTTGTAGGCAAACAAGCACCCACACAATTGGAAGCCACTGAAATTAATGTAACAAAACGTAGGAAGAACGCTCTTTTTAGACGATTTGCTTCAACACCCATCTCGTCAATCAGCGACGACCTATTTGAGAATGAAATCCAGAAAATATGAAGTCGTTAAATAAGGTGCCTCTGTATACATAAAAGAAACGGTCTTTCCACTTAATGTTCTCGATTTAATTCATCAACTGTCGATATCGATAAATAGTATCTGAGAATTTGCTGGCCAAATATCAGATAATATCTGTAGGGTATAGACCAAGGTCTAATAGGCTAATTGGTTAGTAGCCTGGACCTTCCCATTGAGGCCATAAATTCCTTATGAGGAGGGTCAAATCCAGTAGTGAACAAAAATAGGACTGGTTACGGATAGACCTTCCCACACAGTCACGAGTTGTTTTTGGATCACAATACACAACGCGAGCCCAGTACAGCTTGATGAATGTTATTATATGGCAAAGATTTTTTCATTCTCGAACATTCTCTGTAGCGGATTTTAGAAGTGGATATCCAGTAATGGAGAGATATGTTTACAAATTTTGTATGATTTAACAATGAGTTTCTAAAAAAAAACATTGACTGATTCTGGACATTCTGGACTGGTGTTGGCACGTATCACGGATGTCTATGGACGACAGTATCCACCTACCATCAGGTGGACTGTATGCTCGTCTGCCGCCTTTTTTGTATATAAAAAAGATAATATTTACTGTTACTAAAGGACAATGACATTTTTTGCCCATCATTCCTGGTACCAGGGACGGGCCACCGGGGACGATGGGACTAAATCGCAGATTCCAGGATTACATTGTCGATATACTCGCTCCGATTGTTGAACGTACCAGAAGACCGGTACAGACTAGAAATACAGATTTTTTTTGTAATATCTTGTACACTCGGATAAGCATTTTCCGGTACCTACTCTTTAATTATAATAAGAATAATAATAAAATACCATATAACGAAATTCGTCATTTCGAAATGGTCTGTCTAAGCTTCGTATTATTAAACAGTTATAAAAAAGCGATTTTGATAAAAAAAAACAAAATTCTAAAATATTCCTGGCAATAAATTATGAAAATAAAAATAAAGTTTCTACAACTAGATTTAGGTAGCCTTGTGTAACGCAGGTGACTCTAGTTATTTTCCAATGTAATTACACCTTAATTATCTGCTGCGTAGGGTATATTCCAGCTTGCAGATTTATTTAGAATTTGTCAACGTATGCTCAGTTCAAAAAACCATACTCCCACACTGATTTCCGCACTACTAATACATGATCAAATAGCTGTACAGCTCTTTTGAGGCTCCGAATATTTACACCTACTTTGGTAGGACTTACCTATACGCAAAGATAAAAATAAATTTTATAAATTCCCAGTTTTATTTGTTTCTTAATCAATCCAATATAACATTTACAATTAAATTACTTTGAACACTTTTCGTTAAAAAAATAATAATTTTCGAATGTTTATTATTCGTTTTAATGGTGTGATAAATGCTTAGTCAAATATAAAGTTTCTTTTTATTGGGAAACACTCGCTTGGCGTCTCAAAAGTACGAACCTGTGTATTATTTTTAATAAATCATTATCAACATTAAAAATTTGCGTATCGAAATATTTACGGAACTTTTGTTAGAAAAAAGTTATAAAATTTTCCAGATAAATTATAAGATTTCCAAACTGTACATAGCCTTCATTATAATCCTAAAAATAACTAAATAGAGAATTTTTATTCATATTTGTTACTTGTTCAGTCAAGTATAACTCAATTTCTCTATAATTCTGTTGTTCGATACATTTTTAATAATAATAAAATAATTCAATATAAACTAAAAAATAATAAGTAAAAGAACGCAAAGCGCGTGCGACACTTGATGTTTGTCCCCTCATTGAACCGGTTTGTCCTCTCACAGAGCATACGTGAACCCGTCGGTGAGCGGTCACGCACAGATAGCTGCGCTGTGTAGTAGTGTACCTATCGCACCGGGTTTGTATGAAGCTTGCGCTCAGTACGAATATTTACTCATATGCTACTAATATAGGTAATTAGACCGCGGTTTCACCAGCGTGAATTTTGTTATAAAAGTAATTAATTGCTTCCCATTTGCAAAAACTAATCAAGTTTCCGGGATAAAAATCCGGGATCCCATGACCTTCTCCAGATTTCAGACTACCTTTCTGCCAAATTTCATTGAAATCGGTTGAGTAGTTTGTTTAGTCGTGAAGACGTAATAAACAAACAGTCACGCTTTGGGATTTATAGTATTAGTCTAGAATGTTCGTACATTTATAACTGAACTAAATTGGGAAATTCCCATCAATGTTATTAGGTACTAAGATAATTGTCTATATCAGCTGGATGAGAAATGTTTCCACATGTTGTCAAAACCATCCATCCACCATCCACCATCCATCCATCCACATGAGAAATGGTAGTCTGTCAAAAGAAATGTGGCACGAGAAAATAAGCTGAATTCGGCGAATTCGGCTGAATTCCGTTCAGACTCAGCTATGTTTCAGTTTAATTCTAGTTTTATAAAATACTAGCGACCCGCCCTCGCTTCGCTTCGGTTTATGAGGGTTTATTTTGTCAAAATTTCAAAATAAAATATAGTCTATATTAGACACGGATAATGTAGCTTCCTATTTATGAAAGAATTTTTGAAATCGGTTCAGTAGTTCCAGATATTACCCCCAACATACCCACAAACACACAATTTTACCTCTTTATTATTTAGTATAGAAGTATAGATATAAAGTATCAAATTCGTCTTTCTTCTGAAAGTGACAGGAAATGGATGGTAGCAAATTTAAAAGTGGGTTTAGGTACTGTGGTCATAATAAACAAACAAAAGTCCCGCGAAGAGGGACTCCATCGACATTGTATAGACATTCTTAGTATAATTTGAAATTATTCATTTAAGTTATGGACACCGTGAGCGAATACTGCGTGCATAGGGAATGTTATGATTAAAAAATTTCAGACGGTAGTTCAAATAATTTCTTAATAACTCAAGTGACAAATAAAATCAATTAGTCACCCCGTGACCACGTCCACTGCAAAGTGTTCGAAACGTCGGGATATAAATAATGTTAAATATACGCGATTTAAACCGTTCAAAGTTGTTTAATTGCTAAATTTGCTAGATGTTTGGCACTATGTATCGTAGAATCTCAACAGATAAATCTTACGGTCAATTTTGGCTATTGCATCTAAAAAGATAACTTTGTTGCATCCTGCTTTGAAGATCAGAAAGTTCATTGAAGAGAAATCGACAGTATGCTTAAATCCTAAAGATCAAAAGGAACTACCGACTGCCTGCTTATTGTAAGTAGGTATACAGTAACATAGCATCAGTCTGTGTCACTCCACTGCTGAATATACTCTTCCAAACCCTCAAAGGTTGCATGGAAGAGATCGCTTCATCAATAAGGTTGCCTGTTATACTTATCGCGTTACTTACTAAAATTGTCTTTTTGCAACAGGTGTTGGTGTACAATTAATATTTTCTTCTGGTGTACAATTCTGCTCTTCTTACCCAGCAACTACCAAACTTCTTCAAGCCGTCGTTCCACCTAGCCGAAGGGGGTCACACACAGTCATTATAAGTGTATGTATTGCAAAAACGAAAAATCTCGATCGGCAAATGAATCGAGAGACCTGGGGCGGTGCCACTGTTGCTAACCTAGTCTTGTTACATTTCTAAATTTTTTGCCCAATATTTCTTGCTAATGATGAGTCGCCTTTATTTGAATGGGCTATCTCTGAGTCCGTCTCGCATTGTTGGCCTTTGCAGATAATGATATGTAGATCTGAGACGTCAAATAAAAAGTGTTTGAAAAAATTACGAAAGCGATTGAATTGATACGATTCGTTTAGTTGAATCGGTTAAACGCACTCTTTTGTAGTTGTGTTTTTTGTTAAAATCGATTCAGTATATAAATATCTAAGTTGGTAAAAAATGATGTTCATACGTAACGGTGTTCCTAGATTTTTTTTATAGAAAATAGGCGGCTGACGAGCATACGGTCCACCTGGATAATAAATGGATACTGTCGTCCATAGACATCCGCGATACATGCCAACATCAGTACAGAATGACAACTGTAGGCACGTCCCCGGATGCGCTGTTTATCTTCGCAACTGACAACTGGTTCGGCAATTCTGTGCCAGACAAATGACCTCCACACAGAATATTGCACCGTTAAACCCGACTTAAACCCGGAGGAGCTGCAGCAGGAGAGCGTCCAATAAAGTTCTCTTGAAACTGGTACATCTGCGTGTCGGGACGCGGGATGCATATTCGTTCGCATGATTTTGGTGACGAACCTTTGCAAACTGACGCGAACTCCCGGTAAGCATAAACACTCTGAATAGTGATTTATAAACATGTCATTTTCTCTCAGATAGTAAAAAAAATATTTATTTTACTTTTTACTTTTATTATTTTTTATTTTATTTTGTAAGCAAATATTACACCAACGGGACTTTACTCAGTTTTACTAACAACTTATTAACTGTTACGTTGCGTTATGATTATTTAAATCATAGAGTAACAGAATTAATAACTTTTTCTATTAACTATTAATTTTGCATGTTTTGACCGCCCCATAATGAAAACGCAGTCGTCCCGTCCATCTCAAACGAGTTAACGAGTTTTCAGAGTTCATACGAACGAATTCGCATCCCGCGTCCCGACACGCAGTCGCATCAGTTTAAATAATGCTAAAGTATTTTATTTCCTGATAATAAATTCAGTCAGTAGAGCATCTGAGACAACACAATTCTTACCGTGTCACAGACAATGACAATCGCTCATCACCCAGTACTACCATCTACTTCATAAAAAAGAGATCGTCTGTATCATAGTCTGTGGCATAGCAACAATACACAGTTGTAACTTTTTCTTTTTGTTCCGGCCAAGAATGCCGTGCCAAACCGCCGGTCGTTGAACGGAGAATAAAGTAAATAGTCTATATACCGTCAATCATGAAAATGTTATCTCCACCCACTGATCAATAGCACATTAAAGATTTCAGCACGAGTTTCGATCACATTTCGTTGCTTGGTGCGCGGGCGCAGCCTACGCCTTGTTGTTAACCGCGGCGTACAGCGCGATCGACATTTTAACAATTAGAATTGACTAATTGTTAAAATGTCGTTTACGCTGTGTGGTGATTGATCTATCTATTGATGATGAAACACAAAGTAATCTAGATTTTATAAATTGGTATGAAGTCTAGATTTATCTACTTTGTGTTTCATCATCAGATATGTATATTTTCACAGTCCAAGTTTACAATGTTCCGTTCTGCTCAAATTAAAGTCATTTTCATACATATATTTGCTAAAATACTTAAAGAATTATCTACCTAACTGTATGTACCATATGACTTTGCGTTGGCGCATGGTCTCATACAGTTGCGAATTCCTTGCGTATTTGGATAAAATATAAAATATGAGTATATAAGAGCTATCACGCTGTCATTGTGAATAAGCCATTGAAATAGTGTTCACATTCGTATCATATTTCTAACAGTTTTTCGCTGAATAAACTATTTTCACATTATCTGCAATTTACTTGGCAGTTCTCATTTTTGTTTTAAAACCACTAAATTTATAGTAATTTAAATGTCCCATGCATTGAAAATATATTTTACTTAATTATCTGTTTAGTATCTATTTAGACTTATTAAAAATTTGTAGGTAATTAATTGAGAATTTGACGCGGTAATTTCTACCATGAGCTATCGCATCTCAATTAAAATTAAAATGTTTTTCCCCAATTTTGCTCATCATACCATGATCACTAAAATTATCAATATGTGATGGTACACTTAATTATCAATATGTGATGGTACACCTAATTATCAATATGTGATGGTTCACCTAATTATCAGTATGTGATGGTACACCTAATTATCAGTATGTGATGGTACACCTAATTATCAATATGTGATGGTACACCTAATTATCAGTATGTGATGGTTCACCTAATTATCAGTATGTGATGGTTCACCTAATTATCAATATGTGATGGTTCACCTAATTATCAGTATGTGATGGTTCACCTAATTATCAATATGTGATGGTTCACCTAATTATCAGTATGTGATGGTTCACCTAATTATCAATATGTGATGGTTCACCTATGGGTCTGATACTCGAATTCATCTAATAATACTGGATTCATTGTACTCGAAATTATTGTCTTATGGCTTATGAGAAAAGCGGAAGACCGATTGTGGTGGCGAGCCTTGGAAGAGGACTATATCCAACAATAGAGACAAGAGCTGATTGTGTGGTATAGTGGCTTAACCGATAACTAAAGAAGAAAAAAAATATTATTTCAAATTCATTAAAAACTTAAGTAGAAGAGCTTCAAAATACTTAGGAGTGGGGGGGAGCTATCGCTACCCCCGTCACTTCCCAAGTGGAGGTAATGACACTTCTGCGTTAGTAACGTTAACAGAGTAGTGTGTTTCTTTTCTAAATTTGGCTTCTAAACTTTATAAACTCAGCCATTTTTCTAGATATTTTGAATGTAATACCTTATTATTATTTTAATTACCTTATTATTAAAATAACTAAGTCAAAAAAAATCAAACACCCTTTCAGCTGGTCTTCATTACTAATACTGATTTTCTGGTGTCATCAGGTTACGGAGACAATTAATTCTTCCCAGCTTACGCGATTATGTTACCTGGTATGTGCACACAGGCCATTGTATCTCAAAATACCATCAAAACCCGTCGCAATGTGCGGTGCGGATTTGCCCACTCCCGCGGCGACCGGTTGGCATGGAAAGTGATTTATTCAGGGCATCGCCGACAATGATACGTAGGCGATCGGCTTTAACACCGACACCGATGTATTGTTCCACACACAAGTATCTGCTAAACCTTTGCTATTTCTTTTCTTTTGGCCTGGTATTCTTCTTTTGGCTGGCAAGAACATCCTTTATGCCAGATTCACCAACGCGACGTTCCGTTAACTGCAAGATGCACCGCCATGCCAGCTTTGCCAGAAGCAAATGAGCAGTTATTCTGCCTGACAGCAAGCAGCCACTGTCGTCATTGGACATAAGTCAAAATTGACAAATGTTGACGCACCCGCATAACTTTACGCGCGTTGCATACCTTTGGGGTTTGAAGAATCAAGATTTAGAAAAAGATTTGTAATAATGTGGAATTATTCATTCCTATATCGCCCCATCCTGGTGCCCTCATTCTATTGGATGGGAGGAAAGGGATGGAACGGCATCGAACTGCAAGCACCGTATACTATCCACTCCTACTGTCACTAGATGAAGGAAATAAGACGAATGGTACGACAGTGAGTGGACGGTTTATTGATAAAGCCATTTGCAACCGGCACCGCCAATATTACGCCAATCTTCGATTGTAGCTCATTCAAATCGTAATTGGCTACATCCGTGAGCTATCCGTACAGAAAAAGATACAATTTTCTGGAAAAAGCAAAACAACTTAACGGAGCAAGATTGGTGGTGCGGGTAGTATCGTGACAATGCAAGAAAACCAATTTAAACAATCACATCAATTAATTAAAATCGAACGGTATCGATGTAGCTATCTAATCGACAGAATCAAATTCATTCGATTCAAGTATTGGTCCCAAAATCATTCTCGTCTAATTTTTCAACGCTCAAAACAATAACCTTTAGTACAATGTTATTATTGTATAAACGGTAAATGAACTATTGAACCATTTGGTAATAAATGGTTACGTAACACCCGCCCGACTAGGAGTGTAGATATTATTATAAGAAAATCAAAATTATTACTATGATTACTTCGTAATCCCAATATTTCCCAAACTTTTTTCTAAATACTGATTATCACAACGCGATTGATCCACAAAGATTGTCATCGAATCTGTAAACGATTCCACATTCAACATTTTTGTTGGCATTTATTCCAATTGTTTATTTTTTTATAAGGACCATATCTTTATCTGTTAATTTCTTTCTATAAAAAGCATATATATATTACATCACTGTCAGATTTAAACGCCACGTCAATACCTCGTTCAGTGCCCTCCATCTCATACGATCGTTCAGCTACAATTACTACCGGGAACGAATTTCTCTTAACTCGTTTGATCTAGTTCCGGTGGATATACATACCAAGCACCCGTCATTTCCATTCATATTGTCTCAAACACGCATCTATCCAAATATGACCAATTGTAACTTTTAACACATACAATTGGTCAAATATTCCATAGAAACAATTCTGGAAGAGACAGCGTAAGTTTTACAGAAAAGTAACAAGAAGGAATGTGTGTTATTCAAGATGAATACACTGACAAAGATATACAAAATTGGTTGAGGGAATTCTAATTAGACCCGTCTGGTGGACAACTGCAATATGACCAGTGAATTGGGAACATATTATCACATATAGCTCAAGCAGTTAGAGCTCTTATTCCCCATCAGTCCCAATGTTTCTTCCAACCTGACATTTGGACTGATGTTGGAAGGTAGCGCAAAAGATGTCCATTAGATGGACTGTCTCGTCGTTTAACAACCTCCTTTCTGTAAAAATATACTTAGATTGTCTAGGTTGTTTGCCAACAAACTGTGCTCACAGTTTGGCGTAACTACGAGTATGTGTGATGTTTGAATAAGATTTGTTTGAAACCATTTGGGACAATGAAAAAAAGAAAAAGGTTTAGCAGGACATTCAAAACTGTTTAAGCCGTGAACTAGAAAGTTGTGGAACGAGCTGCTTACTGAGGTTTCTCCACTTAGGAACGACGTGGGGCTCCTCAAGAAGGCTGTGAATAGGATTCTGCAAGGTCGGTAGCACATCCACATTCCCCCTGGTATTACAAGTGTCCATGCGCAATAATGACCACATACTATCTCGTGGGTCACCCGCGCGTCTGCCACCTTTTCTATAAAAACAAAGACTGATATCAATGAAACAATCTACATAACATATCTAGCAAAGAGAAATCGATGTTTAACACTTACGCCAGTTCGCATGACTCATTACTTGATCGATGGGAGTAAATCAGGTTCGTATGATCGAATGGCCTATGCCATTCATGAGCGTGTGGGCCCAACAATGGCGTTTTTTCTCATTAATATTATAATTGGGCCAAAACGTACGGTAATGGTATGTTGTGACTGTGCACGTGGATTAAGCTATTGTTGTTTTTATTTAAATTATGTGGTTCAATAACCCTTTTTCCTAATTAATTTCATTCAGTTTATCCGTCTGTGGGCCTCACGGATCTGAAAGCGGGTATTGTTACACCGTCCACTTTCTAACCCGCATAGACAAACCAACATGAGTTTTAACATAACTCACGATTATAATATATGACGTAAATTATGATCAACTGTACTATCAACCTTTATCTCTCTATTGCTGGATACAGGTCTCTTAAGAGGTCCTACTTCACACTATGCTGTTTATTCTTCTCATCGAGCACTATCGGCCACTTTCTTTCATCGGTCCACTTGTCTGGAAAACGTCCCACGTTACATTTCCAAACACGCAGTCTCCACTCGAAGAAACCTGTCAGTTATCTGTTTGTGACAGATGCAGCCAGTCCATTGTTACCCGTATTTCAACTCAGTTTCTTTGAGCTATGTTTCAGCTCATGCGTTTCAGATTCTATGCGCCAAAGAAACTCCGAAGATGCGTACATGCTAAAATTGGAACTGCAACCAGACGAAATACTGTAGTGGGAGAGCGCACGCTCCATTTCCAATGGAGTGCTGGGCGCACTCAACGGGTCACGTTACCCTTCCCTCACAGAAGACTACCCTGAAATGTACTGCATTTTCTACTTTATTCTATTTCCCCAATGTATGTACGTGTTTCGGTAGTGAGTGAGATATGCCAAAACCCATTCCTATTCCATCCTATCCCTCCCCATTTTCCCAACCCTTTCTCTCAATCCATTCCTTAATCTGTAAAGGTAGACAGTGCCTCGGGGGGCGTGAAAAGTTTGTCATTCTGGACTGATGTTGGCATGTATCGCGAATGTCTATGGTCGACAATATCCACTTACCATCAGGTAGACTGTATGCTCGTCTACCGTCTATTTTGTATAAAAAAACACTAAATGAGCAGTAAATCGTGACCAATAGAACAAACTATTTTTGAATAGCTGAACGAAGAACAAAATGAATTTGACGTCCCTTGAAGCGGAATCCTATTTCTTTATGAAAACCTAAACCTAACCCTCCTATGCTGCCATCAATTTGCTGCATTCAATATTTTCTGCCGCTCATTTTATTTCCGGACAAAACCAGCAGTTTTGCCATGTGGAAGAAACCCTTCAGATTCAAGATTATTTCGCTTGTAGAGCTGAATGTGCCATATCGTTAATGTAAAGTGTATAACACCTTTAAGACTGTGTGTAACACCTCTAACATTGCACACGTGCGTTTTCAATCCTATTGGGAAGGCCAGAAATAGCCGACGCATTGACGTCTTACATTTTACTTTTATTTGTCATTCTGTCAAAGTTACATAAAATGCCGGAGTTATGTTTAGTCCACGTGATGGATGTCGACTTAAATGGAGGGCTAAGACTTGAAAGAAAGTGTAAACTAGCTTTGATCCGCGGCACCGCCAGTTTAGAACAAATACAGAAAGATACTATTAATTTTATTTTAATAATTACAGGCGAAGCTAATAAACGTGTGTTAAAATACATAGTTGATCCGCGGCATCGTCAGCTCAGAACAAATACAGACAGACATCCCTAATTTTGTTTTAATAATTACAGGCCAAGCTAATAAAAGCGTGTTAAAATACCAGCAGGGCATTTGCCCTAATGGGAAATATAGATTTCACTATTATCCGTACAGTTTAGAAAAAAAAAATAGTCAAAAATTGATGAGTTATTATTAATGAGTAATATTTAATGAGTTCTATCTATCCAATGACATTTAATTTGTGTATGTAGACTGAATATGTGTTTGTTGGACGAACTTAATCAATGGCAATTGTGGTTTCGCTCCTCTATTAACTCAACGGAGATATAAACTACATTTACTCCAAGTTTTATTTTAATTGGAGTTTCACTTAGTTCAGATGTAGTGATTTTTCTCTGGGAATTTCTCTGAAACTTATAATCCCTTGCAGAAATACCTAATAGTACATTACTGTCCAGGCCCGAAATAAAGCAATTGACAGCTGAGTAATATTGGAAGGACGAGGCGAAGCAGAGTCCTTACGAAGTGATTTTAAAAGGCGAAGGCGAAGCCGAGTCCTTTTTAAATAAACGAGGCCGTTAATTGCTATTTCGGCCGAAACGTGTATATAGTATTTTTCTTAATTTGCGAGGAAACAATAAACAAATTAATTCAAGACCGCGTTAGGTTTTTTTAAATTGAAGTTTTAAAGTTGAATTGCAACTGCGCGCGATCTTTGTTCTTTTTTTGAAAAAAAATGCACATTCAGCCTTTATAATAATAAATATCGTGTACCTAAAAAAACCTAATTGATGTTAGTGTGCACTAAAAAAAATAACCTCGCTACTGTCCAGCAATCTCTATTATTGTCGTGTTGGAAATTGCTGGCGTGCGTACAGAAAAGAGACGATTGACGTATTCCTTTTTTAAAATAATGAATCCATTTCCGAGCAAGTAGGAGAAAATACATTTAAAAACCTCTAGCACAAAAATATTAAGGTCCGCTCTGGTATATTTTCATATACTTAATTAGAAACACGCTAAAGGGGTTCGAACGTTTTACTAGACGTTGGCTTAATCCCGAGCCGCCATTTCGATTTCTGTCCTAATTTTCGTCGCACGATGGGACCTACATATTATATCGGTAGACGCATAGACAAACAAAAAATGTTATATGACATTTAGGTAGGTACGATGCTTTTTCCTAAAATATATTATATAAAAAAGTTATCTTAAGTGCTATGTTTCCGGAATAATTTGAGGTAAAGTAAAGGTCGCTATACTATTATCATTCTATCTATGTTCTAATCAGATGTTATTTAACATTAAATTATGGTTAACAATAATCCCATCCTATTCCTCTCCATTTTCTCAATCTGCAAAAGTAGGCAGCGCATCCGGGGGCGTGCCAACGTTTGTCATTCTGAACTGATGTTGGCATGTATCGCGGATGTCTATGGACGACAGTATCCACTTACCATCAGGTACAGTCCACCTGCTCGTCTGTCGCCTTTTTATATAAAGTATACTTTCTTTCTCGAAAGAATTGATGCGACCCATATTGTAACGACTTTGAAGTGTATTTCTGGTCGAGTATTCGGATGAAGTGTTTTACACCTCACCTCGTGTCATAATTCAGAATTCAGAGCCATAAAAATGAATGATGGATTTTAACAGACTTCATTTTGAATAGTTGGCAACTTGAATATTCGTTTTAAATTTAAATAACTTTTATTAATTCAATTTATCAAATTATTTTTTGATAAATATAAGTAATTAAGGTTGCAGACGCTCCAGGATCTGACTTACAGACAACCGATATGTAACGTTATTATCATATTATATGTAATATATTCGACTTTCAGTACAAACATATTACTTGCTGATAAAACTTAAGTTTTTTTTAATGTATGTAAAGAAATAAATGGGACTTTTTGGCTGGAACTCGAAAACTGTAGTCGAGTTTTTGTTTGATGATTATAAAAATGTGTATTGTAGGTTTTGTGGTTTAATAGCGGTAGTTTATTAAACTTCAAAGTGTTTAATGTACGTAATGTTTGTGATAATTAAATAATAAGACTAGGTTTTCCAACCCACCCCCTCCGTCGAATCCCAACCACTCCATCTTCAGTAAAGTTGCTATACGTTACTGAGCGACTCCTAACTTACTTTGACGAAACCGGACATCAACGAGATGCATTTTGAATTGTTTTAACTTTAAAATCGTTAATTACGAAGAAAATTCGGCACATGCACAATGTGTCATATAAGAAAAAAACCTAGAAACGGTTATTATATTGCAAAAAATGACGCATAGTGTCAGCGTTTCTGATGACATTGCTATAGAACAAAATTCAAAAAACCAAATATGGTCACAATTAATTTCGGGGCTTAATTAAAGATGAAATGTATGCATGAAAACTGTTCAAGGTACTCAATGTGTTCTGAAAGGGATTATTATCAGTGTGAACACAGATTTATATTTGGTGAATGTTTTAAATACACCGGACACGTTAAACAACCCAGTTGATGGTACTACTAAGAAAACTCGGATACCTTTCCAGAATAAGTGGATTTTTTATATATTTATTTAATAATAATACTCAGTTGCACTCGAGAAGCCGGAGAGATAACATCTCTCCGAAAGTGAACGCAGTCGCCACTGAAGATGTCAACCACAGTTGTTGACGAAACTTTTGGAAGAAAGAGAAGACATTCCAGAAGACCTCAGCCAAGTAGCCCGGAAGATTCAATTAATATGGAGACCGGCCGAGAAAGCCTACACTCCACAATAATAATACTCTTTATTGCGTATACAACAAACAAAAACAAAATATACACACATATCTACCTAAGACACAATTGGCGGCTTTATTGCTTAAGTGATCTCTTCCAGGCAACCATTAATTTATTAAGGAACTTAAAAATTGAAATGTATTGTTGAATTTAAGAAAGGCTTGGCAGGCGTCAATATAAAAGATATATTTTCCATAAGTTTAAGAAAGAAAAAAATTATAATACGAGTAGTTGTACATTTTCATGAACCCTCTCTATGTAACAATATGTCGTTAACATCTATTGACTTGATAGGTAGATAAATGGATGAAACTATTGTATACTTGTTACATTATGACAAAAATAAGGAAAGAGAATACAACCAGGTCTTATTGGTTTATAGCAAATTCTTCCTGACAACCTTGAGGAAGAGAATTGTGGCTGAGGTAATAGCGGTAGGAACTTGGTATATTTTTTCGAATCACTGAAAACAATCTTGCGCGTATTACTCACACCTGAATATACATGTACTCTGCCCTACGTCTGTTCTAGTTACATGCGATTTAAAACACATGAATTTGATGAAAAAGCATCGAGAACTCATAGTAACAAACCCAATGGGGTTTTCGTAAGCCGTTGAGAATAAATGACAGACGAGCGGACAAGCGAGACGAAAGCGATATGTCGAGTGACTACTTTGGCCATAAGAAAATAATTAACTTTTTCTGACGCTTAACTGAGACGTCAAGATGGAAATTTCCTGTGTATTATGTACTTACTATTTGCCGGCTAATGGCTTCGGCCATATCAGTTTCGGCTTGAAATATATATATATATATACCTTACCTACTCATACAGTATGTAGCACCCCACCTTATAGCCCCAACCTATCTCTTCCTGTGGGTGTCATAAAAGGCGACTAAAGGGATAACATAGTCGCTATCACAAGCCGAGTGTAGTCGCACTACCTCCAAAAAAGTGAAGTCGTCAACCCGCTTGGTCAGCGTGCAGTTTTAAGGCAATACGTCCTTCATGCACAAGACAATCCAGACATGTACAGAATTGGACAACAAAAGAGCTGATGACGGTGACAATGTCTCATACAGTACCTACCTACTCATTGACATCAGTCTTTAACGTTCCACTGCAGAGCACAGGTCACCCCCTAGTAAATCGCTAAGGACTTTCGAGCCACAATCCACCACACGATTTTTTTAGGATTTGTTTTAAGCGCCGGTGAGAAGCGCCCGGGCACGTGCCGATACCTGGTAAAAGTGTTGACTGAAAGCCGGTGTGTGTTCACGGTGTAGCGAGGGGAGACCCTCGTCTCCGCGGGAGGGGCCGGTGTATATGTATAGCCTGTGCGTGTAGTATAAGAACCGCAATGGCAGCAGCAATTGGCTCGACGGGGTCGTCTAAGACGTGGCGAGGACGACGACGACGGTAACGGGTGGGGCATTCCTATCGGGGACATAGGTTAGGCTGGCAACTAATAGAGGTCGTAGCCACTGTCCACGTTAGGAATTATATTGAAAAATAATCATGCTCCTTTAATATATTGCCTATTAAAAGTAAAGTCAGTGCCAAAATCACACACAGGTATAAAATTTGACAACGACTTCAAGTCGCAATATTGCATACACAAAGTTTTAAAGCAACCTTTTAAAGCATATTTATTTTACACTTTTACCCTGTCCTTGTCTTTTTTATAAAACAGTTTAAGTAATATTTTGAGTATGTTGCATTTTTTTAACTAATCGAAACTACCTTTGACCTTTCATCATTTGTCTATTGATTGTTCGGGTGCAGGAATCCCATTGCCGCCGAATTGGTAAATAATTTTTAAATAACGTTTCTAACCTGGACGATGTCAGCACGTACCGCTAGTAGCCTAAAGCGTAGAAATGACTGTACATAGCTACTGATTTAAATCGAATTTGACACATTAAGCGTTAGATAAATCGAACAAAATTGATTGTATCTAACGCTCAACACTTTTTGCAGGCAAATCAAGTTTTTGTTAGCATATTTGTTTACCGTTACAGATCGCAACGCAATTCTTAGAAGCCAGGTCTTACCTAGGTTTCCGAGATGTTGGCCCAAGGTTACATCCTTAAATATTTCTTGGTAAAATGATCGAGGTGTACCAAGGTGACCCGTATATATTATATAGGTAAATATAAATGCGAATTAAGTTGACTTTAAAATACAAAAAGTTATATATTAATTTACACTTTGCATCCATGATTTCAGACTTGGGGCACACAAGTAAATATCCGTACAGAGCGCAAGCTTCATACAAACCCGGCGCTAAGTATAGGTACACTGTACTACACTGCGCAGCTGTGAGCGTAACCGCTCACCGGAAGTTCACGTACGTGCTGTGAGAGGACAAACTGGTTCAATGAGGGGACAAACATCGCACGCGCTTTGCGTTCTTTTTTTTTTTTTTTTTTAGTTCATTTAATTATTTTATTATTATTAAAAAAATATATCAAACAACACGAATGTAGAAACATTGAGTTATACTTGAAAGATCTAAACAAGCAATAAATATGAGTAAAAATTCTTCATTTAGTGATTATAGAGATTATAATGAAGGCAATGTACGGTTTGGATATCTTATAATTCCACCGGATTTTTATTTAAACTTTACAACTTTGTTTCTAACAAATGCTCTTTAATATTTTGATTTCAACACGCAAATTGTAGATTGTTAATGATTTTTTAAATACAGGTTTGTACTTTTGAGATGCCACGCGAGTGTTTCCCGATAAAATGTTTAAAGAAACTCTAGATTGGACTAGGAATTTCTCACACTATTAAAAATAATAATAGCATATGAAAAACAAACATTTTAAGAAAAATTTTTTTAAGTAATTTGTAATTTAATTGTAAATGTTATTTTGTATTGATTAATAAAGTTTGGAATTCATAAAATTTATTTTCATCTTTGCGTGTAAAAGCCCTACCTAATGTAGAAATAAATATTCGACGCCCCAATAGATCTGTTGCTCGGTACGGATATTTTTACTCATGTGCATTGGGAAAGTGTTGTACGCATCCTGTATATGCATAGTTTGTATATAAGGCGTAATTCAATTATACTGTGCAATGACATTATTGTACAATTTTATTGTAGGTCCAGAGGTCGCTTAAGACATAGGTCGTCAATTCACATCCTGTTAGTATATATCTTAGAATCTTAATCTACACCATGTTTCATACAGACAGAGTGTAAAATAAATACTTTTGACACATGCCACTTTCTCTAGTGGAAGTGGAATGGTCAGTCTAGACTTTGGAGTTTGCTAGACAATAAAATGTGGGATACGCGCCCCGCGGCGACGCCTGCAGTTTGCATTGTCACTAATGGTGTATTGTTTGTATTATATCTACATGTATGTACAGATACATTACGAAAACATTGGCCATCGGCTAATTCGGAAACACCCGAACGCATACAGTATTACGAGATACTTTATTGCACAGACATGGATGACGCGTTCGGAGATTAGCCAATGGCCAATGTTTTCGTAATAAGTCTGTATATGGATGTAAGTATTGTATACGTACAGGTTTATTGAAAATTTGATAAACCAGTAACCAAACCAGCTTTCGATATTGAATTATTTTTTTGCCCAAAGAAGTTGTATTTTCACTAGCTGTTGTCCGCGGCTTCGCTCTCATGGACATAATTGCTATAATTTAAAAAACCGGATTTATTTAAGTACGGTCGCAAGTAATAATCGTTGAGCCACTATACCTTTTATTCTTTCGTAATTCTTAATATTTTCCTTCAAAAAGTCATTTAAATATATGCTCCTTATCACGAAATATAGACATGCTCTAACCAACGACAAATATTCGGTTAAAGATGTAATCTCCAATAATATTTATCAGTTTAACTAATTGTGCTATAAATACCTATTACAATATTTAAATGATTGCATATAACACACTTTATTTATCTAGAATCAACACGTAATTGTAACGTAAATCCGCAAGTTTAAAGCTAGTAATACATCGTAAGCGATGGTCATGTGTAGCGTAGCATGATTGTGGCTATTGGCAAACAGATCTTTGGACAAACAACAGATATTGTGACATAAGACGTTTTATATTGGAGGGTGCTTGATGATAACGGCTGGAGCATGCGTCATTGAGATATTACGCTACTGATTGATTTCCATGAAGAAGGCATCGTCTATGTGATCGATTTTTATAACTATTTTATGCTAGATACCTTTTTTATATTATAAAATAAATGGCAGACGAATGGGCGGCCCACATGATGGTAAGTGACAACCACCGCCGCCCCCCGCAATACTAAGCAACCAGGCATGCGAGTACGTTGCCGCCCTTTTCTGTTGCTGTTCACAACTATTTTGAAGAGCTCCAAAATTCTCAGCTGGCAGTTCATTCCACAACTTTCGGGTTCGCGGTTTAAAGTATACTTAAAATTATGCAACCCAAGAAGACTAGACCTGGTAAATCACAGAAATCTTCGCTTAAACAAGCTCTTTTATAGATTTAAAACAGTCCCCGCTTGCAGATTGGATTACGCCACCTGCCATAAAATACGAGTATGTATGCATAAATTATGAAACCTAAGTTAAACTTGTACTATGCTACTTTGTAGACTGGATTAATTCTATCTGTCATTATATTTTTTGGGGAATATAGCTTCGCTACTTGCTTGCAGTGGAATGCCACGCTAAGTCTCATAATTGACAGCAGCCCGATTTAAGTCGCAAAATTTCGTAAGCGTAAAAGGCAGTTGTGCGACAACTTTTATTTATCATTGCATACTTTCGCCACATGCAGTCGCCTGCGACTATGCCCACTCGGTTGCGAAACGGCCCATTTCCGCGAAATATGTATCGGTAAATATCATAAAAGTGTTTTCGTGTCGTAAACAATTGAAAGTCAAAGGTCATATATGTAGCTCGATAGGTTAACAATGTGACTATTGATATTGCGTATCGAACATCCACATATTAATTACCATACCACACCGTCAGACCGTGCCTCGCCACTGTTGAAGATATATAGGTTTTTTTATATTGAAGTAGGCGGACGAGCAAGCGGTCCCACGTGATGGTAAGTGTTACCGCCGCCCATGGACACCTCCCAAGAGAAATAGATGATTGAATAGAGGCTCGTCACCACACACGATCTTTCGCTCTTCTCATCCAGTCACTACCGGCGGACTTCTTCAACTCGTCATTCCACAAGACCGGAGCTCGTCCGTGGTCTTCATTCAAAGACTCGTCTACCCCATCGATTGCTAGTCCTGCAAACACATATGGCACTGCAAATATATTGAGCACACGTAACTTTATTCTTGTATCAAACTATGAACTATTTTACTGTATACAAATGACAGTCCTCGTGAGTATACTTCTGTCCGTCCGTCCGCTTATCTCCACCATGTTGGCCCGTATTGATGCATTAAGACTCACGGTCTTCCAGACATCCGAAGGATGGCGTCACTGCACGGCCATTTGACGGCAAGACTTCACCGCGCAACCTGACTATCCACTGAGAGGCGTTCCACTTCAAGAGAGCCGTCTACACTGGTCGCTCTCTACAAGCAGAATCCTCTTGGTCAGCTAGCACCGAGGCTGAGGTAGCACTATGGCTCTTAGAGGCCACCCCAGTGACCTGTCATGTACCTCCTCCGTAGTGCGGCAGAACAGTTACCTCTATCCCTGTGAGGATGCGCGAGATGTCTCTCGGTCTATAGTCCATACGTTGTGAGGAAAAACTAATAGAAAGAACTATATAGTTTCGGGTGTTCTATCGATCGAATCAATACTTCGTTAAAACCAATCGAAACTAATTATAACTAAGCTTGTCCACAGTTACTTAGCAAAAACATGGCGCCGCTTTTTGTCGATGTATTTCTTTTGTTTTATCAAGTTATTTGAGGCGCCATACACTATCAATCGTTTAAACGATGAGTTCAGAAAATCATAGAATCCTCTTCTAAATAAAAATGTGACGTTACCCCTGAGCAAAGGGACCTTATTGTCGGTATGGACACTTATTATTTGACGAAAATTTTCGAAATTAAAAATTCGTTGTTTCAAGATTCTGTTCTGATAATCTGATTTTACTTTATAAAATGTATTTCTTTTAAGATTTCACTATTCTCAATACTTGGGAAATTAGTATAAATTCCCACAGCCATTCCCACTTGAGCACAGCTAGTATAAAATAATAAAGGTCGTAGCGTCAAAGGATATAATTAAGCCGTTCGACTCCCACCAACTTCTAAAAGAAATACCAAAACTAAGATCTAAAGGAGTTTCAGATATAATAAGTCGATATGATGAATTAATATCGATAAAATGACGTCTCTAACACGTAGAAGACAAATGTTTAAATAATGAATTACAGGCATAACAGTAAAAAGATAAATAATTAAGACTGCAATCTGTCCATCTCGAAATAGAGTTGTCCGCGGCTAGATCTTAACTGATATGTCCAGACGATCCGACAGAGATTACGTAGGACACAATGTCAGCGGTGTAAACTTCGTTATCATTTTTTTGTTTATTAGAAAAAGTGATTTTTCCAAATTATAGCGACGAGAGATGTTTGGACTGGACAAGGGATTTTATGCTACAGCGAAGGACAACTTCGGCAATTGACTGGCTTATTCAAAGGCCATTTAGAAGATGCACTTAGCAGATGACATCTGCTTAACCTACAGTAAGGAGGAACAGTCCATGATAAACCATGTGTGATAGTTTGGCAACATAATAATCTTTTGAATATTACAAAAGTTACGGTACAATTGAGAGCTAGGAAGTAGAAACTGACTGTACCTTTCGCATTTTGTTTCAAAAATCCATTTATGTTACTTCAACTCAACTCTAGGAATACTTGCAACTTGCAACTACCACCGAAATAGAAACTGTTGATAACCAGTTTCATCCCAACAAGACATAAGTACATTTAACCGACTTCACAGCACACCTACGCTTGACCTTTAAACATAAGCCAACGAACAGTTTTCAGTTTTATTATACATAAACAGAGCGTAAATCAGCTGTGCTCTACTGACACAAATCTTCCACCATTTTGGACTAAAAATACACAATCCTAAGAACTATAATCTCCGCAAAAATCGAAAAAAATTCCGTGTAAATTTCGATAAAACGAACATAATTTCGTTCAGCCGATACGCAAAGTTCATTGAGGAACCAACTGTTCAAATTTGCCAAACGTCTACATTGTTCTGTTTTTTATTGGCGGCAAATTAACCATTAACGTGAAGGCGGTAAGGTCTCTTTTCATGTGGTTCAAAAAGCGTATTGTATACCAGTTATTTGAGCAGAGGTCGAGATGTCCTGGTGACATTGGACTAATTGAAAAATGACATTATGTCTGACCTCCAAGCGGGTCATTCAGAGGCAAATACTCTGTGGGAACAGCTCGGGAGACTCATAAGCTACTATTTGATAATGTGAGAGATATCGCTATTCCATTGAGCCAATATACATAATACAAGGCTCTTACAAAAATGTTCTATCGTCGGCCAAATAGTCTCTTGATCCGCTTAGCGGTATTTAGCACCATTATATAGATCCCATTGAATGAAATATTCTTTAAATTTTGCTATAAAGTATGACTAATTCGATTGGAGAATAATAAATTGTTTATTTAATAAAACACAATATTACATGCCGAAATGTTTATTAAATATAATCAAATTAAATAAAACATACTTTCTTCTATTTGTATAATTAAAAATTAACATTTGAAGATCGCATAATCAAATTTTTCACCTCTTAAAAAACTAGAATGCAATCCCGGGTATTGCCATGCAAAAATTAAAACTTGAATTTAAGGTTCCTGTCAATGTTAACCAAAAATCAAGTTTTACAGAGCAAGGCGTACGACAATTTGAAATCTATTCACATAATTGATTGCATCATTAACAATTTGTTGAAGTAAACATTTAATAATCATGAACATAATCAAGTAATTATAAATAAACATGTCATTACAACAACTTGTCTAATAGCTAATAAAACAACAACTTTCATACTAGTCATGCACACTCGCCAGTTGAGTTTGTAAAATTACACAAATGTCATGCGTTAGAATATTTTAGTATTTGTTAGTCAGTATAATTCAAAACAAATAAAACAGCACAAATACCTAAAATTAAAAAAATGCAAATAAATGAATAAATTAATAACTGCGCGAATGTGTCAGGATCCAGAAAGAAAACACAAAAATGTCATGTGGATCACAAAATAACAATGTCATTAAACCTATAGACTAGAGTAGCATTCTTACGATTTCTTTCGAGATCTTATCATGTATAAGAAAATATATAATAATTATCAATTTCTTATTAACTAACAACGAGCTCGATCTGTCTTATAAATCCGTTATTTATCCTTAGAACAAACAAAATTGCAGTTAAACCCTATCACGTACTATATAAGATAATAAAAATGACGGTGTCAGACATAAAAAAAAAACCCTGTGATGAGAGGTGACTGCACATTTCATAATGTTCTAGATGTTAATAGGATTACTGAAAAAGATAACTTAGTAACAACGTTATTGTAACACAGAGAGCTCGGGGATGACACGGCGGACTTGACGAATATAATATTAACTTTCTGCATCAGACGGGTCGCGTTGTATCTGTAACAAGAATTTATTCCAGATTAAATTAAACCAGAAATCATAAAAGAAGAAATAGCACAAAAGGATTTACACGTGATATTTTATGATAAACGTATTTATGATAGATTTATCATACAACAAACGATCAGTCATCACTCTAGAGGAGAAATATAAAGCTTTGGAAATAATAGTGTCATCAGTAGTATGGAATACTCTGAGGAGTTCAATAACGTTACTTCAATACGATAATAAAGTGTGATTACAAGTCACACATTGATTGTTAATGTAGTCCTTTCAGTACATCAAAAGTGCAGTTATATAAACACATTTGCGTTGACGAAAATCTGCGTTTATGCTAAATGTTGAATTGAGAAGATGCAAGTTTATATGCAAGTAACGACAATGACAATGCGATACTTGCAACGATGACATGGCATCAACTATTAGAGTTAATAGGTACTCCAGATTCCATTGTCACGGCGAAAGAAGAATCTATACCCATAATCTTAATGAGATAGCAATAAGAGTTAAAATATAATGATTTTGTTGACGTGTCGACTGTAGAAATCCACAAAGAGTTGGTTGAAATTGCGAATGCGAAACGTACAGTTTCGATTGCATTACACTGTGACGAATCCGACAATAAATCTAAGGGCGGGGAAGGGGCGGCAAGATTAATATATATCCGATGACTTAGCATTTTAGTCAACTTTTGGATCAATAACGGTGGGAGACAAACGGTGCGAAGCGCGCCGTAACCGTCGCTCTGACACTTTCTATAACAGCACATGCTGATTTATATCGGGTTATCGTAATTAACTGAACATATTTATAATACTTTTATTGTGTGATCTTGATTACAACAAACATTATTCAGAAATTGATCATGATCCGTTTACATTGTCGATATTTTATAACGTTTCATAAAAAAATCTTAACTCATTTCTCCAACCATAAAATTCACACTTTTCAAACAATGTTACTTTTTCTCCAATGTATTTGGGAATATGTTTTACTAATCGATTAGTGACCGGCCCACCTGATCAAATGGCGTTTCAAACTGCGTGTCTCCAATCAAGGACTAGTCTACCCCCCACCGGTTTACAGGAGAGCCTTATATCCAGCAGTAGAACTGGAGATACATAACGAGTAGGTTGACGGATTGGATTAACGACGGCTTAATTGGTGTATAAAGTAAACATATGTTAGACTGTAATACATAAAAATATACAGTTTCCGCTCAAATCATAAAATATTTTATGTAGGATTATATATATAAATAGAATATATTTGTTATAAAAATATTTTTAACAACCCGAATCTTTCTCCAATTAGCTTCCCAAATCTTTCCGTAATTGGTGTTAAGCTGCTTTGAACATGTCCACAAATAGGTATGTGTAGACTCCGACAAGCACATATTTTTATAAAGCGCGCGCCACGAGTAGGAATAATTTCAAACACGTTATAGGTTGTACAAATACATTATAGGCACAGGCCTCCCCTAGTAAATCACTGGGAGGATTTCAGGCCATAATCCATCATCACGCGGGGCCAGTGCGGATTGGTGGATACACATACTCCAGATTACTTTTTATCCAAGAATGTGGGCTTCCTCACCGACGAGGTAGAGACATTTTTTTTAAATCCGTACTTAAGTGAAACTCAGTATTACGGGCCGAGGGGTGAGTTGTTTGAACTCAGGATCATACGAATGTCAGTCGAGTATACACAAAGTTTACCCTGGGCTATCACACACTAATAATATTTAAAATAAAGTCAGTAAATTTCGTTTAAAACAGAACGGTTTAACAGTTTAACAAAACGTTTTATTTCACCGAGTTTTTCTTCGGTGGACAGCGATGGACCTGGTTATCAAAATAGATGGGTCGTTATCAATCAGAGTTTCGTCGTGGCCTCAATTCGCCCACGCACCGTTGTAATCTTGAAGATTCACCCCGTTTCTTAATCCTACGATATGCCACAATTTTAACAAGAACTATCAACAACAACTACTGACCTATAAAATGGGGATCGTCCCTGCTGGTTTTATTGACCACTCTAAGAACACATTCGGCGGCATGTCGTTTTTTCACAAATGAAGGTATATATACAATAATTTGGAGTTTCTACATTAACAATAAATATCTATTCTTCTGCCTTTTGGTTTTCCTTCCATAAACTCAGTTTTTTTTTTTCTTATTTTTTATCGTTAATAGATATTGTTTGCATTTTTAGTGTTGTATTGATATAAATAAAAAAAGTTTTGTTGATGAAAAAATATCCAATACCAGAAAAAAGTACATCACACTGGAAAACGTGGGTCTAGAGACACATAAATTACCGAACCAACGAAACAATTTTTCGTTCAACTTGGGAATAGAATCTGGAAACTTTTGTGCAGTCCGAATAGACCTTATCGGTCAGGCTATATGGTCGTTGAACAATAAGACACATCTTTGATACAATCCACATTGATACGACAAAAATTACCTGCGACAATGTTGAAAAAACTAACACAGATTTTCAGATGTTTTTCCGTTCAGAAGATGAGGCGCTAGATACATCATCAATATCATCAGGTGCACCTTGAGAGAGTCCTGTGTCCAGCAGTGAACAGACACAAAGAAGAAAACGAATAGAAGTAATCTAATAAAAATCTAAAAAGTACCCATATCGGTCACTACAATCTCACCCCAAATAAACACAGGCACAATTAACAGAGGGCAGCTTTTGAAAAAAAAAACACCAATCGGCTCCGATATTCATTGACGTCATTTCGAAATCATATTTTTGTTAAATCAACTGCGACCCCGTGGCATAGTTCTATTTAATTTTCATTATTTTATTATTTGCAATAACAATAGAAGCGACATTCTTTGTAAATGAACAGCTGAGTAAATTATTAAGAGGTGGCATAATGGTAGTAGCATAGTAACCCGTGTTTTGACGTAAATGTATCACGTGACCCGCGTAACATTTAAAGCGGTAAGATTTTAGCTTAGGTGGCAGAAGGATATCTACATCCCAGCAAACAATAGATAAATAATAAAAAGGTCACCTGACAGGTGGTTGAAGATAATAATCGATATATATATATAATAAAATCGTAGCCGAGCCGTGTATGTACATGAAATATTTTTTGAAAAAAATCGTTGCATACTCTACGTATGAACGGAACCCAAACAAACAGTTTTAGAATATTTAGACGTCTGTCTAAAAATCAGAACACGCATCATGAAAAAAGTACTGGAAGGATTTGAATGATATTCATTTATAGCATATTTGTAGCTTATGTGCCGGATTAACATTTAGGGTACTTTTTGTCCAGATCCATTATAGAGTTCCCGAGGGAATCACACAAAATTTCACGTGAACGAAGTCGCATTTTCCCAATCCTTTCTCCAAATCCATTGATATATCTCCAAAGGCAGGCAGCGCATCCGGGAGCGTGCCAACGTTTGTCATTTTAGATTAATGTTGGCATGTATCACGGATGTCTATGGGCGACAGTATCCACTTACCGTCACAGCTAGTATGCCGCCTTCGTCCATAAAAAATATATAAACCTCGAAGTCGATTGGTGTTTTGAATTCAACTGGGTGATCTTTAGTGGAGATATACTAATTTTTTTTTAAAGCGTAATAGTATATCTTTGAACTGACCTAAAAATCGTGTGTAATCCGTTTATATTACAACTAGCGATGCCAGCGACTTCGTTCACGTGAAATTTTGTGTGATTCCCGCGGGAACTCTAAAGGTAAGCAGCGCACTGGGGGTGTGCCAACGTTTGTTATTCTTGACTAATGTTGGCATGTACCGCGGATGTCTATCGGTGACAGTATCCTCTTACCACTAGGTGGACTGTATGCTCGTCTGCCGCCTTCTTGCTATAAAAAAGTTCGAATATGAGCCAGATTGGTTGAGTAGATTGGTTGCAAATTTTTCAAACTCATAAAGGACGTCCCCATACATACAAATTATATGTCGTTGGATAGGGCTCGTACCATAAAGCTCTACAACTTTTGACTAAACATTTTTTCTAAATACGTAGGAAAAATAACGTAGGAAATGTAGGAATTTCCCTTCCGGCTGACATCGGCCTTATTTTTTTATTTATATGGCAGACGAGCGGCCACGTGATGGCAAGTGGTCGCCGCCACTAATGGACCCTTGCAACACAAAGGGGCATGCGAGTGCACTGCTGACATTGCAGAATCCTGTTTACAGCTCTGTTGAAGAGCCCCCCCCACGTCGTAGTATACCGTAAAATCCTCGGCTAGGCTAGCTAGCTGTTCATTCCACAACCTATTTATTATGTACTGTTAACGAATCCCATTACTTTTAATTTTTAACCTAATCACGTGGAGGTAACTTCTTATCTGATATATAAAAGTACTCATATAGTGTATATTAAGGATTATAAGTATTATGTGTAATTATATACACTATATATATATATATATATATATATATCAAAATAATCTAGTGTAAAGCCATATCGAAACCCTTCTTATCAATTTTTTATCAGTCGATAACTAAACATCCTCATTCAAACACAGAAGGACAGTGTTGTAACTTATCGATAAATAATCGAGTACCAAGTATTACGTATATCTGTATAACTGGCTGATGATATATTGTTGAAATTATATAAAATTATATAATCAGTGTTAAAGTTCATTTTAATTTGATGACGTTAATGTGTTCAAGGGTAATATTTATAATATTTAACTGTATTATTAGCACGTTCGTGATAAGCGAATGCAATTGCGTAATGCAGAGAACGAGGGGACTCATTTCTATATTGAAAACAATACGATGAGTTAAGAAAGAGTTTAAAATTATTTTTGTGTTACACACAAACACATGAAATGTAGTTTCCATATTAATAACTGTTTTAGCCCCAATAGGACCAATGCCTTTTTTCCGAACTATCCACACAAATAGATGGCATCACTCAATGATATTTAAGCATAATATATTTTTTCCGGAAATACCGATATACGTTACACATAGGAGCTTTTACTTAATTAGCCACTGTATAAAATAGTGAGCACCTAAGGAAATAAAAATATCCTATGTGCGTTGCTTGCACATGTAGGAGATTTCATGTGGTCAACAAAATCAGAGATGAACTTGAGAGGCTTTTTAATTAGAACATTTACCTAGTCTTTAAAGTAGTTTACACGAGATATTTTACTAAGATACTCAATTTTACACCAGACTATGGGTACAAGTATGAAAATTTTAAAAAGTGTTATACAAGAGGTTTTCATTCGCAATGGCGATATGTTACAAAAGGATTAATAAAGAGAGTGGAAAGGAACGGTTCTCATCAATCAAAACACTTGTGACGTTCGACTTTAAAGTTATTTTTGTGTCACACAAACAATCACACACAGTAAAGAAATATAGTTTCCATGTTCATTTTTGAGCGAGTTTCGCTTCAATGGGACCATTAATTACTAAAAGGTCATCAAGTAAAAGGTGATTATCCAAGAAAAGGTTCAAGGTAGACATTACAAGAATTATACCCACAAACGGTTAAATGTGATAATGTCCTTTGTTATCATTTATGTTTATAAACATTGATCACATGACCACGGAAATGATATCGCGACGCTGATTCCTCCTTGGTGAGTTTATCTTTTCACGGTCGATACAGATTTCTCTAAGCGCCCTTGTACATCATAATTACGGTGTTTACATATATAATAAATATCTTCCTACTTCCTCTTAAATTTATACATGTCAACTGTTGCGAATAATACATCAGAATAATAAGTAACAGGTAACAATTGTTAATTGTTGTTATTGTAACAATTGGTGTCGTCCAGCTTTAGAGTAGCACTACCACTAAGGGATAACAAAGCCGCCACCACAAGCCCCGAGGAGCTGCACGATCTCTAGATGTGTGAACTCGCCGAACTGCTTGGCCAGCGTGGCGTTTTAAGGTCTTACATCCCTCGTGGACACGACAATGTGCAGCGGGACAAAGCCAGTTTGGCAGGGAATTATAAGAAATATAACGATCACAATGAATCACGTGACGATGACGATCACGGTAGCGGTAATACGAAATTTTAGTGAGTTTTAGAGCCCTTAATACCACTTACCACCAGTGGCCGAAACGTGGCCTCTGACGGTGGGATTGATCCATACGTTCAAGGTCACTCAACGAGCTACAGAGAGAGCTATGCTTGGAGTTTCTTTGCGGGATAAGAATTGATAAGATCCGAAAGGAATCAGCACGCTGAAGTGGCAGCGGTGGTTGAATGAGAGGAGACAAGTATCGTGTGTGGTGGCGGCGAGCTTTGGGAGAGGCCTATATCCAACAGTGGAGAGACATAGGACGATACTGACGCATTCTTTCCATAAAAGAGTGGGCTAACTAAGTGGGCTTACTTACATATAACTATCGTAACATCAGCCTATGTCTCTCCACTACTGAATATAAGAAAATGCAATAAATAAAAGTATATATCTTACCATTGCTGCAAGTGGTAAACTCTGTGACACTGATGATGACGAAGCTGTACCTGTAAATAAAAGGGTTGTGTCAATTTTATGTAATTGCATTGAAATTGAATTTGAAAGCGCTGATAGTTTTCGCGTGGGCCCGTGGGAGATGATAGGGTTCGCGTGGTGGATTATGTTATGATTATGACCCAACAAACGCTATAGAGCTCAGCAAAAGTTTAGCTTTGGGACGTTAAGAGTTAGGACGCTTTCGCAGAGCTCGACCGTCGGCTTCGCATAGATAACATGGTGGGAGCGGGCTAGCACTGCAAGGGTAGAAATGGGTCCGCATCGAAGATTTTCCTTAATATATCCGTCCTAGTGCAACATAATTGAAAAATATTATCACAAGTTCAATAATTTTAGATACAAGTTTTCCAGGATTTAGAGAAACTTACATAGTATGTAGAATCCAAAATGGTTTAAATAAAATTAAGTTTAAAAACTAACATCCGACTAGGCAAGTTTCAAATAAATTTTATTCGCACGTTTACAAACTTAATAGTACTTACAACAGTTACAACTGACGTGCGACTACTAAATCATATTTATCATATCAAAAGAACCTACAATTTATTTGAAACTTTTGCGTACTCGAGTTTTAGTTTTTAAACTTATTATTTTTATAATTATAGATCACGTCTTTATTTATTGCGGCATTACGAGTACATTAGTTAGATATTATATTCTTTTTTGTTCCACTTAAAACTTAGGACAATATAATGTGAGGCTCGAATGAACGATGAAGCCCTGGGCGCATTTAAAAAAAATATATAAAACGAGACGCATTAAAAAATCAATACAACTCAAACCTCACAGATACAAATCCATTCATAAAATATATCTGCACGGAGCACGCACACAAGTAAACAAACTGCACCGCACGCCCATTCGAGTACACAGTTCACGCACACACTTGCAGTACTACGATCGTACGGTAGAGTACTATAAGCGGTGATACATTTTCCGACCAACTATACCTAACACACGAGACGAATAAAAACGAACTGTATTTCATAAAACGAATTGTCACGGCTATATCCTTCACGCAGTTAAACCTCAACCAATTATCGCCGACAAACAACGTTTTAATTTGAATTTAAGGTTCATTTTTGCTTGTAGTTTTACAAATCTGCGATAGGTCGTTCGGAACCCGAGCTCGGCCGGTACTTCCGAGGAGTCTGCAGACTCAGACGTATCTATTTATAGAGTTGTCGGATTAACGCCAGATCTCGCTGCATTTAATGCAGTCACGAGAGTCGGAGTATCGATTCCAGTTAAATCGATCGGTTACGTGGAGTTAGTAAGGCAGTTTGTGAATCGAGTTGTCTTGATTCCTTGATTTGTGTACTTGAACTAGTTGGAATAAGATTGAGCTTGTAGAATAATATTAATATTTGTAGCAATAAGGCCACATACTAAGACTTTACTATAAGGTTGAAAAACGGTGATAACAAAGATATAATCATTATGACAATGATTTTAAAGCAAAATAGAATGTGAATAAATAAATTACTAGAATGTGGGTACTTAAATAAGTTATCAGATTAGTTCGCTTGCAGATTCTACTAAAAATTTCAGTATATTTCGGGTATTTTAGCGAACTCCATCCAACAATACATCGTTTGTGCATAATTGACGTTAACTTTATTTGATATTTTTAAAAAAGTTTGCGCCGTCATTATCTTGGAACTAATAAACCGATTTGGCTCGTCCATCTACGAAGTTAAACGAAATATAGATCTAAATCAATTTTGTGTACCACCTGGCACAAGGAGTGTAGCGTGGGAGCGTGTAGCGTGTAGCTCGTGTAGTCCATCGGTTCTCGGTTTTGCGAGAGATATGGCAAGCCCACTCACTGCCACTTCAGCTTACTGCTTCACTGACTTTAGTTCCTTTCCTATTTTCTTTATTTCGGATTCTAATAAACCTTAAGAACTTGCAACTGTTTTAGACTCGAACTTTTAACCTTAAGGTTTTAAGAGCATTAAATGTTAAAAACTTGGACGGTAAAGCTGACAAACGATGATGGACAACAACATTATGGTAAGGGCGACGAGAAAAGAGAACGCAATAACTTAAATATAGTGAGAAACGAGATATCCGACATGGATAGTTTAATGTGGTAGGTATGGGTAGGTATGTTAGCATAAGACTCTACCGACATATTGAAAGAAAATATATTTATTCATTGTTATTGTTATGAAGGTAACACATTAGGTATACCTAAGTAGGTACATTGTGTGTCGCGATAACAAAATTTATTGTTATTAGATATGTATTTAATTGTCAGAATAGATAATAATAAAATTAGGCAAGATAATAAATATAATTGCGCAATAGTTATATATAAAAAGGTAAACATAAACCACACCTACTTATTTAATTCGATTTAATTGTAATTTTTAATTCGATGGAATTCCGACATTTCTCGGTGTTACCCGACAACAAAAATGTTTTCATAAGAAGGTATGCAGTTCTTATGAAATAAAATACATTTGGATGTGGTTTCCAAGGTTTAAATATGTAAAATCTTAATTTTGTAATTAAATCTTAATTATTATAAAGTTATTTTAATTTTAAGTT
This sequence comes from Sesia apiformis, assembly GCA_914767545.1. NCBI lineage: Eukaryota > Metazoa > Arthropoda > Insecta > Lepidoptera > Sesiidae > Sesia > Sesia apiformis. The sequence continues at coordinate 17,017,051 of OU611959.1, forward strand.
GAAAACTTTAATGAATAGTAATGTCGAAAAAAATTGTGAGGGTGAAAAATAAATTGTAACAGGTACTTATTATTCTAACTTCTGCCACGTGTAACAAACCTTCTTTACTAATATTAAAAATTATAAATGCTACCTTTGATATTTTTTTTGCTACTTTTGATCCACATCGACTATAATCGCATAAAGAGAAAAAATATATTTATACATACAATAAAATAATACAAAAGCATGTACATTAGACTTTTTTGAAAAAAAAGTCGTTGCAGTGATAACGAATAATACAGAGGCCAAAACAAAAAAAAATGTGTCCGTCTGTCTGCACGCACACCGTGCAAAAGTCACTGGACGGATTGTAATGAAATTTAGCATAGTTGTGACTTGTATAATATTTAGGGTAATTTTTATCTAGATACAGAATTCCCACGGGAATCAAGCTAACCATACATATTATAATGTTGCGGGTACTACTAGTAAACATAAACTAATTATATACTATAATATTAGCAGTGGCCGTCGTTGTTGCATAAAAAGTACACTAAATGTTATCCCGCCACATGAACTGTAACATCTATGCGAAGTTTTATTAAATTCACTCCAGTGGGTTTTGTATGATACGTGTTGAGAAGCTGACGCAGAAATTTAAAAAAAAAAAATTCATGCTTTCTATCATTCATAATGTAAACTGCGATAACTTTATCAAAAAATATTAAATGTACAGACATTGATCTGTTATGATTGTATCACATGTATAGATATATGGTAGATTTAGCAAAAACGTTATACTATTATTATTTGCATTTTGCTTATTGGCTTGATAAAAGATTTTTTAAACGAAATGATCATAATTATACATAATTAAAAAGGAAACCAGGTTTAAGACGACTGGAATGTCATAAAATGACAAATGCCAGAAGTCCATGGAATTAAAAAAATGGACTATACAGGTAAAAATAGATTTATAAATACGCAAAAAAAACAAAATATTGAAATAAATCACAATATATTTTAGTTAAAAAACAGATGTTACATAGAAAAATAATATCTAATAGACAAAGTTCATCATTAGGGTACATCTAGACCCCACTGAGACGTACATATTCTCTGCCTAGACACGAAGGTCAATGAACTCGCTTAAGAGGACAATAAAATTGCATTTGTCTCGCTTCCGCCTAACTGCACTCGGTTTAATGAATTCCAGCTTATATTTAAGTATACCGACCAACACGTATTATGGTATTATTGATGGATAGGCATAGACAAAACCAGGGCGGGGCAGACGTCGAAATTATTGAATCCAGAGTATATAATATTAATTAAGATTCTATTACAGGTAATTGATATTACCTAAACTAAATATTTATGAAAATCAATTCTAAATGGTCCCACTACCCAAATTATACTCATTAAACAGAACACAGTCCATGAGCCCCGAATTGGTATCTCAGTAATTGTGACCAACAGACTCTAAAACTACCCTCATTATAAAATTTATATTAATATATAATGTCTCATTTACATGTTTGGGCGAGCGTTTCGGCGAGACGTTCGGCGAGAAACTTGTTGACACGAGAGCGCCTGTTCACACGTTCGGCGAGATCACAGTCAAGTACTTCGTCGCCGAACGTGGATGATATAGAAGTTATGTCAGCATTATGTTTGATGAATTTATACAACTATTACTATTATTTATATTACGTCAGAAAAAAGACGTAGAAATATAAGAAACAGGAGATGGTGGATGGTAGTCTCTCACTGAAACGGAACCCTCGACAACGACTGAACGGTGGCGAGCATCTATACAAACGTTCGTGTTTCGTTCGAGCTACCTTTGACTCGGGCACAAAAACCGACATTGAGGCGAGCGACCGAGACGAATGCCGAGCCGAGGCGAGCGTCCATTTACACGTTCGTCGTCGGGCGGTTTCGTCTGGTTTCGGCGAACATGTAAACAAGCCACCAAAAAATCATAATTTAGCACAAAAATAGGTTGCATAGGTTTATAAGTAGCTCGGCTTTGTAAGTTCGACTACTGGATATATAAAGACATCACCCAAGGCTCGCCACCACACATGAACTTTTGGTTTATTCCATCTAATCCTACCTCATCACTACCAGGGAACTTTTGAGTAGGTAGTCGACGTTGGTTCGCCTGAACGGAGGGCGTTCTACACTGCGCTTCCACTTACGTCTGTCTCCATTCAAGGAATAGTCTACATTGACTTTTTTAATAGAAAGAAGGCGCCAACCAGTAAGTGGTTACTATCATCCATGGACACATGCCAACATCAGTCCAGAATGACAAACGTTCGTACGACCCCGGATGCGTTACCTACCTTTAGAGATGTAGGAATAGATTTAGAGAAAGGGTTGGGAAATGGAAAGGAATAGAATGGGAATGGGCTCTGGTATATCTCTGGTATGGCGTATCTCACTCACTACCGAAACATGTACGTACATTGGGGACTAAGATAAATTAGGAAATTCAGTACATTTCAAGATAGTCTTCTGTGAGAGAGGGATAACGAGGCTGTTGGATTGCAACGTGCACCTTCCAAAAATTGTCTGTTGGCTGGCTCTGCGGCTAGATACGATTTGTCCATTGCTCAAAATTAAAAACAGTGCCAAAATTATGATTGTAACTTGTTACAAAAATTCCAAGTGATATGATAAAACTTTTATAATAAACATGTTTATTCTGTAACATACGAAAATATATTACGAATAGCTATATTTATCTAATAAATGTAAAATAATATGTCTAAAATGTAATCTATATTTCGCAACGCGTATTTTCTTCGTTTGAATCGATATTGCGCCTAATATTGTAAAACAAAGAGTGTTGTAACAAACAATCAACAAGGCAATACCAACACCTCACTCGGCACGTAAACAAAGAAGTGTCAAGCTTTGACCTAATTCCGTACGTTGTGCAATCTCACGAGGCGCCACTCATCAAGTGATAAGACGTGCCGTTATCACTCCGTATCACCGTTACTTAGGAGGCAGGCGCGTTACGTATCGAGATAGAAATATTGCTATGTCATGGTAATATGATAGAGACAAATAAGTAAAGTAAGACTTTAAACTGATTGGCGTTAACGGAAGAATATCAAATTCGATTATTTCGAACGCATTATATTTTCAAGGAAAGAAGACAAACTTTCATGAAATCTTTCTCTTTGCTTACCAATGTCATAGTGATGGATAACTCCGAAGTTAATGAATCAAAAGAGTTGAATCGGCGAGCGGAGCAGAATCCCTTAATTGTTATTACGGTAAAAAAGCATATATTAACTAAATTATGTCGATTATTGTTTTAATTAGATACCTTTGCATCTTACATCCTAGATCTTTTTCACATAATAACTTCGGTTACTTTACGTTGCGTTACTTTGTTAAAATATTGACTATCAAAGACACGTGATACAATCTCGAGACTTATTTCGAGGTAAGGGGATGCACAGTTGTTACATCACACGACAGCGCATGATTGATTCATTTATTTACTAGCAACACATCATAATAAAAAACATAACAAACATAATTCATATATTTTGTTAACATTATGTTTAAATTATAAAAATGATCGCTATCGCGATACACGTGATTTGATCTCGAGATAGGAGATAAAAGGATAGAATGTTTGTGATGATTACTTTCTGTATATACGTACATATTGAAACATCAGTCAAGAATAATAAATAAATAATGCCACAGTCTGTGGGCCACTCTAGAATTCCCCGTGTGGTGGGTCTAGTGACACATGCAAAGAAGAACACACCACCCAGAACCGCACAATCTTCTTTTTTTAAACATTCGTCCGACCGGATAACGAACCCGGGGCCTATCGTTGGCCCTACCAACTTCCAACTACGACACCGAACTGGACCGAAGACCGAAGAACCGAAGAGACACTACCAACTGGACCGAAGGGTCGTCATTATAATTAATAATAATTAAGTAAATTGACGATATACTTCGTTTATTTACAAATTTATTTGCACTTGCAAGTAAATATTCGCGGTAAGATGATGTGAAAGTAATATTCAGTTGGTGTTGCAAAAAGTAAAACTTAGAATAGTTAATGATTTATCTAATTTTCTTTAACAGCAAGAAAACAAAACAAAAAATATATAGGTACATCTAGTCTACTTCTTCTTTTTCAAAGTGCAATAGGCGCAGTGCGGCTGTTCCGCTGCAGTGTGCCTTGATTCGACAGATATAATCGGCGATGCCTCTTACGGCAGTTGGCGGAGAGGCGCCTCTCAGTCGCAGTTCTATAATGCATGCATAAATAACTATATTTTATACTTGAAAAAATACCAAAAGAATCTATGATCGAAACAAAAATTCAAAACCAAAATTGCTATTGATGAAAATATTTTATCTGACAATTAATTAAATGAATGACAATGAATAAGTTTGTCGGTAGTGGCTGGATGAGAAAAGAGTGAAAGACCAAATGTGGTGGCGGGTCTTGTCAGAGGCCTATATCAAGCAGTGGAAAGACAGACCATACACGGTATGTATGGTTGATACCATTGGTATGATATGCCATCAGTCCATGTCTCACCAGTAAAACCATTAAGAGTCAGTAAGACGTCAGAAAAAAGATCGTTAGGATATAATATTTAGACGAATCCGTAAATGGAGATCAGGTACCGGGAAGCGCAGTGTGGGACGCCGACAGCAGCTGAATGATAAGAGAAGCTGAACGTCGTGTGTGGTGGTGAGCCTTGGGACTCTTAGGAGAGACCCATATATAGGTATAGGTAGTAGAGCGATGTCGCTCAACTAACAGTAGATATAGCCTATGTAGACTGATGATATGGTATGGCATGATAGGGATACTCCTCCAGTGCTGTATTTGTCATGCAGTTTCATATATTTAGAATTAAAAATCTGGTAAATATAATCGTCTAATATAAAAGTCTCGTTATACGTTACTCATACGTTTATTGAACGGTGATATTATCATCGCCGCGCAACCGTGACGGCGAGTACCGTGGTAAACGAATAACTACAGGCTTCGTGGTCGGCTAAATTGACGGTGTCGTCGTCGGTAGCGCCGGCGCTTGACGGCGCTGATGGTGAAATCACTGTTATTCCATCACTTTTCTAGGTTTTTTTACGAACTACAATATAACCTCGATTATCTGAACTAAAGTCGGATTTTTTATTCGAGTCAGGAATATGACATGTAGAACTGTCATTAAAGTGTCATCTCCGTACAAATTTCACTCCGTTGCTGGCGAGGGTCTTTCGAATCCTCAAATATTGGGATACTTGAATTCGTAAAATACACTATTTACATTAACTCTTAAGGAGAGAAATCACATTAATTGGTAAGGAGACATTCATGTGTAGTCCAAACAAGTGTTTGGGTAATCGAGGTTTGGATATTTATAATTTAGAAGTTAAGATGATCAGACATAATTACATTACACAAATCAGATTAGAGTAAACAAAATTAGACGACGGTTTGGGTGATTACATTCTAGAAGTTCTATAGAAGCGTAATTAGGTTCTCAATGTCTTGTCAGATGAGGGTGAATATATTAAAGAAACATGTGAAGGATGTGTTACTACGCACACTTACACACTAGTTATGCACACTAAAACAATGTACATGTATGAGCACAATCATTATAAAGGGTAACCCGCCTTCGTGACAAGAAAGATCTATACCAAATATCGTAGCTAACCAAATATAAATTTGATATTGATAAATACATATGCTATAAATTTGATGTTCGTTTAAACACATATCTTTTAATTTTTGCCGAAACCTCAATTTCGAAAATGACGCCGCTACTAATTCACACACACGTTTCGAATGAAACAGAAACCGTCATCACAGAAAGTCGAGCCTGGTGGTCTTGGAAAAAAAACTATATAAATTCTCACAGTTCAACCCCATACAAAATATTCACTTAACGCTTTACACCTGTGAAACGGTTATACAAACAGCTATGAGTATGTGAATAATAAAAGAGTTTTACACGATGGAAAGATTGGATTATATCATGGCTGTACAAATGTGCGATGATACTATAGGATGGGTGAGATCACCCATGAAATAAAAGAAATTCCTTATTCCATTATAATTTCGACTCCCCATCCCAGGATGAGTATGAGGAAACCACTCATCGCGTTATACTTGCTATACTTCATTTTCCAAGCTATGTATCCAAATCCCTTTTTATATAAAAAAAAAACAATGAATTTGGAAAATTGTTTTCAACACGGGTTTGTTTTGTTATCTGTCGAATTTTTTTTTTTCGGGAATAATCAACTTCCTCAATATAAACTACCCAATTAAACCCAACATTTGTTCACTTTCAACACTACAATTTTAGTACAACATCAATGTACAAATTTATGGACAAAGTGTATAGTCGTTTTGGTGTGAGGCGCGCCGATAACGGGTCCACGACAAAAAAAACGTATCTCACGACTCCTGGGAGATTGGTGGCGGAGAAAAAACGGTCAAGTGGAAATTTATTGAAATTCTGCGGCGTTCCGTATAACAATTTATTCCATTTCTATTGATTAATAAAGTTTCGGCATGTGTCATACTTTCATGTATCGATTTCGAATCAATCGATTATGGAGTAAATTTGAGAGTTAAAACATACTTACTAATATAATAAAAGCGAAAGTTGGTACGAATTAATTCCACTGAACAATCGCTACCAAAATTTCGTGAGACGGTGTACTACATAAGATAGTTGTTAATCCTAATTCTAAAACAGCTAGAAAGACCGACTAACCCGATTGGTACTGCCTCTGCATGCGGAAGAAAACTTCGCGGTTTCGATTCCCGATCGGTCATTCATTTCATAAAGACAATAATGTTAGTTCGAGTCTGGGTGGTGTTCTCGCTTATGTTTGCATTTCTGAACTCATAGGTCTCATCGTAACACGGGGAATCCTCGCGGGGGCCATTGAGTATTTTATTTTTTTACAAGGAAATCTGTAATTTATAAAAAAAAAAACTGATAGTAGAGAAACAAAGCATGCGCTAAGTTGGTTTCGCAGAAATAAGAATGTAGGTATTCAACAGTAACAGACATTGAAAACACCACAAAAGAATAATCGCTAAGTGTTATACACTTAGCAGCTAAACCGACTTATTCAATCAGTTACGAGCCTTATAAAAAAAGTTTTCGTAACAATATGTATTTACAATTAAGTTATTTTAAACAGTGCACTTTTTAATAGTTAATTTTATATAAAAACTAATTTATTTGTTTCTTTTAATGAGTTAAGACTTGTACAAAAAATATTTTTAATAGTAGAATTTTTCTGGTCTCACTTGGAGTAAGTGATGCATGAAGCCGCCAAAAGAACGAGATGGAGAAGCATTGTTTATGCCCGCCCTATGCTCCGATGGGGGGACATAGGTAATGTAGAGGTGGCTGATGGTAAGTGGTTACCGCCGTCCGTGGACACCAGCGACACTGAGAGAGATGAGAGTGCGCCGCTGAATTTATGACTTAATTCTATTAAAAAGCAACACACGATCTCTTTCGAAACGCAACTTAATGTGAATAATAGTTTTCTTTTAAAAATATAATTTAAATATTTAGATGGCGAGATCCACGGACCCCCAAAACTAGGGTAATGCCAGCAAAAAACCGAGGCGTTTTCTCAGAAGCGATGCGGCTTGTGATTGAATCTTTCGTCTTGGTTCGACTGACAGACACATTGATATATTTATGCATGTATATCAATACTGGCGGTTATTACTTTCCATTTGGAGTTTACGGTGAAAGATTTAACATTTATTATGATAAATATTTTTAAAATGTAAGACTGAATTTAATATGTATTTATGTATTAAAGGGGTTTTAAACGTTTAACTCGGATCGGTTGAATTATTACATATCAAACTTGGTCACGAGCTAATTCCTTATCTTGTGCATGGGGGTTGCAAGGCCTTAAAACACACACTTATTGATACAATTATTATATAAATAATTATAATATATATTATAATTGCAACATAGAAACGTTATCGTTAATTGTCCTATTCAACAAATAGTTTCTATCAACTACATATATTGTACAAAAACAATTGAGTATTAAATAGTCTTATAATGTCCACGGCATGGTACAAAGTGTTCCGTACCGTAACCATTTATTTTTTCAAGAACAAGACGTGTCCAATTCTGGATACGGGCTTCCTCATGCAGATTATCTTGTTCGTGAGGGATGTAAGGCCTTAAAAGGCCACGCTAGCCAAGCGGGTTGGCGACTCCACACTTTTAGAGGTGGTGTAGTTCCTCATGGCCTGTGGTACCTAGCCGCTCTGTTATCACTTAGTCACCTTTGACGACACCCGCGAGAAGTGATGAGGTGGTGCTATTTGAAAGACACACGACACCACACGGCCAGGATATTAAATTCCAATCAATTATTTATAAATAATTAAATTGTATTTTATTGCAGACTCTCAAAACTGGATCAATGTGAATCCACGTTCTAAAATACTAGATTGAAAACGAAAAATAAGTATGATATTTAACTTTCAGTAATTAATTAAGCTGTCATACACTTAGATAGATTATCAGAAATTCAACATATTGATTGATAAAATAGGGGAAGATAGAAAACATTCCGCATTGTATGACGATACATATCATATATTTAACTACAAATATATATATATATATATATATATATATATATATATATATATGAAGGCACCGAATCGCCCTGTACGTACTCATCAACTATTTGACATACCGCGGGCTCGAAATAAAGTTTCTTACAATAATCCATTTTATAGAATATGTCGTTAGTATAGCGATCTGGATGTCGAGTTTGACATGTTCTATCTAACCAACGCCCGTTTTATAATTGTGTTGGATAAACATTTTGCCTGTTAGATAGTTTATATATATATGTATATAGTTTCATTTTACCTATTCTGCATGATAATAGCTAAAGTTGTGTATAACTTTAAGTGAATTTACGAACGTATAAATGTTTTATAAAATGTGTCTGTAACTAGATAAGTTTGTAAATTTGTTGTTATACTTGATAAATAAAATAAAATAAATATGTATATCTTTTAGAGCGAAGTTTGAATCACAACTGCGATCCTACACAACGTGACATTATAGATAGCACACTATCTAATCCCCATAAGTAATTCTTAATATACCTTTCGTGTCCTTTATAATTTGTTACATTAAAATTTTATAATACAAAAGGATATCCGGTTTTTTATAATCGATCCAAGAATCCCACGCCCACATTAACATCTTTTAACATACTTTTTTATAAAATGACAAAATAACACTTATAAAATATCATAAAGGGTAGGTTCAATTGAAAATAGATCCTATCGGAATTAAAATAATTTACATTTAAATTGTTTTTATCGAAAAAGTAGGTAGTTTCAGATTTCTACCTTGCACAAGCGACAAGCGTCCTTTCACGCATTGTTCGATATAATCGGAAATGTCAGTGGCCCCCGAAGCCGGACATAACCGGAAACCAATTGTGAGAATAACATTTATCTAACGCCAATTGTCAAAACATACACATACTAAATCAAAATCGACAGTGACCACAAGATAACACAATGGGACTTCCGGTCCTAACAAAATATCGGGCGAAAGCGATTATCGGAGCCGGCTGAAATGTTGCGGTAGGCCCCATTGTTATCTACCGTTTTTTGTTAACATCTAATATATTAGGTGTTAAATCCCTCACAGTCCCTTTTTGTATGACATAAAACTATTATAAGAACATAAACCTTACCTTGCGTCGATTTGAGAGCAATAAAGTTATCGACACGGTAATCCGGAGCTATCCGAGCGTAAGAGAGGTGGAATATCAAAGTGCGTGAAACAGGTTCCGATAACGATTGTCTGGTAATGAGAGTACCAGCCCTTTCCAACTTTCACACGACACGGCGAACACATGTAGACGTCTTGCTCAACGGATGTCGTCGCAATTACGACCCGCGATTATTATTGCGCGGTATTGTACGACCAAATTACAACATCTCAGCTTCCCATCCGGCCTGCCGTTGCCACTAGATAATCAACCTTGACATAAAATGTCATCGATTCCAATTCGATTGGGAGAACTATCGATGCGAACATTTGCGATAGAGCGGCGGCGAGTACAAGACGCCATACAAGATGGTACCCGTTGCAATCGATGGGCTAACTAATGACTAATGAGGGACGCGCAGGTGAATGAAAGCATTGCAAGCGACAATGGACTTCGACAAGATGACACTCCGTGGATACCTGTGGCGACATGAAAAGGTAAATTTTAGATTTATGGACACTGATGTATGCGACTCTTTATACATATGAAGCGGAGAAAATCGCGTCTTTCTATTTGCACAAAAGCGACCAGTGTGAGTCGTTCAGTCCACCCAACGGAGAGGACATCGGGTTTTGGCATGTGGCGTTATTCAAACAGAAGTTCATTGTGAATAGCGAAAAATTTTGAGAAATCGTTTTTGACGACGTCAAGAAATTGCACAACTGTTATCTGCATACAACAAATTCAATTAAATCAGATAACACAGTGACGTCATGCCAAATATACAAAAAAAAAATCACGCATTTCGTATGAATCGAATCATCATCGACATTCGACTAAATTTAAAGACATAAGTATGTACGAGTATATCGTTTTATGGTACCGGTATGAAATAGGAAAAGGGAGATACATCAATATGTTAATATCAAAACTAACAAAGGAAGACGAGTATTGCGTTCCTTATTCGTTTCTTCAGTGGAACTGACTAGTTCTCAACTTTTGTTCCGCGAAAAGTGACTTCGGACTTCTTTTGTGAGGATGCGCTTGAATTGCAAATGCATGTTTATCGTCTGAATGCGGAGCGATCGCCCCTGCAGTGCGAAGTGCTGTCGGGACATGACTCTGTACTCAGTGACCCGGTTCGCACGAACGCAAGTTAGCGAGGGGCTATATGAGGTGGAATTTGATGTGCCAAATATAAAGTTCAATGAATCTGTTTTGCTAGAAAACTGAAAAGCGAATACAATATAAAAAACCTTTTGCTAGTTGAGAAAGGGATAGAATAAAGAAACCAGAACAAGAGTAATAGATAGATAAAACGCTTAATTGCACTCCAAAACACAATATAAAATGCAGAAAGGCGGTCTTATCGCTAAATAAACCTTTTGCAGACAATTGTGTTTTTAATAATAAATAAAAACAATAAAAATAAAAACAATAATGAATATAAAGAAGAAATGATTCTAAGAAGTTTTTAATAGGAATGTGAACCATACTGACTTAGAACGCTTATTGCTACTTTTTATTTATTTCACTTATTTGAATTTTAATATAGGGTTTACACTTGACATATGAAGTCTGGTTTCCACACTAAAATTCTCTGTACTGTGGGCAACCAGGCTCATCTCCCAATATTTGTTACTTAACGATTAAAGGTATAGGTTAAATAACAACAGTTGCTCAACTAATTAATAATGATATTGTGGGATGACACTAATAGTGTATTTTTTCTTATTGTGACCATAGTGTATTGAATCTAGTGTATGTGCACAGTATATGCATGTATATGTATAGTGTGTATGTAAAGCTTCATGTAAAGGTATTCATTAAATAGAAAATAATTTGCTGGAGTTCAAAGGGGTAAAATATATAATATTCATCTTATCACGGGTCATCACTATAGTAGATACTAAATGTCTAGTAATTTTCTAGTACTCAATGTCCAGAGATCGATATGCTATGTCCCCATATCGATGTAATCAAACAATATCTATTTTAGACTCCCATTGGTGGAGTCGTTATGTACTTAGTACAACGGTTCGTACCAGTGAGCTCCATCTAAAATATGAATTAACAATCATCACTAGCCGAAAGAAATGTGATGAGGACAAATCCCAAAAACTTAGAAACAATCTAGTATAACGTTCACTAAACTGCATTTTTTATGAACGTAAGTGGATTACCATCAGGCGGACATTAGTCCAAATCGAAATTGAATCGAACTTGTACCATTGAAATCACGTGATATATTTATAGCCCAAACTCCCTCGAAGTTACAAAGGGAAGCTTATGCTCTGTAGAGGGACCTTATAAGCTGATATTGACATATCGATTCAAGATTCAAATCGGCATTTCAACTGAACTTAATTGAAGTTAATTAAATTTAGGAATCCTAGGCGTATGTAAGCCTTGCATGTTTAACATTTAGCAGCCGGCATCCGGTCGGGCCGGTCGCGCAAATGTTCGACCTTGCTACGGACGGTTGGGTACAATGAGCTGCATCCATATGCATATCAACTAGTGTCTTAGCGACTTCAGCTGGAGATTTTAGACTTTCTTTTCGTATAAAAAGGCCAGTCATAAAACTGTTAATCTTTATGTACAATTCACTTATATTAGTGTTTTAGCGTCTTCGGGTACACGTTTTAGATTTCCTTTTCTTGTATAAAAAGGCCAACCTTTTAATCTTATATGTAGAATTCTCTCATTTTCACTCAATCTTCCTATCTCCCAAGTTCGAGAAAAATATTAATATCTTGTAGTACTTTAAGTGTCGATGTCCTTTTGTGGCATAATCGCGTGTCTGCAACTGCTGAATCGTCTAAACGTATACATCCCGGCCTAAACCCATTTAGCTTGGCAATTCTATTATTAGATTAACCATTTTTCTGATTCAGTCCATTCTGTACAGTCGGTTTGTGAGCATTACATAAGCATTGCAGTACTTAGCATTTAAAAGCTGGAGTCCATTTTTACCACAGACACGTATACTTACAATACAAATATAATATTGTAATGTAAGTTGTTTTTCTTTAAGTCAATAAGTTAACAAAGTCAATAAGTCCACACCGACAACAGGGTCCTTTTGCTCAGATATCGTCACATACATATATGGTAGGCTGTGTCCGAATCTTTATCGAAGTCTGAAACCATGGATTCCGTTCATGATTCTGAGTTCATAAATTACACATTGTGTATAATCCCCCAAAAATGATTTGTAACGACACCGAGTGTGTATACAGTTTTATTTTTATATCACGTATACTTGTAGACAAAGTCGCGTACAACTTGTTATTCTGATTACTACGAAATGTCATGGGTATTAACGTGTTCAAAAAACTACATTGTTCGTGTCTTACGAGGATAAAATATAATGAGTTACACCTACCCGCAATGAACCAGTGATTGGCTCGCGGCGATGCTTGCTTCTGGTATTCAGAATAAAAATAAGGGAAACCTTTCATTAATTGTTATCTATCCATATTACGAGTTAACAACCAATTAGCACATATAGGTACATACCTTTACATATACACACAGTGCCTTTACCTATTATGCAAAGGGTTCTGGATTAATTTCCGTTCAGATTTTCGTTTGTTTAAAGCATGGAGTACATACCCCTCTATGGTTTAAAGACACATATTTGTTCAGATTTTTATTATTTACTCATGAGTGTTGGTTTCAAGTACCAGAGGTCCGCGACGAGCTATAAACAAGGATACTTTAAAATTATAGTACTAAGAACTATAATAGAACAGATTTTCGTTATCAACAACTGCACGGCTTATCAATGGAAATGGGTGATTGGAATTTGCAACAGCACGATTAATATTTAAATTCCACGTTGCTTTCAAACCCTACACATTATACACTTTCTAAAATACCACAGTGTAAAAACAATGTACACCAGTCTGTAAGCATTTCCATACAGTACGACAGAACCACTGTCTTTATATATAAAAGCAAGATATTGTCAATAAAGGCTACTCACATACTAAATGTCAAACCGCAACAGTTTAATCCCCTGGTATCGCTGCGGTTTTTGAGGTAAAAAGTTTCGGAAAATAAAATTGTAAACTTCATATATTTATTTAACTTATATCAATATATATATATATATATATATATATGAACGAGAGCTTACTTGTCACGGTCAATGAATGTAATTCAGCCGTAACGTCCAGTAAAATAAAATATGTAGTTATATATACAAATAATTTAATATATAAGTCACCGCCACCACATTCACCAGCCCTTTTATCGTCCACCGCTGGACATGGGCCCCCTCATTCACATTGTCTTATGCATGAAAGATGTACACAAGTATGTATAAGAGAATATACAAGCATCTGTAGAAAACCTGAAAATTACATACATGTGTGTTTGCGGGAGTTGAAGTTGTGTGATGCGGATATCTGTGTGCGAAAGGAAACTCTTATGATCGGGCCTACTCGTTTGTATTTCTATAAAAATATGGAATAAAATTAGGATAAATGTTAGATGCACCTAAAATAAGCAATAACTATTGACCACAATTTTTTGTGATTCAATCACAGATGTGACGCATACTGCAGTGTTTGTATACAACATTGGTATATGCGTCATACATGATTCTATCTAACGCATTCACAGACGCTGATACATACAATTAGTATACAATTACAACAGTACACAATTAGTATACAACAGTATACAATTAGTACAGAAGTAATACTTCTCCACCGGTTAAGTAAGGTACATAGTCTTACGATTTAAGCCAGTTTTAAGCCGGTCAGTACCACTACGAGAAGTTTAAGTACCGATAGTTACAACCCTTCCAAAATATCTGTGGACCTCGACGGAAAAATATTGCCAGCATTGCGCTAATAGTTATTTGACAAGTCCATAAATATTTCTGATAGATCGTATTGGATACGACGAAATTTGAGGTCAGACTGGACAACACATTTCTTAACCTATTAAAATTGAATTCAACACAAAAATAGTTTCGTCTACATTTCGGTTAAGTTCACAGCTAATACAAATCGGGGCAGTAGTTCGAAATTACGATGCGATAAAATTATAGAACATTCTAAAACGTTTTCGACCGGCGAAAGCAATCGGCGTTTTCTACGTTTTTTAATGCTATTTATTCTATTAAAAAAAACTATACAAGGAGTCTTAATCACAATAGATACAATTCATACATTTTTCAAAGCATTTCACTCTAAACCACTGGGCCTTTACAAGACGATTTGATAAGAACCCCGGGAATAACAAGCCTCCAAACAACTACATCGTTTTCTTGTGATTCGTAAACAATTTATTTAAGGTGAATAACGCTTATATTTGATGCTTTAAACTGAAAATATAAAATTGTATTACAAAATTATTTCTGCGATTGGCATCACATAGACGCTTATTGAATAAGTTGATCTGCAAAAGGATTTGTAATCGTTCCAACGGCTCGTTGGCCAATAACTTAGCCTCTTACAAAAGTACATTACACATCGAATCAAACGTGATTCATAGACAAAATCTGATCCTAAACCTAGATTCGCAGTAAAATAGTGTGTAGGAGGTCTATTCGAAGTTTCCCCGATGACGTCAGAATTCTTTAATCACTGCGGACCTGAACGCGTGGTATCACTGACTCATACTTTTCGGGGGTGGATCATAAAAAACCCGTGTGAACTTTATGTTATTTTCAATATTGCCAGTAAAACTAATTTTATTCTAACTAATTTATTGTAATAAATACTTGCAATAAAACATGGGTTAATTGTTGAGTAAATTATTTAGTAAATCATGATTATTTTAACAGATTTTTCCCCGTCCTCTAATTAGCGCACATCATTGACACAATACATTTAGGGCTGAGTTTATCAACAGACTGAGCTTGCTGGACGACTCAATACTACTGTAGTTAGTAGTAAGAAATTACAATCAAATCCATTTTATTTAGATATAATTACAATCAGATCCAGTTTATTTAGATATATTTTAATATATTGTTGTTGTTGCTCCTTATTGCATTTATAAAGAATTATATTTATGGTATTTATACTTATACAGGCTCGTATGTACTCGTATACTAAAATCGCAACAAAGCCCTGTTTGTATTATATGAAATATTTTTGAAAAAAGTCATTGCTGTGGTTCATGTGATAAAAAGCCCAAAACGACACTTTTTGATTTTTTGTCTGTCTGTCTGTCTTTCCGTCTGTCTGTTTGAATGCAAAAACCGTTGTGCCAACGCTTGCGTTTCTGGACCGATATTGGCATGTACTGCGGATGTCCATTGGCGCCGGTATCCACTTACTACCAGGTGGACTGTATGCTCGTCTGCCGTCTTATTCCTATAAAAAATTGGACCAGTCGACCGCCCGTATCGATCTTCCCGTTGAATCACTAAGACAGTGGTGTAAGGGAGTTACGAATACATTACAATAACTTATGTAATAAAAAATATGTCTTAAATAAAAAAAAAATAACCTTATTGTCGGAATAAATATAATGACAAAGATTAAAAGAAATGTTAGATTTTTATAGAAATAAGTAGTCAGTCAAGCAGACAATCTGCCTGAAGGTAAGCCGCCTATGGACATCTGTGATACAACAAGTCAACATCGGTCAAAAATTACAAACATCTACAGGTGCACTGCCTACTTTAGGATTGGCGAGTTAAAATTTGGGAAGCATAGAGAATGTGGCGGCGTGGAGAAAGAGTAAAAGGGTCCTTTATACCCTTTCTCCACAAACAACCATCTGTCGAAACAAGTAGAAAAATCTCCAAGGAAACAAAAGATCATTTCTGATGTATTTTTAATTTATTTGCTCCCTCCCCACCCGACGACATAATAACCGTAATCCCAAAAGATATTGAAAAAACTCCAATAACGGCGTTCTGGGCATAGCGGGACAAAAACAAGTCGGAGGGACTACTAAATAGAAAAAGGACGAAAAACAAAAAAACCGGGAATGACAAGGAGTTTTTGTGTTGAAACGAGTTTTGAATGTGTCGTAGGGCAGCTCCGCGTTTAACCCAAAAAATTACAAGTCAATGTCAAAATCGTAGGCGAACCACGATATAAACAGTTTTTCAATAGTAATATTTTTTTTATTTGTTAAAATCTTTTTCCAATTTTCTTTCACAGTAAAAGCAATTCCCCATATATTTAGGAGTTACAATTTCTTGTAACTATTGTATTATGGTAGATCACAACAAATACATTGTCACCATTTTACGTTTGCTGGTGGGTTAGGATGACATTCATACATTTTTCCCATCGTCCTTCAACTACCGTACAGGGTTATTATATATAAAATTACATAACAGTAATGTGGTATCCAAATTACGATAATAAACAAAATGATAATAATAATAAACCTTTATTTTTAAGCACAACAAACACAGAAGTCACGGACGATAATAAACACATTTACGGTTCAATTGAAACATCAACCAGGCTACGAGTTCATTCACAAAATAATTTGAAGAGGTTATCTCAGTTCTTATCGACCATTATCTAGGGTTGCCCTTCGGCGAAGCAGCGAGGGTTATCGATATCGACTGTCAAATGTCGACAGTGGCCTGATAAAGTTGCTGATAAGGGTGATAAGTAAACAACGAGATTTTTTCCGCATATAAACATCAAAGTTAGTGTTTTATGATTAACTAGTTTGTTTTATAATTATTAATTGAATGGACAGAAAATCATGATCAACGAAACAAAGTATTTTTGAATAACTGAAAGAATTCAGAAATACTAAGAATGCCATCAGCATCACAAAGTGGACAGAGTGCTAGAGCTTCTATTTCTTTGTCACCAGACCTAAATCTAACCCATCTTTAATCCCTCCTAACCCACATTGTTTTCTGCTGCTATTTAATTATTAAAAATCGTTATTTTGTAAAATTCTCAAACAGTTATTGGTCTGCGGTAATAAATGGTCGGTTGACCTATTGTTGTTATCTTGGACACGAAGCTATGAATAAATAATATACGACTTAAAATCTCGTGGAAATTAGTTCATTGGTTTTTACCAAGTGCGATAACAGACAAAAGCAACTATTTCGAAAACTATTGTTTTTGTCACTAGGAATATTTAACGATCAAAGTTTAAAAACAGTAATTGAGCGAAAAAGTAGCGCAGAACGCGTCCTGGCACTTGATGTTAATTACCATAACGCGTTTTGATCGGTTTTATCAAAAAAAAAGCTACAACAAGGCTGTTTGTGTGTTGTTTGTGTATATGGAAAAACGCGTTCTCAGCATTTATGCAAAAACCATCACGAAAATTTTGTTCTATAAGTACCTAGTCGTTTTCAATTTGGCATAACGTGTATCTACTTGAATTATGACTCATTTTTTAAAAAAATATATAAAACAATACCATATCAACAGCCTGTGTAGACCTGTGTAGTGTGTAGTCCCTTCCACCTCACGCTATGAACCACAATCTTCGGCTCATCTCATCCATGATCGACTAAATCAAACAGTATTTATAACGATGTTATTACATCGTTAATAGGAGATACAGAATGTCAACGTCACCAGCACTGATACATTCACTGGTGAACATGAGCCTCCTCGAGCACATTGTTTTATGCATGAGGTATATACGAGTATGGTCTTAAAACAACACACCGAGAGGATTAACGGCTCAACTCTTTTAGAGACCGTGTAGTACCTCAGGCCTTGTGATAGCCGGTTTGTGATACGGAATATGTGTACACATAAAATGTATGAGAGATCAAGTATTACATAAAATCCAACTTACAACTTCCTATAATCGTAAAGTTTAAAAAGACTGTCCTTCTCGTCCTACGCTTGGATATTAAATTCGCAGGAGCTCGGGCACACACCCACGCGCGCAAATAACACAGGATGCATAACTTTGAACGCTTTATGAATTTGACGATGAAGATACTGCAGTTCGTCCTTATTAAATCTGTTTGAGTGACTCATAATCTAAGTACAACAACTAATAAATAATCGATTAGGACTAGCAATGTGTAAGTTCATTAGAGATTGTCCCAATGAGGACTGGTCAAATATAGTATCTATATCTTATTTTGATAGTAATTTTCAGATTTTTTTAAACTGTGTTTGGCTGCTAGAAAGCTTGGCAAAAATTACCACAGTTGGGGCTACACGCGGCGATGATGCGAGAAGAAAAGAAAGGAGTTAAGGCACTTTCCTAAATGCATCACCACATCACTTATAGCACAATACTAGAAATGAAAAGTGTGGTCTCCAACGGTTGGCCCGATTCATAAGTTGAAGTTGCTCAAGGTGCTACGTAGAGAGTCATGCTCGGAGTTCCTTTGCGGGATAAGATAACGTAGGGATTCGTCAACGAAAGTCAGCGACATAGCTCATAGAATTTATATGCTGAAGCGGTAACTGATGAGCCATATCTGCCGCTGGACTGACAATCCACAGAGTAGAAGACTCTATGAATGGAAACCACGTACCGGAAAGCCGTCAGGCCGGATGGACCTTGAAGAAGTTTGCAAGTAGCAACTGGATGTGAGAGCGATAGATCTTGAGTGGTGGCAAGCCTTGGGAAAGGCCTGCATCCAGTAGTAGAGAGACAGGCTTACGGTATAGTATGGTATGAATGCCACAAAATTAGTACCGAAAGTCGACAACTCAATTCACTTTCGGTGAAAAATACCATAACTAAATGAAACGTATTAACGAAATTTACTAATATTTAAGTCACGCCGCGAATTGATTGATACCGCGATGCTTTTAATTATTTGATGAAGGCATCTAAGGTATCTAAGGAGATGCGATGTTAAATCAAACTTGTCATATGATTCGTCGTATCGTTTCGGCTGCGCATGTCAAGGCGTGTCATGGTACACTGCCATGATAGAAGTATATAACTACACAATGTGTCAACGTAACAGTGTTTATACGAGGGAAGACGATACTTACTGTACACCCCCTACGCACCGGCCGGTTGACTTAATCCACTCTCACAAAAGCAAGCACACAGAAACATGTATGTGTGCCGTGAGTATCGTGTCGTAAAATGAATTGCAGATAAGAAGTCTTTAAGAAGTCTAGAGATTGCCTTTCACCCCATCAGTTTCGTTTATTCAACTTACCTGCTCCAATAAATCCTGCTTATCCTGCTCGTTCTTAAATTGTTCTAATTATTTTATTAAATGTACAAAAGTATATAGTACAAACTATATGAGAATACGTTTCATGTTCCTCTGGATTTCTTAGCAAAGTTCCTTTGTCAATTTGTCTGCAAAACTCCAGCATTTAAAATCTCCAAATAAATCTATCAATGTAGGAGCTGCTACATTTCGAGACGCATAAAACTGTCTTAACGTGAAGCGAAGCGCAAATTTTGGCAAGAAATTCTCGAATTCTCAGAAGAGAAGTTATGCAAAGCAGGAAAACTATATCAAAAGATGTAAAATGAAAGAACTCACTCACTTTGTGCTTATTAATCCGTCGGCTGTTTAATCTGCAAGCAAAAGTAAACATTGTTAGGTTTTATAAAATGTTAGTGATTCCGTTTGATGAGGTCTACCTCTTGGCAGTTGATTTTGTAATGTAATTAATTATGCATTATTTATTTGTAATAACGTGGCATCTACTCTAAGAAATAAATACTGTTGTTCCTTTAAACTACTCTTAAGTATAGAGAATTTGAGCAATAGCCGAGTCGTATCGGCTGATTTTAGAATAACACCAGTAAGTAGCACCATCCCATCTCTTCCCGTGGTTTTTGTAAAAGGTGATATGGGATAACAAAGCGTGTAGCTACCACAAGCCCCGAGAAACCACACCACCTCTCAAAGAGTGGACTAGCTAACCCGCTTGACCAGCGTCGCATTCTAAAGCCATACATCCCTCAAGCACAACACGATGTGCATGAGGAGGCTCCATTCCAGTAGGGGACGATAAGAGAACTGCTTACAGATCATTACTAAAATGTTTCATTATCTGAGAAAAAGGACCTTATTGCCGATTTTAGTTTCCCAGATACTGCGACATTGAATATTGATATTGATTTGAACCAGATATTTGACTGGTAGTGGCATGTATTACGGAAGTCCACGGCGGACAAGGATATTCACTTACCACCAGGTGTACTCCGTGCTCTGTCATCTATTTTCTATAAAAAAAAAACTTCTACACTAATTAGGTGAACACTTGTTTTCATCCAATAATATTCTGGAATATCGGAACATAATTCATTGAAGGCAATTCCATTAGAAAACCTAATAAAAATAGAATGCATAGTCAATTAAGTGCTATCTATAAGAATAATTGCTAGATATCAGGCGAACCTATGCCGCGGCGATAAACCGGCAAAAAATATACAAAAAACACGAGCGATCAATGCTCCGTGGTCGTTAGCTCTTGATACATATAAAGTATAGAATTATAATAAGCTGAGATAAATGACGCCATATTCAATGGTCAGATAAAGAATGCCACATTCACTTGAGATTCCGTTTGTCGTGGGCCCAGAGATACACAAAATAGCAAACTTTATTCAAAGGCAAATAAAACTCTTATCTTTAAACAAATATCTGTTGATAGGGTAGTATTTTTTATAGAGATAGAATGTGGCAGAGGAGCGGACTATATGGCGGTAAATGGGTACCGTCGGTGATGAACATCTGCGATACATAATAACATGACAACGCCGAACAGTGGCATGTTATTAAAACATTAATAATACAATGACCAACACATCAAAGTCCAAAAGTCCATGAGAACGAAGTCGTGGGCACTGCATTATAACATGGCTTCTAACATGGTTATGTTCTAAATATGCAGATTGTATATTTGATTTGTATCAGCCTATAACGTCCCACTGCAGGGCACACAGGTCTCCCCTAGTAAAAGTAAATATGGCTGAGTCAAAATTTTCACAAAAAGTAATCCATGTATATCAGTGCTAATTGATGAAAAATTATTTCAGATACATTTTATTCTGTTACAAGACATTCTGTTAAATAAATTACATTACGATAAGTTCGCACTGAATCTAACAGCTGATTCTGTTCAGAAAGAAGTATAAAGAACTCGGAGTATCTTTGCTAAACTAAATTAGATACGGCGATATTTGAAGAAGAACTACAGTTAATGACTTGGCTCTCAAAGAATCAGCAAACTAGTAAACCGATGCGGCAGATGAGACCACGTACCAGGACATGCCTTCTGGCCAGGTCGACTGACAACTTGAAGAAAGTTGCCGGTAGTGGCTGGAAGCGGAAGATCTTATGTGGTGGCGAGCCGTGGAAAAGGCCTATATCCGGCAATGAATTATACATCACATCAATATACCATAGCATCAGCCTATGTCTCTCCACTGTTGGATATAGGCCTTTCTCAAAGCTCGCCACCACACATGATCCTCGGCTCTTCTCATCCAATCACCAGCGGCGAACCATCAACTCTTCAAGTCGTAGGATCCACCGAAACGGAGGGCGTCCCACACTGCGCTTCCCGGCACGTGGCCTCCATTCGAGGACTCGTCTACCCCATCGGTTATCAGTCCTGCGGCATATATAACCTGGCCATTGCCATTTAAGCATGACCATTATGTCGGTGACTTTAGTTCCTTGGCGAATCTCTTCTTTTCGGATCTTATTACGCAAAGAAACTCCCGAGCATAGGTCTCTCCATAGCTCGCTAAGAGACTTTAAAATAATGAATCAGGACCACTGTCCGAAGCCACGTTTCTGCACCATGCGTCATAAGTCATAACTGACAAGACGCACTGATTGAAAACTTTCGTCTTCAAGCATTGTGGTCTATGCGACGAGAAGAGGTCTGCTCTTCTCGTCGCATAGACCGTCTGAATGTTTTCCCAAATGCTGACCAGCCGAGCCGAATGCGTCTATCGATATACTCATGTATAAGAGGTATAATACATTAAAACCGTTTGTGTCGTATATTTTGATAGCCGTTTTATTCATAATCTTTTTCTCGACGTCAATACTTGGTAATTTACATATTTGTGGTCAGCTTAATTTTTATATTTATATGTATTCACTACCTAGATATATCCTAGATTTATTACGGTATTTCCCCCCTAACTACATTCCTTTAAAAGTCCGTTGCATTTAAGACGAAGTAATCTAGATACATATAATTTACGATCATCGGTTTCTAAGTAAAATATATTAATAAGTTACATTTGAGTCATACTTATTTTAGCATACTTTTAATGAATTGTCGGTGTGAGTCACGCGGCAATTCGGATAACGTGAATTCGTGGAAACCTAATCATGCGTCCAGTGCAGGATTACTGATAACGAGCTAAATTATCTAAATAAAAGTAGTGCTCATTGACGGATTTTATCGAGTTTAACCATCGGTTATTCTTATTACGTCTTAAGTTATGGCACATACACACTACTTAAAATCACAGCGATTTGCTAGAAGATTCTGAACTGCGCCGTTCTTCCTGATATGTGCATGTCATCACTAATACTTCGATAATCTAAAGGCGTTCAAATTAAAACTTACGAGTACTTGTATATAATCGCTTCTATTTTTAGTAGTGTGTAGCCTCTATAAGTCGGATCAAGTTTATTGGTCGACCGTGAACTTGACTGAACGTAAGGCCAATGGAAGTTAGGCAAGCATTCATAGATCATTCTGTTTGGAAGCATTTACACAATTTAATTTTAGGTTTCGTTACGATGTTCATTCAAGCCAAATCAAATGTAGACAAGGAGGAATTAAAACTGACTTCGGAGAGGCCGTGGATATTTGACGTCAACTTTACATTTGTGGTTTTATTAGTGATATAATTATGCCCATTTTTTTAAAAATCATGTTAAGATTTTTATGATCGAAAATAAGACAACGGTTTGAATGGCGTAATTAAACAATATTTTGGTAGAAACAAATTTTGCATAAAATTTTGAATAGGTACCGTAACTTGCAAAAAGTTGCATTAAGCTACGAGTAGACAGTACGACAGACAGTAAGTAGTAGACAGTACCATCGTCAACATTTACTGAGCGGTTGTTAAATCACTATTAAGTCATTGACTAATGTTATTTTCGCAATTATCCTTTCCGACTGAACCTTAAGGAATAAGGTGACATACTTTTCGGCCTCTGAGATAACCTCTAACTTCTAATGATGACGTCTCCACTCGTGGCCTATACCACAGTGCTTGAAGACGAAAGTCTTCAATCAGTGCGTCCTGCCAGTTATGACGTATGGTACGGAAACGTGGCCTCTGACGGTGGGCCCGATCCATAAGTTTAAAGTCGCTCAGTGAACTATAGAGAAAGCGATGCTCGGAGTGTCTTTGCGGGGATAAGATCCGAAACGGAAGAGATTCGCCTAAGAACTAAAGTGACCGGACATAGGTCACAGCATGCTGAATTGAAAATAGGCAGATCACATTTGCTGTTGCACCGATAACTGATGGAGTAGACGAGTCCTCGAGTGGAGGCCACGTACCAGGAAGCGCACTGTGGGACGCCTTACGGCCAGGTGGACCGACCACTTGAAGAGGTTCGCTGGTGGTGGTTGGACGAGGCCTATATTCAGCAATGGAGAGACGTAGGCTGATAGTATGGTGGTATGTAGTTTTTAAAAATACCGATTCACTTATACCAGACTTCTCCAGTAAACAAAGAGCAAAACTCTTCCAGGAAACAAGTTCCCGTTCATTATAGTCTAGTATTGATTGATGGGTGTTATATTCGTGTGGTACCAAATTCTGATTTTTTTCCTTTGCTACCAAATCTGCTATGAGTAGATATGAATATTTAAATGAGTCCGTACATTATTATAACATCAGTATGATGTAGTCAGAATAAATCTGATCGTATCATTAATTGTATTTTAATCTCTTAAATCATTTTAGTCTCGTTTGAAATCGTCAAACCACATTTTCAAAGCATAACTACTCCAAGCTGTGCCGATAATAAATATCTTATTATTTGACGAGTTTCCGCCTCTTTTGTTTTAAAATATGCATATTAAATTGTCAACCAATAAAAATCGACATCATTCGATCGATGTTTAAATCTAAACAATCTAAGGAAACCTCAATTGGGCTTACTGCCTTTAAACAAAGTAGAATCAAAAATATTTCCAGGAGTACTGTACTGTAAACCGACACGCTCCATGTAGGCGTGTGATTCACATCAAATGTCCTAAACAGTCTTCGCAAGGTTGTCTCGAGACCTCAATCATACGCTCCAATCAAAGTTTTATGGCACCCTCATTCGCGGCCTAAATATAGAGCGGTCTATGAGTCGTGTGAGGCCATATTTGGGCTTTTCTAATGTCAAGGTGATTTGTAAGACGTAATAACTATAGTACTTTAAATCCAAACTCCATATGCGGCGCCTACTATCAGGAAATGATCACGAATGTTCTGTTCCGAATGACACTGTGTTTAAATCATTTAGTAAATCATTTGACTTAGAGAAGTCACCAAACTTGTGTCTGCGTGGCGTAAAACAGTAGCCGTCGAAGTTGGTTTCAATTTTCTCAAAATTCTTTCTGAAATGTCTAATTTTCCAATTTTAAATTTGAGAAAGGGGAGACACTGACTTTTAAGATACAAATTTTTAATCTAGTTTGAGTGGTAGGACTCACTCAAAATCGATATGTAAAGGTTTACACAAATAAAGACAATTTCAAATTGAATTTCTCAGCAGATAGTCGAAATGATCTTTAAATACAATAATACACTCGGGATCCATTAACAAAAACTTCGAGTTAAAAGCATTTGTGATTAAGAAATCGGAAGTTGAATTTAAATCTAACAGCATCTTTTACATAACTTTCACTCTGTACTTCTACAATTAAGAAGCATAGATTAAAACCGCTATTGAAAATGTAATAAAGATAAGCAGCATGAAAAGTAGGATAAGCAGTGAACAAACGGTTAGACCTGGCTCTTGAATAAAAGCAAAGGTTTTCAGCGTAAATGATTTTGACTCAAAGCACTTATTTTATGTGTTCTATGCTGTGGTTATGAATAATAAATGAAGACAAGAATGAAGCTAGACCAAATGCAAATACCGCTTGTACACCGAACTTCCGAATATTCTGAATGTTTTTTATGGTGGTCAGTAAATAAATAATTTGTACAGAAATTCCAACACTCAAAATCCGGGGACTATACGGCCATAAATCTGAATACACATTACAACTTCGACCTGTGCTCACAGGTTGCTATAGAGATAATCTGTGAAGAGAAAGACCTACTCGTATACAATCATAAGTTTCTCTACTACATGCAGCGGTGCAGTTGAAAGTGATTGGTAGATCTTGCGTAATTATGTATTTATAAACGATTTCGATGGCGTTACGCCAACGCTGTGAATTTCCGACATGCATATTTTAATCATTCCATTATTTATCCATCCATATCTAATATTATATCAACAAAGAGATGCGGCACATCCGGGAGCACACCAAAGCTTATCAGTTCAATAATGTTTGCATGTATGTATTGCAATAACCATAGGTGGCGGTATCCACTTACCGTCAGGTGGACCGTTTGTTCGATTGTCACCTTTAAAAAAAACAATTAAAGGGTTCTTACACAGCGGAGTAGCTGTCGCCTTAAGTGTATCTAATCTAATAGGTTTGTCTGTTTATAGCGTATTCCATGTAGAAATATTTTTTATTGTACCACTCAGATTTGGAAAATATAAAGATGTCGATAAGCGCATTGGAAAATAATAATGATGTAATAAGCCATGAGGTTCTTATAGGACTACCATATGGGCAGTCCGCGAGCCGCTGCAAACGGCTACAAGTGAAAACCAGCGCTGCAGTGTTTGCTTCATCACACGCTGAGTTGCGGCAAGCCCCCGTGGCAATACACACCTTTGTGTTACACGGTTTAAGTATTATTATTAATAAGGTGTGGTGTTACTTGATGCTAATAAATTTCTTTCCTTCAACTATCTCTTTCTAAAATGTTTTAACAGAAGGTGTCAGAGCTTCGTCTGTAATGTAATGATATGTTGTGGACTCGGAAACGCACGTAATTTTATAAACGCATGAGTAGCGTACAAATGATTCATTATTCACCAACCGTCTCTCAGACATCCTTTCTCGGAATCTCGACGTCCGGTGATCGTCGGTATCCACCGCCTCGTAGCAGCTTGAATCAGGGTTCAAAGGTCGGTGAAGTATAAAGCAAGTGGCATGGTACCGCTGCGGACGATAGGCCGCGGAAGTTGGGGTCAGGGTTCTCTGCTTTTCGGCAACGCTAATGACCGGTTTCAGATAAATTATGAGAATTGATGAATGTCATATCTTTTAAGGAAGTTGATTGATCTGTCTATGATAATAATAATGGAATGGTTATTACTCCGTAAGACGTGCATATATACAACTGATTTAAAAAAAAATGTTAACGACTTCGAATCTTATTAGTGTTGTAAAAATGAGTGCTGAGCGTTCGTCGCTCAAGTGCTGAGTGAGTGCTAATGAACCTTTAAGACTAGAGCGTTAATGATGCGTAGCGTTATAGTTGACGTCAAGTATTTAACGTTTGATTATCTTAAATCCTTCATTTTAAAAGCTTGAGTCCACTACAGTTAAGAGGGTTCATAAAAGAACACCGCAGTCGTCTACCTACGTGCACATACTTATTCTCGTCTTAACATATTCTAATCATAAGATGTTTTAATAATTATACAAGGGAAGATCCAGAAAAAGAGGGAACGGGGTGAAAAAGAACATGTTGACTTAAAAATCTTCGCCAATGGTTTAAAAAAGCATATTCATTACTTAGAGAGCTGTATTTCATTACTTAAGAGATGCTGTGACAAGAGCTGCAATGTTTTCTAGAATGATCGCCAACAATGAAGATGGCACCTTAAGAAGAAGCGACCGATTATTGAAGCGATTGACTGTAGCACATTTTGTAAATTCTCGTATAATTTATGAGACAAAATATGAAAACCGGTTAGATTTTCGTCTCGTTTTCTGTCCACATTAAACTTACATTAGAACGTTTTGTTTCGATTTCAATTGTATAAAATCGACATTTAAGCGGTTCTGCCATTAAACGTTACCATTTTTTAAAGTTAATTTAATCGCGAAATCAACTCTTGCTTGGTCTTGATGTGATGTGCCTTCATGTTGCTTTGATTACGATTCAGCTCATCTAGGCGTCGACTAAGCAATGCAGATACCGCGCGCCCGCGCCGTCCTGATTGTGATAAACGTGTTAATTACGAGTAAATTTTATCAAATCAAATCGAGTACTCTGAATACCATAGTGCATACCATACCATATCATCAGCCCATGTCTCTCCACTGATGGATATAGGCCTCTTTCAAGACTCGCCACCCACACACATGAATGCATTTAGCAACTTATATAAAAAAATTAAATGAACTAAAAGCATATTTAAATAAACTATGGTAATGGAAAGTTTACGGTCATTTATTCTATTATCGTACTTTTTCTTCATTGCGTCGTACACAAAAGAATATATAAGTTGATTGCTATTGTGAATTTGTCGGAGTGACTGCACTCCGACTACTGACCAAAGGTACTGACCAAACATAAAGCATAAATTCAAAATACTTCTAGTCTCTTACAAAATCGAAAACAGTAATGAAATACCCGATTGTTTATTTATTTATATTATAATAATCAAATCGCAACGAATGGACAGGGCTCTGCCAATATATTTAACTTTTTTTTTATAGACTAGTACATATATAGTGGGCTTTTCTATAGATGAGCAAGCGGTCCCACGTGATGGCAAGTGTTACCGGCGCCCTTGAACACCTGCAACACCAGGGGGTATGCGGGCGCGCCGCCGACCTTGCAAAATCCTATTCACAGCTGTCTTGAAGAACCCCATATCGTAGCATATGGAAAGACCTCTTGAGGCAGTTCGTTCCACAGCCTACGGGTTCGCGGTATAAAATAATTTTTGGACTGAACAGTGCGCGACACCTCCGTATCGAGGAAATGCGGATGGACCGCACTTCTGTGACGGGAGGTGCGGTTGTAGAAACCCGAGGTGGGAATTATATTAAACAATTCTTCAGAGCATTCCCACTGCCTTTTCATTCTATTTTGATAAAGTCTCCAATAATGTAAGCAAAACTATTACAGATAATTATCAAAGTAAAATTGATTTGTTCACTGTCGAAATTAGTGTTGATACCGTCGAGAAATATCCTAAATGTTTGGACATACCGATGCAATATCAACTTTATTTTCACAAAAATGTAATGAATGTTTTCCATACCATACCATCAGTCTGTCTCTTCACTGCTGGATATAGGCCTATCTCAAGGACAGCCACCACACACGGTCTTCAGCTCTTCTCATCCAGTCACTATTGGCGACTTTCTTCAAGTCGGTCAGTCCACCTGGCCAGAAGGCGTGCGACGCTACGTTTCCCGGTATATGGTGTCCATTCGAGGATTCGCCACCCCCATCGGTTACCAGTCCTGCGACATATATGGCCTAACCAGTGCCAGGTCAAGTTTCTTGTTTATATTTAGATATTGAAGTTTTGTTGGCCTATGTATAATTTTAGTGTTAAGAATTTAATGTATAAGATTTGAGATGTATGATTCTTATAAAAAGAAGTGAGTTCAATTTTTAAACGAATCATTTTTATTATTGATTTAATTTAAATTTTCTTCCCCTCCATTTTTATTTTACAAGCAACAACTGTTGTCTATAAAATTAATTTAATAAATCTGGTAAAGTCAACATTTCCACCGTGACCAGTCCTGTTTTTCGTCCGCTGCGCGACACGGGCCTGATTATCTTGTGCAAGAGGGATTAACGCCTTAACGTCACGCTGGCCAAGCTGGTTGGCGAATGTACACTACAGGAGGTGGTGTAGTTCAGTTCCTTATGGTTTGTGGTAGCGGCTTTGTTATTCCTTAATCGCCGTTGTCGTCACGCACGGGAAGAGATGGGCTGGTGCTATTCTAAAGCCGGCCGACACCACACAGGCAACATTTCCACGCATTGTGTTATTTATACACCGAACGTAATCATTATGTTAAACCGATATTAACCTTTATTAATCGATATTTTTTTAAATCGGTTTTAAGCCTTGGTATGAAAAAGAACATGTTCTTTTATAATAAGTAATCTCGATTTAATCGTGACTAATAAAATAAACCTTAAATTAAAACACTACCTTTAAATTTAAATATTTTTAATTGCTACTTTACAGTTACCTAATGAGAACCAATTAAAATAAAGTTACTTTATCTGATTAATTAAACAATTAGTTAGAAGCGAAATGATAAATTTTAGGAACTCGTTCCAATGCCGACGACAAGAGATCAACTGCTTTCTCGCTCAAAAAACGCACTGACTACGTATGATGTCGTGTAAAAAAATCAGACATATGCGAGAGTGAGATATGAGATTCAGATTTGTAAAATCGAGGTTTATAGAATGACTTCTAAATTCCTACCGCTGCGTCTGAAGATGGGTTCCTTGAACAGGACCGTGAATCTGTAAAAGTAGTAAGGCACCTGCCATAGACAGGTGTTGACGCCTATAGACAGGTGTCTGTCCCTTCCTAGCCTTACTTACTAGGTACTTTAGCAGTAGACACCTGTCTATAGGCGATAGGTTATGTGTTCATTACATACTCTCACTCCATACACCTAACTCACTTAGCTTCCATTATGGCTTCTCGTAACAAATTGCATGTCTTTAAATAAATAAAAAAAGGAATTAATTATTCAAATAATCACGTATTAATTACATACATCTTTTAGTGGAATTGGAGGAACATTATTTTATTAGCCATGTTATTTCACTCACAATAAACAAGAAATTCTCGCTCTACACACTTTTTCCTGTCTACTCGTCGCCAGTGGAACAAGTGCCCAAGTATGGAGGCTTATAAAAATTATACTAATTTAGTTTACAATAGCCTTTTGCCTCGCGGCATTGCTCGAGGCGCGCCTTTTTTATCTGTCTATGCTTTATAAAGATACACTGTAATAATATAACAGACATTTTTCTTGTGGGCTGTTCACAGCGATACACAGTAACAGATGACAGTTGTGACAGATGTATTGTTGATTACACTTAACAACTCTTATGTCGACATACTCGTATATGTTCAATTGACAAGATTTTTTCTATATATTTCTCTTTGCGAAAAATTCATTATTTTTCGAATTTTTGCCAAATTTTTCATAAATATTTAAATATACGTGTTTACACTGGTCTATCCATAGCTATTCCCGTGGGCCACGTGGGTGTCGTAAAAGGCGTAAAAGGCGATAACAAAGCCGCTACCACAAGTCCCGAGGAACTAGAAAACTTCTAATAGAGTGGACTCGCCAATCCGCTTCGCCAGCGTGGCGTTTTGAAGCTATACATCCCTATGCACAAGAAAATGTGCGTGATGAGGCCCATGTCCAGCAGTGGACGATAAAAGAGCTGGATACGGTTACAGTTACCCTTATGATTGCTACCTTGTGATACCCATCCAAAGGAAGAACGGGGAGAATGATGGGATGAACAAAACTCCTCATTCAGTGCTCACTATTCATTTCACTTTTGCAAATATAAAAAAAAACTACATAGAAAATGTGTCAAAAATTCTTGCAAATTAATACAAATTTCGTTGAAATGAATTAATTTTCATAAATTCATTCGTGTAAAATTAATCCATGTCAACGGTCGCCATTCGTTTTTATTAATATTTGGAGTAAAGTTTAGCCAACGGTTTCGCTCGCTCAAATAATATATCAATCTTGATGGAATGTGTATCTTTACACATCACACATCCATTGAAAAATATACAGTCTCCTTCCAAAATGTATTGAATTATAAATTTTAAGTAGTAATCGACGATTAATAAATCAACTGAACAATAATATAAATTATAATAACGAATTATGTAGACGGCCGTCGGAGGAGCGAAAAAAAACCAATTTACTAATATTAAATTTAATTATAAGTACTAACTACATACTTAATATTACTAACTACATTTTAACTACAATATTCTAACTACATGCTAACGTGCGACCCTAATCGAGGTTGGATTATGAGTGCCCGTAATTTTCCATGCTTCGGTGCGATGAAGTCTTTCCACAGCTACACGTGCCGCACCGTCAGCAATGTCCCCGTTTCCAAGTCCAGTTGGTAACACGCGGTAGGTATTGAGGCGTCAGCGGTTTTCCTACTGTGAGCGCGCGTAACACCTCCCCCGTGAGAACAGCAACTATTTGAGAACGTTGAGCGAAAATGTTGCTGGAGCCTGTTTCGCTCTCGGGATTTTTCCAATGTCCGCATAGGTATGGTTTTCCGGTGTAGACTCTTCCTTATTTGTGTTGTTCGTCCTGCAGTGTTTTATTAGTAGCAGCGTCCCAAGTGCAAGTGCACCTAATATGAGTATGTAGAGAGGGATCGTGGTGTGGTACAATGTTTCGGGTATTGAGTCTCCCAAAGTCACGGGTGTTTGCAACATAATTTTTTCTTGGGTGTTCTGAAGTCCGTTTAGATTGATGGAGTTTAACCCGATGTTAGATGAAATGGTGTTGTGGGCGCTGGTGTCAAATAAAATCTTCGTTATTTTCATGGGATTGCCTTCTATTCGGTCGTTGGTATTGACGATCGTGAACTCAGATGTACGTATGATGCAACTGGTGGGTACGGTAGCCAAATAACTGCCTTGTAATGTCACGAAATCTTCCCGGCCGCATGAGAGTTTAACTTTTATTGGATGTGGGAAGGCGATCACGTAGTACCGGTCGTCGAGTTTTTCCATTGCTTCTCTGGAGAGAACTATTGTGGTTGGGGTGCATCTCTTGTCCAGTGCTTGGTTGATGATGAGGTTTTGAATGCAGTCTGCTTGAGTGTGTAGCTGGTGGCTGATCTTCTCCTCGCATAGGTAGTGTAGATTTACCTTCGGGCATTCAGCACAAGCATGGTCTTCTTCCGCCCAATCGAAGTCTGGATTCCTCTCCGGCGACGTGGTCCTCTGTTCAGATATTCGGCTAAGGCAAGGATGCCACCGGGCGCGCTGCGGGACGATCGAATCTGGAACGTACGCGAACGCGAACCGACCGAATATCCTACCGACTGCGCCAATTATGTAGACGGCCGTCGGAGGAGCGAAAAAAAACCAATTTACTAATATTAAATTTAATTATAAGTACTAACTACATACTTAATATTACTAACTACATTTTAACTACAATATTCTAACTACATGCTAACGTGCGACCCTAATCGAGGTTGGATTATGAGTGCCCGTAATTTTCCATGCTTCGGTGCGATGAAGTCTTTCCACAGCTACACGTGCCGCACCGTCAGCAATGTCCCCGTTTCCAAGTCCAGTTGGTAACACGCGGTAGGTATTGAGGCGTCAGCGGTTTTCCTACTGTGAGCGCGCGTAACAAACGTTTTCACAGTCAAGTAGTAGCTATATATTTGTAAACAAACAAACAACCAAATTGTTTATTTATGTTTTGAAACGACTACGGTAGCGTTCCGTTGCTCACCCGCCACCGCGCCCCATTCTAGTCACCCAGACATTTAGATAAAATACAAAACTGTATCATGTAATTGGACTGGTATTCACCGCTGGATATGGAGGTCATGGATATCGTCTTGTGCGTGAGGGATGTATGGTTTTAAAACGCCACGGCCAAGTGGGTTGGCGAGTCCACGTTTTTAGAGGTGGAGTAGTTCCTTAGCGCTTGTGGCAGCGGCTTTGTTATTCCTTAGTCCCGAGAAGAGAAGAGACGATGATTCCCATGATTTTAAAACACGAGAAGAGACTACATCATAAACCGATGATAGCCAGCCGACACCACACAGCATAAACGGTATCCATACATTGTATTTATAAAAATCGGAGTAGAAAGAAAAATACCCAGGATGGCATATGCCAGTCGGAATGGGGATTTCGTTATTTTCCGTGCGGTTTAGAAAATAAATGTTAAGAAAGAATTTGTAAGAAATGTTAAGAAAGACCTATATACGAGCTCAATGAATTTTTTAGGACTTTTTTTTGAAATGTTTACACCTTGATAATTTTGGAATTACTGAACCGATTTGTCTATGTATGAACTTAACGAGATAGAGAATTAAACTATATGTGCTTTTAATTTGAATCAAAATTCATCAAGATTATACGCAATCTCCCTAAAATGTTTAGTGTGAGGAAGTAAATCTGATAGATATTTATTTAAACTTCATAGCACAAGTAATTTGTAGAAATGACAGACTTAATGCTGTATGGCATTTTCTACCAGTCAACCACCAGATCAAACAGAAATAGATATTCGTCAATATTTTTGTAACATACTATGTTTCTGAACGATACAAACTGACGGCTATGTTCCTCCTCTACCCACTTTGACCACAACCGACATCAAGGTGTTCCCATTTGTATTTTATCAAATAAAATACTACAAATATATCAGATACTTGTACCATATATAGGTGTTAGAGACAAGTAATGATACAGTTCAACTTCTTTTGTATACATACAGTTCTTTTGTATCTGTATGACATAATCAATAACATACGAACTTTTCACTCCACATCATTCAATGTACTTTTCTAGTCCAAGTGGGATATCACTACATTTTTCACACCCACCAGGGCTTCAAAACGTCATCGCCAATTAAACACCATGCCATGTTAGTCACCTCTCCCGCGTCTGGGCGGCTAGTTACGCACGCCGCGCAAAAAGTGAAGTGTAACGACCGCCGGCACGCCCTTGAACTTGCCAGCACGTGCCTCTGTACTGGACTGACGTGACGTCCAATAAATACGCTTCAGGAAGTGGCTTCCTTCACTGTAGAAACGGAAAACTACATAGTAAATACGCAATACGTTCGGGAGTATTCTGAAGGGTCGCAATTGATCGCAATTGCTGTAGCAATTGGTATAGTCTTGAGTAAATGCTTAAGTTGAGGATTCATGTAACGAAAGAAGAAATGTTTCGGAAAGAGTTCGCGAAAAGAATAGAAGATGCACAAGGAGCTATAGAAGCAAAAACACAAGATAATGTAAGAATGCTCCACTATACAATATCGTAATTTTGTAACAGTTGGATATGGGTTTTCTCTACTGCTCGGCACCACCAGAAAAGTTCAAGTCGTCAGTCAAGAAAAAAAAAATTGCACCTAACAAGAAACACTGTTCCTCGTTAAAAGTTACTTCCTTTTATGCAAACTTAGGAGCGAAAAGGTAGTATAAAATTAGGTGCGTAATTTTTTTTACCACAACTTTAGAGTTATTTTCCACTGATACGCCCTTGAACTTTATATTATGTGCCGGTGTAGTGGACTGGCGTGACACCGAATAAAATAAATCGTTTCCTCGACCGTCAAAGCGGAAAAACGTCATATTTTGGGGGTCTCGAAGATGGTAACCCTCAGAGTTCTGGCGTACACAAACTGTACCCGTGAACTTGAAGGTGCTAAAGTAGGTGTTGGCATAATGGGTAAACGTGACGTCGAATAAACACGCTTCAGAAGGTCGCTTCTTTAACCATAAAAATGCAAGTGCGTGGGTGACACTGAAAGGTTTTAGAATCTTAAAAATGAAATCAGATATAAGGATGGAAGTTGCTTTGTAAGTATTCTTCGCGACAATCGAAACCCTTTTTCATGCGATGAAACCATTGTGTGAAGCATTCAGCTCACCCTTGTTTAGGAACCTCTTCAACGGCTGTTTGGCAGGCCGCTACTGCTACTTCTGCATACATAAAACTTATTAATCCGAGTATATCCTTAATTTTATGGAATAAATAAAAATGACAGGGCGTAAGGTCTGAACTGTATGGTGGATGACCCATTAATTATACATTATTATTATTTTCATTATCAATTTACAGTACTCAAAAATTGCTTTGTTTGTCTGGCGGAGTGAGCTGGGGACCTTGTCGAGATGGAGGATCATTCTGCGGCGTGGTAGTCGCATTCTTTGACTTTCTCCAAAACAGAAAGCAAGCAGCTGTTCACATACCAGTCCGCGCACTTACTGTTCTTTTATATTTTAAAGTCATAGTAGAAAAGTGGCCCGATCTGTCATAGAAGGAGGCAATCATCTTCTTTTCAGCACTCCGTCCTTTCTTCGCTTTCGTCGGCGAGTAGTAGATCCAGCTTTCATCACCTGTTACTATATCAAAAAAAAATGCGTTTGACCATTGTCGAATGGAAAGACCTCTTGAGGCAGTTCGTTCCACAGCCTACGGGTTCGCGGTATAAAATAATTTTTGGACCGAACAGTGTGCGACACCTCCGTATCGAGGAAATGCGGATGGACCGCACTTCTGTGACGGGAGGTGCGGTTGTAGAAACCCGAGGTGGGAATTATATTAAACAATTCTTCAGAGCATTCCCAATTGTACAGGCGGTAGAACACACAGAGAGACGCAACGTCTCTCCGAATGCTGAGGGATTCTAAACCGCTCGTGAGAGTGGGATCGTCGACAATACGAACGTCGAACTGTACAATACGTCGTTTTTGAGCTTCGCTTAAATTGTAAGGAATCCATCTAGCACAAAGCTTCCGCATCCGTAGGTGATCGTGTAAAATCGTGAACTTGACTCATATTAATACCTAATGTTGCCCGTAACTGTCGTTCGTTTGTCAGCTTCAATCATGAACCGCACAGTTTTGATGTTTTCCTCCGTCACTGGCGTGGCAGGACGCCCTTCTCTAACGTCGACACTGAGGTGGGTACAACCACGTTTAAATTCTTCGAACCAGTTATAAACAGTTGCACTGGATGGGGCTTCATCACTAAATGTTAACTTAAGTCCTTCATAACTTTGATTCTGGTTTAGACCGCAACGAAAGTCGTGAAAAATCATTGAACGAAAATGTTCTTTTATTAAATTCATTTTCCGCAAACACTTAATTTTCAAATTGCCACCAGAAATAAAAAACAAATGACAGCTTTGAAAATTGAATGGCATTTGACAAGCATAGAATTTTTCAAAATACGAATTTGTTTTTTTCTATCGCATTTTACAGTAGCCAAGCACAATAGAAAATATCCACGACCGAAAACCGAGACATGAATCAGGAACTCTTCGTTTGGCAGCCGACTCAAGCTCTCATAGTACACACAATATTAGATTGAGATCAGTACCAACGGAAAGAAAATTCTAGAAATCGACATTATACTTCCAGATATTTTTACACAGAGACACGTTTCGGTTCTTTCTTGCTATTTTTATAGGTGTTTTTAGTAAAGCCATTGGCAATCTCTTTTTATCTAATGTAGAAGCACGATGGCATTTATAAAACTGTTAAACTAAGTTTAAATAAATAAACAAAAAATGAATTAAGGCACAAGAAAATCTAATAATACTCTACTGCACTTTACCATTTTGTATTTCTAGTGAAATATGTTTTAGTTATAGCATATTTTTATAGAAAGCAGATAAGTCTATCGGGTGGTCACACGTGGACATCCGTGATACATGCCCACATCACTCCGTGACAAATTTTGGCATGTCCCCGAATGCGCTGAGATTTAGGAATGGATTTGGAGAAAGGATTGAGTAAATGAGGAATAGGAAGTCAAACGGGACGAGGAGATTTCCATCCTATTACACTCCCAATCCTCCATGTAGGATGGGAGGAGAGGGAGTGGGATGGGAAGTCAAGATTATATTGGAAAAAGGAGTTTTAGAAAAAAAAAATAACAAAAATGGTCCATCTACTAAGACACAAACATAAACATCAGGTCAAATACCATTATGTTTCAATTTTCTCGGAGGCGATAGATCGAAGTGATGTTTAATGATTTCATCGTAATCCACCTTACAAATACTTCATCAAGCTTCTGTAGACCTTCCATATACTCTACATTAAACCAGTGTTCCGCAGTCGGTGTTCCGTGAGACGATACCGTGTGCCGCAGTGTAATCGGAATCACCCATCAACAGGAAGTGTAACTAAGGGCACATACGTGACAAATTTCCAGCACACTTTTTAGGTTTTCACATTTTATCACTTATTCAGTGATTTTTGACTTTATAATTTGTAAATTAGTAGAACAGTGGAATGCACGTATTTTTTTTTAATCTCAATATATTTAATTATATTTTTACTTTAGTTCACGACTCGGGTGTACCGCCAAATTTTGAAAAGAATCCATGTTTTGCGCAAGTAAAATAATTTGAAGAGCATAACATTAAACATACAAACAAACAGTGTTTATCATAATGTGTTGCGCACAATCCTTAGATTATTCGCTATTGACTTCTAAATGTCAGAACACGCTCGGAGGCATTGACTCGAGTTTTTTGCTCATCAACCTACTACATACGACTACATAATTAAAAATATATATACGCAAGTAAGAAAAAAGCTTTCCATTGCGGTTAGATTTTTTATTAAAATTTATATTTTTTATAGAAACAAACTATAACAACTATTTTTTATAGTGACAGATGAGCAGACAGTACTGACGAATTTACTATAATATTTTTTACTAGGTTATTACCTAGTACCAACCTGACACTTAATCTAGTAAGGAGTTTTGTGATTGTACCACAATATAATTCGTATTTAATAATATACGTAAGTGTAAACTTCAATGATTCTATCTGTATTTCATCCAACGATCCACCAAATAATTGAAATTTAATTACCTTAAATTTAAAAAATAAAATTTAAATAAAATGGAAATGTTACAGTTCATTCATTCTATGAATTGATGTTACTTGGATGGAATGGAACGACGAATTTATCACGAGCGTAAACACAAAATGTAAATAAATAAAACGTGGATTTTTTTACTGACAAATGTTGGCAAGCTCACGCTCTGCCTATAGTACGCGATATATTTGTTATTGTAAATCGATATACTTGTGTATATAAAATAATTTAATTTAAAATAATCAAACGATAAAACTGATACCTCAATCGCGCTGTGATATTTCATTTAAGGTGATATTTGGGGGGTCCTATCTCTGTCACACGTATGGATGTAATGCCATTACTGCGTTAGTGTCTAACGTTGTCTAACATTGCCTTTTTCAAACATTGACTATAAAGTCGGTCATTTGTCAATATATTTTGATTTCACGGACCGTTTTCTAGTAGGTATCTTCAGCTATTTAATTACATAATTATTCAAAGATGACTACCCAAATGTCCTCTTTGGAGAAAGGATTGGGTAGATCGGAAATACTATGGGAAACAATACTGCCGTCTGCATTTCCATTGTCAGCAAATTGCAGATGAACATTAGGGTGTCCCTTATTTTTCAAAGTTTTTATTTTCTAACGCATAGGCCTTAGTTTTGTTCATTTGC
This sequence comes from Sesia apiformis, assembly GCA_914767545.1. Classification (NCBI taxonomy): domain Eukaryota; kingdom Metazoa; phylum Arthropoda; class Insecta; order Lepidoptera; family Sesiidae; genus Sesia; species Sesia apiformis. Next base: position 17,056,109 of record OU611959.1, read on the forward strand.
TCTTAAAACACTCGGAAATAAATTTTAACCTTATTTGGAGTACGATAACCCGTGCCGACTTGCATCGAATCATGTTCATACAAGTTGCGCTCAAGTAGCAGGGCGTACTGGCGGTATTTGTCATTTGTTCTCAGTTATTCTCGTGATTAACACGCATTGTTTTACATTTAGAAGATGGCAGTGGAATTAAGAAGCAATAAAAAAAGTATTTTCTTAGTTGGTGAGGTAAATTATCAAATAACAGGCGCAAAGTTACCGTCTAAACTTCAAGTTCTAACAGTATTTTTTTTAACATTCGCGAAGTTAAAATGACTGTTAGTGAAAGCGCAAATCTCGTCATTCGAGAGTGTATTATATTTTGGGAAAAAACTAGAATCCCTACCAGAGCTATACCTAACTGTGTAAAAAAACTTGTGGATCTTCACCATGCTTGGAGAGAGTTGCAAAAAAATTCCAAAAAAACACAAGATGTTTACGAGCGCCGTGAGGAGAACTTTCAAAACAAGATAATTAGATATTTTATTCGATATAGCACACGCCGATGCTTTGGAACGGATGAAAATAGAGGAAGATAAAATCTTTTTACAAAAACAAAGAGTAGACAAAAAGTTAGCCGAGAAAGAAGAAAGGGCAAGACAGAGAAAATTAAAAGAAGAGAAAAAAAGACATGAGCAAATGTGTGCCCAGAGTTTATCGTCATCTCTTACTACACAAGATTTTATACAAACGCAAGGACATCACGATCAACCTACCAGCTCTGATGAAAGCCTTGAGGAACCCTTGCCATCGACATCTCAAACGGTAAGTTCTGGAACTACTACAAAAAGAGGAAGGAAAAACTTTATCACGCCTAAGTTAGTTGCAGCTTTAGATAGATGTCAATTAAGCATAAGGGATTCTGTCTATATACTTCAAGCTGTAATAGAAGCACTAGATCTTAGCTGTGATGATTTCCCGATAAACAAATGCCGCCATCACGTTTACGAACTGGTTTTAAAATGTGTGTTCGAAACAAAAATCCACCAAATCACAAGTAGCCCTGATATCCCGATGTTCAAAAAGTTTAGAGACAACTGGAAAACTATTAATCCTGCTCCTATTGAAACATACACCGATATCGTCACACAACATTTTTGTAATACAACAATAGAAGAATTGTTGACATTTTATAATCAAGAACTGAAAAAATCCATTGTACGTGACGATTATCGGGAACTGATTGAACTATCTATTATTTTCTTAGGAGGAGATAATGAGAAATCCTGAAATCAATCAATCCTGAATCCTGAGGAGAAATCAGACCTCCTGGAGCGATGCATCAAGCAAGGTGGATGGCTAGAGCTATTTACTCTTTAAAAATATGTTTGTTGCAATCCCAGCTCAAAATTAGCGACAAGGATAAACGAGCACTTCAAGACGTTTGTTTATTCATTGCGGTTATATATGTGAAACCATGGCTTGGATGTAGTCTGGCGGTGAAGGCACCAAATCAAGATTTGTGCTTGTTAAAGAGGCTTAAGGAATATGAAACTGTTGACAAATTGATCTCCAAAGCAGCCCTGAGCAAGTTTAGTCAACATCTTTGGTACTTGTCAGAAGAAATTGCCGTTTTATCACTCTTTGATGATGAAGTTGATGAACAAACCAAGGGAAACATTGTAATGAACTTACAAAGAGAGAGTTTGTATGATTCTGGGAAGAGATACATTCCATCGAAAGAAGATATGTCTGATTATTTGTATGGTAAGTGGGAATACATAGTATTATTTTTTACACTGTTTCCACTAAACTGATAATAATACTGCCTTATACTCGTATATTGTTGCAGGAAAATTATTAAGTGATTTTGTGTCTGTCAAGAGCACAAATTTATTTTCTCGATTAAAAATTGATGAGAACTTCCTCCAGAAACCCGTGGGAAGAAGATGTTGCCTATTTAGAGGCAAAAAGAAAGGTTATTTCTTTAAGGGCAATTAATGATACAGCTGAAAGAGCTGTAAAACTTATGCAAGATTTTCATGGTTTGATCACTGCAAAGGAAGAAGAAAAGCAATTGTTGCTACGCTGTGTGCAAGAGCATAGAAACCTGTATCCAGACTGTAAAAAAGAGACCCTCAAAAGAAAATATCCTGGCTGATCTGTAATTTTATCTTCTTTTAATAAATAAGTACCTATTTACTAACTTTCTTTTTGATTATTTTTATTAAATATAAATATTTCAATTGATTTAGCTACATAACGGAAAGGGTAAAAAACAGCAATTTTCAAAATCTTCAGAGCCCTGTCGGCACGGGTTAATGTTGACGTAGGAAGATAAAATTTTGTATTTGAGTAAGTCTGGGTAGTTTAAAAAGAATTATGGGGTATGCATTTCGATATCCGAAAAAATATTTTTTTCACCCATATAAGGGACACCCTAATGAACATATTGTTAATTTTGTTTATGGTGTAAATGAAACGAAAACAAGGTTTCATGTGAATAGTTCGTTGCTCAGAATGAATAGGTTTGTTCTCTACAACGTTATATTTGCGTTATAAACTTGAACACAGAATACACAGAATACTACCTTGAAATGTACTGCATTTCCCACTTTATCCTATTTCCTCAATATACGTAAACGTTTCAGTAGTGATAGCAGCGTGCTTTGTAAAGAAAGTACTAAGATTGTTAACACAAAGTCAACGGGGTTCCCCGCTTCCGGGATTACTGTATTTTTATTGTCACCAGAGAACCTAGACCTAATTATATCCCAAACTGTTTGAAAGTGATAGTAATTCTCAATATGAATAACTTTCACTGGTAAAATACAAAGATTTTTAAATACACCAGAAATAATTGCCTCCGCTTACAAAATGGAAAATAGAACAAAAAATGAGGACGGAAGTGGGTGAAATGACGCGTATATGTAGTAAGTTCGTGTCTCAAAATGTATTAATTTTTCTGTTTATTTTGCTAAGGACGTTGACTTCAGCATTGTGCAAACTTTGTTGCCAACTTCATAGAAAAAAAAATCATAATAAAACACCCCCAAAAACTTTTACTTGCAATTTCACGCCCCTAAAAGGCCTAAATAAGTATAAACACCAATAAATCGTGTATACCACCGGCTATAAATTAGATAAATCTGGGAGATAACGTGGGTATAGAGGGAGTACCGAGTACGAACAGAATGGGTGTTTTTACATTCGGGAGGATGAGCCAAATCCAGGGAACATTTGCAATAATTCAGCTGTGACGCGACCGACCTTGAACCTTCAAGATATAGAGTTGGCAGGCGCTTGGTGCGGTAAAATGTTGCTTTCAGTTGTGAAACTATAGGTTCTTTCATATTGACATGATTTGTATAAACTATTGATAAATCATATTTCCATTATCATCCTAGCCTTCGCTATCAATTACCTGAGGTGAACAGAGTAAGTTACAACATAAATTTGGTATACGATTTATACGATTTTTTTTTGTGAAAGAAGGTCTGCCTAATTGTAAGTGGATATTGTGACTCAAGCGCACCTACAATACGAACATCAGTCAGAAGTGACAAAAGTTGGTGTATCCATAAATGCATTGCCTACCTTTGAAGATTAAGGCTTATTAAAATTTGGAAGAAGGTATGAAGAAGATGGAGTTAAACTCCATGTTTTCAGTCTTTTCCAGTCTTTTTGAGTTTTCTTTCATTCAATTATACTTTCAATTATATGGAATGAAAGAAAATTAACAATGAAATAATTTTTTTGCTACTATGTCTTTACTGAACACAAAAATCTAGTTTGTGTCTTATTTAAGTCATTTTATATTTTAATTTATGAATTTTCATTTTGTACAAACATAAATCCGCATCTTAACAATAATATACGAATAATATGAACATAAAATATGTTAAGTACGAGAAAACAGTAATTTCTGTCACACGATCCACGTAATATTGTCTGACTGAATTGTTAATGACGTTTTGATTTGCGACGAAAAATAAGTTGCGCAAGCGACAAACGATTGCATACGCGTGTAATAATTACTCCATACTCTCATTGACAATTCTGAATATTCAGCTAAAAACGACTCTGTTGTTGCTTATTACACCGAAATATTGAACACATCAAATATTGTACACAATGTCCACAAATATCTATTGTCCATGTTCAAAATATTTCATTATGTTCCCAACCCACTCGTTAATATTTACGTCTTAGTACCTAATTAGTGGCAACTTAATATAAATATACTGTAACTTGAGGTTTTCGTGTTTCGTTTTTCATACATATTATAGTACACCCCTTAAAGGGTTTGAATTTATATTTGTCTAAAAATATTTATTTTGTAATTTTTTATACCTTTTTAGGTAAGAAATAAAAAAACGGTGCACTTCTCCATTTGTCCAAAAACGCGTTCTTAGCGGCCCCTAATTTGCTTACGCGCCCTGCGTGCGCTTGTGCTGTCAAGTATTATTTTTGGCAGTGAACCGTGCGCCCTCAGGGTCAACACTTCGTAAAACTTATATTTAGCTACTGCACGAATAGATTCACATGGTTTTTCTCAGAAAAATGCGATTTAGGACTCGTTTGTGGGAAACATTAACGTGTACTTTTTCATCGATAACTTGTTTGAAACTGAACACTTGTTCACATCTATACATATAATAAAAATGTAACTGATCGCTGTCTGTACATGGAAGATATATGAGGAAGACTATTATTGGGGGCCTTTATCAACGCAATAGAACCCAAAACAATGATTGTTAGAATTTTTGTTTGTTTGTCTGTTTATCTGTTTGTCTGTGCGTTTGTGCGCGCTAATCTTAGAAACGGCTTAACCGCTTTAGGTGCGGTTTTCATTAATGTATTGTTTTTTTTTATGGACGAAGGTGGCAGACGAGCATACAGTCCACCTGATGGTAAGTGGATACTGTAGCCCATAGACATCCGTGATACATGCCAACATTAGTCCAAAATGACAAACGTTGGCACGCCCCCGGATGCGCTGCCTACCTTTGGATATAGGAATAGGAATGGATATAGGGAATGGGCTCTGGCACATCTCACTCACTACCGAAACACGTACGTACATTAGGGAAATAAGATAAATTGTGGTAAGCTTCACTTAAAATTTAGTGTTTGTTTTATTTCAATCAGTTCATAAATAAAAAAGTTATATCAATTTAAAGAATCACGTCGAATAAAGACGGTGTTTATAAACTAAAGTCCACGCGGACGACGTCGCGGGCAACAGCTAGTTGTTCATATAAAGGTTCCTGCTAAGGTTTTACCTATAAGGAAAAGGAGTGTTCGAATAACTTATTTATACAGAAACATACCGATTTATATCTAAATAGGCATGAACGTTTCGTTTTGGTTTCAATTTAAACTCATATTATAAAAAAGATATAGTTCCTTTGTTTGCCATACGGCGTTAAAAGGCCATACGGCCCTCGCGCACGAGACAATGTGCATAAGAAGGTTCATATCTAACAGTAGACGATAAAGGGGCCTAGTTTCTATTATCAGCCTGGACTGTGTACTCTAATGTGCCGTTTCGAGAGACGGAACTGTGAGACTCTAATAACATTTTATACTCATATATAATAGCGCAAAGCCATCTCTTCCCGTGGATGGCGAAAAACACGATTAAGGGAAAACAAAGTGGCTACCACAAGCCTTGAGGAATTACACCATCTCTAAAAGAGGAAACTCGCTCGTGACGTGACGTGACGTTCTAAGGCCATACATTCCCCATGCACAAGACGATGTGCATGACAAAGCCCATGTCCAGCAGTGCATATTGCGAGGGTTAGTAGTATTGTCTCTTGCTCTCTCACTCATATATTGTGTACACAGCAGGCAGACATATAGCTTGCACTCAAGCTGTTTTCCAGAGACTCGATTGCACCAACACACATAAAACACATAATCATATTAGTGTATTATACGAATTCTACGAATTTGACTTGACATCATTCACGATACTGCATTCCCTTATTTGTCATTCCCAGCGCCTTCTTTATCGATTCTTATCTAACTAGACACAGCTATGTAACTACCCTTTTAACTACACCTCACACGTACAAAGTATGAGAAAAACTCATTATTCAGAACAGGGTGGGGTTTGTGAATAACAAATGACACTCGCATCAACCCCCTCTCGACCTCCCTTGAACCCGCAGAACGGGTTGCTATCCACCAACAAGCTAGGATTTAGATGAGAGAGGTTCAAATACAACTAAACTAAACAACTATACCATCAGCCTAAGTCGCTGGATATGGGCGGGGAACGCAATGTACGCCTTCTGGGTCGGTGGACCTACGCATTGCAAAACGTTGGCAGTATTGGCCGGATGAGAAGATGAAAAGACCTGAACATGTGTGTGAGGCAGAGTTTTTGAAGTGGCCAATATCCAGCTTAGCACAATGAAAGACAAAATTAATATTCCTGGTCAGTGATAAGTGTTTGTGTTTTGATTGGCCTTGTGGTGTCGTGTGACTTTAGAATAGCGTCGTCTCCCTATTTCTTCTTGTAGGCGTCCTAAAAGGCGACTAAGGCATAAGAAAGCGGCTACGACAGGCGCTGAGCAACTACACCACCTCTAAAAGAGTAGACTCGCCAACCCGCTTGGCCAGGCAGCGTGGCGTTCTAAGGTCATGTATCCGTCGTAGACAAGACAATGTGCATGGGAAGGCCCATGTCCAGCAGTGGACGATCAGCAGCAGTCTGCCTACGGTTACGGTTAAATATGATAAGTTGTTCTACATTAGATGGGTTCACAGGATTATAAATGAAAGTGTTCTTCAGCGTGTAAATAGACAGTGGGACTTGTCGCAGAGCATCAAAAAGGGAAAAGATGGTTCTTCTGTTGCAACTTACAACAATGGGTAAAATTGAAGATTAGCTCGTAGAAGAAAGAGATCATGGTTACGCTACATCCGTTAATGGGCGGGTATTGCAGAACAACTGACTAATTTTTATTTTAATAGTACCCTCCTAGTACATAGTACTGCATCGGTATTCAGTACGTACTAGGAAGGTACTATTAGGTAAGGGCGTGATAGATAAGTTTATTGGATAGCCTAGCTTAGCATAGAGATTAGTGTATCGTTGCTTTACAGATCGATATTCAACGCTGCCAGTTATAAACGTACATTTTTCATTGCCAAGGTCGCTATGGAAATGATACATTGAACCGTCAAGAGGAATATATTAAAATAGAGCAAAGACCCCTTTAGCTAGTATTTTGTGTTTGAATTTTGGTGGCGGGCGGGAAATAACATCAGTTGAGGTATAGCAACATTTCAATACAGATTTAATACCTCAGACATCTTTCATTATTCCTTGCCTTTTACTTTTTACTCATTTTTTTTACATAGGAAAAAGGTGGTAGACGAGCATACAGTCCACCTGATGGTAAGTGGATACTGTTGTCCATAGACATCCGCGACACATGCCAAGATCAGTCCAGAATGACAAACGTTGGTACGGCTCCGGATGCGCTGCCTACCTTTGCAGGTTAAGGAATGGATTGGGAAATGGGGTGGGATAGGATGGGATGGGAATGAGCTCCGGCATATCTCACTCACTACCGAAACACGTACGTAAATTGGGGAAATACGATAAAGTAGGAAATGCAATACACTTCAAGGTAGTCTTCTGTGAAAGACGTGTAACGTGGCCACTCGAATGCGCCCAGCGGCTGTGAGAATGCAGCATGCACTATCCTCTCCATTTAATAATTTTCAGCTATTTACAAAATTTATGTTACACATTAAGTACGAAATCTCTTGACGCAATTATTAATTTCCTGTTCGAAGAAAGCAACACACGTTCGCGAATTTCGTGCGTATCCGCCGATCGTGCTTGACGTATAAAACCGTCATTCATTATGCGTAACACGTAATAACTTCGCAAAAAAGACAATATTCCTCCACATTGAACTTCTCTGCTCAACCCAACGGTTGGCTGGTAGAGAATGCCTTAATACTCGTAAGGCATTGAGCTCGCCTTTTGTACAATATTGTTCAATGATGTTTAAATAAGTAAATAAATAAATATTCGTTACTTAGTGATGTAGGTGCAATTTTGCGCGCCCTACGTTGTATGATTTCTTAATTACTCCGACAGTCGACAGGGGGGTAATTTGATGCCAAAATATTGAAGACACAATTTTACCACCACTTGGTAAGTCAATAGAGATATTGGTGATTAAAATAGGGCAGTAGGTATTTAGAACAGAGGTAAATGTTCTCAAAGTTTGAAAAGTTCATTAGGATATAATAGGTTCATCTTAATTCACTTATGCATTAAGATCTTTATGCACTGTAGACAAACTAGTATGTTGAAACACAGTTTCTAAAGCGTACACAAATGTGAAACGAAATGCGAGATCTCTGATGTGTGTAGTGATCTTTATCCACTTTGTTAATTAGACATATCGTGATGGTATTTCCTCTCTTTTATCAACGCCTTACTACAATGTGGATAAACTGTCAGCATTTTGAGATTACATAAAATTTTGTGTGAGACTTACAAACATGTATTACCAAACGTAAACCGTATCATAATCGTTTAAAAAGCATAAAGAAGCAATTCGCTCACGCCACTCTTGTTTATACTCAAAATCCGCAAAGATGGAGCAGTGACCTTGACAAAGCTTTAACCTTGACACCGACGGCGTGTCACAATAATCTACCCACGTACGATGCCATAAACCTCTATAGAGCCTTACAAAACTATTGTGAACGGAAGTCCACTTCCCCGACATAGTAGTGCTGGAGGATGTTCAGACATACACATATAAGGACGGGAAGATATTACGTAAGTTGTGGACAATGAGTAATTCAGTCAGTAGCTTTGTTGAATATTATGTTTCGTATACAAATGGGCAAAGAGGAATTTAAAGTACTTTAGTCAATTTGTTTTTACTCATTCCAATCTAGCTGCATGGATGTGAATACATAAAGTGTCGCTTGTAATCAACTCTCGTTTTTATCATGACAGTAACGTCAGTTACATGTAAATCCAAATTTACACCTTAGCCTTGAATTTCATGGACCAAAACCTAATGAAGTAAATTTCTACAAGATTTCTATGAATTCTAAGGGAGGTAATCCTAATCTCTGTCGGTTCTCGAATACACGAGTAAATCGAGCGTATTCTACGTCGGCCGTCGGGGGTATAGACCTTTCCGTCTAAGTGCTGTTTAACAAAATCTTCGCTTTCAATAGCTCAGTGTTAGAGCACCGGCCAAATTCGCTGACATTTCGCAGCCGCTCGCCCGTCGTGATTTTGCACTTATTCCGTTATCTTAGGGTTGTCACGCGTGATTTATAACTACAATAGAGGTCCATTGTTCGTGTGATACTAGCCATTTGTTGAGTGTGTGCCGAATGTAAAAAGTAGGGTTCTATATTTTGACCACAGAGTGATTTTTTATGATGAAATGATAAACACACAATCATTAATCGATACATTGCGTTATTATCAAATGTCATTGATTGATAGATTCATTTCTCGTCCTAAAAATAGCCTAAGGCGAAAATGATTAATAATAGTCTGATAAATAGTAACCTCCACCAAAAGCAGCATTAAATTGCAAAAGCACAAAAGATTAAATTTGTGCTTAAAAACAAGCAAGGTTAGATGCAATTTAAGAAAATCCGAATCTTAATGTTGATGTCGTATTGCAGTACTTTCGGAACAGTTGTTATTCCTCTCTTAAATCCCCATCAAACAAGGATCAGGAAAACTTTTTCCATTATCGGCAACCCTAGCGAAAGCTGATCTCACATTTCAGTCTATTGTCCGTCTCGATTCTAACGATATCTTTTGTACCTATCAATCGTGCTACGGTCACCGACCTTGCACTGATATCCAACAGATTTACACGTGCCATTGTTTTTGTTGCAAAAAACTCTTGTCAATTAAAGTCAGATTAGTAGTGGAACGAACGTGAGTTTCCCACGCATGTGCGTGAATGGATTATAAAAGTGTTACTAAATATGCGTAGAATGTTACTTTTTGTTAATCGACCAAAATTATACTCAGGGTTACCACTCACTCGCTTTGATATCTTCTTTTATGAAAAAAGGTTTAGGTATGTGATCTCAATATCAACTAATATGAAATGAAAATTGAGTAATAAAATAAAATTGAGTGAGTAATAAAATTGAGTAATAATCTCAATATCAACTAATATGAAATGAAAATTGAGTAATAAAATTAGATAGGTACGATTGTTTATGTGTAATAAAATTAGAAACATCAAGATGCTAGTCAGAGATAAAGCATCGTTTTCACTATTCACAATGAAAGGTCTTTCAAAATAGAAGTCTTATAAAGAGCCGTATAGCGAAAACGTCATTAAAACCTAACAGCTTTTTGAAACATAAGCACCAAACAGCGGTATAAAACACGACGATAATTAATGATAAACAATACTTTCATAAACTTTCTCGGCCGGTATGTGTATTAAATAAAATAATTTATTCCCATAAAAACTAATTTTGATTGGATTCATCATTATAGATTTTATACAATATCATTTCATCAACCTATGTTTCTCCTATTAAATATTATAATTAATTGATAATAAATACACACAGTAAATCACAAAAAGTACACACACGTATACAAACGCATTAAGTTCAAAACCAAAAACTAACGTACATCGTTATATCACGTTCGCAATCTTTCTTGCTGTCTAGCCGTCCGTCTGTCAAATGCGGAAAGAAGACGGTGGAAACATACTGCCCTATATTACAAGCACGGCCGCTGCTACATTTGCAATACCTATTCACGAAAATCGAACGAACTGCCTCAAGGGGTCTTTTCGATATGGGGTTCTACAAGCTGTGAATAGGATTTTGCAAGGTCGGCGGCGCACCCGCATGTATTGCAGGTGTCCATGGGCAGCGGTAACACTTAGCATCACGTGAGACCGCTTACTCGTCCGTTTACTTCACTATAATAGAAAAAAAGGCAATTTGAAAATTGGACACGTACGTATGTGTATTAAATTTTTAAATGTAAAGAAACATCCGCATTAAAATTATAGTCATCTTCGTTGACGAAATTCATGGTTTCGTGCGGTAGCATGACGCGTTGCTTGACAACTATGAATGCTAACACTGTGCGTTATTCTTACTATCGACTATATTTACCGTTAATAAATTAATAATAACAATAATTGTTAATAATTATTACTTCAAAGGCGATATCTCCCTGCCTCCTGGCGTCCCCCGAACGTGAAGAAGTTGGTGGATTATAATATTATATTATAGCTGTTTCGTAGATTTCAAAAAGATTTCTGCAAAAAATTGTATAATTTTATTGTTAATTATTTCAATATGAACAAGTATATTGAACAGTTCGGTGTGTTGATATTCAATAGTAAAGAAATTGATGCATTTTTATGCATTCATTTGAATGAGTCTTTATTTTGAACAATTGAATTTATTGGTAGTCTGAATGAGTTCAAGAAACTTCATATTTCCAACGGTTACCGCTGAAATATACCTGTGTATGTAGTCTGTCGTCACCGATAAACTCGGTGGGAAAAAAGTGTATAGCGCTCCAATCGCAGTAGAAACGAGGTGTAATGGTCGCTGGTGTCGAGGACCTGGCTGGTATGCGTTACGTTATAGTCGATTTTTAATCGCTCATCTGAAAGCGATCTGTTACATTATAGGTGTTAAATGATGGTCATTGAAGACATACCAAAACTGCTATGTCGATTTAATTATCTAATTATCATAATTAACAATAAAGACTCTTGGAGGAGGATTCTGTTTTAGGATTCCATATATGGTAATGGTATCGGAACAAATGCTTGGCGTCAAAAAACCTAATTAAAGAAGATAATGTCGAATGTCATATAGATTGATGAGTTAAACAAATATTGGTCCCGTGAGATGGCCGCTCTTCCCGTGTGGGTACCATAAAAGGTGACTAGAGGATAGAAAAACGGCTACCACAAGCCCTGAGTAACTACACCACCTCTAACAGAGTGAACTCACCAACCCGCTTGAGCAGTGTGGCGTTTCACGGCTATACATCGCTCATGTACAAGACAATCTGCATTTGCAGGAGGCATGGGCCTCAGGCTCATGAGGAGGCAGGAGAAGGCCATTGACATGGGTTCAGCAGTGGACGATAAAAGGGCTTGTCATGGTAGGCGACTTAATTTAAAAAAAAAAATCATATCACTATTGTTAATAGTGTCTTAGTACAAAATATAAAAACTAAGGAAATAACAAACTCGAAATTATTTCGTCATTAAATCATAAAAATACGCATTACGAGCAAAATCGTTCGCGTTATGATGCAAAAAGTTAAAACACTGAAGCTAAGATTAAACGAAACCTATTAGAAGTGAAGTAAACGGCGACGTTACTGACAAACAGAAAACCAGTCTAAACGATCAAGTAATACCATGCTTATCCAAATTAATATTACGAATAGGACATTTTTGTTAGTTGTAATTTATGGTCAAATAGCGACTTCGTTTTAAAATTTAATTTTCAAAATGGTTTAGAAGAAGTTACAGTGAAATCAACTAGACATGAACTTTTTATCTGTGTGAGTGGGTACCGAATTCTCCAATCCGATTATCGCAACGAGACATGAGCTTTGGATCTTTGTGAGTGGGTGCCAAATTGTCCAATCTGATTGTTGTAACGAGGTAGGGGCTTTGCATCCGTGTGAGTGGGTGCCGAATTGTCCAATCCGATTGTCGAAATGGTTCGGCACTGTACACTATTGGTGTGCAGTTACCCAAATACCAAGGTCATATTTGGTTGATTTCACTGTAGGTTGAAAACAAATCCTAAAAACATGTCTAAAGAATCGATTACGAAAGACGACTAAGGTATAACAAACGTGCTACCACAAGCCTCGGGGCAAGCAGGCGGCTTCGACACCTCTAAAAGAATGGACTGGCTAACCGACTTGGCCAGCGTGCAGTTTTCAGACCATACAGTCCTCAAACACGAGACAATGTGCATGAGGTGGCCAATGTTCAGCAGTGGATACAAAAAGAGCTGGTTGCGGTTATGAAATTCTAACCCTTTAATAAATTCGAACTTTAAAGGAAATTGAAATGTTATTTATAAATCAAACCGAGTGCAGGATACAAGGCTTATCAATATTCCTGAATAGGGCCGTTAAAAGTGTAAAATCAGAACAATTATTCTGGCAAAACCTGTATTCACTCACGAAGCAGCGGAAAAAGCCTATATCAAATCAATACAACTGTCATCTGTATAAAAAGTAATAGCGATTCTAATGCTATTCCTCGACCGTGCAATATCAGTAAAACGTACGCCGGCCGGACGCGAAAAAGCGCGCAGACGCAGCAAAAACGCGTCTGCACTCTAATGAAGAGTTAGAAGGGCATGTATTAATTAGCTGGCGCTCACCGGCGCGTGCTGGCAAAGATGGCCGCCATAAGACCACTGTCACATTGACAGCGGGCAATATGCACAAGAATATGAACTGCCTACAGAGATTTTTCCACTAAGCTACGACATCAGGATCTTCAAAAAAGATGTGAATAGGATTCTGTAGGATGGGCAGGGCACTCGCATCCCTCCTGGTTTTGCGTTTGTCCATGGCCGGCATTTGCGATCAGGTAGACCTCTACCTGCTCTGCTACCTCTTCAATAAATAATAAAGTGAATTTACATTATTTTGCAAATCGCAAATATAGTATTAACAAAATATGTGTGTGAAAATTCAAACCGTAGTATATTCACGATAAGAGAGAAAATATCTGAACCAAGTGACATGTGGCACATGTATTCAATTAATGGGAAAAGGTGGGAGTCGTACATGTGTTTTAAGAAATTGCTTATATGTATGTTTTGCGCTTGTATGCTGTTGTGTGACCACGGCCCAACATTCCTATAAAACTATTTCTAGTCTTGATACGGCGCTAGTTAAGTGAAAGGAATGTTAAGGTGCATACCGTTACTAAAAAGGGCAAACATTCTAATAAAAATGCTCATAAGCTTTAAAATAGTGATACTCTCTACCACGTTTGTGGATTAGTTGTATAGCGGCTAAAATGGTCATATTTGAACGAAACTTCACGATATTGATAGCAGGTTGTATCATCATTGAATGTTAGAATGAATGTGTAAAAAACATATGAATATATATAAAAACCCGCCGTGACTTCACTCAGGTGGCATAATGGGCTCGGGTCATTGAATTTTTTTTTGTAAAATTATGACTATGGCATTTGCGTTTTTCACACATATTTATCTATTAAACGGGTTTTACCGCGTACGTTTGTCTTATTTATTTTATTTGACGTTACAGCTGGGTTATAACAGCCTTGGTCACGAGCTTAATCGAGCCAAGTCAGTCATACCTTACCATCAGCCTGTCTCTCTACTGCGAAATATGGCCCTCTCCCAAGGCTGGCTACAATATACGATTTTCCGCTCTTATCATCGCCTCACTGCCAGAAAACTTCAAATATCTGCGGTTCTCGACACTAAAGCGCGTTCCACAGTGCGCTTCCCGGTACCTGGTCTCCATTCAAGGGCTCGTCTAACCTATCGGTCGTCGGTTCTGCGGCAAATATGTCCTGTCTATTGTCACTTCAGCTTGCTAATTCTGAACTATGTCGATGACTTTCGTTCTTGGCTAAACAAACATTTAAAAAAAATGCAACGCTAATTATATTGAAGCGTTGGATAAGGCTCCTAAGGTTCTGAAACCTTTCTTTAAACATTTTCTAAAACGTTTGTAAAATACCCATATCTCCCATCCAACTGGCCCTTGCCATTAGCGTTTTTTTACTTGTAGAATAAATAATTAAACATCAATTTAAAAAGCACCCCAGCAACATATTGCAAAATATAACCGGCTTATAACTTCATACTGAATTACTTTATGGCACGCGCAGGCGCGGGCGGCTCGTGACCGTGAAGTGCCGGGTTCGCTTCCCGGTCTGGCATTTTGTAATTAAAATTAGATGAGGTCGTTGGTCTATGCTTGTCTTTTATTATTAGTATGCTGCAGGACTTTGTTAAAAGAGCCTCTGTGATGCCGCGTTTTCCTATCATAACGGACGAATCTTATCTAATAATCTGTACGTGTATAACCAAATGAGTTACACGTGCATCCTGAGGTGTCAATTAACTTTATTTTTTGCTCATTCTTCGCGTGATATGGTTCAATAAGCCCAGGCAAAATGCTCTGTTTTGGTTGTTATTTAAGTTGATTTTAACTAGAGTTATATAATACCTCCTAGTATGGCAAATATGAGTTGAAATTTGCTATCAAAGAGTTCATTCTTCGGTCAGAAGGATACAGATATGAGGCCTCTTAGTTTGAATAAATCAATGACTGAATAAATCAATCAATCAATATCAGTCTATTAAATCTACTTTTGTATCCTGAAGAGGGTTTAAAGGCCTCAAACACACCACGCTGGTCCTTGCAACTTGGCATGTCCTTTTGCGGTTATTTTGGTGCAACGACTTAGCCGCTCTAGCAAGGTCGGATGGTCGCCGTCCGATATTCGGCGAAGCACGTGTATTGTTGCCCAAGAGACAAGAAAGAGTAAAGGGTTGAGAGGTAACTTCCATTGAGTAATAGATAGTTAGTGTGAATATCTAGATTTACCAAATAAAAGTATGATATTATTAATATACATACATATTATGAAATAATAATTAATCGATCAATATTAGTCATGTAAGCTCCTTATAATCGTAACGGGGGTTCTGAACCATGATCCAAGTAGCTACCGCGCAGACCCGGTGTGGATGAACGGGAACGGGAAGCTTTTGACACATGCCTATGATATTTAGCTTTTAATATTCAGGCATGCGGATTTTTCTCGTAGTCTTACTTAATTACCGAGCTAGCGTTAATTGTAAAAATATTTACTGGTTCTTTGTTTGTTACTTAATAAATCTGAAGGAATAGCTACTAAATTTAGGATATTTGTAGTTCATGGAGCAAATTAACATTTAAGTTTTTATTTCGATTAATAAGGGCGAACACGCGAACAACAGCTAGCAAATTAATAAATTAAATAAATATAGTAGTGAAATAAATAATGAAATATATGAAATAAATAAATATAATATCTCAAGGTAAAATAATATGTTACACATAAAAAGGGTCTAAGATTTACTCTCCTTTGCTTTTTAATAAATGGCCATCACTGCAAACACTCTTCAACACACAAGAACACAGTGTCAATTATCACTACAGATATTGCCATAAGTTCCTTACCTACACTTCTTGTTGGAAAACACTAACCAATTGTCTTCCCGGGTTACATAACAGGAAGTCCACAAACGGCGAGGATAGGCGTCCCGAATTAGACCGACAACGATCCAGCTCGATTTAGAATTGTCCCGGGACAAAAAGTATACAGGGACAGACGCACCTAAACGACTAAGCAGGAAGACTGTTACACCGTAGTCATTTATAGAATTAGCTTCTGCTAGCAACTTCACCCGATTAGCCTGATTTAAACTGATTTACAATACCCGACGATATAAATGGCATACCATAACCTACCATCAACCAGTGTTTATTTTTTTAAAGGAAGTTGGCGGCAGACGAGCAGATATTCCACCTGGTGGTAAGTGGATGCTGTCGCCCTGCGACATCCAGGATATATTGCAACATCAGTTCAGAATTAAAAACATTGGCACGCCCCCGGCTGCGATACCTAACTTTAGAAATTTAGGGATGGATTTAGAAAAAGGGTTAGGTTAGTGTCTATCCACCGTTGGACACATTCCTTTCCCAAGTTGTCTGGATTAGTCATACTGAACTATAAAAACAGATACACTATAAGTGATTTACGTACGTACGTAGTATTGGTACATGCTTATTAAGAAGCCTCTATAATCTTTAATACACTACATGAGTCGAAAAATAACTGCAAATATGATCGAATCGGCATTCTTTTCACAAATTCTTCGAATATTGTATAAAAGAAACCATTGAGACATCATCTACTACAGATTACAGTAGTAGGTTTACTACAGTCTCAAAGCTGTCTATTCATCATGGACACGACGTGTCCGTAGCGTACATATTTACGGATGCGTTACACCCGAATATCTGTCAGTGAGGCGTACTAGAAGCATGCAATAAATATTATTAAACAGTGCATTGCAGATGAGATGCGTGAGTCATTCCAAAACTTGGCAAAGATCTGTGTGAGCCACGAAATTATTATTATAGCAAGGGAAATGAAGAAGGAATAGAGATATTTTAAGATGCGGTAAGTTCTGATTGCGAGTCGTTGTATTGAAGAATCGCAGATGACAAACGCTAATTGATGTGGTTGAGAAAGCGCATAATAGATTGAGAATTGTTTTTCAAGACAAAGATGATTCGAAACTTTTATCAAATAAGCTTGTTTATACGTTTATGTATGTGCTTCGCCCGTCTCGTTCGAGACCATTTCTAAAAAATGATAGAAGAATGAGAATTATATTAATTGAATCTTCCGGGCTACTTGGCCGAGGTCTTCTGGAATCTTCTTATGGAATTGGTGCGCCACAGTCGTCGAGTCAGTTGCGCTCGAGAAGCCGAAGAGATAACATCTCTCCAAAAGTGAACGCAGTCGCCACTGAAGATGTCAACCGCAGTTGTTGACGATACGTTTGGAAGAAAGAGAAGAGATTCCAGAAGACCTCGGCCAAGTAGCCCGGAAGATTCAATTAATATGGACACCGGCCGAGAAAGCCTACGCTCCACTATAATGAGAATTATAGAATGAGAATCAGAAATCATACATGAAATGTACACGTGATACTCGAACCAACAAAACGATTTAAACACGAGAACGAAGCCAGACATGAAGCACGTGTAAAACCAGGCGAACCGTTAAAGGCTTCGAGATTTGCAACCGCATTAGTAAAGGATTCAACTCTAATGAAACCAATCAAAATATAATTCTTACTATAAGTCTCATTAGTTTCTAGTTGAAGTATAGTTTCCATCAGATAAAACTACGGAAACCAAAACTACTGGTAAACAGATTCGCAGATAAGGCTCCTAAGTGACCCTTAGCTCTACAATAGGAGAACACATGTAGGTGCTGAACGGTACACAGCAGTAACTAGCATTATTGTAATCATTTCATCACAAGCGATTTAGATAGAATTCGTAAGTCCATTTTTACAACTTATAACTTTTATATCTAATTTTTCCCTGATATTAATCTTAAACAACCTTGAAGGAGATTCCTCCCTTCATTACTGCACGGTGTAACAGTCGAGGATAGTAAATCGCCGGATATTTCTGGACAAGCGACACCCAACACTGACACCGTAACGGAGACAGCCACAAATCGTGAGGACACTTGACTTATATGGTGCGGAAAAGTTATGTCACTTTGAAACTTGAACTTGTGAAGAAACGCCCGTTTTAATTGGCTGTAAATTATATTAAATTTCTTCAGAGCTGGTTATGATTTATGAAGCTATTTCTAATGAAACCCTTATGTATTCTTGTGAAATTGTGCCTTGATGTCACATTGGCGTCCGTTTATTGAAGTGAGCCCATTTCTTTATAGACAGTGTATAGACATAGGCGAAGATTCTTCGCTCATTATTATTCTTTCATCACAGAGGGCTATGGAAAAATCTCAATGGTTGTATATGATTACCTTATAAGTACAGGTGAGAAGTTATAACTGCGAAGTGAAGCCTAAAAAAATAAATATAGTAATTCCAAAAATTAAACACCCGACTTGGGAATCCATTAACCACTTCGTCTTACTTCGTTTTCATTCATCCTTTACTTATAACTTCGATGATCCTTCCTGTTCCTTCTCTGCATTTAAGACCACCAGCAACTTTAATAGTTAAAAGATATATAAAGACTATGACAATCCCATGACTCATTCGATCACAATGTAAATAGGTACTATGGCAACATCGGCTGTACTGAATGATAAATGGATGCATAATGTTATCCGTCTTGTCCAATGACTATTAATTTGTCAATTAGTTTAAACAACCCACTTGTCCACTTAGCTTGTTATATTATTAAGTGTGTATTCTCGTGGACGAGTCTGAACGTTGTTGACAGAGTCAAATTAAATCCCAAAAATAGCTAGAAACGTGAACTTTACAATTCGACAGTCTCACAAAATGAGTTAAATAATCTGCCATCAACCAATAAGGTTTGCGCATTTTTGGAAACCAGTACCACGAAGTAACACGACTTTAGAATAACACCACCCCATCTCTTTCCGTGGGTGTCATCAAAAGCGACTAAGCGATAACAGACGTGATGTAGACTTGAGGCACTACATCATCTCTAAAAGAATGAACTGGTTAACCAGCTTAGCCAGCGTGGTGTTTTAAGGCCATCTATCCTTCATGTACAAGACAATGTGTTGGAGGAAGCCGGTGTCCAGCAGCAGATGATAAAAGAGCTGGTTACGGTTACTACAAAGTAGGGTTACTGTTCTATAGATTTTGAGACTGCACATGGTCTCAGTTAGAAAATTGGAACACAGCAAGCTTGACAAGTATGTGGAAAATTCCAGTTTTTAGTTCGATCAGTCTTTCTGATCGATAACTCTTTCTTAACTGCTTTAAATACTTTAGTTATATCCAGTCTCTATGCATAACAGTCTTTGATTTTTCATATTGTAATCGCAACTGGTTAATTTCGTTTTCGTGGCATACCATCAAACGCAATTGGTTTTAGGGTCTTCAACCCCAAAAGGTGGGTGCCCTTATCAAAATCGTCTATAACAAGAACCGTCTGGTCTGCTAATTACGAAGGGGTACTTTAATTTGGTAAATTAGTTAATTATGCAGTCCGACTTCACCTTGACCTGGCCGAAGCTGGAATGCAGACGGTTAACGACCGACGCGACGTTTAGTTTAGCAATGATTGTCAAAAATGTATGAGTGCAGGTCTATTTTCATTATGCAAATTTATAGGCGCTTTTGTAGGCTTTGCAGGAAGAGCAAATATTAGAAAAGATACATAGATAATAAATATCGTTGAGGTATTATGGACGTACGTCGCGTCGTTCGTTACGTTATACTTCAATGGATAATACTTCAGAAGGTTACACCATATACATACAAACCTCACAGGGAATCCTAATGTAAGGATTTATCTTGTTTTTATGTAACTACGACTTATGTAATGTTAAAACAAATATTGATCTATATCTAGTCATTAGTAAAGAATATTTTACTATTCCCGGTAGATCGTGGAGTATCATACATCATGACGGAAACTGTATATAACTCAGTAAAGTATAAATATCTCAGAAATAAGAGTATATACGTATTAATATGTTAGCATAATAATTAATTACAAGTTTCTTTTAATTATGTTAGTTATACAAACCCATAAGAATCATCACAAACATCCATTACGACGAGATGGCATTATCGTAATTTTGTTCTATCCACTGCTGAATATAAATCTTAAAAAGATGCACCAATCTCCAGACGACTCCATTATATAGGTACACCTTGCACTTTCATTTTCCCCATCTAACCATTGCCAAGTTTCAGTCGCCCATCTGCCTTGGTCCAATCCGAATCTATATAGTAGTATCTTACTGTATAGCAGTATCTTACACTGTATAGTAGTATCTTACTGTATAGCAGTATTCTTACACTGTATAGTAGTATCTTACTGTATAGCAGTATCTTACACTGTATAGTAGTATCTTACTGTATAGCAGTATCTTACACTGTATATAGTATCTTACTGTATAGCAGTATCTTACTCTGTATAGTAGTATCTTACTGTATAGCAGTATCTTACACTGTATAGTAGTATCTTACTGTATAGCAGTATCTTACACTGTATAGTAGTATCTTACTGTATAGCAGTATCTTACACTGTATATAGTATCTTACTGTATAGCAGTATCTTACTCTGTATAGTAGTATCTTATTGTATAGCAGTATCTTACACTGTATAGTAGTATCTTACTGTATAGCAGTATCATACACTGCATATAGTATCTTACTGTATAGCAGTATCTTACACTGTATATAGTATCTTACTGTATAGCAGTATCTTACTCTGTATAGTAGTATCTTATTGTATAGCAGTATCTTACACTGTATAGTAGTATCTTACTGTATAGCAGTATCATACACTGCATATAGTATCTTACTGTATAGCAGTATCTTACACTGTATAGTAGTATCTTACTGTATAGCAGTATCTTACACTGTATAGCAGTATCTTACACCATATAGTAGTAATGAGCCTTGAGTTTATGACAGTGTGGACAATCCCCGAGTCATTGCAAGCGATTACAATTTGAAAATGAACGCTGCAGTTTCTGCCGCAGCACATGCTGAGTTGTGGCCCATTAGCCCGGGTATCAACTGGCAATTATTATTAACAAATAGTGTTACCTGCCACAAATACATTTCTTTCCTTCTTCTTAATATACGAATGAAGGAATCGCATAAAAGCAATCCATTTTTAACAAGATACCTTTAGTCGATAAAAAGATAATTAAAATTCAATGCTTAGTATGAAATTAACCAAATGGAAGCGAGAGAACAATACAGCTCGTTCAAAGAAAGATTTTAGCCGCAAAACAACCATTTCGGTTATCAAAACATCGCAAATTTCTAAGAAGTAATTCTTTTACCGCTTAAAAAGGGAGGAGGGTTAGCCTAAGGGTTGCTAATCACCGTATTGTTACGTCGAACGGAAAAAAGTGGGAAATTATATAGGAGAGCTCGAGATTTAATCGCTGCGAAATTCGCTAAGTAATGTTCGTTTTTTGCGTTAATTCTTCTATTGATTTTGGAGAAGATATCTTTTCTAGAAAATGTTTTCTCTTGCTTTCTTGTACAGATACTGGAAACTTTTCAAATTACTACACAAAAACATAATATGAAACATTTTAAGACTGCATTGATGCCATATCTTTTAAGTAAAAGTATATTTTGTTTGGCAGCGAATATATTTCACAAAATTCCTAAACCGGTCACATCGATTACCGAAACTAAAAATATATATATAATGTGCTTTATCAAGCACTAGAGATAAATCTCGAAATCAAAACAAATTGCGTTGCTCTGAAAAGAGATTGTTTTTATTAAACCAAATGTGGCAATATACAATTGACATCAAAACAACATGTTACAATCTGTACAAATCTTACCTGAAAAGAGAAACAACATTTAATGCTATTGATTCTCTAATTTAATTCTCAATATCTTATTATATTTTGTCATTAGACACAATTGTAAAACCTCGATATAACAATCCTTGATATAAAAAATGACAAGCCCTTCTGTCAAACCTCCATTGGCTCAACCATAGAGTAACCATCGACTGGCTCAAACTCCACAGAGCCACCACTATAGTCAATTAGGAATGAAGTACAAAGATCTTCATTTACATCTTCCCCCCCCCCCCCCGCCTTTTAGGTTTCTTCTGGTACTGGAACAAGTTTTGTATGGTGGAAAAGATTTGATTCGAATTTTTTATGCCCTGTGTTTACTCTATATATTGAGTTTGACAATTTTTCTAATACTTGGTATGGGCCGATTTTTAATTCATCCAGTTTTTTCCTGTTTAATCGATTTCCGTTTTCAACATATACCAAGTCTCCTACTTTAAGTTCGCATTTTTTTCTGTTTTTGTCGAATTGTTGCTTATTATAATTGTGTGATTTTATAGTTTTCTCCAAAGCTATTTTTCTATCTTGCATTAACTCATTATGTGTTATTTTTTGTTTCAGTTCATCTGGTAGAATATTAACATTTTTTCCTTCTAATAGATATTGTGGAGAAAATCCTGTCACAGTGTGCTCCGTTTCATTATATTTTTTTGTACATTCGTGAGCAATAGTCGTCCAGGCCAATTTATCCTTCTTTTCATTAATTTTACATCTGATTTTATTAACTAATGTTTGGTTCAATCTTTCGTTCAAACCATTCGAAAAAGGTGCATTTACTGCAGTGAAAATTATGGGTATATTTTCCTTATTTAAGAAGTTTTTAAATTCTTTTGAATTTATACCCGGATATTGATCAGATAGAATCATGCCTATTTTATTTTCCTGTGTCACTTTTTTAACAATCTTTATAAAATCACTCGAGCTTTGAGTTTTTGAAGTCACAATATAGGCATACCTGGTGAAGTGGTCTACCAGAAGATGTAAATATGTTTTTGTAGAGCGTGAGCTACCAAATCCACCGATGGTATCTATAGACATTATTTCAAAAGGGTAAGTAGCGGGCCCTAGATGAGACATTAGTCCAAATTTATATTTAGCTCTAGATTTATTTTTTATGCAGATTTCACAGTTGTCGCAAATTTTCTTTATATTACATGTTAAATTTTTCGCTACGTAGAATGGTTTAATTTTGTTTTCCATTTGTTGTATTCCTATATGGCAGTAAAGATAATGTATGTTTTCTATAATTTTTTTACTAAATTCCTCGGTCAGTACAATCTTTTCCTTTCTCCCTATCTTCTTATAGTATATTTTATCTTTTAATTTTAGTTTATTTATATTTTGTTTTATATCTTCATTTTTTTCTTGATCATTTTGGATGTCTTCTAGTTTAATAAAGTTCACAATTTTTAAAATTTCATCTTGATTTTCATATGATTCTAATACAGGATTTCTGCTCAAACTATCAGCTTCTAAGTTGTATTTTCCTGGAGAATATATTACCTCGAAATTAAATTGAGATAGATAATATGTGAGCTCTCCCAGTTCTTCATCCGTTCTAGCCTTAATATTCATTTTTTCTAGAGGTTTATGATCAGAGAAAATTGAGAATTTTTTTCCTATGAGCCAAAGCTGCCAATATTTTACTGCTTCCTTTATTGCTAAACACTCCAGATATATAGCTTTTTTCTTTTTTTGAGTGTCATTTAATTTTTTTGAAAAATATGCACAGGGTTTTTCTTCTCCATTGCATTGTGGTTGCTTCAAGACCGCGCCTATGCCCTGTATACTGGCGTCCGTATAAATATGTATCGGCAGATCTGGGTCAAAGATTGCTAAAATGGGTTTTGAACACAGTAGCTTCTTTATTGTATCAAATGATTCTTGACATTTCTCTGACCAAACAAATTTTTGTTCTTTTCTTAACAAATTATGTAAGGGATCTAATATGATTGATATATTGGGCACATATTTTCCATAAAAATTTATTTTTCCCAAAAACTGCCGAACATTTTTTCGTGTTGTCGGAACAGGGAAATCTTTTATAGCAATTAAATTATCCTTTAGAGGACTAATTGTATTATTTTTTATTATATGGCCTAAGTACTTCACCGAGTCTTGTGCAAATTTACACTTAGAGAATTTCAATCTGAAGCCTTCCTTTAAAATTGCTTCCAATAACAATGATAAGTGCTTAACATGTGCTGGAAATGTCTCAGAAAATATCAGAATATCATCTATGTAATTTACGGTGAAATCTGATAGTCCATGTTTCCTAATAATGCTACTTAATATTCTCTGAAAAATTGCAGGAGAAGTTTTTAAACCAAAGGGTAAACAGGTCCACTGAAAGTGGTTTTCTTGAGTAACAAATGCTGTTTTCTTTCTGTCTTCAATTTTCAAAGGGATTGACCAAAATGCTGAATTTATATCCAGCGTTGAGAAGAATTTGCAGTTTCTTGTTTTTATCATTAAATCCTCTATTAGTGGAAACGGTTGTGATTGAGGAATCACAATTTTATTTAGATCGCGAAAATCTATGCATAATCTAGATTTTCTTCCTTCTTCCTTTTTATATGCCAATGTTACCGGGGCTGCAAAAGGACTATAAGACTCTTCAATTAATTTTTTTTGTAATAATTTCGATACTTGTTGTTCTATTTCTTTTTTATCCTCAATAGTGCATCTATATGGTCTTTTGCTACAATATCTATCTATTAATAAATCAATATGTGCTTCATAGCCCTTCACCGTGCCTATATCATATTTATCTTTGGCAAAAAGTGATTTATATTTGCAAATTAATTTATTTATTTCTGACTGTTCCTGAAGGTTTAGATGATTTACTGATATGTTAAAGTTCGTCGCTTCCACGTGTTCATTAAAGTTTATTTTATACTTATCATTTGTTTCAACTTTAGTTTTCCCTAGGACATTCACTTCCTTTTTTTTTTTATTTAAGTTCTGATTTTCTTCAAACTTGCTACCTGAAAAGCCAGGAATTATTTTTGTGTTATTAGGATTTATTTCTTCTTTATTATCTTCTTTTTTGAAGTTTAGGATGTTTTGTGTAATTTCTAATTTTTCATTTTGAATTAGTTGAAATTTTTCTATGCAATCTAATCCAATTAAGAAATCATAGTCGAAATTCTCTTCATCTATGACAAAAACATTAATATTTTTTTCAATCTCATAAATCTTTATCTTTAAAGTTACTATTCCTATGGATTTTTTTACACCATTAATCGTTTTTAAGTTTGCATTTCCATTATTATTATTAATTGGGTTACTTTTCAAGGACAATAATCTTGAGTTTATTAAAGACACATTCGACCCTGAATCATAAATTCCCAAAATTTCTAAGGTATTATTTATTGTTAATTTAATTTTGATTAATGGTGAAGTTGTTAGTTTTTTGGATCTATTTCATTTAATTGCATTTCTAACTCCGAATTGTTGACGCTTCTAATTTGACCTCTTTTAGGTTGGTCATTATTTTTGTTTTTAAACCAACATAAGGATTCAGGATGATACCGGTTTCCTTTATTTTCTTTTTCACATATTCTGCATGGTCGGTCTCTTCCATTGTTTTCTTTAATTTTATTTTCAAAACCTACCATCTTTTTTTCCAAAATCTTTTTATTCACCAAATGTTCTAAACCTCTGATGTTATTAAATAAATTCTCAGTATCTTTTAAGTTATTTCTATCAATTTTATCTGCTATAAAATTTGGTAGCCCCGTAGCGATTAGATCAATTAGAGTGGGTTTATCCATTGATTTATTTATCTCCAATAAAAGTCTTTCTTTTTTTAGTGCATAATCTAGTAATGAGCCCTGTCTGTATTTGAATAAAATTGCATACCTGACTGGTGACCAACCTTTGTCCGCATAAGTTTCATAAAAGTTTTTTTTCCATATTGACCATTCTGAGTTTACTGTATATTTTATGAGCATGGAACTGTACCAGTCAAGACACGAGTCTTCTAAAAATAGCCTAAGAACTTCAATTCTCATAGTATCTTCATCTATTTCTAAACGAGTACATTCTGCTTCAAAAATATTCATCCATTGAGATCCATTTGATGTTTTTCTAGTGAATTTTTCTATTACAAATTTCTCTGTTAAATTTCTTATTTTATGAGGTTTAGGTGTATCCTTCTTCATTTCAGCAAAATTCTCCAGGATTCTTGTCAAGGCTTCTTCTGAAATTTTAGCTGTATCAGCCTCTTGCCGTGTTTCTGGTGTAATCTCTTCCAGTAAATATCCCTTGAACTGCATATTTCCATCTTCATCTACATAAACATTATTCATCTCTGGTGTTACCGAAATCCATACTTTTCTTTTTTCGTGTCTCTTTTGTAGGGTAGCTTTTACTTTTTGGAAAGTTTGAGTTCTTATAAGTGTATCATGTAGTTTTACCGGTTGTAGTTGTTCCGGGATTACAAAAGTTTGTTTATCGGTATCCGTAATTGAGGTTATGCAGATTACGTTCGTTTTTGGATCTTCAGCCGGTTTCACTACAAATTCAAACCTTAATTTTTCCATTGCTGCTCAACAGCTGTAAAAATGTTGTTTTATAATGTGCTTTATCAAGCACTAGAGATAAATCTCGAAATCAAAACAAATTGCGTTGCTCTGAAAAGAGATTGTTTTTATTAAACCAAATGTGGCAATATACAATTGACATCAAAACAACATGTTACAATCTGTACAAATCTTACCTGAAAAGAGAAACAACATTTAATGCTATTGATTCTCTAATTTAATTCTCAATATCTTATTATATTTTGTCATTAGACACAATTGTAAAACCTCGATATAACAATCCTTGATATAAAAAATGACAAGCCCTTCTGTCAAACCTCCATTGGCTCAACCATAGAGTAACCATCGACTGGCTCAAACTCCACAGAGCCACCACTATAGTCAATTAGGAATGAAGTACAAAGATCTTCATTTACATATATTTATTTAAACACACATTGTATAACGTATTAAGTTAAAAATCTTATTGATTTTACACATTAAACAATTTTTTGTGAGATCAAAATATTACATAGCTAGTAAGTAATAACAACATTACAACTAGGGAAGCTTAGTACAAAGGCAGTGCAAATATCCCTCGGGCCGAGGCGGAATAGAGTCGCGTAGGCTTGTATCCGAAATGGACAACTCCTTAGATCGAGTCTCAACTTAGGGGTAATCTTAATTTTGTTCAATTTAAACCCAGTAAGATAAGTACCGCTAAGATTCACCGCTAAGAAAGTTCCATTTGTCGTGGCACCTCAATTTCAGAACATTCTTCTTAAGGCCTCAGACAGTTTTGAGGTCCTTGGCGTCGATATTTCGAGAAAAGTCGAGTTTCGGAGTCACCTGGAGAGCAAGATAAAACTTGCCAGTAAATAGCTCGGTGTACTGAACAGGGCGAAGCAGTACTTCACTCGAGGGCAACGCTTGTCGCTTTATAAAGCTCAAGTTACACACCACGTGGAGTACTGCTCACACCTCTGGGACGGTGCACCGAAATACCAGCTGGACCCTTTTGACTCCGTCCAACAACGTGCTGTCCCAATTGTCGACGATTCCACTCTCACAGGTGGTCTAGAAGTGCTTAGCATCCGAAGAGATGTTGCGTCTCTCTGCGTTTTTAATGCTTAGATAATGGAATTGTTCTGAATAACTGTTCAATTTGATGCCAACTTCGGGTTTTTAACATCGCACTGCTCGTCATCCACGTGCGGTTCATCCGCACTTCCATGACACAGGGTCGCTGCGTACGGCGCGGTCAAAAAGACACTTTATACCGCGAACCCGCGAAGTTGTGTAATGAACTGCCAGCCGAGATTTTCCCATTACGCTACGATATGGGGCTCTTCAAGAAAGCTGTAAACAGGATTCTTCAAGGTTTGCAGCACACTCGCAAGCCCCCTGGTGTTGCAGGTATCCATGGGCGGCAGTGACCACTTACTATCATGTGGTCCGCCCGCTCGTATGCCATCTAATCTATAAACAAGGAATTTAAGCCTTTAAAATGGTTAGTTCAAATTCAACCCCCGACTAAAGTGGATAATGAGCGATGAGGATAATGGATAATGTCAAGTATAAAGACATCTGAGCGTGTCTTTTTGGATTGCTGTGTGTACTGCATGGATGGCATTAGTAATAAGTATCATTTTTAAAATGTCTATGATACTTCTTAATACTTTTTTAATATTTAATAATTCTTAATATTTTTAATACTTTATTAACTTGTTTTGATTAATGAATGACATAATATTATTATGTACACATATTTTAGATTATCATGGTTTTTGTTAATTTTTCGTTGTAAAATTCGTTTGCTTATATTTATTTGTAGGTGAGGGGAGGACGGGATATTCACGAACAAATAAATTAATCTGAATAATATATACGTATGTATGTAGCGTGTGTGTGTGTGTGTGTGTGTGTGTGTGTGTCGAAGGTATTTCTTACACACCTCTTCCTTTATTTGTTACATTAGACATTTTTCACACAAGTATAATAATGATGAGTGATATACAATTTGGCTTTTAAAAACAGTTCCCAAATTAAAAATGAAACCAGGTCATCGGTCTTCGCTACTCCAACTCCGTACTCTCGTGGCTTCCAAAACAAAACATTTCCAATTTTTGAGTTTCAATAGCAGCTGACTAACTGCTAATTTCGCCAAGGACTTTGCCAATTTATAATTTAATTTTGGCATAGTCCGGAAGTCATTATGGCGAAGGCGTCTGTTGTTTAACGTTCTAATTAAATTGCGAACATTCTGTTCAAAATTTTCCCGTCGAACATTGTTTGAGGGTGATTGACTTGAAAAAATTGGGGCCATAGGTTGCCAAAAATCGCGGTTCAATCTCAGACCCTGCAATTATTTGCCCATCAATTTTCGATCAAAGTGCTCCATCTGTCGAAACATACGGATATGTGTTTCTTTTTACCAAGTCTCGGGAGTTATTAATCATTGGGTGGCATTTCCAAGTTTCAAGCTTTAACTTTATTCATACGAAAGGCGATACAGTTACATACAACAAATGAAGGTAAATCATAAAAGATTTATGTAGCAAGTGAAAAACAAAAAAGCGAATTCTTTAAAAATTCTTATATTGATGTTTTGTAAACAATCTCGGTCCATAGAAGCATTGGGTTTACAATTTGCGCTGCATTAAAAAAAGTTTTTTTGGAAGGCGCCAAAAGGCGGCGGCCTTTGGGCATAGAAAAAGCATTTCTTAGAACCGACCCATGAATGAAAAAAGGTATAAACCTTAGTTGTGTCGGACACAACTAAGGTTCACGAGCCGATGCACTGATATTGTTCGAAGTTTAACAATTTGAAGATAACTGGAGGTTTTTGTAACTTTTTGGGATTTTTTGTGCACTTCCATTCTCACGTGATCAATTCCAAAAGCAGCTTGGTGATAAAAACTGTATTTAAGTTAGACATGTTCTGTCGACGTCTTTTATTGTTTACAGTAAAAGTTTTATTGTTTACTTAAGCGATTGAAATTTTCTCCACAAGCTTCTTGTCCTTCGAAGTTTTAAAACGACTAGTTTTAATAGTGGTTTAGATTTCATTTTAAATCATCATCTCCTTTTATTGAGTAACTGAGATATGCGTCCTGGCGTCGCTTAGGCGGCATAATACCCTCGAGTCTGTGCACGTATTAAAAACTGAAGTTCAAATTGTTATTTTGAATATTCACCATAGCACGACACGAAAGGCGACATGCAGTGAACTTGTTAAGAGAATAAATCTTTTCATTCAAGAAAATGGATCTCTTTTTGAACAGTTTATTAGTTAAGGAAGGTAGCTAGAGCGCACGCCACGAGCAGGAAGAATTTCGGTCATTGAGGTCAGCCAAAACTGTACAGATGGAAAAGAGATTTGTATGTAATCGTCGATCACCGTCATCACCGACCACCTTACTAGCAAGACCCCTCATATTATTGAATCTTAATACGAGGCGTCTAGTAGAGTGGTCGATGATCGACGATTTCATACAAATCTCTTTTCCGTCCACTCTTGGCTGATCTAATGTCCATGGCCAAAATTCTTCCTGGTCGTGGCGCGCCCTTTAGCTAGCTAAAAGGCTGATCTAGCGGGAGTAAACTATTAATTTTGTGAGAAAATTATTTTTTTATAATAATCTATGAATGTAGTTTTCAAACTACTTAAAATAAAGGTTCCTTCGAGTAAAATTTACTATATTCAATATTAAAGGTACTTGGGAAAGTACTTGGAGGGATCCAGAGCTAATTCATTTGTAACATTCTTTATAATATTATGTATAATCTGTATAAAATAAGTAAATAGTTTTATGTTTCAATTTTCTTCTTTGTCCTGTACTTCCCGGACACCAAGTCTTAAATTTCCTCGAAAGAATACATCCTCAATCAAAGGCCGAAAACAATCATACACCATCAAAGCCATTACTTTAGCACGCCACATTTTCCAAAGGCTTTGTCAGACGAACATTGTTCCCTCAAGGTAAATAATAAAAATTTATTCATCCACAAACAACAAACGAATCCTCTTACCAGGAAGATGCGTCCATTTCTCCTACTACCCTCAAATGGGGGAGAACAATAGAGCCAAGCCCATTGTGATAGGTTCTTTGTGAACTATGGTGTTGCATTTATGAAACGGAATTTATGAGGGGTATGAGCCGGACGTAATTTTTAACATAGATTCAAGTTGACCGTTGTCTATAACATTGTATTACAATGTTTGACAATTCATTTATGACACTTTTTTTTTCAACGACAGATGTGGCCAAAGGTGTTTTATATTGTAGGTGGTTTTGTTTCAACATCTGTATCTATTTATAATTGACACCACCTGCCTGCTTCCTTGTTACAAATTTGGTCCTTCGCTCCGATGATCGCTTGGGTTGTGTCACTTTAAATTGATGCTTTCAAGGTCTCTGTCGATTTGTGATGGGTCGGCTTTTGTTTAGCGATTTTTATGTGACGTTACTTCTAATGAGGTTATTTTAGGTGGGCGTTATAATATTTGTATGAGCAATTAAAGATACTTGGATCAAAAGAGTTAGTTAGTTAGTTAGGCACTTAATTTATTTACATTCATATAAGAAGATTATAGCTACGAGTATTGCAATTACAATAAACTGTCTATCTATGTTAGGTCTACGGCAAAGAAATATTACAGCTTAATCAATTTTCGACACTAAAGGAATACTTACATAAAAAGTTCATGAAATGCATCGACAGTCTATGATTTTGATTACACATACAAATAACTACTGTATCCATAAAACTGCGTGGCAACAAACAGTTTAAAATTAAAACCTTAATACGATATTCATTTGGATTTCATTGAATTAATTTTGACTTAAAATTCATTGAATATTGAATATTAATATGAAATAATAATGACAAAGACAATAAAAATCAAATAATTTGTAATTTTATATTGAAATTTACAATATCAAATAGTCCAAATCTCATAAATACTTATATTCAATAAAATTGTCATTTAATTCAATCAATATCTAAGCAGACCTTTTATTTGAACTATTCTTACATTAGTGCTTTGTAATATGAATTGTAGTATATTTTACAGGAATTCCATATTTAAATACCTAGTCAGGTAGAGATGATTTGCGCGCCATGGACGGCGGAATATGTAAGGATCAGAGATAATTATTTTATATCTTTGCATCCATGTTATCCCAAATAATAATCTCAGAATTATTGATCTGATCTCCTGTTAATTTCCGTTGGATATGTCCATGAGTAGATACGAATCCCTTACTTTTACATAATTACATTTACATTACACAATTTACACATTTACCTTAATTTCCCATACATTTACATTAAATCGACAACCGATTAGTAGTCACAGTCACTAGTGTTCAGGGAAAGAAATGACAATGATCATGCAACACAATTTATCGCACAAAAAATACAGTGAACAAACTACAGACTTTCGGATACATTGAAACTACACATACATTTCGGATTAATAAATACCATTAAGTTAAATCTTGCAATTTTTAAACTGCAACGCCTCAAGCCAGTCATTACGTTTTTATTAGGTAGACAAAAAATACAAAAGGGCGACAATTTTAAGGACCTTTAACTTCAGATGTAATTTTAAATGACAATTTAAGTAAGATAAGATGCATTAAATGTCACCGTCGTCATTTGGGACCACCGTGCGTATTCAGCTTTGTTTTCTGACACCTGTCAAAACATGGTCAAGCGAGAACCCTTGCCACAAAATACTTACATACGTACACATGTTTCTCTTCCATATCTACGACATATGATGTGCACGAGTCCCGATATGCTTGCTACGGTATACCGCGCTACTAACATTAATTATTAACACTGTTCTTTAAAATCGCTTATCTTTTTTTCTATTTCATACTAGGATCTGAAACTTTCCAAAAAACTTCCTTGTATATTATATTTGACTACTGTGTAGGTGACAACACGAAATACGAAACTTCGTTACTGAGCTTTTGCAATGGTATTTTTTTTTTTTTTTATAGAGAAGAGGGCGGACGAGCAAGCGGTCTCACGTGATGGTAAGTGTTACCACCGCCCATGGACACCTGCAACACCAGGGGGTATGCGGGCGCGCCGCCGACCTTGCAAATTCCTATTCACAGCTTTCTTGAAGATTTATTAAAAACTCATGATATATATCGTCAGACATTCACCAATTGGGCAAATCAAGGTTCAGAAAGTCCGGACAGGTTTTTTTTCTTCAAAATGGTATAAAGATTAACCAGTAAAAATTATAAAAGGAAATATCTATAAATGTCTGAGATATAGCGGGTTAAACACTCACTTGGACACTCGCCTATGTCTGACATATAAATAAATCTAACATAATAAAATCCGACCTTCCGGACAGGTGATCTTAAATTTGACCAGCACCCCTCGCACCTTAATGACCCCCTAAACATTTGTTAATACCCTCCCGATGTCTCTTTTAATGTGCACCTACTTGATTGTTCGTTTTTTGCTCACTTGTTAGGGTTCCCTCTTCATAATAATTACCAGTAAAACCTTTTTGTTTTTCCCTCTGCATTATTCTTGTAACAAAAAGGCCAAACGGAAAATCGGGTAGATTTACATTAGTGATTATTTTTTTATACATAGAGAGAAGGTTACAAACGAAGAGACGGTCCGCTTCACGGTAAATAGTTGCTATTACTATCTTATGGAGGAGAGATCTTATACGTTACCCGTCTCTCACAGAAGACTAACTTGAAATGTACTGCTTCTCCTACTTTATCGTATTTCCCCAATGTACGTACGTGTTTCGGTAGTGAGTGAGATATGGCAGAGCCCATTCCCATCTAATCCTATCCCTCCCCGTTTCCCAATACATTCCTTAATCTTCAAAGGTAGACAGCGCATCCGGGGGCGTGCCAACGTTTGTCATTCTGGACTGATGTTGGCATGTATCGAGGATGTCTATGGACGACAGTATCCACATACCATTAGGTGGACTGTATGCTCGTCTGCCGCCTTTTATCTGTAAAGAACATTGCGATACTTGTCAACATTAGTAAAAAATGATGTACGCTGACATATCCGTAGGTGAGCTGCTTACATTTGAGGATTTAGAAAAAGAATTGGAAATAGGAAGGATCGTTACCATCCCATTCCATTTCACTCATTTATCAATTTTATCATTGTATAAAACTAAAAAGTATTGTAAACTATGGAGATACTTTCAAAGTTGACAAGAACAGAAAATTGCAGAAAAACGTTGATTAATCGATCAATATCGGAGTATAAAGTCCCACTATAGGGTGCAGGATTGCCCTTGTAGTTACTAAGTGGTTTAAAGTCTTTAAAATGCTGCGCTGGTCACCGCGAGACCACTCTTTTTGATATAATTTAGAATGTTTTGTGGTAGCCACCCTGGAAAGCTAAAAGTGTTTGGTCATCGCCGACTTAGCACCTCTCCAGAAAAGCATAATAACATTAATTTTAAAGCCAAAGAAAGTAAATATGCGATTATTCGAAAAAGCTAGTGACAGACAATCTAAATACTGAAAAGTAGTGACACACAAGATCTTTACCATCGAATAATACCTGTCAATGGACAATAGAGTAGGGAATCTACAACGTGGGTGACTCGGAGTAGATACTTGACTGATCTTTTTGTACCCATAGTTACATTAATGACTTTGTTGTACCGTGACGGGTGCAAACGCATAAATAGCAGCATCATGACACAGTAAATAGGTGGAGGAGTATTTCATCTCAGTGTAAACACTCCAATTGACCAGACATGGTATCCGAGGTCCTAGGCGATTTGGATAGCGTCGTCATATTGAAATTTTAGAGATTAATTAATTAATAATTTAAAATTTGTGTACTATTTTCAACATTACGTATTTAATTTTTCAATAATTTACAACTAAACTGTACGACGGCGTTGCCATTGAATTTATGTGTGCATGAAAAATTCAAA
The DNA here is from genome assembly GCA_914767545.1 of Sesia apiformis. Classification (NCBI taxonomy): domain Eukaryota; kingdom Metazoa; phylum Arthropoda; class Insecta; order Lepidoptera; family Sesiidae; genus Sesia; species Sesia apiformis. Next base: position 17,090,746 of record OU611959.1, read on the forward strand.
CGTAGATACATTTGAAAAAATGTTTCAAGCCAAAAGTCACCCTGCATGGAAAGAGGTTTCATTGAAAGAAGTTCCACTTACCCACATTTTTAATTAATCTTAAAATAGTTAATACGCCTTAGAGTTGACATGCGAGTAATGAAACCGAGTATACTGCAGATTATGCAGTTCCGAGGGTGACTATTGGTACACCATAATACAGGATGCCAATGAAATTATTACATTTCTTTAGTTATAGATTTGTGTACATGTGCCGCAGTAAACGTATTAATTGACTATAAGTAAATAAATTATTAATTATTATAAGTTATAAAAAAAGAAGACGATAAGAAGTCAAAATGATATCAATTGTTGATTCTTCTAAGTAATGTAGTTTATTTTTGGCGGGAACTCAAGAAGTGAAGTGGAGTTTTTCTTTGATTATTGTTAAAAATGTACAATATATCAGGCGATTTGTGGTTTAATAGTGATAGTTTATAAAACCTCAAAGTGTTTTTTATTGTGCGTAGTGTTTGTAATAATCAAATAAAAGCGTGCGACTGCATTTTTTGTGTACTTCTAAGGAGTCCTCAGTAAACGTACTATCGCTTTACTGAGCGAGTCCTGACTTATTTCGACGGGACTGAACATACGTTTTAAACTTCGAAATTGTTTATAAGAAACTGGCGGAATGTGTTAATTGCACCATTGCCATATATGAAGAAAAAAAAAAGTAATGTAGTTTGAATTTTCCGCCTTTATGGAATACCCATTAATCGACTAAATTCTTGTGTTATTCTTTAATATTACAATAAGATGCCATCAAAAATAAGACATTGAATTCGATCAGAATATGTCGGGCGCTATCGTCAGTTACTGTTTTTTGTTTTTAAAATGTCTTTATTAATATAATAATATACATAAGTTTAAAACCCAGTGTCAACGCCTAGGCTAAACTAACATAACAAGGAACATGTTTGTCAGACTACAACGCCTATTACAAACTAATAACTATATACATGCTTAATATTATTAACATAAATTGTAATTAGCTAATCTAATGGAACGATAACAATAATAAATAACCATTATGCAGTCTTTAGAGTAGAAAACATTTATATCTATGATTTTTGTAAAAAAAGGGTAATACTAAAAAGTATTGCTGAATTTATCTAGCGGTCGCGCCGTCACGTCGGCCGTGTAGGTAGATAGCGCGCGTAGCAACAGGCCAGGCCACTAGCAGGCCGTGTATCGTGAGTCTACCGTGCTAATCGAGTGAAGTACACAGATGTGTTACTGTACACTTTACGTACTGTGATATTAGCTGGTAGACAACACAGAGAATGCAATTTGTTAGGTGTCTAATTAAAACTGCTCATTACGATTGAACTAGTTTCATGTTTTTATAAGGCTTTGTGACATGCAGACGGATATAACCAATTTGTTTTTGGAGTTAGTAAAAGATACAAGATGGGAAACACATGAATAACTTACGACGTCAAAATCTGCGACAAATGTTAGGGTAGCATTCGGATCATAGTGACCACAACGCGCGACCAAAGGAGATATCGTCGTACGTCGCGTATTCATAGCTTACACATACAGACGATCGCGACCCTGAATTTTATTAGTGTTTCATCTTCTTGAACAGAAAACGCCGCCATTTTGACGTGGACCAACCCAGGTACGGTCGCGCGGCGGCGGCACTGCCTATTCACGTCACAGTCGTTCGTATCAAATGTGAGAGTATTATATTTATAAATAACACGACAAACCTAAGAATAAAAGATAGCGGACTCAACAATTAAATCGTGCAATTACAAATATTTCGTCTTTTTTGCAAATACATACTTGTATAAATATTTCGCGTCTTTGTATATTGTACACAATATACAATATTCAATATACAAATATACAATAAATATACAAATATACAACAATATACAATATTATTTCAATTGTACACTGTGTTGGCTTTTTGGCGTACATCAAAGGGCCCAAGCCCACACACTAGCAAAGAGTCTGTTCGCTGTTTGACGCTATTCAGAACAGACGATTATTTTGTTTCTACTTATATAATGGAACGAAAACTGATACACTAATGTTTCCGATGCTAAAAGTTTACAAATATTTCCGACAACATCTGTAGAAATACTTGTACAGATCTGTACACAGGTCTGGGGCCGGCCTAGGGACGTGTAAAGGCGCTAAAGTTGCGGTGGCTATTGTGCGTTGGCGAGTCCATTATGCTTGGTTCGGGAATATTGAAAATTGCTTAGAAACACCATTAGTTGACACAGATTAGATATTTAGATATAGTTAATTGATAGCAACCGATAAGAGTAGGTACAAGTCTTAAATTATCAAGGAATATAGTAAAAGTGACAACCTTATTATCTTTTAATCTGTGTAATCGTGATAGGAAATTGATTTAGAAAAAAAACCCTAATCTGAGAATTTTTGCGCATTATCTTATCTGACAAATCACCGTTGATATTGTAATTTTTTCCAAGAGAGAGTATATTATACTTTTTATATTGTTAATAATGAAAGGATTTTTATAAAGCCTGGACATGTTTTCATTTTTAACGTTTTAGTGATTGCCGTGTGGTGTGGGCTGACTTTAGAATAGGCCCACAGCATCTCGTTTCGTGGGTCACTAAGGGATAATAAAGTCGCTACCACAAACCCCTGAGGCAACTACACCATCTCTAAAATAGTGAACTGGCTACACCGCTTGTCCAACGTGCCGGTTTAAGGCCAGACATCCCCCGTGCACAAGGAGGCCTCTGTCCATCAGTGGATGAAATAAGGGTTGGTTACGATTAGTGATTAAAATGATGTTTTGTTATAAAACTATTATTTACCAAAAACACAGACAGGATTTTCTATGACATATTTGATCTTCTTTCACATACAACTTACTACATCAATGACAAAACCATGTAAAAATAACTGTAAAGAAAAAGCAAGCAACATACCACGCACACCTATAATTGACCCCATTGACGTATTGTATCTTATAGACAAAGGAATAAAATATATAATCCTTTGTATCCGATTAAGAGTTCAAATTACAGACCTCACCGATTAACTAATTATAGAGGATGATCGTAAAATCATCACAAATAATCAGAAGATAAACATATCGAACAAAACACTTCGGAGATAAAAAATCAATTTGATCGGTAACAATGAGGCCACCCAGTTGCTGATAATCAATTTGAAATCCAATTACACTGTTTTTTTAGAACTATAAGTATAAAAGTTGATATAGATTTCGTAAGGTAGTGTTAGTTACTACGGCTTAAGTTTTGATTAACTTTGGTTATCATTTTGGATATAAAAAAAATTCGCGACATGCGCAAGATTCAAGAAATGCAAACTTACGCATCGATTTCGCTTACGCAAATTTAATTCGGAAAATTTTATTACATTATATAAGAATGGTTTTCCAGATTTTGAATTAGCGAGATCTTAAAAAAATAGCAAATATTCATTGCTCTATCTTAAAATACAGATTTAAGAAAATGCTCCTACTTAAAAAGAAATTTGAAACAACGATATTTTAAGTCGTACATTTCGTATTATTACAAAAATGTGTAATTATTCAATGAAAAACAGTAATTTAACAGTAATTGAAATTAGTTTAACACATTTTTTGGTAGCTGCTGCCAATAGCTTCACTCGTATTGATTTAATTGTATTTGTGGCGTGACACGTGAGAAAAAAATATTTATTTGTATTACATAACGTCACTTCCGAGGCAGACAGAATAAAAAATCACTTAGCTGGTCAACTGATAAATATGTATATACCGAGATATTGGCGATTTAAGTGATATCATACAAAATTTTACATTCTGTATTTTAACATTTTCGAAATACCTACAATAAGCGCGTGTTTATATGCGAAAGACATTGTCTGTCTAGCTAGAGTGAATGAATTTCTGTGAATGAACTTTTTTTTTCTTTTCGGAAGGGCTAAATTCTTGTGGCCCTAGTGGCCTTTCAAGAGTCAAATTAGTCGACACGCGAGCTTGCGCGCATTTTTACTTAAACTACTGTTTAAGTTTTGTTTTATAACTTTTGTTTAAAACATAATACAACGCGGGTCAACTAACTAACCAAGGGTGGTTTAGTTGACCCGCAAACAAACAAAATTAATAATTAATATCAACTTATACACACCCTTCTGTCCAAGACTTAAGAATGAAAAGCGTTTGGAAATAATAAATAATGGGCAGAGGATATTGAAGTTGTAAGCACAAATTGACCAAATAGGAACACTTCCAAACAATAGAGAGCCTTTTTTATTATCAGCCCTGTATGCATAACTTTAAGTTCAAAATTGAATGACAATGACTACATGTGTAGAGAGAAATGTCCAAATTTAGGGCGCCATAATTATAGGTGTAAACACTTTACAAGTAGCAATTTTTGTCATATACCTTGTTATTATTCGCAGCGCTCGTAGCTTATTAAATAGCACCTTTTAATTTGTCAACTATTGTTGTAATTTTTCTCTGTCACTCGACTACATATAATAATGTGTGCTGTGTTGTCCAAGTTACACAAACAGACAATTATTTTTCAATTAGGTACGTACGAGTAGCTAAACTGTTTGATATTGACAATGTTTAGAACGCAACCATCAATGTATAAAACAAATTATATTATACATTTTCTATTAAGATGATTTGATATTTGTTCTGGTCTAGATGAGATTATTATTATTCATATAAATACGAAAAATTCCCTACTCGTCCGAAACAAGTTCCGTCCGTCCAACATTAAAGTAAGTATATGTGAATATACTTTAAAATTCCCTACTCATCCGAAACCCGAAACATGTGTTCCGTTCATCCAACATTAAAGTATATGTGAATATACTTTAAAATTCCTTACTCATCCGAAACATGTGTTCCATTCATCCAACAATAAAGTATATATGAATATACTTTAAAATTCCCCACTCATCCGAAACATGTGTTCCATTCATCCAACAATAAAGTATATATGAATATACTTTAAAATTCCCCACTCATCCGAAACATGTGTTCAGTTCATCCAACAATAAAGTATATAGAATAGTATATAGTAGGTGTGGCCCCGTACGACACCAAAGCCGCCATGTTCATAGTTTGTCTCCTCATCCTTAAGATATTTTACAATACAATTTCGACTCGGAAATTATATTCGATTCAGATTCAGAGACCCAAGGAGAGCGCTAATCACTTTACTATAAAGAGTATGGAACCGGGCTCGTCCGGGATTTGAACCCGAGACCTCTCGCACCCGAAGCGAGAATCATACTTAATAATCAAAATACAAACAAACAGCCACTCAATTATTAAACAGCACCTTATATACAGGGTGAAAAAATTAAAAATATGCAAATTCGAAAAAAGTTTGTCCATGAACAAAATGCCAAAGCTTGTTAGTAAACGAAAAATTCCCTCCCCATTGTTAGGCATCGAACCCGCGACCTTAAGAATTGTGAATTAACCATTCATTTATTCAAATATTATCATGTTCCTCCATTATCATATTTTAATACGTTCATTTGTTTTTTTAGCAACGCCTCGCAAATGAATAAACATAATTTAAAAGGGAAATTACAAAATTTATGGACACCATGGAAATTCCTGATTACCTGATGCTTTGTACGGCGAAACATTTAAATAGGGTAGCTAATACTAATATTTGCACTCTGAAAACTATCTATAGATACCAATATTGTAGGGTTTGTTTTTTGTAAAAAAATAAATTCAAAACTAGAGACCTGATTTTGAATAATCTTTCACTTAAGCTAAACCAGTGCATAAACATTGGCTCTGTTTAGATTCTCTAGAACCGAACGCGAAAAATGGTTTGCGAAATAAACGAATATCAAATTTGGCAGTTCATGGGACGAATTGACAAATAGCTTTTATGTCAACCAACGCGGAAGAAAATATGAAAACGGAAAACATTTTTTTTAATACAATAAGATAAACATTAATAGGTTTTGTAGTAAATACGTAATCTAGCTTTTGGCAGTTCTCATGTATGTATGTACCTATTTCGAAAGCAAAAAAAAGAAAATGAATCCAGTTCCTGGATTGTTACTTTTTCTCTCCATCCAGCCAATTTTACGTCAGAATACTCGCAGAATACGTATATATATATATGTATTTGCATAAGAATAAATAATAACTTACTATTATTTATTCTTATGATATTTGCTAGAAGTCCATCAACTAAACTCGAATGACAAATGTAAGTATCCCTTATCCCTTACCTCTCCCACTATGTACTTGTACCTATAGTTTATATTTATTACAAAGTGAGCCCTCCGCCCTTGGCTTCCCTATTGTCCCTTACGGGGAACCGTCGAAGTTTATAATGAACTCGAGTACCTTCAGAATGTTATTAGATACTATTGTTAAATGCTTTGGTCGCTGTAACTAATAAATATTCAACTAAACTAAATGTGACTGTATTAAAGCGACCTTTTCCAGGGTTTATTTAGTTTTGCAAAAATTGTTTCTATTGACTAATCGATAATTTCAAATTGTCATTTATTTTGGATATAAATGACAAAAACATAGGTTTATTCTCGAGACACGTTCGTAAATGGATAGTACAAATCCCTGCCCCTACTAGTGAATTTCTACATACCATCAGCCTGTGTCTGTCTGCTGATAGGTCGCTCCCACGACCGGCTACCACACACGGTTTTCCTCCCGTCACATTCAGCCACATCACATTTTCTTTTAAGATAGCAGTTCACTTGACAGGAGGGTGTCCCACGCTAAGTTTCCCAACAACATATTCTCGATTCGAGGACTCGTTCTACTTAAATTTGTACTTAAGTACGAAGTTTCAAGTTTCAAAGAAGTTTTTTCAATAATCACTAAAATATTTTTTTCTTTTATTATTACAAAATTAAATAAATAATATGATTACGCGAAGTTTGGGACACAACTTCATATATAGTTGCCGTAAAAATAATACGTATATACACTTGAAACTGAAGGATCCTTACATCTACGCCATCAAGTGGACTGTGTGCGTTTTCAGCAAACCAAAAAATCTTTATCAGTCCAAACATCATAATGTCTTGACCAAAACTGTTAAGTCAGATCTTATTCGTCTCAACACCCAACAAGTTCACGGCTAGGTTACAGCAGGGGTGGCCAACTTGTGCAGATGTGTTCTACTTTAAAAAAATGTGACCTCATGCGATCAACTTAATTGTATGGCTTTAGTGGTACGAATAAAATTAAATAGATTTTTATATATATATTTTTTTTTTTTTATAGAGAAGAGGGCGGACGAGCAAGCGGTCTCACGTGATGGTAAGTGTTACCGCCGCCCATGGACACCTGCAACACCAGGGGGTATGCGGGCGCGCCGCCGAACCTGCAAAATCCTATTCACAGCTTTCTTGAAGAACCCCATGTCGTAGTTTAATGGGTAGACCTCTTGCGGCAGTTCGTTCCACAGTCTATGGGTTCGCGATATAAAATAATTTTTGGACCGAACAGTACGCGACACCTCCGTATCTAGGAAATGCGGATGGACCGCACTTCTGTGACGGAAGGTGCGGTTGTAGAAACCCGAGGTGGGAATTATATTGAACAATTCTTCAGAACAGTCCCCATTGTACAGGCGGTAGAACACACAGAGAGATGCAACGTCTCTCCGAACGCTGAGGGGTTCTAAACTGCCCGTGACAGTGGGATCGTTGACAATACGAACAGCACGTCGTTGGATGGAGTCAAATGGGTCCAATTGGTATTTCGGTGTGCCGGCCCAGAGATGTGAGCAATACTCCATATGGGGCCTCACCTGAGCTTTGTAAAGCATTAGGAGTTGCCCAGGGGCGAAGTACCGCTTCGCTCTGTTCAGCACACCGAGCTTTTTGGAGGCCATTTTGGCCTTACTTTCCAGATGACCCCTAAATTCGACTTTGCTGGAAATGTCGACACCAAGGATCCCAATACTCTCCGAGATCTTAAGAGGTATGCACTGAAAGCGAGGTGCTACGACAAAAGGGTTGCGTCTTACTGGGGTTGAAATCCACTAGGTTCAGGGAACCCCAAATCGAGACTAGTTTTAGAGAGTCTTCAATTTCAGACACAAGCCTGGTGCGACTCTCTTCCACTCCGACTCGAGGGATGTTGGCGCGGCCCCTTTACAAGGCGTCTCCAGTGCTGTCATCCGCATAGCAACGTATGTCACCAATTTGTAACAGGTCGTTGATATGCAGAAGGAACAGAGTTGGAGACAGCACGGAGCCTTGCGGGACAGCGTTAATAGACATGGTGTCGGAGCAGCTACCATCGATAACGACTCTGATGCTCCGTCCAGTCAGGAAACTGGCAACCCATTCGCATAGTCCCTCGGGTATCCCGAAAGATGGTAACTTGGAAAGCAGCGATTTGTGCCATACCCGGTCAAAAGCTTTCGCAATGTCTAGGCTTACAGTCAGAGCCTCGCCTCTATTCTCAATGGCGTCAGCCCAGCGATGTGTCAAATACGCTAAAAGATCACCAGCCGAGCGATTATGGCGAAATCCATATTGACGGTCGCTAATCAGCGACCGTTAATTAATAATTTATTAATTTATTAATCATTATTACGTTAATCATTTATTAATACTATGTATGTAAAATTAAAATTAATAAGTAAAAAAAATTGAGAACTTTATGCTTTCATGTCTTCTGTCAAATTAACAAAATCAGGAGTATAAATTTGATAACGCTAACATTAAAAATTTTATACCGATAAAAAAAATCCCTTTGCGATCGACCGCTCTGTCTTTGGCAATTGACCAGTCGATCACGATCGACTTGTCGGCCACCATTGTACTATAGCCTGTAGCATTTCTTCAAAAACTACTGTAATTAAAACAATAATTTGTAGTAATAGCTTTGCAAGGGGTTCTTTCAATTCAATGCTGGCTGGCAATACCGACATAACAAATGACGTCCAACATACGTTTCAATACAAGCAAACAGCAAACGGACAATGCTATTTCTGAAACAATGGAGACGCAACAATGTTTACGATGTTTTTACTACGGCAGTAAATAAGCAACGTATATTTTACTATTTACTACACGGTGTATTTACGACATTATGCCGTTGTTTTAAATAGAACTTAGTATATAATGGAGGGACCGTTCAGACAAGGTACGAGTGAAATTGAGCGCGCTCAGATCAGATCAGATCGAGCATAATCACCGCATCGAGTTATAATGTGGTACGATAATAAACAATTATAAACTAACGAAGCGAACGGGATAGGGTTAAAAATTATTTTGATGTGCCGAATTCCGCTTGATATCAATCTATACTGTCCCTCAGACCTCCCCTTGCAACCTCTCGTCTCCCTTTTTCTAGAGAGTTGAAATCCCAAGGGCTCAGTGCAGTTTGGTAGATATAACACAGATGCTCCAGATTTTTTAATCTCGAACATTCGGCCTTCCGCACAATATTTTTTTTCTTCAGCGCCTATCTGGTAATAACGAAAAATACGTACTTAAGGAGAAACTCGAACCTGATGACCTATTTGGTTTTATATGTAAGTGAATTCGAAAATTTGAAAGGGAAAATAATTTAATAAGTAGCAGACATACTGAAAGTGGCAGCAAATTTAATGCTGCGTTAGATTTAGGTTCTCCGGTCACAACAAAGACAGGAGTGCCCGTCGACATTGTCTTTACATTCTTAGTGATCTAAAAATATTTATTTCAGTTATTAGTTTGATTTGCTGACCATTTAATTTTTTTTTTTGAGGCCCGTTTACAATACAAGCCATTTGAAAATTAAAGGAATTGCTCTTCGAGGTTTGTGTTGACGGCCAGACGTATTTCCGACGAAGAGAGAACAAAAGAGAGCATTGAGGGGCAATATTCTAAGGCTTGTTTTATAAATACTTACACAAAACAAGTCGTAATAGTTTCTGAAATAGATTTTAGAAACACGTCCCTAAACAGAGACGGAGATGAACTTTCAGCTGGATATTAAAGTAAATATAAATCGAGTTATAAGAGGTTGCGGATCATATGTTGTAACGCTACACAGTCAATACACTGGGATTCCCTGTGTCGCAGGTTCAGAGACATCCGGATCCCGAGGAAGATCTAGGCCGCTCTTCGGTCATTACCGGAGAGCGTCTTACACTTACACCAGTACGTGGTCTCCATTCAAGGACTCGTCTACGTACTGGGAACATTCGATTCATGATAAGTCCAATGAACCTTAGATATCATCTCATTAAAGAAGAGAAAGTTAGTACTTTCTCATCTCTCATGACTCACACCAACCACCCCACCCTGATCCTTGGCCCCCTAAACCGACATCATCCATCATGCACCGAACAATGGGCAAATTCTGCGAACGGTTAAAATTTGCAGCCGCCCTGATTTATTACACCACCACACTCGATAACGGCGACGCGATCCTATCGATAAAATAAAGTATGGCTATAGTAGAATCAATACAAAACAGTAGTTCACCTCAACTCAGAAAACTGAAAATTACGAGTTAAGCACACGCACACATGCGCACTGTTTACATAAGCCCGTGAAAACAATAATTATTACTCACACGATGATGTGTAGAGCGGAACGTAAATTAAAGTTTCATGGATTGGCCTATAGCATATTATCTCATCTGCAAGGTATTGACCATCCCGCCGATTGTTCGCATTCAAAAGGCGTGGATGACGAGCAGTGGTGAGGAGGCTATACAAACGCAATCCATATCATCAGTCTGTGTCTCTCCACTGCTGGATATAGGCCTCTTCTAAAGAACGCCACCACACACGGTCTTCCGCCCCACCGGAACTTTTTTCAAGTCACGCATACACGAAATTAAAATTATTTTGTGCGTAGGTGAGTAGTGCTACTGCTTCCATTGCATCCTGTGAGAAAGTCCGACAATATAATAATAATTAAGTAATTTTGCGGAGCAGCTAGAGATTTATTAGGCGTGTAAGGGGGACGTTTACACAGGCTCTATTACGAAATATTACCTGCCCGTATTATCGTTCACTGAATCGACACGTTTATTCCCTTAGAATGTCTCTGAGACCGTTATAATTTTTTATCTACTAAAATCATCACCGAGGAAGTATCGCAAATTGGATATCGATGCAGAGGCAGACCACAAAGGCGATGGTAGGTCAACATGGATGCACATTTGGCATGATGGCCAATGATAATAGCTGTCGATAATAGCTGGATATCCTGGAATAAAAAACATATCCCCCCTCGCGTTACGCATTCGGGTAAAAAGTAGAGATAACCTACCCAACCTGTTTATCCCTAAAATAAACAGAGTAAATTTAAATTCACACATAAATGCAATAAACTACTTCACATATACAAAGATTGTCTTGTTTGCTAAATTGGGTTATCAAAAATGGCGTGATATTTTTGATTTCTTGTATTTAATATAATCTACGAGGCCATAAAAGCCAAGTTCACTGGCTATACTACATAATATATCGGCTATAATAAATAAATAATAAATCGTGAGTAACCCGTTTACATAACAATTATTTTATTAAGTTCACTGGCGCCCACACACAGAATTAAATACAAAATTTTAGAGTGGGCATGTCGCTCAAAGGTGAGACCGAACGTGTTCATAATTTCCGCTAACGTGCTAGACATTTTATGAGTGAAATGTATAGATTTATTTTTATTTATTTTTAAATTAATGGACTGCCAATGTGAAACAAGACCTTTGTTAATACAAACACCCTATTTACCCCAATCTTAATCAGAAAAAAGAAAGGTGATATTTTGGGTTTGGCGACTTACGTGAAATTATCGTCCAATACGTAATTATTTACGTCCAAGCAACGACAAAAGTCCAATACTAAATTTGTCCAAAATGAAATATGCTATTTCCCCAATAGAGTCAAACTTTTCGTAATAGTAAAAATTGATACACTTTGATAGTTCCTTGGTAGAAAATGATTCCTAACCTGCGTCCTGGCGTGATCTCAAGCAAAATATCATACTGTATTTGAAGACAAAATACGACAAATGTACATTGGCAATTGGCATCTTTTCTATGTCACGCTGCTCTTTTGAAAACTACATAGTTTAAAATGAAAGTCCACGTTGCTACAAAAATGTTCTCACTCAGTTTATCAAACAACGCTGAATATGATGACACGCTCACAATAAATGTATTAGTCATTCTACGTTTATCTATAGGTACTCTATGGACATCTACCAGTATTTTCGCGACAGCCGCATGACAACCGCCAAAATTATTTTTAGCAATTTTTATTACTATGTACTTACGTTATCAGGACGCAGTTTATCGTCTGCTGAACCCGTGGAATCTGTAACAAGCAAGTCTAACATTATTGTAGGCTAGGGTTGTCGACTATACTACGAACACAATGGCATAATGCTGAGCATAAAATAAGACTACAATTTAAATTTTAAAAATATATGGTACGCAAAATACTCTATTCTATTACTTTTAAGTATATTTTATTCAATTACTTTTAATATATTTTTTAATTTTGGCGGTATTAAAACTCATTTATTTCACATGTGACCTATGTACTATATAGATACTAGTGTTGTCTGGCATATCATGGGGAAAAAACGGGGCAGACATCTAAAAATCGGGGACCTGAGCCAAAAACGAACTAAAAATCATGAATATTAATAAGAGTATAAACATAAAAATTATTGACCATAAGTTGACTACCTGGCAACTCTATTAGGTATCTTCTATTTTTTTCAAATGTAAGTATATTTTTTTTAGTACATTTGCCTTCATTTTATCCCATTATGGTATTAGCTCACAGTGTGCTGTGTACATATTTTTTTAATTATTAGCAAAATATTATAAATATTTCTCTGAATAAACATCGGCAACCCTACTATAAACACTGATTAAATATATTTTGCACGTAATTTTGTTATCACCGCATTGCAACCAGTTGGTACAAGGAGATACTGTTGCCCAATATGTATTTTATTGATAATTAAGAATTGATATCAATCCGCCTATAACGTCCCATCGCAGAGCACAGGCCACCGCTTACAACCACGATGGCAATTTGAGGCCACAATCCACCTGCAGTTTGGTGGATTAACATTAACTAATAGAACTGGATTAACCTAATAGAAAGTTAATAGAAGAATAATTGATGAATTAATTGTAGAAATACGAATGTAACATTTTGATCTCTGCTTGTGCAATATTTTAAATCACATACGAGTATGTACACGGGCTAAGTAAAAAATTGATGCAGCCTTTTAATGCTGAATTAATGTAACTTTTGTTTTAAGACGTTTTTCTGCACTTGATATTTTGCGCAAAAAAAGTCTTTGTCTTTGTTATTCTATACTACATACTTTTAGTTTATTATTTTTTGTTATTTTTACCATATGCTTTACGAACGGCAACGCCGCAGACTCCATTCATAAACAATTGCTAATTGCTATTAGATACCTACATAATATATCTATGTAAATCTGTGAGTGTACCTACGCGATACGAGTGTACCTACGTAGAACAAAACTTGTTAGTTTTCACGAAATTTAGTTTTTTATAAGTGTGCAGATTTGTTTTTATTTAAGCCTGTATAAAATAAATAATTTTCATTTATAATTCACATATTTAAACACTAGCTGTTGCCCGCGACTTCGTCCGCGTGGACTTTAGTTTATAAACACCGTCTTTATTCGACGTGATTCTTTAAATTGATATAACTTTTTTATTTATGAACTGATTGAAATTAACCAAACACTAAATTTTAAGTGAAGCTTACCACAATACATTAGTGAAAACCGCACCCAAATCGGTTAAGCCGTTTCTAAAGTTATAGCGCACAAACACACAGACAAACAGACAAAAATTCTAACAATCATTGTTTTGGGTTCTATTGCGTTGATAAAGGCCCCCAATTATAGTTTCTCTCATATGTCTTCCATGTACAGACAGCGACCAGTTACATTTTTATTATATGTATAGATTTTATGAAGACCCAATGGTATTTATATTAGTATATATATAATATAATTTGACACACAAAAATCAATATCAAAATTACAATAATAAGTCATTGGGGCAGTTAGAAATCACGGTTCTAAAGTTGGTAACCGTCCGATAAGTTTTATCAGAGAGTTCACACAGTCCAGATAGATAGGAAGTTTCCTTCGACCATCCGTTTTATGACTCGTACTAATATAAAGTGTAGCGTTGTTTGTATTTCTAACCGTGTTACTCCACTAACCGACAAATGTCGCCGACTGTGTCTTGACAATTAATTATGTATTATTTTATTACGGACTTTAAACGCATATGTTTACCTTTTTTATTTTATTAAGATCTATATTTTTATTTGAGAGGCGTTTAATACATTACTATGTTAGAAGAAAGTGATAATATTAAAACTGTCTTGATTCTATTTCCATTTACGATTGATTTACCTCTCTCACAGAAGAATTTAAGCGGTTCGCTTATGGAATGCCGTTGTAGTGCGCTCAATGTTTGGCAAATTTTAATACTAGCAAAAGGACACCTCGCAGAATAATTGTTTCTTAGTTCTCTATACGTGTATGTGTATAATATGTATGTATCTATTTATGAATTTGTGTCTGTATATAAAGTATTTATTTATTGCACCATTTACCTCTATTCGTCTACATACTTCTTACCACCCAAAGGTTGGCTGGAATCCAAAAGGCCGCGGGTGGTATTTTTAATTACTATGTATTTATTTCTCTGTTTTGGTGTACAATAAAGAATATCTATCTATCTGTAAATACACATAGTTAACAATTTAATTTAATTCATTGAATAGATTATGAATTTCATTCAGTCATCAATTAAATTCAAACAAAATTCTCAATTATTTGTGACTAACCTGTACTCAAATGTAACCAAGATCTTACCAAGAAGCCTAAAAAGTGCATTTGCAAAAAGGTAACTGCCAGTAATGGGCGGTATAAATAATCATTTCACGGTGCACCTCGCTGCAACCCCGTTGGCGCAGTGCGGATTGTACTGCGCCACGACAAAGTTCCGTGTGTAAGGGTTATTGATGTCTAGATTTGTTAACTTTCTCGGCTTGACGGTGGAGTGAATAGAGCGAACGAATATTCAGTTTAACAGTTTTACTTCACAAATTTTTAGTTACAGTTTTGGGAGTCTAGATAAGCCGGAAAGCTCATTTTTCAAACGATCCAAATGTAATTTGGCATAGTTCGAATCTAAAATTGTGACACTTTTAAATTGGTGACATCATCTGAGAAAATGAACCTCGTTTATGATTCTAGTTTCTCAGATAAAGTCCTTAAAGGTCATCCAAGCAGAAAATGGCAAATTATTTCTCCGGTGATAATTACCCAACTAGCAAATGATTATATGTCAAAAAAGTTATTTTATATCACACATTCGAGCGTCTGATGCAACAACTTATTATTCGTTGCAAAGACACAGTTATAATACAATATTATAGAACCAAATAGTACCGAGAAACGTAGTGTGTGACGTTCTCCGACCAAGTGGACCGATGACTTAAAAAAAAGGCGCTGGTAGCGACTGAACGAGAAGAGCAAAAGATAGTGTGGCGGTCCATGGGAGAGAAGTGAAGAGACGCAAGTTAATGGATCATAATCAACCACGCAGATTAGTAGATGTTGTATCTACATGGTATACACATATAGTAAAAACTTAGTAGTATGGACCGGGGTTCGAAATCACTATGACATAGATATGAGTCGAGAATAAATACACATCCACACAACAATCTAAAAACCTAACAGTTGGTGCGCTGAGCGATCGCGATAGGTCAATCGTGGGGGCCGTGCGGGGTGATGCGGGCGCGCGTCCCGCCACCCGCGTTGCCTGCGGGCCGTACCGCAATAGCAATTAGTCCAGTTCACATACCACCCACCCTAATTCTAAAAATAGGGTCGGTTAAGTAAGGAGTTTCAGTAATAGCTGCCTTGAGTGTCAAAAGTAATTCGTTCGGGCGCGTATGAATTTTTATTTTCGAAAAAAATTAACAAATTTGTTTTCGCTACTTGTACGACGTATGGATAGATAAATAGATAGATAAAACACTTGATTGCACATCGAAACAACACAAGACAGTAACAGACATTGTAACATATGAATTACATAATCTTATTATTGGGTAGAGAATAAATAAAAATTATAATCAGAGGATAGATGGTGTACAGTATACATAAATTACATATAATACGTACATATCAATACACATACACACACATATATATACATACTGGGGAGAGCGCCTGCTGCATTCCCACAGCCGCTGGACGCACTCGACTGGCCACGTTACCCTCTAAATAAATTATTAAAGATTATACAGTAGAGGAGGGAAAGGATATGAGTATGAACGAATAGCATGCTCTAAGGAACGTTTGGAGACCTTTCAGAGATACAGAAACGATTTTCTGGAGTCAATTGTTGTCAATTGGGGATGAAACTGGTTCTTTACAATGATCCCCTTTACAAAGGGGACTCGATGGAGTAAATATTTAATAATGCGACAAGCCCTCTCAGTATTCACTGCTGGACATTTAGTGAGTCCACTCTTTCAGAGGTGGTGTATTTCCTCAGGGCCTGTGGCAGCCGATTTATCCCTTTGTCGCCATTTACGTCACTTAGGGAAAGAGATGGGGTGGTGTTACTCTACAGCCGGCCGACACCGCACGGCATTAATTATTTAATTATTTGATTGATTACATATCAATTATGTTATAAACAATTGTAAAAAAATACTAAATATTTTGCTGACGGTACATTAGCTTGACGTACCTACATACCTATTTTTTTACCGCACATATATGCGACATAAATATTTATATATATATATATGAGGATATATAAGTGAGGATATATAAGGATATAAATATAAATATATAAGTGAGGAATTCAGAAAATTTTGCGAAAAATAATAAAAATGTTCTACGGGTTCCAATTTTTTTTATCATATATATTCAAAGTACTCTCTCTCCATTTGCATCTATACAAAGTTTCATGGGTCTGAAACAATGTTAAACACATTTTTTCCACTCTTCGTCAGGTAATTCTTTCACAGCCTCTTGGAACGTAGCCAGCGCAGCGCGTCTGCCGGCGACCAACACTGTTCCCCTTTTAGCTGGGATTTTGGATTTTATTTTGGAAAATAAAAAAAGTTGTGTCAGAAATCGAGAAGTCCTTGGACCGAATCTCATATCGTAAACTTAACTGGTCAAATTTAACTCGAGCGAGACACAAGTCTGTGCATTCACCGCTAAGAAACCACCATTTGTCCATTCCTCTCAAGATCTCTGAGATCTCTCTCTGTGTGATCCTTGTTGTGGATATTTCGAGCAAAGTCGAGTTTTGGAGTCATCTGGCGAGCAAAACAAAACTTGCGACAACAAAGCAGATCACTCACTAGTAGATTTTATTTTCACTATGTCCACACCCTGAAGAATAAAGACAGCCAGTCCTAAACAATCTAATCAAACAGTAATGTTAGAATAAAAGTAACTTTGCGCCTAATATGCATTGTAAATAAAACAATGTTGCATGCAAAGCGCAATAACAGTAAATTCGTGGAACGACTAATAACACAGACATCAGACGATTTTATGTGTAAAGTTGAAAAATCTAATTTCTACACAAAACGGCGATACTGAGGTAACTGAACTTTTCTTTCTGAGAAATAGCTTAAAAAAGTTTGGCAAGCTCGCGTGGCTAGCGTTAGCAAAACAAACCGATTGAAATGAAAGTAGTATTTAGGAAAAAAAGATTGCAAATTAACCGCAAACAATTTTCGTATTGCATCTATTCAATTAGTGTCAGCATATTACCTACAACTGTGTTTTTTTTTCTTAATTATAATACAGAGTACAGAAATTATAATACAGAGTACAGAAATTTTGAAATGTTTCTTTAAGGTTAAACCTTTTATATCTTTCTTTCTATGATATTTACTCCTCTTTTTGGAAACAATGCGATAGTTATATACTATGTGAACTTAAATATAAAAAACATGAGGTCCTAAGTAAGAAATATTAGTATTTTGTTTATTTTGGATAATATTCATATTTCATTTTGAATAAATTTATTGACGTTTGACGTTTTGACATTGGACGTAATTAAGTATTAGAGAATTATCACTTTAGATATAACTCGTCAAACCCTCAGTTTCCGCAAATTACTAATGCACTTAAAGATGTACTTAAGTGTGTGTGCGTTGTAACTACTATAACAATTAAAGTGTGGTGTAATTTCTTATAGAAAGGCAGATGAGTACAGACAGTCAACTCATTATAAGGGACCATAAAACTTTTAAGGGTCGACCGGGCACCTAATAGACATGCTTAGAGTCTACGGGGCCCCAAGCCTAAAATATATACAAGTGCCGATATTTTTAGACCCGCCTGTTTTTGTAAGATTAATATTTAATCATTATTATCTAAGACGAAAGTCTTCAATCAATGCGTCTTGCCCGTAATGACGTATGGTGCCAAAACGTGGTCTTTGTCGGTAGGACTCGTGCACAAGTTCAAAGTCGCTCAGCGAGCAATGGAAAGAGCTATACTCGGAGTCTCTTGGCTGGACGAACGAATGAACGAACAAAGATAAAGAAATTCGACGAAGACCCTAAAGTTGCCAACATAGGTCAAAGAATCAACAAGTGGCAGTGGGCAGGCCATATATGCCGCAGGACCGATAACCGATGAAAGAGACGTGTCCTCGAATGGAGACCCCGTACCGGGAAACGTGAAGAAAGTCGCCGGTAGTGGCTGGATGATAAAGGCTGAAGACCGTATGTAGTGGCGGTCCTTGGAAGCCTTTAGAGCCATAACGTCGACTTCTTAAAATGTTGAATTCCCAGAAGGTCTATATCCAGCAGTGGAAAGACACAAGCTGATGGTCTGGTATTATCTAATTAACATCTTATACCTTCGCTGGCAAGTGAAGCATGTACCTAGAAGCGAGTGAGATTATGGCCACTCACAGTTCACAGACACTGCACAGTTCTGACAAATCGCTATAACAGTACCAGTTGCTTGTTTATAATACATTAACATCCATTAGCACCTAACAATAACGTTAGTTACAGTATCCGTTAGTAACAGTAATCCATAAGGGCGTGTTAAAATTGAATTGAGAGATTGATTTTTATTCAAACAAATTATAATTTAATAGCCCACATATCGTTAAGTTCTCATATTGTCTACACAAGCGATATTAAAACGGTAAGTGATATTGTTAATTAGAAAAGAGACAGCAAAAATGGTTATTTTTTGTTTTTTTTTTTAGATTACGCGTTGTAAATTAAATGTGTATGTTACAACATTTAATTACCAAAAAAAAAATAATAATACACAAAGGGACGCAGCATGAATTAGATTTTCAAAGGACATTTTGAAACGTAGCCACAAATGTTATGTATCGTAACTTTTCCGTATATGAAGATCAAATGCGGGTAGTAGTTTAAACTACTCGCAGCACCCGTCATGCTTACCGCCGTTTCAGTCAGTTCATGGCCACGGCCAGTGTAACCCTGTCCCGAGACGAAAAGATAAAGGAAAAAAAAAATACTTTAATTATTATACACACACATCGCATTTAATCATATATATAATTATCTATACACTTTTTTCTATAATAAAATATGTTGTTCTTACATGTAAAAGTACATATGTACTTTTACATGTAAACTATAAAATATAAATACATATAAGAGAAGCCTATATTCAGCAGTAGAAAGAAAGTCAAATGTGTTTATGTGTAATCATTTACACATCCCACGGAATTGACATTTAAGAAAAAATGAAAGAAAATGAAGTTAACTTCAAAATTAACATTAAAGAACAAAACAACGACTCCACACGAACGTCAAACAAAATGCGTATTCCGAAATTGACGCACGGAATAAATCAAAGGTAAACAATACATGCGCATTATTATTTTATGATTCTCACTTTTATTCAGACTATCAATTTTTGGACAGTTCGATAAACTTTCTTTTTTTTATCGAGGACATAGAATAACAAGGTTGGTAGTGTTAGAAAAATGTGACTTGAATAAACTGGTGCTACGCTCTTATCAACTTTCATAGAAAATCTATCATTTACTGCGTTTACGTGTCTCTTCGCTCCCTTTCTCTAAGGACGAATGGAGAGTGGAATGAGATGAAATATACAAAACCTCATGATTCCTCGTCTAGTTATATTCCCTATTCTTCAGATCCACATTTTTTTCCAAATTCACTCCTAAACCTCCAAAGGTAGACGATGCATCATAAGACGTGGTGATGTTTATCTTACTTGACTGATGTCGGCATTTAGAATTATGTCGGCATTTAGAAGCATTTATGTCGGTATTTAGAAGCTCACTGGATGTCGGCATATATCACGGATGTCCATGGATGTCAGTTACTTAACTCTAGGTGGATTGTCTGTTTTTTGCCACCTGAATTCGATATAAAAAATTAAATCTTTAGTGGACATATATTAAGTAGGTAATTGTGCACGACAGAATAGTGAATAGTGAAAGTGCGGTGCCTATATACCTATGTGTACAATATAAAATCAGTGCGCGAAATATGTACGTGCTAACATCACACATTTCGGAGGAAAAGAGGGCCGTCTAAACAGAGTTCCGCAAAACAGTAAAGTTTAAGCAGCGGAATTTTGGTCAAGAGTGAAATTCACGTGCCCTTCCTCCGAAATAATAAAATGTTAACACATACATTACCGTTATCATAAGATGTCGATATTATGTATAAAATGAATAGAATATTAATATTATGTAAGATGTAAAATGTTTAGTTAAGGATTGTGTTATATTATTGTTTCTTTACCTTTACATTTTATAATTTGTTTATGTACGATTTGCTTGTGTTTTATATGTCTTATTCTCGCTCTCCGAAGTGCTAGGATACCTAGGTTATAAGTTATAAGTCAGGGAATTAGAATAAGGTTTAAAATAAAGACTACCGCTCGCAGTGTGTTTTATTTAGGATAAGTTCTAGAACAAAAAGTTGTGGGCTAGGTGGCGTAGTTCCGGTATCGGCGCCACTGAAAAGCCGTACACCCTCGGTCCTCCCACACCTCTTGCTACTCACAGAGGGAGGGAGGGAAGATAAGAAAAAGGAAATTAAAAGGGAAAATACCTAAACTTCGCCACCGAAAATAGTCTTTATCCTCCGTGCAATAAGAGGACCGACCCAGATAAATAAGACTTGTAACCTAGATATTATGTACAAAAGTGGAGAGCGAATAGCAATAAATCTTCCTCAGGGAACGGGGGGATCGCTGGGGCAGCAAACTTCTATAAAAAGGGAAAGGCCTAACAGCCAGCAAGCCAGTTCGTCCTCACCACTTGTACAGTAAGAAACCTAAGAAGAAAAGTGAGCTTGTTGCCCGTTGCCGCTCCCTCCGCACCCCTGTGTTTTAATGTAAACCAGAGCAGCGTTTTATTTCCGTATTCACCCCAACATCTGATCTGCCGAGATCCCTGCACCAACATCAAGACCGGCAAAGCCTAAATCCCTACACCCCCCGTTAAAGCCACGACGTGTGACCTACAACATTGGCCTTCGACAGCGATCAACGTGCAACTCTAACATCTGGTTCTTAGCCGGATTGCTGAGCCAACACACGCTGATCGCCAAATCGGCGTCCAGCTTTAACAGTAGTGTAATAATTATTACACAATAATTTAATGGCCGTGAGGTGTGGGGCCTGCTTTAGAAAAACACCACCCCATTTGTTCCCATGGGTGTCATAAAACATGAGAAATGATTATGAACATGAGAAACGCCGCCGCCACAAGCCCTGAGGAGCTAGACTATCCGAGAGTAGATTCGCCAACTCGCTTGGTCAGCGTGCTGTCTTAAGTCTATACATCCCTCGTGCACAACACAATGTGCACGAGGAGACCCATGTCCAGCAGTGGACGATGAAAGAGCTGGTTACACTAAACACGAAAATCTGCAAAAAAAAACCCTTAACGAGTTAAATACTTCTACAATACACGTACAGTTTTTAGCGTAAATAGCGCAGAGGTCAATGATATGCAGCAAGCTGCGTATTTTGGCACGGACACACGACGTTTCAATTTATTTCGCGCCCGCGCAGAACGTGATAAGTATCGTTCATAGTTCAAAATTTGCATAAAACTTCCCATCGAGATCTTTTTTCGTACTCAGACATACAATCTATAAAATCAATCAGTTTGGTCTCGAGGCACTGTTAGATATAGGCAAAGGAACACACGATCTTCCGTTCTTCTCATTTAGGCGCCCCACGCTACATATCCCGGAACGTTATTGTTTATCGATATGGGCAATTAAAAAGGATTTAAGATTTTATAAGATTTAAGATTAAGATAATAATCACGTTGGATTAATCATACAAAATTGCTTAATGTTATATAATCAGCCTATAAGGTCCCACTGCCGGGCAAAGATAATAATCAAACAAAAGGGGTTAAAAAAAAGATTGCCTGTGGTTTAACTCCAGGACATAAACATTTTGCTAATAAACACTAACATCAGCGTAATTTACCTTAACATCACTGAAAGTGATAGACAGGTAGCAGTTCACCTTGAAGGTGGATACTGTCGTATATGGGCATACGATATACGCCAACGTCAGTCAAAAATGGTTTACACGAATATAGTATATTATTACAACGAAAGACTGAGTTTGTTCTTTGTTTAAACTCAAAGAGATTAGATCGATTATGAAAATTATTTCATTTTTATGAAACTAAACTATAGCAAATGGAAATATGCTGTTGATTCGCAAGAACTAGGGCCGGGCGGTTCACAAATAAAGTATAAAAAAATGATTAGATCATGATAAATCTGTTAGAATTCCTGTTCCTAGAATTTAGAATTCTGATAGACAGATCGCTGCAAGTAAGATACAAAATCCTTAGTTCTGTTTGCGTCATCATTTCAAAGGCGAATAAAAGTGACTTTGTCTGGCATTGCCCTATCCCAGCAATCTAGTTCTGAGCCTGATTTAGGAGATTAGACGACTAACTACAGATAGACACATTACCTTACGCAGAGTTAAACAAAGTAACCTACCGCTTAAGTTTTGTAGACACTAAAAGGTGTTACTACAAGGGTCGCGTAAATATTATACGTAAAATTATATATACTATAAGAATATTGATTTCAACACCGTATCTATGACTGATTCATTGTTTGATGTAGACCGACAGTTTATATAATAGGTATATACGAGTACTATACAAACAGATTAATTAGACGCTACATACTCAGTAGACAGTGAGCATGTACTCAGCTCAGTTACTCGTCCATTACCAAAAGGTATTGGATTAAGGCGCAGAGTAAACATGAATACTGTCTTAAATAACAGTCCAATGTCTTACTAACACTGTCTTGTCCTTGATTATTGATATTATAAAGGTGACAATCGAGCTATAAAGTTTCTGAATATATAGTAAGATCAATAAACGTGTTTTTAGTTTTATTACATGAGATAACATTTCAATTGAATTTCATATGTTAAACCGAAACATTATACATACGTAAAAATAGATTCATTAAATTAGACCTGACTACAAGCAATTTTGCCTCGGATAAAGCAAAGACATAATTTGTAGTTACTTTAGGCACAACAGATAGAAAGAACAGTAGAGAATCTTCACACAAATGTAGAAAATTCGTCTCAAATCTACAGACGTGCTGTTTATACGACTTCCTTTCTTCGCATTAGCAAGCTTTCTCATCGTAGGGAAGTTGTTCAGTGATTATCGGATAAGTATGATAATCGCATTGGATTCATTAAAAATTCAACAAAAAATTCTTAAACATTCGATCCAAAGTTTAATCACATGTTGCGTCGAATTTAGCATACTAGGGGTTTTGACGAACTAAATAACAAATATGTGCAAATTACTTATTATTAAACATATATTGTGTACATTAGTCTCATTCAATGATAGATGCGGAAAGTATTTGAAATATATTACTGCACGCATGGCAACTCGCATTTAACAATCGCAACATTAACTAATCAGGTTAAATATTTACTCACAAAATATTGGACTTTACAATTCATTAAATGACTAACCCGTGTATCAGTTGGTCATAGGTCATGGTCATATGATTATGATATTTGAACAATGATAATGGGTCAACTTTGCTCTACTTTCTCTAGGGTTTATACAGTGTAGCAATACTCGTACATGCGGAAATTGCAGAGATCGGCTTGACCAATTCCATTCGAGGACTCGGGCGGTTAAATTATCCGTACTACGGCAAATATACATTAGCTTGCGGATGCCACGAGCTATGTCAGTGACTTCAGTTCTTCCGCGAATCTCTTCGTTTTGGATCCTATACCACAAAGAAACTCCGAGTATAGCTCTCTCCATATCTCGCCGAGTGACTTTGGACTTATGGATCAGGTCTAAAATTACGAGTAATACGTGTTAACGATGCTTTTTTTATACAAAAAAGGCGGCAGACGAGCATACAATCCACCTGATGGTAAGTGGATACTCTCATCCATAGACAACCGCGATACATGTCAACATCAGTTCAGAATGACAAACATTGGCACGCCCCCGGATGCGCTGCCCACCTTTACAGATTAAGGAATGGATTGGGAGAAAGGGTTAGGAAAATGGGGAGGGATACAATGGGATGGGAATGGGCTCTCACTCACCACTCACTACTGAAACACGTACGTATATTGGGGAAATATGATAAAGTAGGTAATGCAGTCAAGGTAGTTTTCTGTGAGAGAGGGGTAACGTGGCCAGTCGAGTGCGCCCCGCGGCTGTGGGGATGCAGCGTGCACTCTCCCCCTACAATGCTGCCGTGCAAAAGTTAAACCGCCATTATGGCACTTAGGACGTTTATTGAACCGTGATCAGCGCCATGGAAGCTACAAGTGTAACTTAGTTGATTTTATTTCTGATGTCTAGAAGTTACCGAAACTAAATATTAATTGCAGTAAAAGTTCACTCTAAGGCTTTTATTCTGAGGAATACCAATTAAAATGCGGTAAAAATAATTAATACAAAAATAATATGCGATTTATCCTTAACTAAGACTGTCATTATTCTATAAATTTTACCTCAAGATAAAGAACTAAAATGCAGTAACCTTTTAAGCGATTTAGTGCATCCTCACTAAGTAATTTCATAGTTTTTATTAAAAACGCTATAGAAAACAAACTAAAAATTAAATGCATAAATATAGACCACATACTGTGTTTGAATCTGTGAAATCAAATAATACTGTGCAGTCGATTGCAGTGATGTGTGTAGACACGCTACATGTTAATCTGTTTGCACCGAAAATCGATGTTGCAGTAAAAGATAAAAAAAAAGAAATTTTTTTTGTCGTAATTATTTATTTGAATAAATATATTTTCCCATTATTTTTTATATTTATTATCTTTACACGTACATACCTTCTTTATTCCATCGGAAAAAAAAATCAAATGTAGTTAGAAAGTAATTTTATCCAACGTTTTGTACGTTTTTCTCGAAAGCGCGATTCTGCTATTACGGCGCTTTAGGATTTGCACGGCAGAATGTCGCTCAGAGCACTTTCTGTATTTTACCGTTATCTTGTGTCTAGGCCTAAATTGAAAACGTTCTGAGTCAGAATTCTGGGTTTTAGAAGGCTTTCAGTTTGATCAAATTTAAAGAATATCGTAATGAGATTTCGTGAAAGGGATTTTGTTTAAAATGATTAGAAGACAGGGCGTGACTTTCAAGATGAATTGGAGATATATAGGAGATATATATACCTGTCGATTATATAGGGGTCATCCACTACCTTTATTTCTGTGACTATGCACGCTCAAAATTAGATTTTGTCTAGAAATTATATCAGACTGTCTTATAAGTTATATAAACCTCGCTGTATTTTCTAAACTTCTAAACCTAGTGAATAAAAATTACAAAGAAATTTACGGATTAAATCTATATTAATATTATAAAGAGAGTGCCGTAATAGCTGACGAGCTATTCTTGACTCTCATTCATAAAGTTGTTAATTCAAATCTTCGGGCCATAATTCACCACGTGGGCCCAGTTCGATTGGTGGATATTGAACATGTTTAAGGTATTTTTATTTCTCGAATACATGACATTCCTCGTTGTATTTCTTCACCGCCAAATTAATGTTGATTGAAAAGTCCGTACATAAGAAAAAACTCAGTTGTACAGGTTGTGATGTGAACTTACGACCTCACGAATGTGAGTTAAAAATAGATATCCACCCAGTCTATCATCGCTCTTAGATCTCTTTTTTGATACAATAAATTTACATAGTTAATGTATTCCGGAATAATCGTAATAACACCTGATAAATGTTTAATACATATTTTAATAACCGTTGTAACACAGATAAGATAAAAACATTAGGACGAAGGACAGATAAGACCCTGACAATTGTATGTACTTACTAGCAATAATTAAAAAATCTTCAATATTCGCATTCAGAGGTACTTTGCCACAAATTAGAAGTCCAGAAGTCTGTTTACCAACGAGGAGAGCGAAGCACATTAAGTATAAAAACAAGAGATCATGTTCGAAACACTACCCAGAACTCCAGAACTCAAATAATAGATGTAGGCATTAAGACTGCAAAATTCAAGTGGGATTGAGCGGGACATGTGTGCCGTACGCATCCAGAGAACGCCGAGAAACACCTATGCCTATACCTATGTTTCTCGTGCGGCGCATCGCTAAAAGGTACTCTAGAAGACGAATAAGCGATAAGGTCAAGATACCCTCATGAAAACAATTTTGATCGAAAATATATGCCAATTGACACCTTTGACACCAGTTTACCTGAGTTTACTCAAATGGAACATATTGAAAATGAATAAAATCGTTAATTTTTGCATTATATAAATTCATCGAATTTCAGCCCTTTGTTTATTGATTTTTGCCATTTGAAATTTTAACAAAAAATACTCCCAGCGATTCCGAGACTTATAGAATAAAACTGTGTGACGAAGTTTTGAATTCAAGTTTCTATCAGAACTACATCGTAGTTCAACCTTGAACAAGTTTTGTGGAAAACTTGAGATCAATCAGCTATTAGCCCAGTAATATCATCTTCTCTTATTTATCATCTTCCCAAAAAGCCCAGTTAGCTAAATTTTGGCGCAAGTTTTGTTCTCTGATACGATAACGGTGGCTTCTACATAATAAATGTTTACATCATTTTTATAGGAAATTTCCGATCTACAATTTTTGCAATTAGTGTAATAACCTCCATTGAATTCTGAGTCTAAGAAAGCGAGCTTTTCTTGAAAAACCGTGTTTTGTGACTTTTGACCTTGAATATCTCAAAACGCACACACGATAACAATGTCGATTTTTGATATGTTGTTCAGAACATTATTACAAATGTGTAAGTCAAGTCAATGTAATTGCTTTTATGAGGAGACCCTGGCCTTAACGTTTTACTTTTAAAAACGCAGCTCTACTACGCGAAGGTGGCGCCAGCAGTGGGGCAAAAACCATGGGTCATTTATAATGGTCGTAAAAATTTAACTTTTAAGGTTTTCTCGTTTTCTACACATTAATTTCTTTCTTTCTATTAAACAGGCGTGATTTTTGTCTATTTTATTGGGTTGAGTTGGTAATGGACTTTGGCATATCTCACTCACTACCGAAACACGTATATACATTGGGGAAACACGATAAAGTAGGAAATGCAGTACATTTCAAGGTAGTCTTCTGTGAGAGAGGAGTAAAGTGGCCCGTCGAGCGCGCCCAGCGGCTGTGGGAATGCAGCATGCGCTCTCCCCCTACAGATACAAATGTAGAATGAAAAATAACTTTTTGAAGCCGATTAATAAATGAACGGTGGTTAAAAGGTGTCATTATAAACTATCTCCCTAAGATAAACAGAGCTAGAAGAAATGTCTTCCATTATCACTGAACTACTGGTCCTGTAAGCTCGTCGGAGAAAAGCGTTCGTTACAAAAATAAAGTGACAAATATAAGTAGGGGGAGCATTCTAAACTTAATATAATTAATTACACAGACGCTGTATGAAACGAAAAGTAGTGAAATTTATTTAATTACAACGATCATTTGATCTTGGAAGGAGAAGGAAGGAGTTCATTTGATATCTCAAAGGTCTGTATGTCTAGCATTTTTCAGCGAATAAAAATCCGCTGAAAAAAAGGTAGTTTATAAATAAATATGCGTGAAAATAAAGTTAATTATCGCATTTAGTGTACATTTTTTTTTGCTCTGTGCCTAAAGCGGTTATCAATTTTATCATTACGAAAACACACCCTATCGGTCGTCGTCACCTAGAAACGGTATCATGCTGTGAGGGCAGCATAATTATCTTACAAGTCGTGTCGCGCGGGACGACAAAAGATGATTAATGTCCGCGAGTTGCGTCGCGCTGCTTTATTATACGACGTTAGTCGACAATACTGAGAAATTGCAAAGAGAAGCCTGTCTAATTATCCATTATCTTGACATTGTTTATTTGTAAGTGATTTTAAATCTTCCTATTCAAGTTAACATTTTTGATTTTGAGATTTTTATTTACCTTAACTATATTTGTATGCCAAAACGGCCGAAGGACGTGGTGAACTTTGTCAAAAAGATTTTCCACCAACTGATTTACAAATAAATTAATTTGAATTTGCTAATTACCTAATTCCGCTAATGCTTTACTTATTCTTGTTCTGCGTAACGAAGACAGTTAATGCAAAGAAAATATGTTTAGTTTTCTTTCATGAAAACCCGGTTCAGGTTTTAAAAACTGACAAGAATCAATTTTTATTTTTATGTATCATAATAAATTTAACAACACTGTTGTCTTCTGTTACAGGATTGTTACCCATACGGGTTGTTAAATTCGTCAATTTGGTATAAAAACGAAGGTCTTGGAATTCTAGATTTCGATATTTGCATAATCAGTAGTCCGTTTTCTGTTGATATGAACTGCGTTGAACGCAATTTTCCTATTGCACCGTGATCCGTCATAGTCACGCTCACGTCTACGATGGTCTATATCGTCAGGACTTTAATGTATTGCTTTTTGAAATGGTGCATTATGAAGCTTCGACAAGTTTAAAGACGCTAAGAGATAAGGTGTGACGAAACTTTGTATTGTTCGTCGTGCTGACCTTACTGATAAACGCCGCAATGGAAGGTCATCACGCTTGACGCCTGGGCAATAAACTAGCGGAATTTTACAAATTACCGTAACATTTTTAAACATTATACCACGTTTTTTAAAAAAAAAGAAGTTAGAAAGAAATAAATTCTAAATCAAAAGTATAGCAAATAATATTATTATAATGATCATAACAGAATTATGTAAAAGCTAACTGTTCATTACTACAAAGACAATAATATAGAGCCCGTGTATCAGCTGCTTTAGAATGGACATTTTTTTTAGAGATTTATAGATTATAGCTAGATATTTATAGGTATATTGATTTATAGATATTTATAGATTTTTTTTTTATAGTGGGCGGACGAGTAAGCGGGTCCCACGTCATTCTAATATTCTAACATTCTGCTAATATTATAATGATTTTTGTTAACTTCACACTAAATTTTAGGTCGTGACTGCTCGAGGGATAAATAGCTATGAGTATATATATCATTGAACGGAGGGATAAATACCTATGAGTATACGAGTATATATCATTGAACGTAAACCGTCAACAACAGTTGCGTTCCGCTCTAGAAATTTTTAAATGTTGACAACAGTGTATTATTTATGTTTACCGACTGAATGGTAGTGCCCTTACACGTGTTACAAACTAGATACAAAAAGCTAAATATTCTTAAAAGAATGCACATCGAAACAATTCCCCGGTTTTTTTTTTATAAATTTAAAACTAACGTTTTTCAAATTTCTTTGTGTTAATTTCAAATGTTATTTGCTGAGGATAATGGTAGTACTAATTAGTCAGTTCGCAGAAGGACCGTGTTGACACTGGGTGGCATACGTTTCCGGCTTACAAGTATTAGCGTTCCGTGGTAAAATGGAAAAAAGGACCCTCAGAGAGATTCCTTTTCCATGTACGTGTTCGGGAGAATATATTATATAAGTACGTGTTTCGGGAATGAGTTAGATATGCTCTTTTCCTATCCCATAACCTCCTCTACTCATACATACAATAATTTATTGCATAATTTTATCATTACAAGTCAATTATTTTTTTAAACATTGAAGGAAAAGTTAAACTGAAACATAAAGATGTTAAAAAGTTTAAATTGATATTAAATAATATAATATAAAAAAAAACGTTTTTTAAAAACAAGTATTTTATGCAAGCCATGTACTAAAACGAATAAAATAAGTTTATATTGAATTATTTGTTCTCAAAAAGCTTATCGCGATATATTCATAAAAGTAGGTACCATTTACAATTCGTGCGACAAGCTTGTTTATTATTTCACTATTTTATTTACACCTTTTTAGTTAGAAATATTTCTGAATCTATCCATTTCAAGTAACGCATCATTACGGTAGAAAGTCATGTTTTGTTTTGCAAAGTTTCATGTGCATGCTACTAACCGTTGAGGAGTGCACTCATGAGGAGACAATCCTGGCTGCAGCATCAGTTCATGGTGAAGATCGTGTTTATCTATCAAAATTAAATGTATATGCAAAGTTTCGTGTTCGTGCTACTAACCGTTGAGGAGTGTCCTCGTGAGGAGACGATCCTGTCTAAAGCATCAGGTTATTTCTATAATTTTAATGTATTATCATCAGAACTGAATAAGCATGCAAAATTTCAAAGTCGTAAGTTTAGAGGAAGTGGTTCAAATTTGGCTTGCAAGATTTCTCCCAAACATTACCTACTAACTAACAGGTGAAGTTAAATAAAAGCTTGTAAAAACAGGTCATGTCATTTGAACACTAGATTAACAAAATTTGATTAACCAATATCAGGTTTGATCTAATATAGATATAACAATCTAGGTTTGATCAGGGTAACAGGACAGTTTTCTGTTTCTAAAACTGATATTTTTTTTACTTATTCAATCAACAGTTGGGAATATATAAGATAAGTGGTTGAAAATATTTGAGGTGCGAGGTTATCACTATATCTGTCACTTATGTGTTACTCATGTATTAATAACAGTCACCAATATAGTAGTGCGCTCCTTGTCTATCTTGTCACTTCTATTTCGCTTTCATATGTCAATTACAAACTGTATTTGGTCGAACGCTCTATGCGCTTCGTGTTGTAGCGAAATAGAATTCAACTTGAGTATTGTATATTTTTTGTCAGTTTCAAAATGTTTCCAGAAAGCTTGACGTCCGATTAGCAGTTCGTTTTGCCTCTACCTGCTGTGTAAAAACGTCTAAGGCATAATTTTCGGGCGATCAAATATTGTTTAAAGACAAATGTTTTTTTTTGTCTGGGTAATTTTTCTTCGTCATTGTGTATGTCTCAAGAACCGACAATTCTAGTTTCGGACAATGACACATCATTTAAAAGAAATAATGTCGTGGTCTTCTGCCTTGCAGATACCGTATCCAATCAGTGAAAGGACCTGATCGTGGTAGCGAATTAATTGTGATGTATAGAAAGATAACCAATCAAAGTCGGTAAATAAAGTAGTAGTAGGTATAAGTAACCGAAAAAAAGATCAAACTAAAAATATTATGGAAAATGTGCGGTCTTAAGATTTAAGAAAAATATAATTAAAATTATAGTGTAAACGGAGCCCTCCACGCGTTAATCCGTCTCCCACTTTACCGTTTTTTTATTAAATCTGAGTTTGTTTATGTTCGGAAATGCGAACAAGAAACGTTTTAGCACGATTCCGCCGAAAAAATCCCACTGGGCCGATAACTTAACTATTAAAAAGAAAATACGTTTTGTTATTATGTTACACGTGACTAGGCTGTTTATAGAGACAATGATACTATACTATAGAACGAGAAAAAATATAACCAAAGTAACATTGACATGTATGTACCTACTAACAAGTACTCGAACAAATACAATCTCTTTTTTTTCATATATGGCAATGGTGCAATTATCTGCAATTGTGACAGTGTGAAGTTATCTTCGTAATAAACAATTTCAAAGTCTAAAACTTATCGTTTCGATGTTCAATTCATTCGAAGAAAGTCACGAGTCGCTCAATAAAACGATAGTAGGTTTACTGAGAACAGAAGAGGACTCCTTTGAAGCACAGGAAAACGCAGTCCTGTGCTTTTACTTGATTATTACAAACACCACGCACAAAAAACACATTGAAGCTTAATATAAACTATCACTATAATAATAATAATTCATTTATTTCAGAGCACAAGATCCACATTTCATTCTATAATTAGGGTTAGTAACAATTTTAACTTATAGACTATGTTAGTCCATATTATTAAGATTTTATTACTAATTATATACATGTATGTACACACATATTGTATACAGACATATACACATACATATATATATTCCAATATATAAATATATATATATATACATATGTC
Organism: Sesia apiformis; assembly: GCA_914767545.1. Lineage (NCBI taxonomy): Eukaryota > Metazoa > Arthropoda > Insecta > Lepidoptera > Sesiidae > Sesia > Sesia apiformis. Next base: position 17,123,235 of record OU611959.1, read on the forward strand.
GCCGCCCGTCACCACTTGTAGGATGCAACGTGCGTCTCCACCTATGTCTCTAAACCACAAAACGCCTAATACACAATTTTTACAATAACCAAACAAAAAGTAAACTTCTTTTCTCGAGTTCCCGCCAAAAAGTCTACAAACACTTTTGCAGCTCATTATTAACATTTTCAATAGTCGGTTAGGTGGCGCCGACTGCAATACAACGTGGTAGAAAATGTCAGGAGCAATATAACGTCACTAGCACTAGCATACTCGTAAGTAGTTGTTAAATAGTGCTGATGCTGATTAATAGTGATCAATGGCTTTGCTTCTATACAAGGTTCAAGGTACAAAAGGTTATTTTTTATTAGACTGAGTCTGCCCACTGCTCAGATAGGCCGTTCTTAAGGTCCGCCAACCTTATTTGCCATCTTAATGCATGCCATTGATCAAGGGCCAATTTTATTTTATTATTAATGAAGCAGTGTTTGCCGGGAACTTAGAACAATGTTACGTAGCGTTTAACGCCCTTCAGTCAAGTAAACTGACGACTTGAAGAAAGATGCCCATAGTGGTTGGATGAGAAGAGCAAAAGACCGTGTGACGTGGTGGTCCTAGGGAGAGGCCTATATTCAGCAGTGAAGAGACACAGGCTGGTATTGGAAACAGAGTTTAACAAAACGGTGAACCGTAATTAAGTTTTCTTGCAATAGTTTTATTTAACCGCTATGTACTACTACAAATTCATTTATTTTGACTAATCAGACAAAAGAGAGATGAAAATCTGGTAGCTACTAAATTATGAGCATCTCTACGTCAGGGTACTGTAATGTTCTTCCGTAATTCCTGCATAGCAATACAAAATTGTTGCTAACCAAGTTATCTCTTACGTAACAATCAGCCCTGAACTGGTTTAAACTGGAATCAATACTTAATCCTCCGGAAGAGCATAGAAAAACCAGTTTCTATTAAAATTCACAACCAAAGTGTGGGCACACTAAACAAAGATTTGTACAGGGGTAAAAATGTTCAATTTGGGGTTCGGCAGACGCGTGCGCATATGCGGGCATAGCGTTTGTTAATAATAATGACTTAATAGCTATTGGTCACTCAGAAATGGTCCCGTATTATTGTATTGTAAGGTTTGTTACACACTCGTCAGATGATATAAGGAATATTTGAAACTAGACTCCTCTATATAATCTTCTATATACTTATAGAAGTTATTAATTATATATACTTATATATACTTCTATATAAGCTTGTGAAAATTTCGAGTCCTCGGCAAGAAAGACAAAAACGCTCAGTTAGTATTTGAGCGAAAAACTGACACGTATTTTTGGTTCCGTTTTAGGCGAAAGTCGATGGCACTCAAAATACAATCAATGTGCTTTACAGGATGCTGAATAAATATCGTCAAGGTTTACAAGGTGAGAGGTCCTTACATTGTACAAATGCACAATGCCTGGACGAGTCAAGTGCAAATACAATTTTAGGTATGGCTATCCAGAGAAATGGAGAGCTTGTGGAGGATAGATAGATTTATTGTACACCAACATATGTTGGAAACAGACAATTTGAGTAAGTAACACGAATAGTACAACAGTCGGCCTTATCTCCAAAGCGATCTCTTCCAGGCAACCTTTAACACAAACACAAACTCAAACGGTTGAATGACGTAAACCCATATACGAGAGCGTTTGGCATATGCAACAGGAAGGAGAAGGTCAACAAGAGATGCGAATGAACAAACTTTTCGACCAGGCAAAGCAACAACCGACAATCCGGTTATCTGGCCAAGGAACATAAAGGTGAAGACATCGACTTGGATTGTTAATTATTACTGCATTACCTATACATACAGGTATATATTAAATTATAGTAGGTACTGAGTAAGAATAATGAGTTGGAATTCTCAGATGTTATATCATAACGCAGTTTGCTGGGAATTTTTTTATATAAAGGATATGGTAGACGAACAAATACCATTGTAAGCAGACAATGTCACCTGCGAACGTACGTGATACTTGCCAACATCAGTCAAAAGTGACGAATGTTGGAATAGGATTGAACGAGATTATAGGAAAAATGGGTAATAGCAACACACTGACGCAAAAAGACGTTGCTACATAATTTTATTGCCGTCTTCAATGTACTTTATTGTACTAATTTTGTTGCTCTTGGTGTAACAGAGCCCTAACTTTACAGAGGGGAGAAGGGGATTAGAGAATTTAATGACAATTTCCATTGGCTAATCCCATTGTTTAAAGTGCATTAAAACGCTACGGCTTGAAGTGTATTGTATTGGAGCCCGCATAATTCAAGAAAGTTAAAATTAATTCTTTTGTAGTTTAGAATTAGTATAACAATTACAGGTTTATTATCCTTAATAAAGGATAAGTTTTAACAAATGATTTTGTGCTTTGAGTTATAATGTGTGTTTGATCATGTGTTGTGACGGGCCTTGGGCGAGACCTACGTCGCACAGGGAGGACGCAGGGAGAGACGCAGGCTGGTGGTATGATATATACTAGTACAGTTCTACAAGTATATAAGTGTAATAACTAATAATACAATGCGTTCGAACGCTTTCTAATCCGTTTGCAGCTCGTTATTAACGCATTTAGTAGATGGACGCGCGAAACTGTCCGCAAAAGCAACGTTGCAGTACAATTTTATTGATTTAGTTTAAGGCATTGAATACAAATCTGTTTATTTCTTTTATTTATTTTTTATCAGATAACATGGATTCATAATTCATAAACAATGATGGAGAAGAATCCCCGTACACATTATTCAACCTTTGTTTGATATCGGTCGGGCTAACACCTTCCTTTATATGGAACTTAATCATGGAACGATATTCCAGTTTAAACATTCTAAAGATTTTGCGACTTCCTGTTGTTCAAAGAGTTGATGAATCGAAGCTAACTAGGGCTGAACTCTAAAAATTATACACGAATTAGCAGAATAAATGACAATTACAATGGCGTACCTATAATTTGTTTTTTTAGACATCTAGAAATATGTCAGGCTAGAAACTTTTGTGCCTCACTGGTATCTTATTATAAGCTATTTATACATATAATGAAACTGTAGAACCAGCGTGTCTGTACATTGAATATATTTACCAAAAACTGATTGGGGACAATGAAGGAAGAGAATCAGAATACGAAAAGACGATTTTGAAAATTTTTGTCTGGCTGTCTGTCTATCTGTATCTGTTTGAACACGCTAATCTCCAAAACTTCTGAACGGATTTTCATGGGGTTTCTATATGTTCATTAAGCTTAGCTTGGCGCTTCGAATAGGCTTTGTTTTATCGAAATTGGCTGACAGGAAGAAAATATATCCCAATTTAGAGTTTAAAAACTAAAATTCCACGCGTATGAAGTCGCGTGGCACAGCTAGTCATACATATATTGCAGTATTTTGTTAGCTTGATCGCTTTTCGTCAACTTGGTCTATTAGGAATCTTAAGCATTTTTCAAGATATTCCGATTTTGATTTCACATTGTTTTCTAGCATTTTAACCTATAATATCCCAAAAATAATCAATTACCCATTTGTCTATATACATACTTCTTATGAACTATAATAGCACTATAAACCATTTAGAAATATTATTTATTACCCTTATCCACGTGGAGAGACAGCGACTGGATAGTGGTATGGGAAATGTCCACACAATTAAAAATTGCTAAAAAAGCAATTGTCCTCGCATAATACAACTTATAATAACAGCGATAATAATCTTAACAGCCCCAGCATTATCAGAGCACTCCAATTAAGACAATTAAAACATGCATCGAGTGATGACTCATGGCCCCCATACAAAAATTGCAACCATACGTCATGGCGAAATGTGGGCAATTTATAACGAAACGCATTATTTAATGTAATCCGTGGGGTGTGGGGTGAAACACGATACGACGCGGTTTGTGGTACGTGTGATGTTAATAAATCACCCCCCCCCCCCCTCCTAATAACAAAATAGAATCTACAAAATGACAACTTTTCAGAAGTTTGAAGTTCTTTATATATAGACCGTGGCAGAGAAGCAGACGGTCTAACTGATAGTAACGAGATATATTTATATATCATAGAAAAGGTGGCAGACCGGCGAGCAGACTTCCAGACGGCAAGTGGCCATCGCCGTCACCTATGGATGTCTGCAACACCAGGGGAATGCAGTTGCACTGCAACTCAGTGAAAAACCTCAGTCGGCAGTTCATTCCAGAACTTTCGAGTTAGCAGTATAAAGTGTATTGAAGACCGTGCAAGTACACACTGTGTACTAGCTTTCTTTCAAGGAAGTGTGGATGAAGCGCCTTTCGGTGACGAAAGGTGCGTTAATATAGACCCGAAGTTGGCGTAAATTATAAAGCTCTTCAGAACATTCCCCCATTATACAGGAGGTAGAAAACGCAGGATACACTACACTCACAGGCGGTTCCAAAGCCTGTGAGAGTATCATGCCAATATGATCAAGAATTGACACGAATTATCACCCGCGTCCTGACATTTTGTGTTTCAACACAAAATGCGATAAATATTATCACCTTTTTATGTGAGCCGCTGCCACGCAGTTGCCTTTAAGGGGTCAAAATGCAAAGTCCGCTTTAATACCTATTTTATTAATGCGACATCTAAAAAGCGCTTGTATGGGCGAAGCGAATGATCGGTATGATTCTAAAATACTTTCCTAAAGCAAAACCTACACATTTACATTTTATTAGTAATAATAAGCCTAATTAATTATGAATAGATAAATTATAGATTTACATAACCGATTAGTTCCGAATGAGAAATACGAAACTGCTTATTTATACAGACCAAAAAACTAATATACGCGACAAAAGATATCCGAAAAGTTACTTATTCAAAAAAAAAACAAGCAAAAAAAATGGCCGTTAAACTATTAGAACAAATGCCGATTTTCGGTTATACTGTGTGACAATGGCTGTGTTTTTTACAATATTCTATGTACCATCATTTGTCACTACTCCTCTCTTGGAGGGGCGCAACAGGAATTGTGAATAATGTTGTTTGTTACAACGTGCTAACGAAAGCGGTTGACATAAATTGTAACTAATATCTGAGAACTAATTTATAATTTGAACTAGAAAACGGACGTATAAATATAACATTTGAGATTTTCGTGTTTTTCACACATATTTATCTATTTAAACGGGTCTCAGCGCGAATGTTTACCGCATTTATTTTACTCGACGTTTCCGTTGGGTTGCACCAACCGATCGCGATAACGGATCATTATACTCAATGCCAGGATCAATAACTGGATAGAACCCGATAGTCCAAAAATCCTCTCCACTGATCGCCGCCATTTCTCCAGGATTGTGCGTGAATTGCAATTGAAATCAAAAAACAGAAATTTCAATCGAGAACATGGATACAAATTGTCCTCGACATGGAATCCAGTGATTAATAAAACTAAACCTCGCGATTTTTCGTCTGACGCTACTTCTGATATTGTGAGTGTTGTATGCCGCAACTTTCCGGACTATGAAGACCAAATGCTACCAAATGGGTAGTTCATGAACTGCTCGCAACTCTCGACGTGGATTACCCCCGCCTCTTCAGTCGACTCGTGACCATGGTTGGTGCAACCCAACCGAAACATCGAGTAAAATAAATAAGATACATATCCGCGTTAAGACCCGTTTAATTTAATTTACACTCCACATAATTACTTTTAGTCCCTCCCACCACTCACATCCGTAAATTACGATCAATCTAATGCGACACGCTACCCACAGGCACATACGAGTATAGTGCGCTACATAATGTATATTTTAATATTATTTATTATATGATGTATTCACGTTAGAAGAGGTAAATAAAATCATAGAGATCATAAAAAAATTCATCAACCAGAAGAAATTTTATAGTTGACGATAGAACATCCCGACAAAAAAAATAATGCAGCATTGTAAGTATTAAAAGAACGAATAGCGGTAGAAACACTATCCTGCGCTCCAGAACTCAAATAGCTGATTTGGTTATAAAGACCGCAAAACGTAGGCGGGATTCGGTGGAACATGTGCGTCATATGCATCCAGAGAGATGAACAAAAATAACCTCTCAATGGAGAAGATAACCAAGATAATCTATGTACAATTGATGTCTTTTGTGTGAGATGGCCGGAGTTACCACATAGACAAAACAATTTGGAAGAAAATGGGGGAGGGAGGCCTTTGTACAGTAGTGGGACATATTAGCAAGCGATTCAAAGTGAAATATTTACCTCGACCGCTTATGAAATCGCCCCCGCTCCACTCCAACAACTTAGACTGGCTACAAAAAGTAGAGTAGAGCTGCCTGCCGCCCGGCGATAAGTAGCGGATTTAGCCACCATTATGTCCTTTCAGGGTCTTTCCCTACGCTTACAATGATTAATGTCAGTTGGACACCACGTCCTGGACACAGAGGTACCTTAATATGCTTGTTATAAGAACTAAACTAGAATAGATTTACGAACACTGACGTATTGTTACACTTTACAATTTGTGCGATCAACATACAAATATTGGCACTTTAAAGGGTGGTAATAAGGGCCAAGATGGAGTGGTTTTAAGTACATCGGACGCGTTGTTAATTGTATGATCATGGACCACGATCGGTTCGTGTGAAATTCTTTTAAACGTGGTGTTGAGTAATGGAGATTTTTTTTTCAAGTAATTGTTGTGGCCATATGAACTTTATTATTGTCAAATAACGCCTGCATACCATTACAAACTGTATTTTATTCCAGAGCAGCTATTCATAATGCAAACTCTAAAAATACCTATAAAACCTATAAAATACTATAAAATAAGTGTACCCCAAGGTCGACATGGTTTATTATTTATCTATACTTATTACAAAGAAATGTCTGTTCAAAATATTCTCAAAATCTACTGTACCGATTTCTTCACTGATATTTTTTCTTTGGACTCTCCATTAACATACCGACAGGATGTGACCGAGTAAATTCTGTTCATAATTCCGAGTTAATTAACATACATATTATATATTACTAGCTTCTGCCTGCGGCTTCGCTCGCGTGGACTAAGCAGCTATTAAAGATTTTCAACACCTGTAAAAGTACCGACATGATTGATTTCAAGGATGAAAATCTATCCATTGGTTTTTGAGTAATTCTATTAAAAGTATTGTTTTGCTCTATAACTTAACTTCCTTGTGTCATATGAAGATGACGCCGTTTGAGTAGCAGTTTTCCTTCTGGATACTTAGCTACCCACACATTAGTGAAAACACGATCAAAATCCGTTCGGTAATTTTTACGTGATGCTCAAACATACAGACTAATATACAGTTAAAAATTTTAAAACTACTGTTTTGGGTTCCGTAGCTTCTAAGGAGCCCCTTTTTAAAAATTAAGTCAATGTACTGACTCAACCCTTTTACTGTTTTATTATATGTATAGATTACTTATGTAAAAATATCTATTTTTGTATTAAAAAATCGATTAAAACTAAAAAGAATGTTTGTTTTTTGGAGAAAAGATTCCTACAAGTTTGATATCAACATGTCGTCGGTACGTAGGTACTCTATGTACACCTGTAACCTTTACGAACGTCTCACACTGCGTTTCCCGGTACGTAACCTCCATTCAAGGACTTCTACTACATGGATACGACCTGTCCTTGCCACTTCAGAATGCTGATCCTATGAGCTATACCGGTGATTTTCGTTCTTTGGCGAATCTGTTAAAATCGTTTGTTGTCATAACTATGTATAATCGAAAAAAATTAAGACGATTATGTGTTATTGATCCAGAGCTACGTGCAAAAAAGAACGCAAAGTGTACCGAGGACACAATCAGACATTTGCCATATAACAAATGTTTCTCTGATCAGGTATCGAAACCGGACCTTGGGAACAGCGGGCAAGGACACTACCACATATAATAAAAACAAGCGCACTAACAAATGAGCCAGAGTAACACGTCAGAGAACGTAATAATTTGGCCCTGAAATTATCCCGGAATTAATACAAAAACTATATACAATATTAAACGACAAAATATGGAAAGGAGTTATAGCTACGTTCGCCCTATTTTCATAGGGAAACCCTCCGATAAGCGCCATCCTTGGACTATTAAAATAACGTCATTAATATTTTATAGTGTAAAAGCAACAATACTGTACAATCACATGTACATTACAATAAAGTTTCTGTTCTATGTTTGGCGTTATTCCAACCTACCAATACTTATTAGTGTTACACATATGTTTGACTGTACATTATAATGCGGTTGCGATAAATATGCAGACATTTATTTTTAACATTAAAACACAATGTCCTAGAACAGTGTTTCCCAAAGTACGGGTCGCGAGCGAATATTGGGTGGGTCCCGAAAAAAATAAATTTAATCTAATTTTAAGTACATATAGTGTTCTGATTTATCTTATTATTACTTATTAAAATTTTGGATCATCACTGGATACTGGATTATGTCTTATTTTCTTAATTGTACAACCCTTCATATAACTACGCTACGTAAACGACAGCGACACAATGCTATTTTCATGTATTTATTTTAGGTGAGTCGCGGTTCGTATAACTTTGGGAATCATTGCCCTAGAAGGAATCTGGGATTTTTATAGGGAAAATCCTATTGATTACAACCTTTAAATGCAAACATGCTTTTATTATTTTTTAATAGATGATTTATTTACCAACATTAAATACTTATTTATTGTTTTTTCCAACGAGGCATTAAGCAAATTATTAGTGGATGTATGCCACTGTGTATTGGAAAAAGGTTAGAGGATAGCGATAAGTGGTGATTTGTAGTTTCTTCATACCCCTAAGAAAGAAAAACATGTCAGAGTGTATGTATGTATGTATTGTATTGTAAAATAGAATTTATTCACTACATAGTATAAAGTCCCCAAACTGTGTCTGTTTGTATTTTCGCGGTAAACTCTAAAACTATTCAGCGCATTTTTACGGCGTCAGTTGGGACTCATTCTCTGGATAGTTTTAAAAAAATAATACATTATCACACGATACATGGCGGCGTAGAATTAATTGATATATGTGAATGAGATCGAAAAACACAGCGATGATAATACCTTTAAGGCTAACGTTGAAGGCATTGGGACAAGCTACAATAACGACATCGTGAAAAATCGTGTGTCAGCCGCGCGAAGCCGGGCCACGTAATACGGAATACGCCAAACTTACACGTAACATTACAACTTCAACGTGAATAAAATATCTAAACTTATTACACAAAGGAACCGCACTAGCATACCTGAAACGTCCAATTTCTACACAACATTGAGGAAAATGCATGCTGCCATGCATGTTGCCAAATCGTCGCAACATGCTAATATTTCATGCGGTCCGCAGATTTAAAATCAAAAGCTTATTTATTCATTGCAGTTACAATCGCGGCTTGCGGCGCGAATGCAGATGCAGAAAAGGGAAGAATTAGACTGCGGGCATAGGAATAGAGATATAGCGGTACGCGACTTTGTTTCCCAACAATTTGCATGTAAAACCAGGTAGGCACAACTTTGGATAAAGTCGAAATAGCATATGAATTACTTTAAATAAAATTCTTTCGTGTTGTTTAAAACAAATAACCACGAAATTTGACACGAAAAATATAACCTCTCTGAGTATGCCAAACTTCTAACCTAAACGAGTCTTTATCCATCTTTATCCACACGCCTGCTAGCTTTATTCACACGCCTAAAATTAACCGTAACATATATTAATATATAAAAAACACGTTAATGTTAATAAAAGAAACAGCACAGACGAAATATCTTTAAAATCTGGAAAATACATTTAAAAAAATTAAATACGTCTCAAACATCTGTACTGAATCTTCTAGTAATTTTCAGTAAAAATATCAAAAAATACACGTATAGAGGTAGTTTTTGAATATCGCTTTGGATTTAATTATACTTTAAAAAACGAGGAGCAGCATCACACGGGAAAGTTACGCCAAATAATTAATGTATTTCGTTTTGAAATACTACATGATATAACTGTTGTGTTTGATATATGATCGCAGGAGATGGCCAATTGGTCTTTTATTATTGAGAAACTAAAAAATTGTAGGTATTTATTTTTACTGTATACAAATGTGTATCCTCTTCAGTGTCTATGAGTATGTCATTATAATTTAACCAATTTGCATGCATTTCAACTTTACAAAGTATCTCAAACGATGTCCCTTGTACATTCCGCAAAGTTTTCCCGATCGCTATTTGACCATCAATATATCATAACCCATATATTTAGTACAAAGTCACGTCGCCATATTCAGTTCAATTTGTAACAGCCAAAATGAAGTTGTTGTAAATATTCTTTTTTTTATACATAAAAAAGCAAGCGGTCCAAGACAAGACAATAAGCAAGACATATCAGAAATAATAAGGGATTTACTAACAGATTGTAGTAGAAAAACTTGAAAGAGGCAACGCGGAGAAACCCAGAGAAAGAGCAGATAGAACATAAATAAATTAATAAGATAATAATTACAGTTTTATAACACGAATAAAATGAATGGTTGCTATTGAATTTGCGATGATTTAGCCGAAGACACATTACCGACAGCTCAAAGTATCAGCAAATTGAACTGGCAGTGGGCAAGTCATGTGACAAGACCGATAATAGATTAGCTGGGCAAATGGAGACTACCTACCGGAAAACATAGCCCTGCAGATGAAATGACGACTTTAAGACTTGAAGATAGGGACGGCATGAGAAGAGGAGAAAGCATAGAGTGAAGAGACAACCATATTGATAGTACGTTATACCTAGAGTGTATTTCTTGATAACCTATCACGTGTTGTGACATATGACAAATTGTACGACAAGCCGGGGTGTGGCACTGATAGCTGTGAATGTCTAAACTCGATACAGTTGTGTCTACTTCTTTACCTTTTTACGTTTTTCATCACCTCCCAGTATTTTATCGGTAAACAAACTAATAATAAAACATTGTACTCGTACGTCCATCCAAACACACCTTGAAACGTAATAGTTTCGTGTTAAACAAACAAAGGGTACAGTCAACCGCACGCGGTTTTCATGAGAACCTGAGAGTTAGATTTTATCTGAAAAAATGCTAAAAGCATTAGGAGTACCGGTTGCGACTTTCATCAAGTGGTCAGTCTGTTTTATCAGAGTGCGTACTACACTGCGTTTTCTGTTTACTTGGTCTTCAGAATTCGTTTATCGCATCGGTTATCAGTTCTGCGACAGATATGGCTTATACACTGCCACTTTAACTTGCTGATTGTAAACGTAATGATCTTGTAAAATTCTTGCTTAACCCAGTAAGACTCGCTACTGTTGTCCACAACGCCCGGCAAACTGTACTGTTGTAAATGTACAAACACATGAATGATTTGTACTTGGGCCACAATACTCCTGTTATTACTATCGCATTACCCTCGATCTACGTAGTTGTGGTATGGCAAAATGATACTTAGTGGAATGGAAATAGGAGTGATGAAGACGAAATCAAATTATTGGTCGACCGCAAGCGGTTGCATGCCAAGGCCTGTAATACTCGGCCTGAATATTTACTGGTGAAAAGTGATGAGATTTTAGCGGAACAGTGTCGTGTCTAGAACAGTGTCTAGACCAAACTCTAATTCCCTCAAAAGGAGTCAAATTCCCTTAGATTGGAGTCTGAGCACAGCAAAACGAATATAGGCCGAACAAAAAATTCATATTTTTGGTTATTCTTGTCAGTTTTGTTGATCAGACTAGAAGTTCCCGTGAAAAATGCAATAATTATATAATAAGTATGTCACGACGGCTTTCGGAACTCCGAAAAACCACACCGTTGCCGATTTCAGGGCACGCTGGTTTCCACAACTGAGATGTAGTTGATGATCGAAAGGTTCATCCTTAAATAATAACTCGTGGCCAAAATGTGAAATAAATATTATTATGAGAAATAAAAATATAGTAATAGTTTTATGAATTGAAAAGTTCGATGATCAGACTAGTGGGGTGTTTTTTTCACTGACTACTTGGAGCGAATGGGAACAATTTTCCGTTTAACCTCGCGCACGCTTCCAACTCAAGCCACAAACTAAAAATAGTGAAATTGCGCGTAAATCACACAAGGCTGTCATTCTCTCCAGTTCAGATCCGAACAGAGATAGGCTGGAACACGCTGTTATACATTTAAACTAGTTGCTTTGCACCGCCTCCTGTCATAATGCATTACCATAAAGCACCTCTAACAATCAGCTGGATACACAATTTATTTTATCGAGAAAAAGCTGCTGGTCGGATAACTGTATTGAATAAATTGATTAGAATAGTTTGTGATAAACAACTGACGACAGAGCTGGTATTATATGCCATCAAGCAGGCCATTCAGAAAAATATCAAATAACTAGTGAGCGCTTAAGCTAAGCCCGCTTTTATTTTTTTTTATTTTATTTTGTCACAAACAGTATAATTTTACATGTGAATACATAAAAATTATAACCAAATTATATACCAATTAGTTACATAAACATAGTTACACAAGCGGGATACTAATATATTATAATAATGTATTTATTATGTTTTAAGAAAGGGATAATACATACATTCTGATTTTCCTTACAGAAGTATTAGCAGGTACATGCAAAATGTCAATGCTAGGGAAATGTTCATTAAACGGTGGCAAGACCCTGTGGACGAAAGGTAAATCAAATAATAGCTTTTTAATCCTAAGATTTAGTCGTGGACTCTTAAAACATATTTTATTTAGCACATGGGAGTCAATCCTGTTTTTAAGGAGTTTGTGCAGATCTTTAACATTACGTCGGCTTTGAAGACCGTGTATACTATCATTACAGAATATAATATTGGTCCGCATGGCTTTATATCTTGAATGTTTAACTTGTCTGCGCTGTAGGGCTTCCAACGAATCAGTTGATACAGAACTATTGTGTTTGGATTCCTTACCAACTCTCAGAATAAAACCTAAAGACCGAAATGCTTTATTCCAAATTTAGATTAGGTAAACATTGGTAAACTCTTTCTTATTGAGGGCCTACATAATAAAATTTATTATCTTTATTTCACATTGGATACATTAGGTATATGGACCTATTATAAGGTTACTCTTTTCAAGCGGTGATATAAAACACCATGTAATTTACATAAAGGTGATATGAACTATGTATGGACAGCTTACAAACGGCGTTTGCAGAATCCCATCAGACACCGGATATCAAACTTTTTAATTATTAACCTTAGACAATCAAACGAAGTAAAAGTCGTTATTGAATCTCATAATCTATATTAATCATATACAAAGGACTGTTTTTCTGTCCCTTGTGAGAAAGATAAATCCAAAAAACTACTGTACCGATTTTGCTAATTCTTGCACTTTTAGGAAGATAATCTAATGCAGATGAAATAAGGCTATTAAAAAAATAATTGCTTTGAAAATTGCTTTGCTTCTTAATATTGTTTTTAAAAGTTAATAATACACTCCGTATTCCTATTTAACGGGGACACAAATACCCAGGAGTTTATTTACCAACTATACCAACTATACAGTAACTATAAATAATACACTCCGTATTCCTATTTAACAGGGACACAAATACCCAGGAGTTTATTTACCAACTTTACAGTAACTATAAATAATACACTCCGTATTCCTATTTAACGGGGACACAAATACCCAGGAGTTTATTTACCAACTATACAGTAACTATAAATCTTTTTAGTATAATGTGTTAGCACTTATTATTGTTGTGGAAATCGGTTCCTGTTTGGTTATTCTTGTTAAATAATATTCTCAATAATTCTATATTTCTATGTTTCAATAGTTCCAACAATTCTTATACTGCCATGCGTGGAAAGGAACTTATTATATACAAAAGCCATCTCAAACTGAATCAAAATCCATCGAATATTGTCGAGTAAATATATCGCATATACACAGATAGACGCAATTGTTATTTGACTAATTGTTGCTCGTAGCTATACTGGCAATGACCGGGATAAAAACTGTCGTAATGTGCTAATCCGTCCCACGAACTACATGTAATAACAACGTTTGCAATTCATTGATTTGTTATATACTTATTAAGTAACAAACAAACAAACAAAAAGGCCTTGGTATTTATAATATTATAGTTAGGATTAGATTATGATGTAGTGCCTGAAATCACAGTCATTTTATATAAAGTCCTTTGACAGAGATTATCGTCCCCTAACCCAACGGAAAGGTCTCCCAAAGCGATTCGTAACATTCATTATATGAATCACCAAGTTTATTACAAAGTCCACTCAAGTTTCGAGTGTCCGAAGTCTAGACCGGAACGCTCGTTAGAAAATTAATTGTAACTGGAGGATAGTAACCTCGTTTATACTTAGGGGACTACGTATAAACATTTGGAGTAGTTTAATATCTATCATAGTTTGTTTAATATGTTAATTGCTTTACTTTATAGTTACTAACTTGTTACTATGTGTTATTTTGAATTTGTAATTTTAAAGAAATTTCAAAGCGCTCGGTCGACGGTACTGGCGACCATTATCTCGTGCAACGAATCAGCCTCGCAATCCAGCGAGGTAATGCTGCCAGCATGCTGTGTACCTTACCATAGGGATACTCGATCCGGGTACTTTGTATCAATATTTTGGATCGCAATGGATCGTGTCGCTCTGTAACCATCTAGACAATTTCATACGATCCAAGCAGAACGATCCAAGAGATCGTATCAGGTATTAAAGAATATATTTAATTCAAATGTTTAATTTTTATCAACAAAAGGTAAGAGATCAATATCAATATACATATAAAATAGTTGCTGAACTTATCTGCGAATTTATTATTCCTAGGGCGACAAAAATAATATAATACGCACGAGTATTTGTCATATTTGCCAATGATTAATTTTTAAGCTGCGAATAAATAATATCTTCGACAGCCGTTCTGGATCGAGGCGGTTCCTATTTTCGTTCAAAGTTTGATTGGCCAACGAGAAGAGACGCTCTGATGGGACAGACGTTCCTACAATGGATAAATAGCGTAGTGCGATATCGCTCAATGAAGTCCAGAACAAATTTTCTCACTGACCAATGCATTACTAGATTAGATTTTCGATCTAATAATAGCTATGATAGGTATAGCTGCAACTCGCGACATTATTTAGCTTTGAAATTTCCACAGATCTGATTTATACAACATACATACAAAATTTTTACATTTTATAGAATATTTTTTTTATTTTTTATAGAGACCAAATTTATACATCATGTGATTATATGTATGCTCAATATACATACATATAGCCATATGAGCACCAAGGTGCTTATATGGCTATATTCATTCATTATTTTATTATGTTACATGGATTATGGATATATAATATATTTCTATATATGTATATTTATTATTATTACGGTTATAGATATTTTATATTTTTTAGTTTAAATATTTTAGTTTTTAATAATTAAGATTGTATTAATATTATACTCCTTTATAGTGATGTACTGATATTTTTTAAAATATATTGTATCACTGTTAGTTCTTTCTAATAGAGTAAATAAAATAAAAATTGTGAACAAAATACTTATTCATCGTGTGGTTAAATAACAAATAAAACAAAGTTCTCGATTTCAAAACTATTTTACTTAAGATTCAGTTTAAGATGCTATCTATGGTAGTGGATATATGGTAGGATGCCTCATCTAAGACGCATGGCATGCCTACGAAAACTCCTCATCCATTATAGTTTCCATTCCCCATCCTTAACAATCCATTCCCGAAATCCACTCCTAAATCTCCAAATGTAGGCGGCGCATCTAAGGGCATGTCGACGCATGTCGTTCACTAATGTCGGCATGTATGTCCACGGATGACAGTATTCACTTACCACCAAGTGAGAGTGCACTGCTACTTTCTTTTCATAAAAAAAAAAACAAAAAAAATCAACGTTTAATTTCGTCAAGCTACATTTCCAAGTCCAATCTGTTTGGATCGCGACGCACCCTTTCTGTCATTAGCAAACGATGCGGCGATACCTTCCGCTGATAAATCCCCGGCAAATTGCTTTCTGTTATCGATAATAGCCTTTGCTTAATGGTCGACAGTGAACCTGAAGTTAGTTATTGAAACGAAATACAAATATGTATATAGAACATAGATACAAATCGTCTTTGCTGCCTTTTGTGTCAGTGTCTTTTAATTTACAATGTTTTACATTGTCAGCAATTTGTGATGAAACGTCACTCTGCACTGTATCCGTCTGTCATCTCCCGCTTTATCATCTGTCAATGATAAAGTTCGACATTATAGATCTTTTTCAAAATATTGCAACAATTAACATGCGCGATTGTGCTGGCGCAGACCAGGCGAAGCTCAGCGCAGTGTGATTTCATTATCAAACAACTATCAACAAGTATTCGAGCGCGTTACGTAACAAACTGACAGTATTATAACACTGAAAAATTAAGAATAAAGTACAGCGGATCAATTATTATTTCTTGCTACTGTACATAGCCTACCTACGTATATTAACTGCCTAGTTTAATATACTCGTATTATAGCAAAATATAAGAAAAAAATCTGAAAAACCAAAACAAATCGTCGCCAAAACCAATATAAAAGTTGTGTAATATTCTTATAAAGATAATGGTGGTCATTTACCGCCAACTGCATTAGTATGGGGTGGCACGGAATGCAAGAGACGTCGTAAAGAAAGCCCATATGGATCAGTCAACTTTCCCTCGGTGGGTGGGTACAATTTCGCGGGACCACAGATATTAGATCTGCAAATTGGTCGTGTTATCATCCCTAGACGAGTACGGTGACCATAGATCTTGACTGAAAATAAAAAGTAAATAGATAGATATCTACTCGCTAGATAGCTAGACTCCTAGATAGATAATGAAATAAATGAAGAGGATATTTTAGCCCACTACACTAACTTCCATTTGACCATATAGAATATATACTTATAATACTTATACTTATAATACACGGTGATTACTTTAAAGATCCATATAAAACTGTCAATTATCTTTTATGAAACTAGCACATCGACATCGTCATGTCATGTTAGCAACAGTTATTTTAGCAACATGCGTTTACTCTACTTAGTAAACCGAAGAAATTATAAATAGAAAGTTCCTCATTGCCATCCGCCATAAAGATTATATAAAAATATGGAAATTCGTTAGATTTTCTTAATAAATTATTAAGGAATACTTGGAAGGTAGTATTCCCACCAGTGAGACGCGAAATAAGGTTAACAAGAAAAAATAATTGATATTGGTAGTGCAGTTAACAAACAAACATTAATGAAACACACTCTGATTTTTAAAGCAGCTGCGACTGGGTCTGCGGCTATGTTCGTATCGATTTCATTAATATTCTTATGGCTACTTTGTAACGGATCTAGAAAAAAGTATTTTACATGTTTTACATGAGTATATGTTATTTCAAGACATACGAATACACTATGAATGACTATGCTAAGTTTCATGAAATTTAGTCACGTGAATTTTACATGACGAGTGCACAGATAAACAAATAAAAAGACAGAATCTCCAAAAGTTGTGGTTTTTTGATTATATATCACACGTAACGCTGAGCAATGACTCCTTTTAAAAATATTTCAAATGTATAAATAACACAAGTTGTTATGATTTTATTATATGTATATAAATTTCTTTGAGTATCTAACTCTTTACTTTTACAATCCCACCAAAACACTAAACTCATGTGCACCGTACCACGCCTCCCTCCAAGTTATCGGTAATGGCGGCCGCAGCGCCCTATAATAGCTTTATTGACCCTTACAGACGTGAAACATTTTTCTTACTGCCCTTATATTAAGTATTTTATTTTAGTTTTATTTTTTTAATAGATAGCGTTAGCTGACAGACGGGCTTTTATATTCAGCATACATTATCTACATAGGCTGATGGTAAAGTGTATGCAATATGTATAACTTTATTCGCTAAGTAAACAACCAATATTTCGGTACAATTGTATAGATAGACTTTAGTCACGATAGAATTACTCTAGTTAATTACAGCAACACTTAATTACTCGGCAGTTATAGATCATTTATCATTTATCTTTAATTTGCTCCCATAGAAAATATGTAACAATAAAGGTTATCTATACTAATAAATATAATAAAGAGGTAAAATTGTGTGTTTGTTTGTAGGTATGTTGGGGGTAATCTCTGGAACTACTAGACCGATTTCAAAAATTCTTTCACAAATAGGAAGCTACTTTATCCGTGTCTAATATAGGCTATATTTTATTTTGAAATTTTGAAAAACCAAAATCTTATAAACCGAAGCGAAGCGAGGGCGGGTCGCTAGTCCTAAATAAAAATACACCATATTTACATGTATTTTTTTTTTATAATTGTACACAGTGAATTATAATAGTAATAGTAATTATAATTATAATAGTAACAGTTATAAAACAATTTTTAATATGAAATTTAATAGGCATGTCTATAAGAAATAGATTAATTGTATTAGTATAAAGATTTATAATTATTAAATGTAAATATGGAATTATTATGTATTTAATTTAATAGTCAATAATTATTTATTTACTAATGTATTTAGTATTTAATTAGAAGCGGTGATGGCCTAGGGGTATCTATACTCAAGTCACATCGAGTGATTGTGGATTCAAATCCTTGGTACTGAAGGGTACAGTTTCTACTTAGTACAGATTTTTAATAATTATCACGACCTCGGCGTTAAGAGAAAATATAGTGAAAAACCCGCATACTGGAGATAAATGAATTCTGGAGCAAGTATATCCATCAATCCGCACTGGGTCCGTGCGGCGGATTATGGCCTGAAACTCCCCCCAGTGAGGGAGGCCTGTGCAGTGGGACATTATAGGCTGATGGTATGGTATGATACTTAATCTCTTATTTTAATTTTCGTATTTAATCTCTATTAATTAAATGTACGGTCGGTTTCGAGTGTACCGAAAACCACACATTTTTCCTCGCGGCAAGTGAATCACTGTGTGTGGGAAATCCAGTGTATAAACTACACATCCATAATCAATCATATCTCGCATCTATCTCGCACCTCGTGACATGCGCGCGCGCTGGCACAGTGACCGAGATGCGTTGACGCGGGCGGCGGCGCCGGCGCCTACACGCGCATGATGCAACGCAGGGCTGACGCCGCTAGGGTTATCAAACTTATCACCTAGACGGGACTGCAATGTGATATGTGATCTCTAAAGATCGTATGATTAACAAAAGAATATATAGGAAGTCGAATAATTTGAACTAACGTAAATTTATTTTGAAACTACGATGAAATGATGTTGATATACGACATGCGGCCATTTAGTATTATAATTTTACACAATTTTTGCACCTGACGCACCATCTCTGCATAGCCCAAAGGTCGACTGGGAAATAATGCTTCAACTCTAATAATAATGCTAGAAATAATGCTTCCGCCGTTTCTCAACTCTGTGCAATAAAAATAAATAAAGTAAAGTTCCCAATTTGTAGCACATTCCCAATATATTCCTTAATCTGCAAAGGTAGGCAGCGCATCCGGGGGCGTGCCAACGTTTGTCATTCTGGACTGATGTTGGCAT
This sequence comes from Sesia apiformis, assembly GCA_914767545.1. Classification (NCBI taxonomy): domain Eukaryota; kingdom Metazoa; phylum Arthropoda; class Insecta; order Lepidoptera; family Sesiidae; genus Sesia; species Sesia apiformis. The sequence goes on from OU611959.1 coordinate 17,142,829, forward strand.
GTATCGCGGACGTCTATGGACGACAGTATCCACTTACCATCAGGTGGGCTGTATGCTCGTCTGCCGCCTTTTTTCTATAAAAAAAAACATTGATCTGATCTACTATGAAGAAGTTTATCGGTAGTGGCTGCATTAGAAGAGCGGAAATTGTGTGTTGTTGCGAGCCTTGGACGAAGGTTGTAGTAGACAGCCCAGCACACGCTGGAAGTGGATTATCAGAAAAGTCTTTCGTAATTGCATAGGGAGACCTGTATCCTACAGTGGGACGTTATAGGAATGTATCGATGGATACTTAATTTAATATAAAATATATTACAATAAAAAAGCTTGATAAATCAAAAATCTTGATTTACATTGTAATACGTACAAGTGTTTTACTCTTATAATTCACTGCTTAATTAAACGTACTTCTATAAGTACTCATTATACACTCCCGGGCACTTGAATCGAGCCACCCTGCATTTTTACGTATGCCTTATTTTATAAGGCCTGAAACATAAAAATAATGTTAGGTTAAAGAAAAATGTAAAGTGGCTCGAATCAGGTGTCCGGGAGTGTAATATCTATTTTGATGGTACACTTCGTTTTGACTCGTAAATAAACGTGTTTTTGTTTTTATTGTTTTATTAACAACATTTTAAAAATTAATGAACATTCGTCGTTTTGGCGCACGTATTAACACTATTGTGGGACAAGACTAATTATAATTTTATGAGACATTTTAATGTTAACACGAGTTTTGGTCCAATTGAAACTGCAAATAATTGTTGTTAGACTGACCTAAAGTTCGACGTGACAACCCTGAATTTCGCCCTCACGTGATCACACAACCAGCACAAATTACTCTGAGTACCTGCTATGACAAAGGCACTAATTATTCATTGTACATTCCGTCGAGGAAAATTATTGAAATATGTTGGTACCTAGATAATTCACGGTTGTGAACTATGGTTACGGTGTGGTAGTGTAAAATTTATTTATATTTACGGTAATAGCTCAGTACGAGTAAAATATGGTAAAGCGCAGGTTTTCAGAATAAATAGTCTTGCAAGGTAGTATTAATGATATTTGTACAACACGCCTAATATCTAATATGTGACATTATGTAAAGCCTGTTCTATACTCACGCCGTGAATAGCCGCGAACGCGAATGTGGATGGTTTTGTGGAGTGTGGTGTGGATGATGACTTCTCGCGTGTTCACAGTTCTTGTATCCTAGTCGGAATCGGCATTTCTAGTGTACTGCATTTCCTACTTTATCATATTTCCCCAATGTACGTACATATTTCGGTAGTGAGTGAGATACTCTTATGCCAGAGCCCACTCCCATCCCATCCCTCCCCATTTTCAAAACTCTTTCACCAAATCCATTCTTAATCTCCAAAGGTAGGCAGCGCATCCGGGGGTGAGCGAACGTTTGTCACTTGGGACTAATGTTGGCATGTACCGCGGACGTCCATGGGCTACAGTATCCACTTCCCATCGGATGGACTGCATGGTCATCTGCCGCCATCGTCCATTAAAAAAAAATAGTCTGGGGTTTCGTTTCATTTCCTGCTTTTATTATTATGATTTTTTAGTACAAATAAGTTGGCAGAATAAAAAATAAGTCTTAATAGTACTTAGTGGCGTCTGTAAAAAAAAATTGGCACATTTTTTGAAGTTCGTATTTGGGAGAAGAATTAGGAAAGATGAGAAATATTAAATGTCATTATCCAATCGCTTTTCTTTTAACCACAAGGGTTTAAAACCATCAAACATCAAAAATTTGGACTTCAACGCTCACTAGCCCCTATGCTCGAATCTTAAAAGTTCATCGTTCACTCAGCGCTCGAGCGTCGAGCGCTCAACGGTTGTTTCCACATTACTATAGGCGACTTTCTGAACGAAGACCACGTGATCGGAAGCACAGTATGAGACGTCTCCTCTAGCCGTGGACCGACGACTTAAAAAACTGGCTGGATGAGAAGAGCCGAGAATCGTATGAGATATAACTATTTAATTTCGCTTTCATAAATTGCACAATTCGTGTGACAATGAATCAAGGAGCTATTTCAAGGCAGTGTCGTGTACCAATGGCATCTTGGCATATGTAGCAGTCTAATAATAATATTGCACAGTGATTGTGTTTCTAAATTTAGAATGGTATTTCACTGAACAACTCTCGGATGTAGTGGGGCATGAGATAAATTAATTTCCCACGGTGATAGTCTAACTAATATTGACTCACGAGAGATTGTGGGTAGGACTCTGCATCGGTTCTGGAATTACCGGAGAAAATCCGATAAACATAGGAACATGAGGATAACGGTTATTATTAACAATTTCAGTATAGGCTGCGGACTCGTATGGGGCCACTAAAATGAAATCGAGTAAAATAAGGGCCATCTAGCATTATGAAAAGGGCTTCTAGTATGAAAAAAGACGATTCAACTCATCCATTAATTGTTATTTACACATTACGGTAATGGAAAAGATAAATTAAGAAAATGTGGTGTCGGCGGGCTTACCACTACTCTATCTCTTCCCGTGAGTGTTGTAAAAGGCGGCTATGTGGGACAACAAAGCCACTATCACGAGGCCTGAGAAACTTCATCACCTCTAAATGAGTGGATTCGCCAATCCGTACCCTCCCTCAAGCACAAGACAATGTGCTCGAAGAAGCTGGTATCGAGTAGTGAACGAAAAAAAGGTCTGGTTACGGTTACTAGGAATCAATCCATTTATCTCAGTCATTTTTCTCTACAACCACGCTTGGGTGATAAGGGTGTAGGGCTGGCAATACCTCTGCACCGTGTACTCGACACAGATATACTCAAGCTCATTAGGTATACTAGTTAACTTTCTAATGAATTGGGAAAATTATTTTCCATATGGATTTCTCTTCGTCTTTAGCCGAATAAGTCAAAAAAACTTTAATATCAGTAGTATTTAACTTGCTCAAGTACCTTGTGGCCTAGCATGTAATTAAAAAACACAACTACTTTTGATCTTGTAATAAAATCCTACCCCCTTTTAGATTATAAGAAATTACAGGAAATAAATCATAAAATTGTATCTCCAACCCACACATACAATGTCCCCAAAAACGTAAGTATCGTGCAAAAAATTGGCACGACCAGCCAAATTTACATGGCGCGACATTGGAGACGGGAAAATTTTCGAATCCATTCATTTTTATACGATAGAAAAAAAATGTGTTACGCGCTAAAAAAGAAAATGGCCTGTCGTTATAAATCTAAATACGTAAGGTCGTAAGTCTGTCAGCTGGTTATGTAGTGTTGGAACAAAGTACAGTAATATTTCAGATAAAATCTGTACAGAATTACGAAATAACATTTTCATTACCACATAAATACAAGATGTATCTTTTTTAAATATCTTTAAATATGAAACATGGCTAGATGAGAAAAGCGGAAGACAGCAAGAGGTGGTGGGCCTTGGGAAAGGCCTATTGCCAACAGTGGAGTGCCTTTTTCCCCACCGGTGGGGCCTTCTCGTGCATATTGTCTTCTACATGAGGAATGAATGGCCTCAAACCGCCACGATGGCCAAGCGGTTGGCGAGTCCACTCTTTTAGATGTGGTATAGTTCTTAAGGGCTTTTGGTGGCTGGTTTTGTTATCCCTTAGTGGCCTTTTACAACACCCCCAGAAAGAGATGGACTGGTGCTGTTCTAAAGCACGCGACACCACACGTGCATTGTGAGTTGTCTTAATTCATATTATCCAAATCATATTAATCATATTTCAAGTAGTTACGGAATGCAGCGATATTTTTGAAAATTGATCAACGTATAATAAGTCCAATACACAATGTATCAATATCTACATGTAACCTCCCACTGCAGGACAGTCTTCTCCTTGCAATTATAGGTTTCAATTTTATAAAAAAAAAAACTATTATTATAAAAAAGAAAACCTACATTTGTGTGTTTCGTACATGTGTGCTATTCCATCACAGCGGCGCGGCACTCACGAAGTCGCTGTGACTCAGGCGGCTATTCCCGACTTCCTGGCCCAATTACGTAGGTACTACCAGTTAAGGGGTAAACCATATAGTTACAACATACGGGGACCGGTTTTAACTCGATTCTTTTAAATTCATTATCGAGCGAACTTTACACATGTATATGTTACAACATCGAAATCGCTCAATGAGCGAACATAACATTCTCAACGCGTTTTGGATGGTCCAAACGATATAAATGAGATATTATTTCGGTGTATGGATGGTTTTACCTAATGATGGCATTCAGAAACCGTTCATATTGTGTTCTGGATAACTTTAAATGACCACAAAGCGACAAAAATACCGAGTTAACATTTAGGATACTTTTTATGCAGATCAATTAATTATATAGTTCCCGCAGAATCAAGCTAACCACACATACTCAAAATTCGACACGCACAAAGTCACGGGTACAGCTAGTATATCTAATATAATTATTCTCCTTTACAACGTAGCACGTGGGACGAAATAGTGGCGATTAACCAAATCTTTTATTTCATAGCAAAACCTTAGGAATGTCGAATGAATTCTCACTTAAAATATACGTCGGGATAGCTCAAATTTATAATAAACTTTATGTTACTTATCGCTACTGTGCGCGAGGTATAAAAATAAATGTCGTGCGCAGAATTTCACGCACGTTACTATGCCGACACGTCTCGTATGACAACGTCACGATAAATTGAGATGGTCCCGTGACTTTACTACACGCATAAAACATACGAGTATACTATACTAACTGAGCCGGGTATACTATACTAACTGTACGTTTGTATCATTTTCAAACGTTAAATATATTATTTATTATACGTATTCCGTCATCAGCCCCTTTATTAGCCACTGCTGGACATGAACATCCTCAAGCACAGGGTCTTGGGCATGAGGGATTCATAGCTTTAAAACGCCAAGCTGGCCAAGCGGGTTGGGGAGTCCACTCTTTTAGAAGTGGTGTAGTTACTTCAGGGCTTGTGGTAGCGGCTTCGTTGTCCTTTAGGGTCGGCGGAGACCTGGCCAAGTGCAGCGCAGAGCATACTCGCGCAGGTTCCTAGTCGCCGCGCACACTAGGCGAATCAAACCACACTACACGGCCAATTATATCAAATCGGTTCAGTAATTCCACACTACTCGATCTTTTTTTTTTATGGACGAAGGCGGCAGACGAGCATACAGTCCACCTGATGGTAAGCGAATACTGTCGCCCATAGACATCCGCGATACATGCCAACATTAGTCCAAAATGAAAAACGTTGGCACGCCCCCAGATGCGCTGCCTACCTTTGGACATACAGGAATGGATTTGAGGAAAGGGTTGGGAAAATAGGGAGGGATAGAATGGGAATGGGCTCTGGCACTTACAACTCACTTACTAGCGAAACACATACGTGTATTAAGGAAATAAGATACAGTGGGAAATGCAGTACATTTCAAGGTAGTCTTCTGTGAGAAAGGGGTAACGTGGCCAGTCGAGCGCGCCCAGCAGCTGTTGGATTGCAGCGTGCACTCTCCCCCTGCCCCTCAAATATTCCAACTATTTCAGTATTGCAACTATCGATCGGTTTTATCATATCAATTCAACAAACTACATTTATGTCGTTGAATAGGACTCGTAAAGGTCTAAACAAAACTTTGTTTAAACAATGACAAGATAAAGCATGTGACCTATGAAGCTATATAACCTTTAACTCTTCAATTGTTCACTTGTGTATCAGTGGTCCAATTGGTTCAAGTCGCGCTTTACAGATTAAAAACTGGATGTATTTATCATAATACGATTAAACAGAAGAACCGATGGCCGATGGGGCAGAGGGGTTCTCGAATGGAGACCACGTACCGGCGGACGAAGCCGAGGACGTCCATCTGCTAGATGGACAGACGACCTCATAAAGGTTGCGGGCACCCGCTGGATGCAGGTCGCTGCCGATAGGTCTAAATGGCGGACAATGGGGGAGGCCTATGTCCAGCAGTGGACGTCCAAGGGCTGAGATGATGATGATGATGATGATTAAACAGAGTACTCATTACGAATTTACTATATAACGGTTATAACGTGCGTGTAATAGCAATAAACAAAAATATAACGGATAGCGAACGCATTAACTATTACTATGAAATTTTGATTATGCGTTTATTATCGTAAACGATCGTAAAAGTTGAAATATTGTGTCGATATCGTAATGCAGTTGTAACGAGGATCGCACCCCTCTGAAACGCATTCAATTATACTGTTTATAGCTTACAGTAAAACGGGCGGTATATCTTGAGCATTTTTATTGTTTTTATTTATGGAGTTTGAGGATTGTGCACGTAACATGTGTACGAGTAAATACTATTGTATGTGTGTGTGTGTACCATTGTATTGTATGTATTGTTGCACTTATTGTCAATCGCAAGATATCGTTCCTTTAGTGCAAAACCGATTATTTGATGACATCATGATATTGAGAAAACCCGATTTGAAAGCAACCAGCATAAGTACTTACTTTTTTACAACGCCATCAATCAGTGTGAATAGAATATTTAATAAAATTTTATACATGTGCCAAAAACTGAAGAAGAACTTCAGAATTAAGGAAAAAATAAAATAATAAAAGGTTTTTTTTTTCAATATCTCCGAAACGGTTCATCAACTCAAAAAGCCGAATCTTTTGGTATAATTAACTTATTTTTAGGAAAATTGTCGGATAATGAGTTTTGTCTTTAAGGGGACGATATGCATATATTGTATATCCAAAGGACCGTTAACTCGCGTGTGAAAAGTCGACTTGCGTATGTAACTCGCACGCACAATCCACTATACTCCAAACTACTCGTATATAACATACTATAGCCAAAACTATACTCGTTTCGATTAATGAGCGCATGTTAAACATACCGTGTATACGGTGTATACGCAAACATATAATCTGGGCTTCTCCAGACGCGCGTGTTACTTGTACTAACTTACTTAAGTGTTAACCTTTGACCGTCGAACCTCATTACCTTACCTAATAGAAAGAATTCACTGTCCTAGGATTGAAGCAGGACGTCGAAGTTATGAAAATTGTATTTTCTAAACATGAAAGTTATGAAAATTTATCTGCTACCTTCAAGACGGATATAGCCATAGATAAAAATGTATAGATAACGCAAGCTCGCCATCGCTGCGTGCCCAAAGTTGGTGTAGCTCTGCTTCTCGCGCTGCACACTTTCGATCTGTTGCGACCCGTATCGCTACCAATCGTTGTTACAAAGCGCAGACATGCCTAATTAATTAGTTAATTACGCTATAATCCATTGTATAAATTGTCAATTGTCCCTAAAATTTACTCACTAAAGTGACATGCTTTGTTTGTATAAAATGTTTATGGATGTAGCCATCATTGGCGATCTACCTATAGATCGGATATTGGCGATCAAACAAGTACACTTTAATTGAATTACAAAATTATATCATACCTGGTCTTATATAAAATATCGCTGTTGATCCGTTGCATGTTTTTAATTTTTTAATCTGTTTACTAGATGAACGACATAAACAAAATTTGTTAAACATGTCTTGGAAAACTCCAGAAAATTCTATAAAATTCTTAAATCTATAATTCTTCTGAATATTCTTGAGAGCGGTGATAGCCTAGAGGTATTTGTTTTAAACTGACATTCATAAGGTCTTGAGTACAAACCCTAACTCGTACCACAAGTCTTTACTTAAGTACGGATTTTTATCACCAGCTAATCGCTGAAAGAAAACATCGTAACGAAGAAAACACGTGTTTTGTCGGGCGCGTGCCCGAGATGGATTAAAAAATATGGAGCAAGTGCAATATGAAACCGAAACCTCCCTTAGTAAGCCTCCACTGGAGTCTGCCACTGCCTCGAGTCATAATCGCATGAGCGCGGGTTAGTGGATATATATACATATATAGACCAGATGTTTCTTTTAATTTTCGAGTTTCCCCCACACTGTTTTCCTTCATCATTTAGTGGTATTTTTTTTTAAAAAGCGTAATTTAATAGAAACTCTGCGGTACGGGATCGAGGATATGAACTCATGATTTCACAGATGGGAGTCGATAATGATTATCCCACCCCTAAACTACCACCGCTAAAGCGCAGTGAAATAAGGTAATACACAGAAAATCACCGACGCACCATTTTCGTTTCAATTTTACGCAACAAGATTTACAAATGTCACGCGTAATGCGCACGCATCGATGCATTTTTGCTGCACAACTACCAAAGAAATCCTCATACACGAAAGGGCTCTTTAGATAGATAACGATCTCAATGATCCCTATTACGATTTATAAAAATGTACCATCTGCTTACCCTTCTTGTTACGAACAACACGATAATTTAATTGATTTATTGAAAATAAGAAGTCAGTTTCGTTTATGAGAAATCTCAGCATGATCGCTACGATTTCTCATGAAGAACAGCATAATATTTAGATTTGATTGAAAATTATATTTAAAGTATTATCATGCATTTTAAATGGATATTTACTGCATACCCATACGACCTCAACCGAACTGTGAGCTTATTCGTTTTATTGTTTTTATATAAGAGGTAAGTCAAAAACTATAGGGCCTATTTGCAAAATTCTATCACTTTTAGGAAGTTTAATAGATTCCTTAGGAAATTACAATGCTACCCGAGACAATAGCCCGAAGAAATAAACAGAAATTGTACTTTTTTATTGTGAAAATTGTCTTTAACAAACAATTAGTATAATCATTGCAATTTGCATACACACTTAGGCAGAAATGAAAATGGCCCTTATAAGAACGACATATTCGAAAAAGCAATCTTCTCCCTTTAAGGACATTAAGTTACATAGATGAGTTACGATAGTATTCTTACTCTATTATGAACAAACGCAATTTATTTTCAAGTTTATCGCTTCATTTGATAGAAGAATACAGGAGCGTTTCCAGGAATTTTCTTGCGTTATTTTTCCAGTGATAACTTTAGTGACGACGTTCTAGGAATAAGGTTTCTTTTCCAAGAATAGAAGTGTCAATATTACGGAGAAATTATAAGGAAATTTACTGTTAAATTGTGCTTGCCAAGTAGGAGATAAGTAATATGTAACAGTAGGTATAACAGTGTAAAAGGTTTTTTGGAAACCTTTTACGAAATTGAACGTCAGTTCATATGCATGCTGAAGTTTGAATATTATGCGCATATGGATGCTTGAATATTCTCAACGCAAAACGTATACAATTCACAACATGCCATAACAGAAATCGACCTGCCAAACTGATATTTTTATGAACATTTATCGTTTATTTTTGTATATCAACATATCCGAAAAAACTTGGCAGACTGGATTGACGGCAGGTGACATTATTATTAAGCGCCTGCAAATGCAAATAAATGACTTTTAGTGCCGTATTGCTAGATTTTTTTTTTATGGACGAAGGCGGCAGACGAGCATACAGTCCACCTGATGGTAAGCGGATACTGTCGCCCATAGACATCCGCGATACATGCCAACATTAGTCCAAAATTACAAACGTTGGCACGCCCCCGGATGCGATGCCTACCTTTGGAGATATAGGAATGGATTTGGAGAAAGGGTTGGGACAATGGGAATGGATAGGATGGAAATGGGCTCTGGCACATCCCAATCACTACCGAAACATATACGTACATTAGGGAAATAAGATAAAGTGCGAAATGCAGTACATTTCAAGATAGTCTTCTGTGAGAGAGAGGTAACGTGGCCAGTCGAGCGCGCCCAGCGGCTGTTGGATGCAGCGTGCACTCTCCCCTCAGTATTATGGTTGATCTATATTTTGTGGGTATTTGGACGTTTAGCAGGGAGTGGGTTTTCTGTCGATTATTAGCCTTTAAAATCCCACTACAGCATATCACCCGTATGACCCAACAGATTGGGTAAAGGGGGGGGGGGGGGGTTCTTGAATGGAGGCCACGTACCGAGAAGTGCAATGTGGGACACTAGGTTGACCGATGATTTGACGAAGTTCGTCGTTGGTGGTTGGATGGGAAGAGCCGAAGATGGTGTGTGGTTGGAAAAGACTGATATGATGAGACTGTAGGATGATGGTATGATATGGTGGGACATATGTACAGTGCTAAGAAGTAAATCCTAGGAATGCAGGCAATAGTTTCCTAATTTGTAAACATTATGTTAACTGGTCTGTCATATTATTTTCGTTTACAAAACGAATCTTTAATGAAGTTTGAAATAGCATTGTGCCAAGCCGGTTCCAACTGCTAGTGAAAAATTAAATATTTACTTTATACGCTCTGCTGACACCACTTCCTTACACAATCATCCAACTCATTATCATACCATTAAAATGGAACATTTTAATTAAAAAATCGCAAAGGTGCAAAAACGCATGTAGCTTCACGCTTCGGCTTACGAAATTGTCTTGAGTGCATATAACTTGAACTTAATGTTATCTTTAATCGTGATCAAACATGGACTTTATAATTTTGTTTATGGATCCTGTAATAATTTTACGATTATGTGAAGGAGCCACGCCGGTAATATGTCATTTGGAAACAACGTTGCCGCTTCGGAGAATTTTATAAGAGATTAGTTTCGGCTTTCCTGGCTAGTTTTATGTCCTGCTGGTAGTTTATGTCCTGGACCAGCTTATAAGGCACTTACGAGTATTCTTTTGAACTGTTACAAATTCTCGCGGGATTCATACTACAGTTCAGGTGAGCGATGTCAAAACCACCGATGTATGGTATAAATAGTTTATATCCTGTATATAGAGGTCAGAATTATTTTATAGAAGGAAGCTGATAATTGAGCAGACAGGCCGTCTGATAATACGTAGTTAACGTCATTCGTGAATACCTAGGATATATTTTTTTTATAGAACTTAGTTCAAAAATGTAGAAAAAATCAAAAGTACGAATATTTTTTTTTAGAATAAGGCGGCAGACGAGCATACAGTCCACTTGATGGTAAGTGGTTACCGTCGTCTAGACATCCGCGATACATGCCAACATCGGTGCAGAATGACAAACGCTGGCACGCTCCCGGATGCGGTGCCTAACTTTGCAGATTAAGGAATGGATTGGGAGAAAGGGTTGGGAAAATGGGGAGGGATAGGATGAGAATGGGCTCTGGCATATCTCACTGACTACCGAAACACTTACGTACGTTGGGGAAATACGATAAAGTAGGAAACGCAGTACATTTCAAGGTTCAAGTCTTCTGTGAGAGAGGGGTAACGTGGCCGGTCGAGCGCGTCCAACGGTTGTTGGATAGCAGCGTGCATTCTCCCCCTCAAAAATCCTCCTTTTGTACAAAGTTTCGAATGAATTCACATATTTGCAATGTGAGTTCATAATATATGGTAAGTATGTGTATGTGTAAGTTATGTAAGTATATGTAAGTAATGTGGCCAGTCGAGTGCGCCCAACGGGTTTGAATGAAGTAGTTAGTTGAAAAAATATAATTAGGACACGGAGAGAAGTATCTAGTTTGTGAAGTCAAAGACAGGTCGAGCTGTATGGATTGTAAATGTTTAGATCATTTTTAGATATATTCTATTATACAGAAGAACTGTCGATAATAATAATTAATAATAATAATTTAAATTTCAAAAGTAATAATTAATTACTACTACATGTGTCGGGTGGTGTCGGCCGAGTATAGAATAGCTCACCCTATTTCATCCCGCGGGCGTCGTAGAGACGGCTAAGGCATAACAAAGCCGCTAACTACAAGCGCTAAGAAACTACACCACCCCTAAAAAAGTGGACTCGCCAATTCGCTTGATCAGCGTGGCGTTTGAAGACCATATATCACTTATGCACAAGACATAGTGCATAAGGAGGTCCATGTCCCGCAGTGGATGCTAAAAGGACTGATTACAATGCATACCTACTACCTACTATATACTTATACAATAATATTATCTTACTACCATGTATATTTGTATGCCTAACGGTCGGACATAGAGGATATTTGGCAAAGTAATCTCGTAAACTTCGTTAATAATTAAAAATTTCTACAAATATTAATAATTCGTTTAATTATTAATATTTGTAGAACAATTTAATTGTCGATTTAATAAATTAATTTGAATTTGAAAAGAACAGCAACTTGGGTACTTTGGAATTTACATAAAATCTCTTTACATGGTAACTAACATAGCAATATGATTACAATAGTCCTCAGATTAGATTAGTTTCACCAACTTAACACGCTTGAATTAAAATAAGCAACGTAAAACGTTAAAATGTATAACGTAATAATATGTTATCGCTGCTGATAACGCATTATTTATGGTATTGAGTGTCTTTATGACCTATAATATGTACCAGTTTATGGCGCGCAGTTAAGACAGTTATAAAATGGTATTTAAGCGATGATAAACGACCACTAGATTCGTAGTTCCTAATAATAAACGGGGAAATAATTAAGCGAGGAGCTGAAATACTGAAAGTGACAGGATGCTGTCAGGATTGATGGCAGATTTAGGTCAGATTAGGTTCACTGTTGACAACAAACATAGGTATGGGAGGTCTATCGACTTTTATTTCAGTGATTAAAATAATGGTCTGGTTATGTTGATAGTTATTAGCTGCCCATTTAGTTTTTTTTTTTCTGATCGTTTAAATACAAGGCATAGAAAATTATGAAACTCTAATGGAATTGGACAAACCATCTAGCTAGACGAGGCCATAGCCTCGTTATATTCATGTCTCATAGTCTCATAGACATGGAGTAAGATCTCAACAAAATGGTGGCAGAGGGTAGATAAACTAAGCGTTGGTCGTCCGACGGCAAGGAGGGTTGATGACGTGAAGAGAGCTGCGGGAGGGATATGGATGAGAACTGCGCAGGACCGAGGAGGGTGGCACAAACGAAAGGAGGCTTATACTCAGCAGTAGATGGAAACTATTTTAGCTATAGATGATGATGAATAGAAAATTGTTAATAATAATTTATTTGTCTACCGAATGGCGCAGTTAGTAGTGACCGTGCCCGCTGTGCAAAAGGTTCGATTCTCAGTCGGATATTCATTTGTTTAAAAACAAATGTTTGTTCAGGTCTGAATTTGTGTTGGTCTTTCTGTGTGCCTATGGACTATGGATCCACAACACGGGGATCCACAGCCTATTAGGGTGTGGCGTTATTTACTTATGTAACACATACCAAATACATAAAACTTTCGAGCGCAAAACCACTATAATAAGATTCATTCTTCTGTTCTGCAGTTTATATTTTCACTGACTGAGTTTGCAATAAAATAAAATATGGTAACCTACACAGTGGTTAATCTGCAAAAGAGACTAGGAACTTCCGAGATGAAACAAACATTCCTGAGCGTAAGAAAACAGTCAGACAGACACACAGAATTTTATTTTATATATGTATGTAGTTTATACTGTATAAAATAAGTTTAATTTTATTTATTTTATACATAGAGGTGACATTCATTATAAAGGTTATAATAAGGCTATCGAAAGTCTAAAATTAGGGTATCTCCAAATAAATTCCTACATCTCCACAGGTAGGTAGCGCAACCGGGGGCGTGCCACCATATGTCATTTTGGATTGAAGGTATCGCGGATGTCCATGGACGACAGCTCAAACTACTACCAAGTGGACTGTATACTCATCTGCCGCCTTCTTCCTATAAAAAAAAAACCTTCGTTAACTTTCTTCTAACTATTAGCTCTCTCAGTTTAATTTAAAAAAATCGACGGCCTCTAAGCATTGAAACTAAAAATTTAATTTTACATTGTTGTAAGGCGAATGATATCGACACAAATTAAAAGTAACGTAAGTGTATGTGAATAAAGTAAGTAATTCCTTGGTAAAGTAACCAACCAAGCAACCAGTAACCAGTTTCAATATATAACTAAAGTAAAAACATTACAAAATAACACATAAAATATGTTAAAATTCCTTTACACCAAGCATGCAATCTTCATCAAAACCGGAGACTTGTATACAAAAAGCAGGTAAACTAGCCAGGTAGGTTCTCAAGGTATTATCGGGTAACCAATACACAAAAACATTGTAAACAAAACACCAAAAGTACGGACCCATCGATTCAGAGGCTGATAATGTGGTTTTCGTAGACGCAATGCATACAGAACAATTTAAAAAATACGCGGAAGCTCTGATTCAAATTCAAATCGTACTTTATTATTCTTATTTTAACGTTAAAACAAATGCAACGATAAAGACAAAAGGCAAAAATAATAAAGACAAAAGAATGAACTAAATATAATGCTATTTTAAGTTCAAACGTAACAATAAAAATATGTAGGAACAATAAGAGAAATCATTTCGAAGTCAACAAATCCACAATCTTAATTTTCTGTTCGTGCGTGAACATCGTAGACCATCAGGAAAATTGTTTTCATCTCATTCAAACTCAAGCAGTTTCATTTATGGCATTCAAACCATATAAGTACGTAAGGCACTTAAAACTTTCTTTACGATATTATCTTTACAATGTACGTTATGGAATTGAAACTTTACATTTGTCAACACCACTGAAGTTTACTGTCACTGAGATATCATAAAACGTGTTTTCCAGTCAGATAAACGTAATTAAGGCCCTTGCTTCCGTCCCACTATTAATTGATTGCAAGCAATCTTAGTTTTTATTACCCTGAATATTTTAAGCAGTCTGCCATTGCACTTAGCCAATTAGATTTTTTTTCAACTCAATTACTGTGAAGACTGAAAATTTATAAAACCATTTAGTTTTGGCCTCCAATTATATGGTTCGATTCGATATCAGTTCATAACGTCCCACTGAAGGACATAGTCCTCTCCTTGCAATTACAAGGGTACTTTCGATCATAATCTACTACTACCCAGTACATAATATTTTATGTACAGACACGGCTCTGGCTCGAATTTATTATATATATAGATTTAGGTGCCTAACAGTTTATGTAGCGGTAAATTTTATAAATATCCAAAAAATCTAAGCGATTCGACGTTCAAAACCTTTTTAGCCGGGTCGCGTAGCCGGAATGTGTTCGGCCAATATTTGCGTTCGACGTTAGATAACTGGCCACGTTCGGTTTACTCACGATCACGATTCGATCAAAACTTATTTTTCTGAAGGGCCGGTGCCCTTCGCCTGTGTACTATTTTTCTGATACGGAAAAAGAGAGCATTTAATATAATTACGTATATTTCAAAAGCGGCATTTCCTTAGAAGTCTAAAGTCCGGTTTACCTAATAAATCTCAAACCGATAGCATTGATATTAGTTTGTCTATGACCGAGATCTTTTTTCATGTATCGCTGTTTTCATTATTTGAAGGTTATTTTTGGCACTCGAGTAATATGTGGACGTCATATGGAGCATTATCATCTCAAACATCGAGGATCTCAGTGATCGCCTAAGTATTATGTGCTGCGCAGTAAAACGTACATGTTAATAGAATCCGATTCAAATGATATTTACCAAATCTGAGGTTGTTTGATTCGAACAATGGATATATAATTACATATTTATTATGCTATTATATTATGGTTTAATTTACACCAATACCATTGATTTAAGATTTATTACTTGGAGTGGTACATATCTATGAAATAAAAATATCAAAAAAATAATATCTTGTATACTAGTTAAGTAAAGTACCTACTACTGATGTGATAACACTTGAAAAAAACAAATGTTACTTCTAATATATCTATAAAGCGATTCTTGGCTCAATACGTCCTGTAATACCATAGAAGGTCATAACTATAAGCTAGATGACTTGTTTATTTGGCTATTTTTATTACAGAAGTGTAAATCAAAGAAAAATTATCTATCCAAATAAAAATCGTCCCAGAAATGACCTCTGATATGTTAACATATTTTTCCCACGTCTAGACAAAATACCATTTACAGACAACAATGTTTACAAGATTTACTCGCCCTTTGAGGGAGAAAGGTGAAAAGTACAGTACAGGTCGACAATGTATCACAATATTCGTAACAATTAATCTAACGAAGTGTATGGGGGAGAGCCTGAAGTATACGAAAAAGGTTCCTTTCCAGACATAGGGGAATAACAAATAGGCAATTAAGTTCATTGTTCGTCTGCAAATTTTAAGAGACAATGTCGGCGACTAGGACGTTGTAGGTGACTGGATATGCGAAAATTGTACAATGTTATACGATTACATAATAAATCCACATAAATTCAGTGGGTATCTGATATTATCCAACTACAGGGCAATGTGAACTACATATGAATATTAATAACATATGTATAATAGGGTACAGGCCTCCCCTAAACACGTGGGGGTTGCGGGCCAAATCCACCGCGCTGTTTGTTTGGTTTGGTTTTGTGTCCCACCGTTAGGCAGAGGCCTCCTCTGTTTTATGCCAGACAGTCTTGTTCAATGCTATATTCCGCCAAGTATTGTTGTATGCATGGTTTTCCCGCCATCTACTCCTCGGTTTGCCTCTACGTCGGTACCGAGTGGATGCCACAGAATAGATGCCGACGCAATGTAACGAACGCATTAGTAGATATACCATAAATCAAATAACCACAATTGGCAACTATCCATTACAACCTATTGATGTATTAAAGTAAATTCAAAAGAAATATATTTGTCTATTTCTCTACTACGAGGTATTTGCCTAGTGGAAGTAATCGTTAGTGAGAGAAAAATAATCCCCACTCCCGATATCCCTTTTCGGTCAAACTATCCCCTGGGTTAGGAAGATCAACTATCTCGGAGTCACCTAGACCATCGACTGACCTTCCGGGAACACATACAAACTGTCTGAGAACGAGCCGGCTTTGTATTCGGTCGCCTCAAACCTCTCATAGGCGGGAGAAGTAAAAAGTTACTTAGAAATAAGCTGACATTGCGCATAACCTTCGTACGTCCCATAATGACCTTCGCTAGCGTTTCGTTTGCACACGCAGCCCCCTCCAACATTAAAATACTTCTAACCCTCCAAAATAGATTCGTGCGTAAGCCGCCCCATGGTACTCCCGCAATGTCGACCTCCACAAGGTCTTAGAACTTCCCTCCATTGTCAAATACGTGAAAGACTCCGCCCGACGCTACTACCACAGAGTCCCTCACCATCCCAAATCCCTAACAGTTGCCAGCCTAACCTATGCCCCCAATAGGAATGCCCCTCCCCGTTAGTCATCGTCGTCCTAGACGACCTCAACGACTTAGTTACTGCTGCCAACGCGGTTCATACACTACTCTCACAGGCTACACATATATAGTACACCGTCTCCGCCGGCGGAGACGAGGAAGTCACCCTTGCTACACCGTGAACACACACCGGCCTTCAGTCAACACGTTTACCAGGTATCGGCACGTACCTGGGCGCTACTCACCGACTCGCGATCCCGCGGTACCCTACCAAAGCAACGTCCTAAGCCGAGGTCCGTTCCTTCCGCCTGTCTACCGGCCTTAGGCTCGTTGATGCACACACTTTTTGCTCCTGGCTGAGCGCCTTCTGCGCTCGCCTTAAACCATACATGTCCGGTGACTATGGAAATGCCATTAGGGCAACAAAACTTTAGCCATTCCGAAAAAAAAAGACAATAATAAATTATATAAATTCGATTAAGCCTCTTTTTATAGATTTTGGCGTGTATTACTGTTATAAATAAAATTAAATAAATAATTCATAGTGAAAAAACCTTTAATCAACGTTCTGAATATTTTGAATGTATTGTTAGTATTTTCGATATTTCTATGCACTTTTAAAATGAGTAAGATTTTCTTTCTTTCAACTATTCATTTAGCACAGAGTTCTTAGAGGTCTCTGTTACATTACGTTTGAAAGTGTAATTACAGCGGTTTTGATCTCTCACATGCATATTTAAAATACACTGCTTGTTACAGTCCTTACACTTGCTTGTTACTGCAGTCACCCCGTGACCACGTCCACTGCAAAGTGTTCGAAACGTCGAGATATAAATAATGTTAAATATACGCGATTTAAACCGTTCAAAGTTGTTTAATTGCTATACACTGCTTGTTTTTTATTAATAAAATTATTCAATCAGAATGTTCCAAAAAAAAAACAATATACTACTTGAAATACATAAACCATAATAATACTTTCTTGAGCAGTTTATTTATCTCAAATTGGGGCAGTTGTCAGGACGCTCTTTAAGACTACGAAAGTTTATTATACTCAAACTTAAATACTCCCAAAATGCTGAATTTAACACTAAAAAAGTAATCTTCTTACAAGACTTAAACTTGACAATCCCCGACCACTTAAATAAAACCTAGTGTTCGTAATAGTGTTGTAAAGCTCACAGAAGACTCAGAGAATCTACCTTGAAATGTGCTGCATTTCCCACTTTATCCTATTCCCCAATGCACGTACGTATTTCGGTAGGTAGTGAGAGAGATATGCCAAAACCCATTCTCAGAACATCCCATCCTATCCCTCACCATTTTCCCAACCTTTTGTTAAAATCCATTCCTACATCTCCAAAGGTAGACAGCGCATCCGGGGGCGTGTACCAACGTTTCTCATTCTGGTCTGAAGTTGGTATGTACTGCGAATCTCCATGGGCGATAATTCCACTTACCACCAGATGGACTGTATGCTCGTTTGCCGCCTTTTTCCTATACGAAAAAAAGAGTGTTGAGCGCTCGAGCATTAAGTAAGCTCTAATGAACTTTTAATACTGTAGCATTAAAGGCTAGTGAGTGTTATAGTGTAAATAATTAATGTTTGAGTACAAAGCATGAGTCTAAAACGGTTAAGGTTAAGATTCAATAGCACTAACATAAGCCGCCAGCGCTCAGCGCTCAGCGCTCGTTTTTACAACACTAGTTCATAACCACGCAAGGGTTGTCGTCGTCGCGACGCCTTCATTCAAAATCCCTCCTGTTTATTGCTCCATAACTCACAACTGGCGTCGTTACCAACATACCACTCAGATTAAACTACTGCACTTAACTGTCCATACGTGATTACTACTGCCAATTTTGTAAAAAAAAGCGCTAATTTTCAACAGATGGCAAATGAAGTGGGAGATTTGTAACTCAATTTTAAGAGATAAATCATGATTAGGAAGTTTGGAATTTAATTAATTTGTACTTATGATTCCCCTAATGAGGAAGAGATTTTATAGGGTATCACCAGGTGGACTGTTGATGCGAAAGTAGGACATCTTTCAGTAGCAGTAAGTAATGACAATTTAATGTCCTAAATAACGCTATTAAAATTTGAACCTTGTCATATTCAGACAAAGCAAAAGAAGGAAGCTAAAATAATAATGGTTCGATGTCATAAAGACCCAAGTATCTAAGAACTTTATGCAGAGATGTCTGGTACGGGGTGAAGTGGAAGAGACAGATGCAGAAGGAGGCTTTGATCTACACACAGGAGTGATGCCCGGATGAAGAATAAGCTAAATGCTTTCTAAAGCTAATGTTAAAGTTGAGACTGGACGATGCTGGCCCGGTGGATCCAGCTACATGTCGACAATATTAACCCTAATAATTGATAATTTAAATTTAATTATTAATTGATACATTGATACCCGTTTAAATACAAGCCAAAACAAATGTAGAGTGTCAAAACTGTTTTGTTCTTTTTTGTTTATTACGCGTTGCTGTGGCTGCCCAACAGATGGCGCTTACACTGTTTTTACCTGTTTTTGGATAAAAAGCATGTTTTTACCCTGTGATAGGTATATAAAAACACGCGCGTATTCGAATGCAACGTTGTGTCGAAATTTCAAAACAATCGGTGAAGAACTTTCGGAGATTTAAAATTTTGAACAAACGAACGCTTACATTTTTTTATTTATATAGATGGAGAAATTACAGAGAAAGTCATACAATAAAACCTATAAATTACTCATTAAGAACATAAAATGTGATTTCCTTTTAGGCGTCAAATAAAGTTTCAACATTGTATTGTAAAAAATATATAAGCAAATAAGGAAGAATTATAAAGCATATTTTTCAATTTTATTCTTATGAGATAAAGTACATACATACAATAATGATATATTACATATAAGGAATATCCCCTCTCTATATAGGGTACTTAGGTAATCCCGATATGTGGGTATTCATTCACGTTAGAGAAAATTGACAAAACATAAAAATGTATTAAAATAACACAGAGACAGTCATAGCTGTTCCTATCCATAAGAATAAAAATTGGAATCATTTTCATTTCGACCAAAAACCAATCCTTGTTGGATTCCGATCCCATCTCGACATCGGAGTAGGCACGCGATCCGAAATCCAATTCAAACCTGAAAAGACTACCTATAACATCGTTTAGTGTAAATCTTGTAAAGGGCCAAATAGGTCCGAATGGACTCTATCGAAGAAAAGGTCGCATATGTTCATGCTTGGGCGAACATTATCGTCCGTACGTGAGCTGCTTCGACGATACATTGTTTTAACTGTTGAACACGTGAACCCTTTGGGTGCCTTTTTTGGGACAGAGTAATACTGTAATTTGTAGGGCTAACGGAACTAAAAGTTTTGGTGTGGTGAAATGTATTAGAATTCGTTTAGGAGAGAGAAATACCTTAAGTTAGTAAGTCGTAAAACATGACTTTTGATGATAACAGGAACTGGGCGCACTCGACTGGCCACTTACGAGCAGGTGGACTGTGGACTCGTCTACCGCCTTTTTCCATAAAATAGAAAAGGAAAAAAAAAAGACATACATGAATATCGGAATGAAATTCCGTTTTGAGAGTGGAAAAATCGTAGTAAATATTGTTAAAGAACAGAGAAGTTAAAAGAATCGTTGATGATATTGTATTCCTCCTAAAATGTGTTAGAATATAAATTCAATAAAATGTAATTAAGTAAGTGTATTATATGATTTTTTAATATTTTTTACAAATAAATTATGGTATTCATGTTGTAATCAATAATCATTAAAGATATCTATCACAAATTGCTTAACAACAATTTATCATGTCTAAAGGGAGCTCACAAAAATAGTAAAGAAATCGTGAAATGCGCAAACCAGCACTAAAAGCAAAGCTTTACTGAAATTATAAAAATGTTAGTGTAATATTTATAGGGTAGTTTTTGCTCTAAATTCTCATTAGACCCACATTGTGCACTTATCGCAACAAAGCGCTCTTAATCCAAAAACGCACTGATGATTCCCACAGAAATATTTAAAGATCGCAATCCCAATTTGCCTAAGGACGGGAAATCTTACAATTTTACAATTTCACCTAACAATGCGTCGAGCACAAAGCAAGTTACAATAGGTACGATCACAATCAGTTTCGGAGGCAAAAAATGTAAGAAGATGGGCAATAGAAAAGGGAGCAGCTAGCACCATCTGCCGCAGCCGGCGCTCACCTTACTTATACTTAATGCGACCAAACGACGCCATTTTGCCAGGACTGTGCTCGCTTTAGTAGTACAATTCTCATTATGGGACGTTGAAGTTTAAAGTCATGATCACGTAAATAATATTTGTCATATTTCGACCCTTCAAAGGATAACCAAAGTTTTGCGCGACAAAGCTCATCTTTCTATTACTAGAGAATGTTTTTCAACATAAATATTGTTTTACAATTGCAATGAAGGAAAATTACACGTCTCGAAAAAACATGCAGGAATCTATTCTTGTAAATACGAACAAACATTGAATCATCAATGCCTAGGCACGTCTAGGTCTTTGGACTAAGTTTAAAATTAGCTCATACGTTTGAAATTACATATTTCCTTGGATCTTAAATATATTTTTATAGGCAACAAGTACAGATGAAATTCAAAAGCCACAACAAGGTAAAGTGGAAATATTAACGCGGGAAATGCTCCTGGTAAAGAAGTACCAAACTAGCAATCGAATCGATTGGATTGAATGCCATCAATGTAATTCAAATTGATTGGAATTATAACCAACATCATTAATGAAGATTCCCAGTAAAATAAATCAAGATCCGTCAGATCTTAGGTACTAACAATAATAATTGTCATCCTTGTACTTGATGTTATTTTATTATACATTTATTTATTAATATAATATAGGTATAAGAAATGTGAAGAAAGTCATTTAAGACATTAACGCTAGTTAAGTTATATTACTGTTTAACATCTCTAGTCCTCTTTAAAAAAAACTACAGGTTAGAAAGAGACAAAGAAGTTTAAACAATGATTAGAGATTAGGTAATAATTTAAGGAGGTAACAGTATAATTATCTCTTAAATTGAAAAATCATTGTCACCTAGCATATTAAGCTACACACACTACATCATTTCAAAACTAGAGGACAAAAATTTTGGGATCATTTTTTTGAAACAGCACGTGTTGCGTTTCTATGGACGCAATTTCTTAAAAAAAAATACACTTTGTGTAAGTGATTTTTTCAAGCCTTCTTTGACTTGGAGATTAATTTGATATATCCTGAGGGTGTCTCTAACTTACTTACGTTGAGTAGGAGTTTCTAATAATTTTATTAGTTGTACAGAAACTGAAGAAGAACATGAAGAACTGAAGATCCCACTCTCACGGGCGGTTTAGAATCCCTCAGCATTCGGAGAGACGTTGCGTCTCTCTGTGTGTTCTACCGCCTGTACAATGGGGAATGCTCTGAAGAATTGTTTAATATAATTCTCACCTCGGGTTTCTACAACCGCACCTCCCGTCACAGAAGTGCGGTCCATCCGCATTTCCTCGATACGGAGGTGTCGCGCACTATGCGGTCCAAAAACTATTTTATACCGCGAACCCGTAGGCTGTGGAACGAACTGCCTCAAGAGGTCTTTCCATTGAGCTACGATATGGGGTTCTTCAAGAGAGCTGTGAATAGGATTTTGCAAGGTCGGCGGCGCGCCCGCATGCCCCCTGGTGTTGCAGGTGCCCATGGGCGGCGGTAACACTTACCATCACGTGGGACCGCTTGCTCGTCCGCCCCCTAGTCTATAAAAAAAAAAAAAAAAGAAATTACAAATATTTCTATTTACTTTCTAGTCACTCTATTCTCGACTCTCATACGTAAGGGTCATGAGTTCGAGTTTCGACCCATACCACTGTTGACACTTTTCAATTATCACGTTGGACAACGTCAAACGACTATTTGTCTTCCGATCTCGAAATATACTGTTCCAATTTTGTTTCGGTTTTCCCCATTATGTAATATAAAAACCCCAAAGCTTTTGATGTAAGGATTTTGAAAATATAGTATTTTTTTGAAACATAAAAAGTAATAGAAATCAGTTCTCAGCCTGATGGCTCATTTCATTGATGTACATATGTATTTAGAAGCTCACTGGCTCATTTACACAAGGAGAGCGAACGAGAGCGGAGAGCGATTACACAATTTCCTTGAAGGCGAATTTCTCGAACAAAGGCTAGTATAAACAACTGTTAACATCATCTGATCACTGTTATCCCTGTTATCATGAAGTTTTTATCATGTGAATAGTTATAGGCGAGAATTGTATGTAGTTTGGTCGTAAAGGAGAATCGTGTACAATATTCTTGGCCGAAACGTTCGAGAAACTCTCGTGTAAATGAGCCTTCTTAAATTGGGTTCTGAATACTTAGTTGAAAACATGAACAAAGGGTAGTATTCTTACTACTCCCGAGTGTGAATCTTAAAGTCGATAAAAACATTATTCTATTAATTACTAATTTAAGTTGATGTGAGGTAATAATGAAGTATAGAATACATAACGAGAACTTTTAGAAGGGTTCTTGACATATATTGTAAAATATCCTTTTATTTAGCACTTGATATGCCCGGCCACGCGTTGCTGTGGCTGCCCAACAGATGGCGCTTACCCCGTTTTTAGGTAAACAACATGTTTTTACCCTGTGATAGGTATATAAAAACACGCGCGTATTCGAATGCAACGTTGTGTCAAAATTTCAAAGCAATCAGTGAAAACTTTCGGAGATTTAAGATTTTGAACAAACGAACGTTTACATTTTTATTTTTACCGAAGATTAATTGTCGAAGATTTTACTTTACCTGTTAATTTTTGGAATAGATGAAATGTAAAGACTCCAGGTGAAAGTTAATCACTATCATCTAACTAAAAGAATAGGTAACATCACCACCAGCCCATGCCAACCTCAGTCTTACGATTTACGAATGTCACTTATATCAAAATAAATACTTGTGTCCACGCCGAAAATTGAACCCCTCTGATCAACTCAAAGGTTGGCTGGTAGAGAGTGCCTTATTAAGGCATTAAGCTCGCCTTTTGTACAATATTGTGCAATGAAGTGTATAAGTAGGTAAAAAATAAACAAAATCTGGGCACTATACGGCGCAATCAAGCCATCTCATAGCGTAATGAAGGAAGTCTCCCCTTTCCCACTCTATAATACTTCCTTTTTCCCACCCTACCTAATCTTTATTCCACGTCTTGATTCTTCAGTGCCTAACGCATTTGTCACCGTGTGGTGTCGGCCAGATTTACAAAAGTACCACTTACTCTGATCAGGCGAATTCTTGTCTATGATGATTTGTCAGACGTCTCGAAAGCTCTTTAATGGAATAATTAATTTAATTAATCTTCTTTAATTAATTTAATGGAACGCCAATGGAAACCCTGTAATTGAAAACTAAACGGTTCACATAACGCGTGAGAAACTTCGACTTGAAAACTGAAGCTGTATTTCTTAAGTAGTTACTAACTTCAATTAAGTTCCAATTTTAATTTCAGCTCCTATGTTGTACAGAGAACACTATTAAAGAAAAATTTGAGAAACGTCGAAACTATTTTCAAACTCTTATATTGCCCCGACTTTTGCTTCGATAGGCAAAATTAAGAAAACGATATGAATTCTCCCGGAAGACATTTGTGTTTTGCTCACACAGATGTCACACCGAAATATGTGCTTTTTCCACTAAACTACGACATAGGGCTCTTCAAGAAAGCTGTGAATAGGATTGTCACAAATCTCATCGGCAGCGCACCCGCATCCTGCCCTGATGTTGCTGACGTTCATGTACCGCGGTGACCACTTACCTATCTTGTGGTACGCTCACCCGTATGCCACCTCATATAAAAAAAACTATATTGAAATGTGCTGACGTGTTTCGGATAGAATGAGATAAGCTTTCACATATAGTAAATAATCCTTCTACGGTAATAATTAACTAGGTATAACTTAACTTTGTTATAAGATATTAACTTAACTAATAATTAATTTAATTCAGGTGATATAATGGGCCAGGCCCCTGTCATTTTAAAGAATGACTTTCATTTTAAAGCCATACTTTCAGCCAACGATTTAAATCTTTACTTTCAGCCTATGTTTATCCACTGTTCGATGGCCTCTCCCAATGTTCATCACCACACAAATGCGATAACTGATTTTAAAAAACTGTAATCTCGTAGCGAATTCAATCCTAGTCTATATATGTCAATCTGAATTAGGTTAGCATCATAAAATTGAAAAAAAAAGCATAATTGGTAGAATTAGATTTATGTGAGAAAACATTAAAAAAAAATTCTCACGGTCTCTATGTATAATAGTAAGTATAGATTAATTATAACTATTATTGAAGTCCTTTAGTATATTACTATTATTATACTACGCCTATTATTGTAATTGACATATAATTGTTAATTTTTGGCCCATAATGCGTTCATTGACTTTTACACGAATTGAATCAAGTCACATGTTTTTGTAGCAAAAACAGTTGTGCAACATTTTCGATGTAACCTTATACTCTTTGAGGTATTGCATTTTATTTTCAATTTACGCGTGCACTTTAAAAAATTAATTGTTGCGCAATTAATATTATTAGTATTAGTAATCAGAATTTATTTGTATGTTTGTATGCAAATTCTGCATCCAAAGTCTCACTGATGATTGCGTTATCAGCCCATAACTTCCCACTGTAGGGGCACAGAATTCCCTTGCAATCGAAAGTTTTGGACCATAATATGCTAAGCGGACAAAATGCGTGAATGTAAGAGATACTCAAGATTTTTTTTAGTAGAATACGTGGGTGTTTGACAATGTTTTCCTTCAATGCCGAATTAGTGATACCTAACTGAAAGGTGTTCAGTGCTCATGCTTATTTTATTTTATATTTTATCATCAGACTAAAGCTGGGTTTGAGATGTTATCATATCAGTATCATATCAAAATACAATGGTTTATCTGTTCACTTCAACGGAGACCAATGACGATCCTGACGCGGTAAAACTTGAACTGTACCATCAGCCTATCTCTCCACCACTGGATGTAGGCCTCTCCCAAGGCTCGGCACCACACAAAATCCTCGGTACTACTCATTAAACCTGCAGCGACGAATTTCTTTAAGTCGTTGGACCACCTGGCCGGAGTGCGTCCACAAATACAAATACAGTAAAAAAAAATCAAACAAACGCGGCCTCTCCGATAGGCCTTCGCATTTGAAGTGATAATTAGCCGGTTAAGAAGATTTATTTAGGGACGCCGGTGGTTAATTACAGTAATGGTTACATTGTTGTACTTCATCTTATTACTTCATTATATTACTTGATCTTCATTTTTCTACCAAACTTCTATTAACATTCGTAGTGTTCTCATTTGTGTAATTCTCAACTGATTCTTTAATCAATAACCTTACAAATATCAATGAAAAACGCCCAGCCGGCGGGACTGATTTCCAATTCATACTTAACACTTAATTTCCCACTTATAGTGCGAATTGGAGTGAACCAGACTTGGTCGTCTAAGATGGAAAGCGAGTGATTCCGATAAAAAGCCGCTAGTGCAATGAATTGTGTCGCGAAACCATAAAACGACGTTGGTATATAATTAAATTTATCGCGTCTACTTAGCAACAAGAATTATCAAGCCAATTTAAACCGTATCGCTTTGATAATAAGAGCTATATTAACTTGCGACAACGACAGACGACAAACCGCAAGTTCACCTCTAGACACGGACATAATATAATAATATTAATAAAACGCTAAAACTAGTTCCTGCACGCGACTCCGCCTCGAGTCTATCGGATCTCATTTTACCCATTCGAGTGATGATAACACGATTTTAACGACTTACTTTTATATTTGAAGTAAGGGAGATGAAAAGTGCATCGGGTGCTTGATTTTATGACCGGTTTATAGTAGAAATGGCCGTGTTGTGACGGCCGGCTTTAGAATAACACTACCCCATCGTGGTATAAAGTTTATACGCCTATAAAGCGGCAAACGGATAATGAAGCCGCTGCCATGAGCCCTGAGGAATCACTCCACCTACAAAACAGTGGACACGTTAACGTTAACTCGCTTGGCTAGTGTGGCGTTTTAAGGCTATAGATCCCTCGTGCATTATAAAACAATGTGCATGAGCAAGCCCATGTCCAGCAATGGACACCGAAAGGGCTGGTTGCATTGCATTGCAATAATTATTTATTAGTTATGTTTATAGGGTCTACCATAGACATTTCTTATTTATTTTGCTTAGAGTAATAATTATTATTAACCTTTTAAAATCAAATTGTACGCTCAGAAAGACATCATACATGTAAGTATTTTTAAACATAGAATCAATTTAAAAATATGTTCACTGTTTCAGTGACTAATTCTGGTAAATTACGATTTTTACGACGTAAATTGACAGACCTGGCGACTTGGGGTTACCATCTTTTGTGTAAATTGAGGATAATTTATATAAACTCAGTATGTAAATATTTCTGAAACATCTACCATAACTATACATTTTACAAACTTTTATTTAACTTCACATGTTTGTTAGTTTGTTTAGGTCAAATCTTGCAAGTTGATTTTAACCCACTTCCACTTGTACACTGCAGCATACTGTGGAACTTCACAACGGCGAACAGTAGACACGTCGTGTTCGGGCTCGTTGTCATGGATTTACAATTTTGATGACAAAAAGTTATTGACATGAGCTTGGCCGTCTTGTTCGGCGGGTTGGGCGTCGTTAGCATTGTTGTGTAACCTGTCTAGGAGAAGGAAACCTCCATCAAACCCAAAACCAAACGAATTATATACGTCACTGGAAATACATAGCTTGAGAAGTTTCTGCAACTTATTACACTAAATACATAGGTTGAGAAGTTTCTACAACTTAGTACACTAAAGAAGACATAGGTTGAGAAGTTTCTGCAATTTGGTACACTAAATAAGACATAGGTTGAGAAGTTTCTGCAACTTAGTACACTAAATAAATTAAATGCAAAATAACATAAAATAAAATAAATGCCTTTACATAACATAAAAATATTAACATAATGGGGCTTAATTACATCAAATATTAGTATTGACTTTTATGTTTATGTTCTTCATTTTAGTGCATTTTAATAAAAACTTATTTTTAAAGATTTTTTTACGTTTATTTAGACAATTTACTATATCGACACTGTTGCCATGGAGCTGGGCGATAATATATGTCGTAGTAAGAAGATGTAATTCGTATCTTCGTCAACAATATTACTCACAGGCATTTCGCAAATCTATTAACATTTCGCGAAAACTCGTAATATTGCGCAGAAGCCGCCTGTTTACGCGACATTATTGAGAAAAATCTAACAGTTTCACGGAAATACAAGACATGTTTAACATTTTCCTTCGTCGCCGACTAAAATGTCGTCCTTACACAAAGGAAATACGATCGGAATTTCAAGTATGACGTTTCTCTATGTACTCTTATCTTTTTGATTTCTTAAATGCAATATAATTAATATATTATTATGTCATTTACACGTGTATACAACCCAAACTCGTTACTTATGGTAACAAGGCCATTCGAGCCCTAACATCGAGACCATTGAGTGTGGCGTTGGTTATTTATGTAGTATACTACAATTTCTCAAATTCCTCAGTTCGTGGTCAGCCGAGTAAGTCGCACAAACCTGATACCGGTTCGCGGTAACCAGTATTTGCATAATAATTGTCGACACAAAACGCTGACCCACTACACCTCAGACGCAATATTGTTCAACGAATTTAATAAGTTACTTTTATTATTTGTCACATAGCAACAGTGGCGTAGCTAGTCATAAAAAAGGTCTGGATATATCCCACAGTGGAGAGAAAGTCTAGATAGATGTTGTATGATATGGCAATCAATATTATTAGATGCCAGAATTTGCCAGCGATAAGGCAAAATAAAAAGAAATGGGTATGATTTAACTAATCAGTATTTTATTTGAGTTACGATCAGTGAAAAGTGTAGATTGATAAGCGAAAATTATTAATTGATCAGCGATTGTGATCAGCTGATAAAGCGAAAACATCAACTCTTAATTTTATTATGAATTGGTCTAAAATAAAAGGATTAACAAAAATGAATTCTTAGGGTTTCAAATACTTTTGATATATATATGTATCTGTACTTCGAACTGTATATAATACTTTTTAATTATCCCTAAAAGACAGTTAGACAATGATTGAGCAGTGATTTTATGATTAAATATTTAACTAAAAATGTCTGAAAAACTTTGTTAAGTCTTCCTTTTATATACTTTCTATATGTGGCTATCGGATTGAAAATAAGAAACTGTACATTCATTTGTACCTAGGGCTGCCACCCCTCCGGGTTTGACCCGGAGTCTCCGGGTTTGGAAGATGCTTGTCCGGGCTACGGGTTAACATCGTAAATCTCCGGGCGGGCACGGCTATGACGTTTAACATTCAATAATCTCAGAAAAAATTGAAATATGATTTTTATCCGGCTCTAGTAAATATTACCTAATACTCACTAAGATAGATTACTTTAAAGATTATTGTTGTGACAAATGCAAAGATAAAATTTAAACCGTCGCTGTGTGTATCAAAGACAGTATAAGTTTATCTTATAGTAATTTTATTTGTAATTTAGTACTAACTTTAAATTAAAAATTTACTACTATTTCCTGTTTTGTTTTTGTTCCACTTTTTAAAATCTCCGGGTTTTGAGTATTCTGAGCAGCCCTACTTGGCGAGAAAGTTAGACTCCACAGTAACGCCAAATAAATGAAATGTAAATAGAAAAATGAAAAACGCAACTACAGTTACGGAAAACAAATAAAAGTGATGCACGGAACTCGCAATGAGCGGTCGTGGCCCCTGAGACAACTCTTGCGCTAATTGACTGTTCGAGGCTAAACTCCACCCAAGTCAACTGAATATCACTGGCATTTTGAATAAATCTACCTATTAGGAAATTTTTGAGATAGTCGAATTATTTTAACGACCATTCAAATAAAATTGCGTCAGATCAATCAATCATTTGTTCGGTACAATAATTAAATTGTAAGCAGATTAGATTATCAAATAATCAACGCAGTTTATTTAGCTGTTCAATATTTAATCGATTAAATCGTGATAAGTGCTAATCAAATGTTGTTAATAGAATAATTTTAATAATGGTAGAATATTGTTAAGTCAGTTAAATATTTATTAAGCCGATTTAAATAATACTTATCAAAAAATAAAATTCACAGGTAGAATAATTTGTTTCCAAAAGAAATTGGATTACCATACGTCTTACAAATGATAGCTCGTAAACACACATACACCTGTCTCTCTCTCTCTTACACACACGCACAAACAGACACTTTTATTAAATATGTAAGAAGTGCATATAATAACAATTTGTAACATATATGTTTAATGCAAAAAAAATGAAAGAATGATGTCTTACAAATGATAACTTTCATCCTCAATTATTACAGAATATTTTAGACTTTGTGCGTCATATTCAGCAGTTTGAAATGTTTATTAAGAGTATGTAGGTACTTAATCCTAAATTCTAAAAAATCAAAAGCTAACGTGCATTTGTACCCATGCACTATTTAAAAAAAAATACATTCATTCAAATTCCCGAACGCCGTAATTTGAAACGAGCCGCGAGCGTTTTCCCACGCGTTCTCATTTCGAATTTAGGCGCGAAGCCGGCTGTCAAGCGACGCACGCCGACGCGACTGCGATAGTGATGGCCATTCATGATTCACCTCTTCCAACCAGATTAAAAAGAAAAAATGAGGAACTTTGCATTAATTTCAGACCTTATTTATCAATGATGTTTAAATTAAATGAAGTTTCTTATCATATTCCATCTCATTTGAAATTATAATTGCTATGACAAAAACGTTTATAGGCAATGATTATTTCAACAGTGTTTATGAGATGATAGAAAGATATATGCTATATAACATTAAGCCCGCCCATTATACTTTGTGCAATAAAGTGTTAAATAAGTAAATATACTCTTTATTTTACACCACATGTCGCAAAATGACAACTTAGTAACACGAAAAGTACAACAGACGGCGATGTGTTCCATGCTTTGGGTAGTAAGGAGATAATAGATAACAAATAAAGGTAGATGGTTAAATTTTTTTTACATTGATAAGCGTAATATAAGTAAGTATACGAGCATAAAGATGCGTAAGGGGGCAAGATTTTTAATACATTTTGGGCGGTATTACGTTAAACTAGGTGTCGAAATACAAGGAGACTCTTGCACTGCTCACATTTTATTACTTAACATATAAGTGAATAACCCATGGTAATGTTAATATAATGTTTATGTTAATGTTAATATGATGTCATGTCATGTTAATGACACTCATTGCGACAGCTATCTAAAAAATGTAATTTTATGCAAAACCCAGTTTGTTTAAAACGAATGGTAAGAAAAAATTAAAAA
This sequence comes from Sesia apiformis, assembly GCA_914767545.1. Taxonomy (NCBI): domain Eukaryota; kingdom Metazoa; phylum Arthropoda; class Insecta; order Lepidoptera; family Sesiidae; genus Sesia; species Sesia apiformis. Next base: position 17,174,382 of record OU611959.1, read on the forward strand.
TTAAGTGAATGTTAACTAGTGAATCGTAAAAAAACATTGAAACGAATAAGACACTCGGTCGAATCTGAATGGACTCCTAGTCTATACCTCATTTTAAAATATTCGATGAGTGTCCCAGCTCTAGACTGCACTCTGCGTTACAACACGCTCGATGACATGTCTATCGTTCCACGGACATGTATTAATACACGCTTGTGGATTGGTAATAAAATATGGCGAAATTTAACTCTGGATATATTTTAATCCACATAATGACAGACTAAGCGGAGAGTATTATTGTTTCTTGGAAGAATTAATCAATAAATAATTATATTCGTGCATGTGTTCTTGTGCTTCTATAGTTGGACAATAATTGATGAAAGGTAAACATCGATATTGTACCAAGTTTTACGAACCAAGAAAGCAATACAATACACATAGTTTATACTTTACAGACGCACAATGGCAAATTGAATGTGACACAAAAATATTTTATTTGACTGTGCGTGAGAATACCTATTAGAACACCATTAAACTATGTTAAGTAGACAAACTTTGTGAGGACTCGGGGCGTCTCCGACCATTTAAAAATGCGTGCCATTTGACAGTGGATTCTGAATCTTACGTTAAAATTATTGCAAACTACTTCTATGGTTTCAATTCAACATGTGAGAAATCGCATGTTATATTAATATAGTAATGTGCGGTTCACGAAAAAATATCTACATCTATCTATGTTTATTTATATTCCAATTTCAAAATTGCAATGCAGAAAAATAAAAAAAAAACAAATTAAGAAATCCTAATTGCATTAATTGCAAATTTAAGTATTAAACGATATACCAAATATCGTTATATAAAGTTATAAGTAACAAGTTTATAAGGGGGAGAGTGCACGCTGCCATCCAACAGCCGCTGGGCACGCTCGACTGGCCACGTTACCCCTGTCTCACAAAAAACTACCTTTTTTTTGTTTTCTTCTTTTTAAGGAACTTTAATGCCTTGGCACATGTCAGTTCCATGGTACCCTAAACTTACATTCTACAACATTAATGTAAGTACCAATATATCAGCCCTAGTGAGGGCTCACGAATCTGTACAAAATAAATGTTGCTCGTGAATTAGATTCTCCAAGTATCTTATGGAACATACAAACATCATTCCTGTTCAGACCGAGAGCCCTCACTAAGGCCTCCCGTTCGTGTTGATTCCGTACACACTCCACCAACATGTGTTGGACATCTTCAACAATTCCACATATATCGCAATTTGGAGAGCTAGTCTTTTTCATGAGGTATCCAAACTTATTGAGTGGCATGTGTCCAGAACGCAGCCTGAATGCTAAGACCGTATATCTTCTATTTAACTTGGTTTCAGAAAACCAAGGTATATGAGGAGGCTCACAATGAATGATTTTATACCATATGCCCTTTTCTCGGGATTTTTCATCAAAATACTCCTTCCAAAGCATATGGCATTTCTTTTTATATATAGGCAATATTTCCGAATAATTAGGGGGATATTATGTATATTTCTCTACCCTCTGAAATCGCACGCTATTCTGGCTTGTCAGCCTCCTCATTACCTTTCAAACCAATATGTGACGGGACCCATAGCAATCTTAAATCTATGCCACGGTTACTTAATTGTAATTTTTTTGCTAAAATAACATAAGCTATCGATACCCTCCCCGCCGGGTGTCAGAGGCGCATCGAGCTATATGTTGTAAAGCACTCGTACTATCCGTACATATGATCACTTTTTTACATCCCATTGTTTCGACATATGATATAGCCTCGGAGATTGCAATGACTTCTACTGACATAATGGACACATTTGACGTCACTTTGAAACAGCCCTGCGGATCGAACTGTTTGGTCGCATTCAGCGGGTCATAGTAAGCGGCTCCTCTACCATTCGAGCTCTTTGCTCCATCTATGTATATTATATACCACCCAAAGTATTTTTGCCGCAACTCTTTTACAATATTTGTTTTTAACGAATTAATTTCATACGTAATTTTAGCATTCTTAATATTGTCTGATTTATCTGTAATGACATCCTTAATTTTTATGTTCGATACCCATGTACTTAAAGTAAACATTTGAAGAGGATATGCGGAAAATATCTGTTTGTCCTGTGTATCCTCGTACGTTGATACCAGTAATGGTTTCTTTTTATTATTCCAGTATCTATAGTGGCAAAGATAACTTAATTTTGCTAGTAGTTCGCATCGTATTATTATTATTCCACGACCGAATCTTTAAGCAATATTTATAAGCCAGAATCCTTCTTCTCAAGTGTAGTGGAGGAACACAGAGTTCAGTTTCCATAGCATAAATTGGAGTACTTTTAATAAATATTGAATATGTAATTGCGTCATCACCTGGCACAATGTCTCTTTTTTTTTAAACAATTACATAATTCTTGAAGTGTAAACTCACTCTCTAACTGTGGGTTAATCGATTTAATTTCCGGCAGAGCCGGCATTACAAAATCAGGGGCTAGGCTGCATAGTAGTTCTTGTACATTTTCTTCGGAAATGAAAGATTTATGTTTCTTGTACCTTTTCAACTACCGCATTCTTGTCCACATATCCGTAGCTGATACAGACTCGTCAACATTACTACAATATCGTTGCCAGTCTAGTATTTTAGCTTTTTTCACAGCCCGTTTGGCATCTCAAGTTGCTTTTTCAAGAGTATTTCAATTTTGAGACGTTGGATTTTTTCTAAACTGACTTAATGCTAACCTCCGTTGAGCTACTAGTTTGGATAGAGCTGGATTCTAATATGATTTTGGTTTGAAATTGTTGTTTGGATTATTACATATGTTATTCCTAGGTATATTTTCGTCAGCTGATTTGTTTCTTTGACTTATTAGGTTATCATACATGCCTTAAATGCTTGATAGAATATAGAAAAATCCTTGATAGAATTGGAAAAATATACATCAAGACATTTTGTATACATTTTCCAGTTAGCCAATTTGAGATTTCGCTTTTTTGCAATCTGTATTAATTCATGATAATTTATTTTCATTCTGATAATAAGGTGATCGCTACCTAAATTTTCGTTCATTATATCCCAATCAACATTAATAACTATGTCCGTTGAGGCAAATGAAATATCCGGGGAAGTTTGTTGGAGAACTCCATTAACTGATTTTATTCTGGTAGCTTGCCCGTCATTTAGCGAAGTTAAACCAAATTTTAATGCTGACTCAAATATATAACTACATCGAGTATCGTTTTTGCACGACCAATTATTGTGGTGGGCATTGAAATCACCTACAATTAGACATTTATTAGAAAACTTAGAGAATATCGAGTTCCAATCAGGCAGCGCATCCGGGGCTGTGCCAACGTTTGTGATTTTGGACTAATGTTGGCATGTATCGCAGACGTCTATGGGCGACAGTATCCACTTACCATCACATGGACTGTGTATTCTCTGCTGCCGCGTTCGTCCATAAAAAAAAAATTCGACGGCCACTAAAAAAATATTGTAGATACTAATTGAAAAATAATATTAGCGTGGGACACCCTCCAGCCAGGCGGACTGACTCGAAGAAAGTCGCCGATAGTGACTGGATGAGCAGAGCTGAAGACAGTGTGTGGTGGCGGTCCTTAGGAGAGGCCTATATTCAACAGTGGAGACAGGCTGATGGTACGATTTGGTCAAATAAATTTTTCGCAGTTTCACTACTTAGCGGTCGTCAATATGTTAACAACAATTTAGACAAGACTGGTTTAATAAAAGTATTTTTTATTACAAACCACGAGGATAAACAATGTCTCATACTAAACAGGTATTTAGTAGGTACATTCTTGCTTGGTTACTAAGTATTACCTAAACTGTACTTAACATAATAATATGTCACAATAGTTAACGGAGTTAAATTTTTAAGTAAATAATAGTCAAATTAACACTTTAGCCGGAAGAGTTTGTATGGAGTTTCAAAAATAAATATTAATAAAGGCCTCGTGAACAGTAAAACTCGGCGTGTGTGAACACATAAAACGTAACGTTAATGTTAAAGAACGCGGTGATCAGAAACATGCAATAGGAAATCTAGAAGAGACTCGTCATAATACAGCAGTGTTTCTCGCACATTAACAGAATATTAAGAAAAAGGCAGCAATTAACATTAGGTTACTTTTATTTTTATAAATATACTAGCTGTACCCGGCCACGCGTTGCTGTGGCTGCCCAACAGATGGCGCTTACCCTGTTTTTACCTGTTTTTGGGTAAAAAGCATCTTTTTAGCCTGTTATATATTAAAACACGCGCGTATTCGAATGCAACAGTGAAATTGTGTCAAAATTTCAAAGCAATCGGTGAAGAACTTTCGGATATTTAAGATTTTGAACAAACGAACGTTTACATTTTTATTTATATATAGATAAGATTAAAAAGCTTACAAGCCTAAAATTCTAATGACAGAAGATCTCTGTAGATTATACAAATCAATGTATTTTACATACAACAGTGTGGTAACGTGCATGTTAATTAAGAAGAATTTAATTTTACAATTTACAAATATTTTCATTTGATTTTAGTTTACAAATACATTTAAAGGAATTATTCAGTATTTAGACTTGTTGCGAAAGAAGTTAGAAGTAGATTTCCATTCAACATTAAATTGTGGCAAACAAAAGTTGACTTGCCTAGTTTAGCATTCGCTAAATACCTTTGCTAGACAACCACGCCGTCAACGAACAATGTATACAATATGTGAGATTAAAAAATAAAGAAAGAACCATCGTACATATATTAGTGTTACGTATGTGTACGTGAGCCAAATTAATACTCTTTCTACTCTACACTATTCCACTTACTGTGCTTTAACGTTTCGGTTCTTGCCAAGCAAAAACACATCTAGCCAGTCTTAATGAATCGTTGTTAATTAGTTTTTTGCCGCGGATAAACCATGATTATGGATATGAGATGCATTATGCGGTGTAAGACCACCTCCTGGAGAGCCGTTACAGTTGATATCGTATGGATATGGAAATATTGTAATTATTGGCCTCACAACGGAAGTGGAGATATTGATGATGCTACGAGCACACGGTAAGTACACTGAGTAACTACATCATTCATTTTGATGTAATTACGTACATGTAGGGGTTAAAGTATGAAATTGCCGATTTGTACTAAAAAATTAAAACTCGTTTTTTTCTAAAATGTAACATATTTATTTAATCAAAATATTTACCCTCATTATCTATACATTGTTGCCATCTAATCGGAAGTTCATTCATGCCTTTGCGACAGAACTCTGGGGATGTAGATTCGACAAATTGTGTGAAAGCATTTTGTACTGCCTCTTGGGAAGAAAATTTTTTACCACGTAGAAAATTGTCCAAATCACGAAAAAAATGGTAGTCCGTTGGAGCAAGGTCTGGCAAGTACGGAGGATGACGTATGGTTTCTAACTGCAGCTCCTGTAGAGTTACAACGGTTTCTCGTGCAGTGTGAGGTCTTGCGTTATCATGGAGCAATAATGGTGAAGATCGATTCACGAGTCGGGGCTGTTTCACTGCTAGTTTCGCCATCATTGTTCGAAGTTCGGCACAGTAAACATCTGCTGTTATTGCTTGACCAGACCTGAGAAAGCTATAGTGAATAACACCATGAATAGACCACCAAACAGTTACCATTACCTTTTTATTGGTAAGCTTTGCCTCAGGCCTGTTGCGGCGTTTGACCTGGGGTCTGCCATTGCATTTTTCACTTTCGGTTATCGTAAAGAATCCACTTTTCGTCACATGTCACAATTCGATCCAATATTCCTTCATTTCTGTACCGATTCAACAAGGCAACGAAAGTTTCAACACGCGTTTCTTTCTGCAGATCAGTCATATCATGAGGCACCCATTTTTCATATTTTTTTATCTTATTGATTTGATGCAAATGAGTCAATATTGTAGGTAAGGTAACGTTAAACCATGCCGCTAATTCCTGGGTAGTTTGACTCGGATCGGCTTCCACCATCTCCTTCAATTCAGCGTTATTCACCTGTGTGGGCGGTCTTCCACGTGGTTCGTTCTTCAAGTCGAAGTTTCCATTACGAAAGCGTTTAAACCAAAAACGCACGGTTCGTTCATTAGCAGTCTCCTCTCCAAACGCAGCATTGATATTGCGAGCCGTTTCTGCAGCGTTAGTTCCGCGTCGGAACTCGAATTCAAAGATTACTCAGATTTTCGAAGTATCCATCTTTCCCGTCTAAGCTGAATAAAAAAAACAATTGAAGGTTGAAAATCGAATGTTGCACATTTTTTAAAACAAGAACCTCATAGGTATCATGTGAAAAAAGTTTCACTCGAAAATCTCACGCCATGAAGGTTTTATGTCAATTCAAAGTATCTATTACTATAAAACGGCAATTTCATACTTTAACCCCTACTATTTACATCAAAAAAATCATAAAGACGAACTGGCAGTGTACAAGCCGTATATGCCGCAGGAGCGATAACGGAATGACGGAGACGAGTACTCGAATGGCGACCACATACCGCGAAACGTAGGGACTCACAGCGTGAACACGTGAGCAGTCGACTTGAAGAAAATCGCCGGTATTGGCTGAATGAGAAGAGCTGATGACCGTGTGTGGTGGGCGATCCATAGGGGAGGACTATATCCAGCAGTGAAGAAACACAGGCTGATAATATTGTATGTATTTACATTGAAAAAAGTGTACGCAGAATGTTCGGGTTACTAAACTCTTCATTAAGGAAAACCCCTCGGGTTTGCCTTACCTCAACCGATACCCCATTCAATGACTTATGGCCCGATTAGGTAGAAAAACTAAAATAACTTTGATACATTTACCATTAGTGTCAGAAGTACAGTGGTATTAATCTCCAATCACATTCGTGGTTTCGTAGCTCCGCCCCCCAGCAGTGAGCAGTTTCTACTTACATGTACAAAATACTAGTAATGTAATATGTAATTATTACTAGTTCGGCGGTGAAATTAATATCGCGAAAGAACGCTCGTATCCGAGCAAAAATCGTGTTGTAAAAATATGCAACAATCAGCACTGGGCCCGCACGGTAGATTATGGCCCGAATCGCTTCGCTTCTTCTAAAAGGAGACCTGTGTCATACAGTCGTATGTTATAGTGGTATATAGGTATACCGAAGCACTATAGTTTTTTATAATCCTGGACAACCGTTTATAAACATTTATTTTTTTAAATAAAATTACAATAATCAGTCTAATATAAAATCTTCAACATCAACACAGACATACAAAATGTATCATGGACACATTAATTCCACAGATCGTCGACTTATGGACCATAAATTCGCGCTTGGCTCCACACACCACTTTTCACGCTCAGCATTAGACAGGGAAAACAAGAGGGGGCATACATTTTATTAAATCCCATAAAACCCATAAAAAGAATGTTACTAGTCACTTCCCGTCTAGACCGGGTCGCGTGTTCGTTGGCTATACACATTAATATTCATAATAAGTACAGAGGCGGATTTTAATTTGTATATACTTTGTATTTTGACCCGTTAAGCGAAGAGTGGTGTCGCGCAAGAAATGTACTATTAGTTGTATATCGTATTGAAACAATACGACTGTCGTGCTTGACACTGGGTTGCGGAGCAAAGCACACTTGAATCTCTCTCTTTCTACCAACGAATTATCAAATTGTATCTATCTATTTTTACTCTATATAAATTCGTAACCGCCTCTGTACATAAATATTGAGCTCGGAAATTTCGTTGATAATTTTAAAAAGATTGTTGAGCCAAAAATAGTCGAATAAATAAGGAAGCTATTTGTAGCCTAAACATATCGACACTATCCATTCTACCCTTCCCATTACCGTCGTCCTCCTCGGCGCGTCCTAGACGACCCCGACGACCCCAATTACTGCTGATGCGCTTCTTTACACAACACTCACAGACTAGACATATACACCGTCCCCGCCGGCAGAGACGAGGACGTCACCCTCGCTACACCGTGAACACACATCGGCCTTCAGCCAACACTTTTACCATGCATGGGCACGTGCCTGAACGCTTCTCACCGACTCGCGATCCCGCGGTGCCCTCCCAAAGCAACGACCTAAGTCGAGGTCCGTTCCTTACGCTGGTCTACCGGTGGGGGAGCGCTTAGGCTCGTTGCTGTACACACTTTTTGCTTCTGGTAGAGCGCCTTCTGCGCTCTACCTAAACCATACTTGTCCCACCGGACAAGTGTCACAAGAGTCACCACTCTTAAAAGCCCATTAGAGCCACAAGAAATTAGCCATTCAGAATAAAAACTTAACTTTTCTTATTGTGTGTGTATAGAACGACAATCAGATATATAACACCCATTACGTGACGCACTGCGCCAGAGAACTAGAGATATTGAATTCGTATTTTTTTTTTTTTAAAGTAGGCGGAGCAAGCGGTCCCACGTGATGATAAGCGTTACCGCCGCCTATGGACACCTGCAACACCAGGGGGTATGCGGGCGCGCCGCCGACCTTGCAAAATCCTATTCACAGCTTTCTTGAAGAACCCCATGTCGTAGCTTAATGGAAAGACCTCTCGAGGCAGTCCGCTTAATCGCATAAACCGTAACTACAGCTGGCTTGTTCACCTAAACTACAATCTAAACTATAGCTTTTTTACCCCACCACCCACCGTATAGCCAAAAAATATTATAGGTCAAGAATTTTACAGGCTATGTATGGATGTATGGATATTCCACGGCAGCGTCTAAATTATTGGGCCGATTTCAACAAATGAGGTACCAATCTATTCGTTATGATTACACGAGCGTTGCGTCTATAAACTGGGATAGGTTTTGTAACTACTTACGCACCATAAGGTAGACTTGCGAGCGATCCGGCTTGCGGCCTGCGTCATGCGTCGACCACGGCACAATCGCAGTGCGATAGCCGCACGACGCAGCGGCGACTTTCCGATCTTTGTAGTAAGTCATGTCATGTGATACTCGTTTGAATTGACGTTCGAATTCAAAGTTCGAGTTTGATTGTTCGAATTTTAAACTTTTCTATGGTGGCAAACACAACGATATATAAAAAAAAGGCGTTTGACGGAAATATGTTGATGTCACATTAATTTATTTCTTGGATTAATTAATTTGTGTTAAAGGGCCATGAAAACGATTAACAGAAAGTCTTCGGGACTGATAACAAGCGTTTCTTTACTTAATTTTACCGATTGAAAACTATACACTCTGCATAATGTCTCTAAAAACACAACTCGTCTAAGAGAGAATTGTTTATTCATCCGGGCCTTAAAGCCTACAAGAGCTTAAAGCACTGGATTTACAAAACGTCAAAATTAAAGAAATTCCCTTCAGATTGGACCCGGAAATGACTGGTCAATAAGTCTTTTTCAGTCGTGTAAGTTACCGTCCAAATGATTATATCATAAAAATGACGGGAGTTGCGCTCGCGCATGCACGACGAAATATTTAAAATATTCTGCTATCACGAGCGCGGATTCGTGTAATTGTACACTACACAAAACACTCAATATGTGCTCTAGGATTATTTTTAAATTTCTAGAAAATAATCTAACCACGAGGAAAAGATGGTGAAAGGAACACTAACGTTTTGTTATTACAACCCACATAGATTTGTCATTAGTCATTAAAAACAAAACTGAAGTTACAAGTAGACTTGTTGCTTCAGTCTATTGTACGACTTTAGAATATCACTTATTAATATTACTAGTCACTCAATTAACATTATTGCTGTAAATTAATATTAATAGTCTAATATTAATTGTGAGGGGATGGGTGTACGCTGCAATTCCACAGCCGCTGGGAGCACTCGACAGAAGTTAGCTTTCTCTCAAAGAATACTACCGAAAAACGTACTGCATTTCTCACTTTATCCCATTACCCCAATGTACGTATTTGTGTTGGTAGTAGGTAAGATATGCCAGCCCCATCCCATCCTATCCCTCCCCATTTTCCCAGCCCTTTCTCCAAATTCATTCTTAAATCTCCAAAGGGCAGTGCATCCGGGGGCGTGCCAATGTTTGCCATTCTGGGCTGATGTTGGCATGCATCACGGATGTCCATGGGCGATAGTATTAACTTATCACCAGGTGAACTGTACGCTCGTCTGCTGCCAGATATATAAACAAAATTACACCGGTGTTGGGCCAACAATGTATCCATCCAGTCTACATATAATGTCCTACTACATGACACTGGCATCCCCTTGCGATCTCGAGGGAATTTCGGGTTATAATAGAGCGCGTGAACCCATTGAGGCTCGATGGCTATCACAAATGCCCCAGATTCTTTAAGAAATGTCCTAACATGGATTCTTTAATTACATTTAGAAAAAGAAAGATGATTATGATTTTAATGATAATTAATTTTAATGTACAATTATCTGATTTTCGTTTATGAATTGGTAACTTTCTGTGATTAAATTATAATTAAGTGTATAATTCCTTTGCGATGGATAAAAGTATACCTTAATTTTGACTGCACAATGTTAGAGGCAACACGACCATTTCTCCCAGAACATTCCACGGCGCCGTATAAACGGTGCCATTGTGTGCATGAAACGTATTCATATACTATGTACACCCGTCTATACTGTGCCGAGTATTACATTTCCTATGTACCGACATGGACAAAACAAGCAAAAACCTGGATTAATCACTTTACTCCGTTGAATAAAACATCGCAAAAACATCGGGTTGTTTGCTTTGAAAGTACGCATGGGAATTGAAAATGAGTATGATTATTGGAATTGGTACAATATATTGTGCACGGTACACGGTCCAATGCATTCGTGATATACTGAATTTATTTACGGTTAATAGATGAACGCGATTTATGAGTTCCAACAATAATCGATTTAGTATTAAAATGGGGGTAGTATAGTGCTTAAGTAAATAGTTGATGAAAGATTTTGAAACTAATCGCACAGTCATTTTTGGGAATGACTTAATTCTTGTAGCCTTTATAAGTGAGCTTTTATAAGTCTCCGGACAATTGTAATTTAGGGTGAATGCTGAAAACGCTCAGTAAAGATGTATATGTAGTGCAACGAACCCAGGGGCTCCCCCTGGATAACCAACGGACGTAACGGGAATCTGATTAGCGCGTTGATTCTGAGAAGTACTCGGGTACGTACCGATGGTAAAAATTGTGGCCGATGTGATATTTGTGTTCCGACGGGGACGTCCTTATCTCCGCTATGTATAGTATAGTGCTATGTATAGTCAGCTAGGCCGGCAACACTATCCATTGCATCCGTATGAGTTCGGATTTGGTAGCCTAGAGATTAAACTAATTTTCACCGCGTCCGTAGGTAACTAACTACATATAATGTCCCATGTCCCGGAGAAATGTCGATGAGTAAAATAACATCGCCATTTGGCGATGGCAACTATGGCTACGATAAGCTACGGAACTGAAATAATACAATATTAAGAACGAACTGCTCGATTCGCAATAGTCAGCGCGGCGTTTAAGCCCCCTCATGATTACATAGAGAGGCGTACTTCAGTGGGAAATTATAGGCTCGATATCGAATCGACTTTAAAAAGAGTGTGAATCGGCGACAATAATTGAACATTCTGTACAAACAATCTGTTTCAACGACATGTAGAAAGAGAATCGTGTAAAAGTTCCTAACCTTTACGAGTTTCTAAAACCAATTGACAGCTTACAAGAGCAGGCTGATACACAGGCTGAGCCCAAGCATGTCACAAGGTCCTATCGCTTTAATTCTCAGTGAACGCGGTATTCAAATAACATATTGCCGAATTACTAAAAAAAATATTTTAGACCCGATTCTCTAGATCACAAAACCGCCCGCGGCCGCAAGCCTCCATTCATTCATTCAGCGGTGACATGCGCGGGAACGATTGACGAAAAAATTGACAAGCCGTGATTGACGCCGTCACTGTGTGAAAAGTAGAGCGACTTGCTCCCACGTAGCATTGTTTGATTTACTGACACGCACCACTTTTATTGACATTTAACACGTTCAATAAACAACTTTATAATTTGATCCTACCCGTATTGGATATCGTGTACTGGTCTTAAAGTACTTAAAGTAACTGTGATTATAATTATTAGCCGGTTGTGGGCGTCACTTCGTTGGCGTGGATTTTATAAAAATTCTCACGGAAATTTCGAAACGGATCTCAATAAAATTATTTATTTAAAATGCACTTTACTGTACAATATAGTAATGGAAATGGCGAGCTTAATGCCCTGACCGAGGCACTCTTTACTCTCTACTAGCAAATGTTTTGGTTGAGCACAGAGACTTTGGGAGATGCGATGAAGGCTACAAATATAACATAAATGATAACTAGTACATATTTGACACCATTACTTACAATGAATACATACAATATAGCAACTGCATACAAATAACTTTAAATATATAACACATACATGCATAAATATAATACAACATTTAAAATATTTATGTACAAATAATAATTAGTTTGAGGAGGAGAGAGCACGCTGCAATCCAACAGCCGCTGGGCGCGTTCGACTGGCCACGTTACCCCGCACTCACAGAAGACTACCTTGAAATGTACTGCATTTCCCACTTTATCTTATTTCCCTATTGTACGTACGTATTTCGATAAGGAGTGAGATGTGCCAGAGTCCATTCCCATCCTATCCCTCCCCTTTTTTCAAATCCATTCCTATATCTCCAAAAGTAGGCAGCCCATGCGGGGTCGTGCCAACGTTTGTCATTTTGGACTAATGTTGGCATGTATCGCGGATGTCTATGGGCGACAGAATCCACTTACCACCAGGTGGATTGTATGCTCGTCTGTCTCCTTCGTCCATAAAAAAAAGAAGTTATGTAGGTACTGTGCAAATTTATAGGTTGAAAATTAAAGCACTTTGTCAATAGTAAATAGGTGTAGCAAAGAACTATTAGGTGTCTTATAAACTAATCCAGAATATCCTAATCCTAATAAAAATGTGTCTGTTTGTTTGTTAACTTCTTCAATAAATCAATTAATCGCTATTAAATTGGAACAACAACTTTGCAAACATTTTGTGTTAATTGAGGGTAAAACAATGCGCCCACCGACCACTTTATTAGACCCTCATATTAAGATTCAATAATAATATGGGTCTAGTATAGTGGTGGGCGGGCGACGATTTCATACAAATCTCTTTGCGTACAGTCTTGGTTGACCTCATGCCAATGACCGTAGTTCTTCCTGCTCGTGGCGCGCGCTTTACATAAATAACCGCCATGTATCTGATTTTAATCACTATGTGTCACGTCTAGAAATCACTACCAAGTTCCCTGAAAATTTCATGACTTCATATCTCGGAGACTAATGCACAGAATCGGTGACCTTAAGAGTAAACAAACACCTCAATGATTTATAAATTTTCAATACCTACCTATCCGATTTTTATGAAACTTCGTCGAAAAAATTTTAATTTTTAAAATAGGTTAAAATTGCCTAGTTTCAAATATTCACCATACGGGTGCCTTTGCTTAGAGCAGCTGTGTTTCAAAATTCAAATTATCAAAATGATCGATTGCCAATCTACGGTGAATATGGCCACCTTAAGAAAAAGATATTTTTATAATTTTCCGAGTATTTATCCTAAACCAGATACGCATTAGAGGATCACTATTAAACAAAAGAATTCGTTTTCTTTCCAAAATATTAAATTGTAGTCTTTGAATTGTAAGCCTGAGGGCTGATTCGATTCCCAGCGAACATTGATGTTCACGTCTACAAATTATTATTTAAACGTACGTATGTCCCCAGAGGGTCTTTCGAGTGCAACGACATAACCGAAGGTTGTTCTTATGAAGCTATATTGATAGAACGTGCGATATTTTTTGAAAAAAGATCTTAGTAATGGGTAAAATAGAATATCATGGTAGGGATTATTTATGTTCACGTAACGATTTCTTTATTTATGTTCCGTCTTCACGTCACGTAATTATGACGTATTTATGTTCCGTCAATCAATTCGATTAAGTGTAATGGGATGATGAAAACTCAACTTATTCTCCTTTTTCTCCACTCTTCCCAAGTCTTCTTCCAATCCTGTCTCCAAATCTCCAAAATTATTTTCTGAATAACACCAAGTGGATTATCGGCGTATGTGCTACCTACTTACTTTCTATAAAAAAATAAAGAGGTATACAGTAGACAAGGACCTTTAGAATTACCCTTAACTCTTAAAGGGAAGATGGAAGTTGGAGATAAAGAGAAATAAGGAGGTAGATGAACTGTCTGGAATATTTAATGAGTGGAATATAATCTTCCCGACTCTGCTGCCTTTGATACGTGGAAAGATGTAGTGGATCTATCAATTTTCGCCATTTTTATATCTTAAATATAACAACTTATATCGCTAATATCCGACGGCGACATTAACCTCTTACCATCAAGTGAACTCTACTTGTTTACCATTTTCTTCCCATGGAAATTTGACTAAAAACGTCATCATTATTCTACTCCTTATTATTTTTTACTCCTTTCTTTCACGCCATTTGCCCCTGTCTTATGCTAGTCGCGTCCAGGTCTTGTTTGAGACTCTGTTTATGTCATCGACCCACATGGCCTCTGGATGGCCAATGCTTCTTATTCCACTTCTGGGCCACTACTCAGGATTAACTGTAGAAATCAGCTTCAAGTTGCTTACCAATGCAAGGTGATTGTTTTTATTTATAATCAAAAGTAATTACGATAAATGACGTCTGCATCTAGTGTTTAAAAACATAATTAGGTAAGAGAGCGTCGAGCGCGTCACGCTGCGCCGTCATGCATGACAAACCGTACATTAAAAAACGTATTATACTTATATTGAAAATAACATAGGCACGCGACCAAGTCCAGACGAACGACCGTTGTGCCAGTTGCATTCTGCACCAAGTTTTTTCAAAAGCTCCCCTTTTTATAAGACGTTTTTGTGCAAATCTTGCGTCTATTGTGAGAAGAAACCGAAGCCCGATTGCACACACACAAAGCTAGATTCGCACCTGGCGGGAAGACGCCGACATAACTCATTTGTGTAAAGACATAACCGCCAAAATAGTGCACTCGTAAATCAGGGTTGCGCCTCAATAAATAGGAGAGTAGTTGGACGATACGGAACTATGGTTGCCGGTGGCGAAAATCATACAGACAATAGTTTCTTTATAGCACAAAACATTGAGTAACGACAAGCCAGATATTGCAGGGGATCCGCTCCCATTTTTTCTGTTAAAGCAAATGCAGGTGACGTTACTGTTATAGAAAAGGTAGAATTCAATTATTCGATTGACAAAAGGTATTTGGAGCGTTTCTAATCCGGTCGCTATGAGCAGAACGGCGGTGGAGAAGCATTATCATATCGTTATATATCATAGAGTGCCATAAAACGGGCACTTTTACAAATTGCTCGTAAATTATTGGAATAATTGAATACGAAGTTTCTGAGGGCGTTAAATCCGTTTATGAACTGACGTGTGTAGTTGAAACATTGTTTGGATACAATTTAAGAACAATTTTATAGCTCGCGTTAAACATAAATACGGTTTGAAGAGGTTATTTTTTTACAATAAAAGCCAATAAACGCTTGTAATAATTGTAACTGACTTAATCTAAAACAAATTAACAACAGGATTAAAATTATTTTTATGTTACGAAAGCGACACGTTTTGATTCGTTTTTAAATTAGGTAACATCATTAACTACCTGGTAATCGAGAATACATACCTCTAGGCTTGATAGGGCAACCCTCTAGGGCAATGATCTGCCCTTAGGGATATTCAAGCGAAATAACAACGTATTATTTTTTTTATAGAAGAAATGGCATACGTGCGTGCTGGCCCCATGATGGTAAGTCGTCACCGCCGCCAATAAAAACCTGCAACATGCGGGTGAGCTGCCGACCTTGCAGAATCCTGTGCAATAGACTCTCTTGAACAGCTAGTGTTATGTAGTAGCATAACGGAAAAATTTCCTTTAAGGTTAAAATTTCCTAAAATATTTCCATAAGCTAACGCCGCTGAAATTACAAAGTCAAAACGAATGGGACAACTTACATTGACCCCGCCTTAAACAAAATCACTACGAAACCCAATATCGATCGCGTACCACCTCCGTCCCCACTTCCTTTGAACCCAGTTAATGCTCATTAGTGGACATAACATCCTGTGTTGTTCGCCCTAAAACTGCTTTGTTTGTAAATAAAACATTTTAATAATGTTAATCGGTACACGTGAGTCACACGGTTGGGATTATTTATTATCAGTGTGTTAGGCAAGTTTTTTATAAAGGGTTGGATGTAACTATCAAAATTAAAAACTGGATTAAATAAAATAAAAAAACAAGTACATAATATTTATCTATCTTAATTATATCTTAATGGAGGTGATTTAACATCTAATTGTACTAATAAAGACAGGGTCAATCTATATGTTACGCTTAATGTTAGATATTCTTTAATAATTCTGGCGTTATCCAGATAATGTCAGCATTATTTAAGAGCTTCAGATAAAGTCCGAAATACAACAAAAATATTCCTAACCAGAAATCTTTCCTACCCAGAAACGATTTGGCTCGTTAAGATTAGAAGTCTGAGGCTTCCTCAGACTTCGTGGTTATTTTTTTTAAAGAACACGTAAATCCTTCCTACCCAGAAACAGCTTTGTCTGAATAATGCAAGCTTTATCCACACTTCTAACATTAACCGTAACATATGCATATACCTATAAAGAGAACCGTCCAGACTTATAGTTTAGTAAGTAAATCGTGGAGTGTGCGAGGAAAGCATCCTACAACCAGTTCTAAGTTATCTACTTCTTAGTTTTCTCAATTTTTAATTCAATGAATTATTTAACTAATCAAATTGATTAATAAATAATCAATTGGACACCCTACAGACAATCAATGAAGCTTTCAAATAAAAACCTCACCACTTATATTGACGTACCACACAATGCGTTTCCTAAGCATTGTTAAATCAAGTGGATATGTGGCCATTATCGCCAATTTGGCAAATAAACCGCCAATTGAGGCACTTTACTATCCCGAGGGAATCGGGGAACGATTAAGGACTGCGGTTAAATTAAATTACGATTTTCCTTTCTATATATACTTAAGTTTTAGGTTAGATCAAAGGATGCTTACATTTATTGTTAAATTTTAGAACTTGGGCAATTGTATTTATAGCGTAATAGGTACTAGGTATAATAGGTATACGTAATAGGTATACGTAATAGGTATGTGTTATAATGCAATTGTTTGATAGAGAGGGGCTATTATAACTAACTACTTGTTTGAACTGTTATTTTATTAAGCGCAACATTTTTTGTCACAGAAACTAGTCCTGAGCCCAAAAGTTTGGGGTATTCAAGCTTTTTGTTCGGGTTTCATGATTTTACAAATGATAGCATTATCTGAATTGTGCAACCAGCCCTTTCAATATTCACTGCTGGACTTGGGCCTCCGTACACATTGTTCTGTGCATGAGCGATGCTTAAAACGGCCTCGCTGGTCAAGCGTGTTGGCGAGTCCACACTTTTACAGGTGGTGTAGTTCCTCAAGGCTTGTTGTAGTGGCTTTGCTTTCCCTCAGTCGCGTATCACGACACCGACGGGAAGAGATGGGATGGTGTTATTCTATAGCCGGCACAACCCTACAGAACCCTACACGAACCCTACAGTGGGATATTGCAGGCTCGCACCGAATCCAAATAGAATCTTCTAGCAATTATTACCTAACAAGTTAATCGCATATACGATACACGCTCAGAAAAGATAACATGACCCGAGAAAGGAATAGCCGAATAGAAAACCAATAAGAATGGAATAGAATAACAATGAGACTAACGAGAAATTTTATGAGCGCATTCAAATTAGTTTCCAAAAATTTTACTGAGTTCAAGGTTAGCACTTGGTATTCCAATACAGCGGTGATAGTGAAGGAGCATGTACTCCCTCCCAATTTATATTCGTGAGGTCGTGAGTTCGAATCCCGTCACGTACTATTGAGATTCCACTTATGTAGGGATTTTTAAGCTTATTAGATATTTCTTTTTTCTGCTGTTTTCACTATTGTGACCTAATGCGAGAAAGGTTATTTTTATCGAAATTAATACAGTACTTTTAAAAATATTACAGCGGCGTATGTAAAACAATTTGACTTGTATTATCTAATTCCAAAAATGTTAGTACAAATCACCATTGACATTTTTTCTCTATTAATTTCTGGAATGTATTAAATTAGCCGTAAAATATAAAATTAATATGCAGATGGTAGGATAATGTTTAGGCTTAGGTATATTAAATACCTAACTAAATTACCGAGCTTAAATCGTAATTATTACATTTTATTTATAAAATCTGTAACTCGATTTGACCATGATAAAAGAATAAATTTAAAAAAAAATATGATAATTTGGGTAACTTAAAAAAAAAACAATATTTACTATGCTAAAATTTCAAATTGTAGTGATACAAATCTTCCATAATTCAAGAAATGATTTAGAAATTAAAATTGAAACAAGGATTGTGAGATTGTATCGTGTTTACAAAAAAAAAAGATTGAAGTTCAAGGGTGTTACAAACGACGTGGATTTTTCTGGTGTCCTATTATTGCACTTACATGAGTTGGCATCAAGTACCTACCGGTAATATTACACAACAATTACACAACAATTTCACAACATTTATGCAACAAATTATTTCACAAGTTTAACAAACTTCCTAAATAAATGTAATAATGACTTGAATATTTAAATTATATTGTGTGCATAATAATATTCTTTCTTTAATAATACGTATTACGTGCAATTTTGATAACAAGAAAATGTTTAACAGTAGTCTTAAATCAAATTGTTAAGACTTGTAGCGACACCTATAGACAGTCAATGCAAAACTGTTCACAGCTATTCGCCGTTAGATGTCGTTAGGTGTATTGTGTAATAAAAGTAATATGAGCAAACACTTACCAGCGCCATCTAATGGTGGATAGTAGAACTCCTTCTTCACTTGCGAAACAACAATTGCAACAGCGCCATCTTGCGACGAACACTGCATCCAATGAGCACATTTTTTTTAAAACAAATTTTAAATTTTCGCAAATGCATATCAATAAATCACTAATTATTCACGTTATATTTGGGTTAGAACACTTCATCATATATTGTTGCACTGGTGATAATATTTTTCCACTGATATGACACTTGCACATGTGGTGTTGCATCATTGGTGCATGTATCTGAAACAAACACAATAGAGATTAAAACTAATCTTGTTTTAAAAATCATATTTATTAAAAAAATATATGTACAATTATTTCTTATAAATACCTAAATTTTGAATTAAAAATAAATTCATTTTCTTTAAAACTAATGGATAATTTTAAATTTCACCCAAAGCAATATTGAAGTGTACTATCCTTTAGGAAGAAATCTTCTAATTTAACCTAGACTTTGTCTTTCAACTGTTTCATAGAGTAAAGGGGTTTATTTTTTACAAAATAACATAAAATTATTGCTAAGTTTGTAGAAAATCAAAGCTGCACACATTTGTGTTTCGATAAAATATGGTTGTGGAAACATAACCACTAAATGTAGCCATGTGGTGGTTACCTCCATCGTTGCTACTTATTTCGGTTCTTATTATAATTACATTAGATATGTTTAAGCCTCAACATGTTAAATATACCTATATATAATTAGATGTAAAATTAATTTATAAATATTACTAGCAGATTTATTAGAATTTTATTTGATTTTCTTTATTACAAAGCAGTTGCTATAATTTAAAAATGAAAATCAAATATAGATAGATATGTAAAGATACAACAAATTAGTTTAAAGACAATCTAAAATGTGATTAGACTTTTTATTGCTTCTTTGAAAAATAAGTACCTATTTACTTTCTGATTTGTGATAGAAACTTTCTTGCTATTTTACATTTACAAATGCATGTCTTAAGAATAGAAAAGGTATATTTTCTAGAAAATTTATTCACTTTTCGTTTAAGGTTATGGCAACCATATAAACAACATATGACCTTTCTAGAATGTCATTCAAATTAGACTTGTTTTTTTAAAACGAAAATGATATAAGATAATACTAAAAATATTCTTACTCACCACTAACACTTCATCCAATAAGGCTCTAATCCAAATGAAAGTATCCAACACAATAAAGCTTTAAAATAAATAACCAAAGTGGTTAGTTCTCACTCAATCTAACACTTTCAGTAATTTGCGTTTTAAAACAAGAAAACACAAGATTGTAACGAAACACGGCGATAGAAAACACGTTAATATACTTCCGCGAAGTCACAATCACTTTTTAGCTAATTACTATACTAAAACTTTTAAATTATAGCCTGAAATTGCAAGCACGTGCACTTGAATATGCACCTATGTGCACTACACATTTTTTTAGTATTAGAAAAGAGATTTAACCGAAGGCAGTGATTATATACGTTCGGAGTAATGAAATAATTAATAATTTAGAATATAACACGCAAACTTTACACCAAATTCAAATTACAGCGGCTGAAAAAACTACACAAAGAAAACATATGATCGATCGAAACTGAAGTGCACATGGATAAGTCTATGATAAACTTCTTGTCAACTACTGTCATCAGTCTGTCAAACGTCAAATTTTGGACTGTGTTCCAAAACGTACTAAAATTGATCTTTTGCAATTAAAAATCATGTTTCGTTTTTAAATTTATAAAAAATGCAAAGGATATTCAGATTATTAAAAAAGTATAAGTTTTAGAACAGATATAGATTATACCACTGTTGCCACCTATAGAAGAAGTCTCGAAGCTCTAAGTTTGGCTTTAGTTTGGCCACTATCATTTTTAAACAACGTTAGATGACTGCGCGTCCGAACTGAGCGAGTACCTTGGACCCTTTATTGTTTTCTATCGTCGCTTCAATTCGTTTTGTATCGAAGCGATAAAGGTCACGGCGTATCAGCTTTCGGACGTTTTTATTTAGTTGTCGATATGACGATGTGGTCAGCGTAGCCTCTCTCTCGCCTTTGATTCATAAGATCTCGAGCCTCGCTTGATGTTTGTACTCCTTTGCGCCGGGGTTTGAAATGAGGTTTTAAAGTCTACTTCTTGAATCACTTTCGACAAGTTGGCGGTCATCTCGTCAACATCAGCCGCGGTTTCCAATGCGTTGAATCGATTTTAGAGTTCTAACTGAAACTCGGTGGCGCTCATCATGGTTTTGGTGTCATAGGACTAAGATTGGCCTTCATCAAACAAACCTGTTGTAAAGGTCTGTTTGATGAAGACCAATCTTAGTCGATAGTATAGTCGATGTTTAGAGTGCCACGCTATCTGGTTTGATTGTGAGTTATTAGTAGCATAGTATTAGAGTTTTTATAACTGTTGTAATTTATAAATGAGACCGGCCCCTGAATTCAGAACCATTTTATCCTCACCATAGTTTTACCTTAGTGAATACGATTTAAATACTTTGATTCTTTAATATTTTATAAATATTTTATGTAACAAGATCGGTACCTACTCGAAGACGAATATGACCCATTGACAAAAGACAAGTCTACACTCAGTATAGAAATACAATATATTATTTATGAATCAAATAACTTTATAATATAGCAGGTAGTATGAAATTCAAAACAAGCTTACACTAGGAATTTTAGTTTTAGATAATACGCTAACATACTCGATTATGTATGAGGAAAAAATTGTCATGAATTTTTCCATTCTACCAAAAGACAGGAATTACAAATTCGTTACGATTTTGGTCCGTTAACGATTTCAAAATTAAAAACACCCACAATTGATAAAAACACTTACCGTATATTATGTTCTTGTGAGCTCCATGGAAATTATTTACAAACAGGAAGTGGGTACTAAAAACACTGTTATTTGGCAGCCAGCACAGCCTGAAAAATAAAAATAGTATATCTAAAACTATCTCATCTACATAGACAAATTGCATTATATGTATATATATTTTCTTACCGGCTCATTTTCCACCCATAAGCTTTGAAATTCCTTTTCGAATTTACTAACTATATTTTGATGAGACGTAACAATGACACTCTCACGGTTCGATATCATTGCTTGAGTAGACCAGTTCAAAGAACCAGACATAACAAAACTTTTAATTTGTTTAGGTTGTTGTTCTTTTACATTGCAATTAATGCACTGCGCGTGCACATTTAATTTTTCCGCATAAGCTTTTAAAATATTCTTTCGTTTAATGGCTTTAGGCCCGTCAATGATGCAAAACTTGTGGTGCATAAGAATTGATTTTTTGCTAGTCTGCACGTGGATAAAACCTGAAAATATACACCCAAACAATTTTAACATTTTTTTTTGTTTAAATACAGAGGGAAAACGTTAAAATTACTTACTGTATTGTTTTAGTTTCTTAATCTGCGATGGAGGTGTATTAGCCATATCACTGTCAACAACTATTCTTACTATAATATGTTTTTGTCCCAACCTTATTATTTGTTCAGATATTTCATTGCTAGTGATCAAGTACATGCAAACATCTAAAGTCTCACGTGCTGACTTAATGTACTTGATTAATTTGAAGCAATTTAGTTCTCTACTTTCACATATTGTTATATCCTTATTAGGAGGGACCCTTATCGTGTGTCGAACGACGTCGTCTGAGAATAGTATGACGTCATTTATTTCACGATTTTTGTAATTCAGAACCTCGCCACATTCATCCTCGTATGTCACATCTGGTTGAGAGGATTTTATTGAGGTAGAAAAGTAGTGATATAACTTCTTTGCCACTTGAGAAGCAACTAAAAACGTTGCTGTTGATGCTAAAAGGAACTTTGTACTTTTCCAATCCATTTTATTCAATTTTACGATTCACAAGTTAATAATTAATACCTTTTATACAATGTGGTTACTTACTATATAGTCCACCATATTATCCACACCACACATAATTTATTTTAAACTACCTACCTATATGGA
The DNA here is from genome assembly GCA_914767545.1 of Sesia apiformis. NCBI lineage: Eukaryota > Metazoa > Arthropoda > Insecta > Lepidoptera > Sesiidae > Sesia > Sesia apiformis. Next base: position 17,197,321 of record OU611959.1, read on the forward strand.
AATGATATTTTATGTTTCTACCCTCAGTTAACATTATATATTTTCAACCCTATAGAAAAACTTGCCATACACCTAGATAAAAAATTATCGTAGAGTAAACTGATAAATGCTAATTCAATAAATAAGGGGAATAGTATTTTTTTTTCAGTTTATTAATTTAATCGCGAAATGATTTGTGTACATATATATCTGTTAAATGGAAGAATGAGATAACAAAACGCATAGATTGAACTCTTGCAAACGTCAATATTACTATCCCTTCTTACTTCTTCCCCACCACTTTGCAAAACGCTTTTCTTGTTTGTGGAGAATTCAAACAAAAAACAAACCAGAAATCGGTTTTAAAAAGGGTTATTTGTTATTACTTTCTTTTGTTTAAAATTAATTATATTTGTGAGAAAAGCAAATTCAAGTGATTCAATTTCTGAATTTACAAAACTGATCCCATGTGATGTACAAAAATATCTAAAATTAGAAGGAATCCCCGCGTCGCAATTCATGTGTCAAAAATGCCGAAAATACCCTACAAACCCAAAAAAACTAGGGATGAGGATGAGGATTATGAGATCGTGTCTTTCGAGGACTTTTGCGACAAATCTCCAAGTTCAAAAACCGACTTACTGACTTTGAACGATAATATAAACTATTGCCTTTGTTACGAGAGTGATAAGGCAAACAAATTTATCAAGAATAAAGGAGAATCGTCTAGTGGAGACGTCGAGCAACATAACGAGACGTCTTTAAACGATTCCAAGAATGTTACATTTAAAAGGAAACTTTCGACGTCCTTCGCTCCTTTCGGCAGGCATAACGGTAAATCTGGGAGAGGTTCGATGTTCAGCGGCGTCATACCGAAGCCGAAAAATGAAGGGGAGTCATCCTCTAGGGAGCACAGGTATACAACTTTTATTAATGTAATTAAATAGGTTCATAACAGGACACTCATGGCCCACTAGGATACGCTCTTGATGTGTCCAGAGTAGAGATAAACGGATAGTGGTTTGGCCGGATACCGGATATTTGGCGAGCTGCGAGCCGGATGGCCAGATATACGGCCCATTGTCTTGTTGCATGTTGTGACGAGTTTAGCACCGCACTGGTGCAGCGAAAGCGATCAGATCAATTCGGGCAGTTTTGGAACTTTCGGGTGTCATCTTGAGTGATTGTGGGTGAGCAATTGTTTAGTGAAAATTAATTGTTTACTTGCTGCGTGATTTGCGTGCAATTATATATTATAATCATATGCAATTATATGTTGCCTGCAAACTCTGAAAATGTAGTCTTTATTCAACATAATCTACCACTTGTTAATTTTTAGTATTAATTTTTAAATATTCTCTTTGATAAAAAGAAGAAGAGCAATAGGGAATTTTAAGAATGTCTTTGTGTTTTTTACGTTTTTTAGTTCACTATTATGGTGATTATGATTGTGAGGTTTTTAGTTTAAATATTTATTATTAAAGTGAATATCTGTGATGGTAATTTTAATTTTTTGGAAGGTATTTTGTAACTTTTCCACCTTTAAATAAAAGCCATCATAATTATAAGCCATTTTATTATTATTTACCTCACAAAGATTCATTTATTGAAGTTGATTTTAGGAAATTATTATAGTTCTTGAATATCCTGTATAGTTACCAGTACTTGTATAGTTACCTAAATTTAGTCCAGATACTGGATAGTTACCAGATATCCTTTTCATCTCTAGTCCAGAGTCATATACAAAGCGAATACATCACCCAGATCTGTACAAATGTTTGTTGATAAAGAAGATGTTATGTCAGACTGGAAATGAAACCTGTATCTTTTTGTGCAGCAGATTGGGAGGCCCTACTATACTAATTATTTGTTAAATTCACAGGTACTTGCATAAGTGTTATAGAGTACTGATAAAAGATTTTGTATTCTATAAATGCAACGATTGACTCTTTCATTTTGGCCCTCTATAAAGACATTTACATAATTTTTAAGTCTGTTGTGTTATCACCAGAGGTCGGAATTAGGTAGTGTGATTTATGTATTTGCAACAAAATGTTGATAAGAACATGGACATTTCTGGGATTTTTTGATTAATAATCCCAGGAACCGTAATTTATTGCCAATAGTATATTTATTTACTATCTTAAGGTACCGTGATGGTTTTTAGGGTTGTATGGATATCTTAGACATAAGATAAATAAAACAAAATTATTCAATAGCACTTAATATATTAATGATTTACACACATTAACATTCAGTTTCAGTTTTTATATTTACAAACATTAACCTACAATGGGCATGATGACGGATTTTGAAATCCGCTTCTATAATGTAGATTCACGTCTACTGTTTCCGAAAATAACATTATTTCAGCAATAAAATAAGTTTTAACGCAAATTATGTATTTTTTTTCTATCTACTTTGAATTATGCGCGAAAACACTCGCAGGTGTCATGGCGTCGCTTGTGACGTTACACCTAGGTAAACGTAGGTAGGTAAATCAATCGAAGTTCAAGCGACACGGTGATGTTTCATGAGGCGTGACGTCATTCGCTCTGATTGGCGTTTTAGTTAACATGGCCGAATGCAGTATTTTATACTTTTATTTTATTGAAAATATTATTAATCCCAATGTTTACATTAAAACTGGTTAATTTATTAGAATTTTTTCAACATATTTTTTTCTCTAAAATCATTTATTCTTTAATTCTTTAATACTGTCATCATGCCTATTGTATCTAATCTAAATATAGGTAGGTTTTAATACGCTTTAAACTGAAATCTCGGGATTTGAGGAATTAGGGATTTGACCTAAACAAGAATTTAGCCATTCTGAAAAAGAAAATCCAGATAACTCAGAATTTATGTTTTCTTGATTTTTGCATGATTTTCAATTAATTTTTCTCTTGTATCACGTCCCACTGCAGGGCAAAGGCCTCCCACACCACGCCAGCCCAGTGCGTATTGGTCGATCACATACCTACTCCAGTTTTTTTTTATTTCTGGAACATGCGGGTTTCCTCAATATTTTCCCTCACCTCTAGGCTAGTGTCAATTTTTAAAAATCCATACTGAAGTAGAAACTCAGTGGTAGGAATTGAACTCACTATCACAGAATGTGAGCCGAGTATAGATACCCCTAGACTGTCGTCACCTTACCTATCTTATCAATTTGTATAATTTTTCCTTTATCCATCTATAAATTTGAATATATTTTTAAGATCAATTTGCAAAGTTATTTAAATAAATATAATTCAATTAAAGCTCTAAAAGGTTAAATCACATTTGAAAACTGTCTGCTATGGAGAAAGAAAATGGTCAGACAGTTTAAATTTTAAGTTCCAAATGCTCTTTATTTTATGTAATTAAAATATGTTAAGTGGGACACCCTCCACCCAGATGGATGAAGAAATTTGATATGAGAAGAGTGGATGATACCTGTACACAGCAGTGGTAATGATATGGTGTTGCTAAAATATGTTAAATATGTTAATGAGTATATTTCCTTTTTTCAGATACCAGCGCTTCTCCGAACACCGTAACCTACTCCAACGCATTTGGGAGCATGTGCCTAGATTAGGGTCGGGCATGCTTGTGGTAGCTGCGATTTGTGCTCTCTGCATTGCCGCCTGGTGGGCCGTCTGTGGGGCTGTAGGCGGTGCGTGGGGAGAGGAGCATTACAGGTATGTCCTTATCATTTTATTGTACCAAAAAAAAATTCTTTATAACATATTTGACTGCTATACATGGGCGTAGCTACCATAGGGCAGAGTGGGGTGCCCCCTTGATATAGGACAGAATATGTAGGAATATAGACAGGACAGGATAGCTTTCTGCATTGCACATCAATATTTAAAATTGTTTGCTTTGCACCGCAACCATTTTATCCAGGGATAAAACTAGGTCTGGTTCACAACACACATTAACTACCAAATATACCCACATAGGTTGGTCAGACTTCCTGGACCTAAACTAAGAAATGGGGGCACCATCCACTGACTTTTGGACTCAATGTGTGGACAGAAACAATCTTATTTTGATAAGTGTATCTTTGTGAATATTTGCTTGCAGTATTTTATAAGAGAAAATATTTGCTAGAGAATTTTAGAGAATTTTTAGAGAATTTTTTTTTTTTTTTTAATACTGAATTTTTAGAGAAAATTATTATATAGTGATTCGGAATAGAAGGCCTATTGTCGACTTTATAATGTCCCACTGTATCACGTTATTTAAGAACTTCATCACTTCCACCAATTTGCACTACATTACCACCTGCTACATAATCAGAATCACATATTATTTTTGTTAACAGAAGGCTATGGGAAAGGGCCCATCCTGATAATGTAAATAAACCTTCTGCTCCAATTGCTTACGAAAAGGTAAGAAGTATATTTTATTCATTCTGCACTTTATTATTCTATTTATCACATTGTGAATGAAACAGCTAAACAATTACTGAATTTTATTCCAATTCAATTTTCTTACAGGTACTTCCAGAATACCGTTACCATGATCACAATAATCTTAGCACAAAAAACAAAAACAATGGAACAGAATTGAAGAAAAATGCGAATCTCTATAAGAAGAGTTACACTGAGCGACCTCCAGAAGTAATGAGAGATATGTGTGCTCAAATAATGGATAATATGCGTTTTGACTGCTTCCCGCAGGCCGGTGCAAGTGAAGATGAGTGTGTTAAACGAGGTAAGTACATGTTCTAGTTACCCTTTATACCGTAACCCCGAAAGTTGTGGAATGAACTGCTAGGTGAGGTTTTCCCATTACGCTAAGACATAGGGCTCTTCAAGAGCGCTGTGAATAGGATTGTGGTTGGTTGGTAGAGCACCCGCAAGCCCCCTCCTGTTGCAGGTGTCCACGGCTGGGTGTGACCACTTACCCTCATGAGGCTCGCCCGCTCTATAAGATCTATAAATAAAAATATAGGAATGATTATTTATACACATCGAGTGACGAATGGACAATGACAAGTGACAAATGGTCAAATGGACATTGTCATTTGATGGGAATGTAGGGATTCGATTATGCCTTAAGACATAATATTTATTGGAGCAAAAAATGCACACAATAAAGCATTAGAGTCCTGTGAATGCGAACACTGAAGTGTTGTAGTAGCTGTTGCTGAAACTCATTGAAGTCTCCAGTCTCTCACAAGCACAGTAAAAATGTGAGAAACTAAAAAAAAAATTTTCAGAGCCCTACAAATCTGTGAAGTATATTAGAGTCAGTTGCTCATATCTTTAAATCAGTCCTGTAATTAGGAATGTAGATATCGTAATTAGGAATGTAGATATCGTGTCTGGTTTGGTAGAAACTCATAAACCTATTTGAAACAGAGGAGTCACAAGCTGATGGGTAACCAACAGCAAGGTTTTATTACCACATACTTCTTAGGAAATCAACAATCTTTAATCAAATGATGTTTAACCGAAGATAGACTGGCAGAGAATGGCATTAAGTCCACCTCCTGTACAACTTCAAAGCAGTAAAGCTTAAATAAATAAATATATGGTATATATTTATGTATATATGTATGTATGTTCATATGAATGAAGTTGTAATATATCGTATTATTTATGACTAGGTATTTGTGTTAAAATAAATATTTACTAATCATTGTTTAAAGTTATACATTTCATCGCACCTCCCGACGTTCCTCTCTGTTTAACCGAAAGGTTGGCTGGAAGAGAATATCTCCAGGCATCCCGTTTTAAGCTCCCGTTTTGTACGATTAAGTGAAATAAAGTTTCTTAACTAAATAAATTAATTTCTCAAAATTTAACGACTACAAAGGTGAAAGGGTATCTAAGTATGGCGAGTTCACTAATTAAAGGTGGTGTATGTAGTTCCTCAGCTTGTAGGCTGAGGCTGAGGCTGTTATGTAGGCTTGTGATAGCCACTTTGTTATTCCTTAGTCGCCTTTTAAGACCCACATAGGAAGAGATGGGGTAGTGCACTCTTCTCTAAACATAACTAATTTTGTCTTAAAAATTTTTCATCTACACTTCTTACGAATTCAATAAAATTTTGTAGGTTGTTGTTGGCGCCCCGCCACTACAAACGGCGCGCCATATTGTTTCTACCCTCCCCAGTACGACACGTTCCGATTTGTAAACATGACGGAGAACAAACATGGCATGACCGTATTCTATGAACGGATGCGTCCGTCGGGATATCCGGATGATTTTGAATTAGCCAAAATAGATTTTAAGTATCTATCAGATGATATGTTGCAGATTAAAGTAAGTATCACGATTATCATTAAGTACACTTGTCGCCTATACCTACATACTACAATAGATCGGCTATCGTCAGAATACCTAGACAAATGCGCCTGCACAATAGTTTTTTTCGATTTTTTTAATGTAAATTATCAAAAACTACTGGACTGATTTTGCTAATTCTTTCAATTTTAGAAAGCTGATGTAAATAGATATAGAGAATGTTTGGTTTCCCTCAGAAATCATAATATTTGTAAAGTAGTAATAATAATTTTTCGAAAAAAAAAAACAATACAACAAGCCTATTATGCCATCTGAGCGAAGCTAAGGCTGGTCACTAGTTATTCTGTAATTATTTTTTTAAATCCCCTTTTCAAAAGTTGCAGTTATTGAGGACAGTAAGCAGAATTTATATGATCAAAAGTTATATATACCATTTGTTGTTTCAACTCAGTACAATATCTTGCAGTAGCCTTTTTTTGTTTATGGTTCAAATATATAGTTCGTTACATGAGATGTTTGGCTTTACTGTTATGACGATTGAGAATTCTGTCCTGCAATGATTTCATGCTTAACTGTGGGTATTTTAGTCATTGTGAAGAGTTTCATTGGTGACGAAACTATGGAGCATCAGTTTAACTGACATATGGTGTTTTAGATTTAACTCTTTGTAATAATGTATTGCAATGTTTGAGTGTGATGCACTCATTCGATGCATCTGGCACACAAAAATATGTAGTACATATTCTTTTAAATTAATTTCAGATATATGACGCAGATGTTAAGAGGTTTGAACCACCATACCCAGAGATTCCAATGGTCCCAGGACCAATATCCAACTTAAAATACAGGGTGGTTCTGGAAAGCTCTACTGTAGGATTTAAAATCGTGAGAAACAGCGACAATGTCACCATGTAAGTACTTTACCAAATACAAGCCATAATGATTAAAAGAGGGGGAAAAAAACACAAGAAAAACAATGTACAAAGGAGATAAGATTGCCTTTTGTACATCTCCTTTTTAATTAGTTCATGATATGTGTGTGTGCAATAAATTATTCAATAAATAGGTAAAGAACAATTTAAAAAGAAAGGAAAAAAAACTAAATTTGTCACATACGCTAATTGAAATGTTCTCGGGATTGATATTATAAAGACCATTTATTATAGTGCTCATGCAATCCACTGCTACCAGGGATTGCTACCAGCTACTCATGCTTTTTGGTACCAGGGAGAGTATTATGATCTTTAAAAAAAACACCCAATATCGAAGCAAGTCAGTTTACAGTGGCAAACTGCCTTGTTTTATTCTATATTTCAAAATTCAAATAATTGTGTCAATTAAATTGTCAGTTTGTCCTCATCCCATTACCATTTCCACCTTTCTTTGGGAAGAATGAGGGTAGAGTGGGGAAAAAAATGTGGTCAATTTTTTTTTATCACTATAAGCACTTATTTCTCATACAATATTTTTATAACGCGTGTATTAAAACCAGCAGCACGAAATACGAAATGGTTAACAAAATAATCTATTTTTGACTAACTGAAGGAAATAATTTTAAATTACTAAGGGCTGTTCTCACCACCTCCCGATACTTTATCAGAAGGTATCAGAAAATCGGTTGTACTTCACCAGTAAGTCAGTATCAGCCAGATTTAATTGGCAGATAATTTATCTATCATTATTAACAGTTACTTTATCAGTAGATAAAAGTATCAGGAGTAAATAAATACATAAAATCTTTGTGATAAGTATCAGGAGGTGATGTGAAAGGCCCTAAGAATGTAATCGATCACCAAGTCGACGTTCGCGGGTCTCCCCATGTCCTGCCACCACCTTTAAATTTGCCAACATCGATTGGCTGCTCATTCAGTGTTTTTTGCTGTACATTCAATTATTTCTCTTTTTATAACATTTCCAGCATAAACACTCAAGATATAGGTGGCTTAATACTCTCAGATAAGATGCTGCAAATGTCCGCCATTTTATCAACTGACCATCTCTATGGTTTAGGTGAAAAGAGAGCACGATTCATGAATGACATGAATTGGCAGACGTTTTCGTTGTTTAATTTCGACTCACCACCCAGGGAATATGTAAGTATACCTTAACCAGCCACTTTATCGTCCATTATTGCCATTATTGCTGGACATGAGCAGTACAATGTGCATGAGGAGGCCCATGTACAAAAGTGGATATACATTAAAACTATGTGTACCTATGTAATACGATGTAATGTGTGTACGATGTGTGTGTAATGTGGATCTGTACTTTAAAACAACACGCGGCAGGTTGGTGAATACACTGTATTGGAGGTGGTGTTGCTTGTGGTACATTTTTAAGTATCTTTATAATTCATAATTCTTTATTTGCATTCATGTGAGATGGTAGGCAAACAATTATTATAGCATACATTATTATTATTATGCAAAATTTATAATATCCAGTTATACATCATTTCTAACACATTATCAAAATACATATATAAATATACGTAGAATACATACAATATATTCATACAAAATTATACATATAAAATAAGTCAGTTATAAAAAATAGTCAATTAAACAGATAATTTATCAAATTGTACATATTTATTGTAGTGTCATTATTAGTTTATATTAATTGATAATAACAAAGATATTGGTAAGAAAAAAAAATGGCCAAAACAAGTCGAAGAAAAAAATAACAATTGGTCAATGCTTACTCCAACAACACCTATCAATTTAGCAAACATTCATCCAAAGAATAACTTATATGAGCCATGCGTGAAGATTACAAAAGATTATAAGTTGTATATTAAATGAATTCGGTCTATCTGTCCGACAGCTTATAGTGCAACTTATAATTTATTAAATGTAAACTTAATTTTAGACTAACTTGTACGGAACACATCCATTCTACTTGGCATTGGAACGCAACGGACAGAGCCACGGCATGTTATTGCTCAACTCCAACGCCATGGGTAAGTACAAAACGTTGATAAATTGTTTTTATACTTATGTCTTACCTCTATACATTAATAAAAATATAACTAAATTGAAGATATTGTATTTGAGAGACAATTTTAATTTTGTTACTTTTTACTCAAATGACATTGATTATTCAACGAACTTTACCAAAAGTGCACAGTACACGTTTTCGAGTGGACATTTTGCGAAATGTACATTCTGCGCTATTTATAACCGAACCTTTCCCAATGTCTGAAAATGGAATGATGGAAAATTTACGAATCATTTTTTTTGCAAAAAAAATATTTGATGTTATATATCAATTAATTCAGAATAAATATACAAATATCTACATATCTATACAAATAGTTTATTTGCTAATCGCCATAAAGATACATACTTGTATAATTTAAGTTTCCCCTCTCATATTATTACTCCAATGGAACTCTTCTCATTAATGCCATCTTCTTTCTTTCTTTTTGTAAATAAATAAATTTATTACTTATCTATGGAAAGAAGGTGATAAACAAGCTGACAGTTTCTGTTTAACCCAAAGTTTCTGCTCTTTGAAACGATAGTTGAAAATGTGTGTTTTTAGTTGTTTTTCAAGTTTCAATTTTGAACACAAAGCTCAAACTAAATAATGTTAAGTAAATAATATTGTTAACTAAACTCGGCCAATTGTTAATAATTAATAAGGTCTTATGTTTACATGAGCAGCAAAGAAATACTAAATGGGCGATAAACCATGATCAACAAAACGAACTATATTTTTGAATAACTAAAGTAAATAATTTATTTTTAAATTATTAAGAGTGTCAAAGAACACAAAGTCGACGCGAGATACCTATTTCTTTTTTGCCACCTGATTACCTAAATTTAAACCACCTTTAAAATTGCTACCATCGAACAGCTGCTGAGCGTACTCGACTGGCCACATTACCCCTCTCTCAGAGAAGACTACCTTGAAATGTACTGCATTTCCCCAATGTACGTACGTGTTTCGGTAGTGAGTGAGATATGCCAGAGCCCATTCCCATCCCATCCTATCCCATCCCATCCTATCCCATCCCTCCACATTTTCCCAGCCCTTTCTCCCAATCCATTCCTTAATCTGCAAATGTAGGCAGCTCAGCCGAGGGCGTGCCAACGTTTGTCATTCTGGACTGATGTTAGCATGTATCACAGATGTCTGTGGACGACGGTGGACTGAATGGTCGTCTGCCGCCTTTTCCTATAAAAAAATCCTCAGTATTTCTGCTGCTCATTTAATTATTTCTCATTAATAACTAATGGTTAACTAAACTTTTATACATTCTATCCTCAGACGTAGTTTTACAACCTACACCAGCTATAACCTATCGCACTATTGGTGGAATACTAAATTTCTTCATATTCCTTGGTCCATCACCAAAGGAAGTAATATCACAATACACTGCTGTGATTGGACGCCCCTTCATGCCTCCTTATTGGTCACTGGGATTCCATTTGTGCAAGTATGTAACAGTATGAACAAATACAAACTCCTTTGCAGCTCACTATCAAGTTATTCAATTGGCGGGTAGGTGGCGCCAACAGCAAATACAATATAATGTTGTAAAACAAAGTTGTATTTTGAATTCGAATAACGAATATAAACGTTAAAGTCAACATAATAAGTAGTTCACGAATGCAAAAGAAAGTTTGTAATTGTGCAGACCACTTGGTTGAAAAAATTAAGATTAAACTATGTCTTAAAACTTAATTTATTCATTTAAATATTCCCTTAAGAAATGCCTGGATTTCGCGTAATGTATTTTATGATCAGCCCTTAAATATGGTAACTTCTCTTACCTGTCACAATAGTGTAGTTGATTGTAGTTAAAATTGTATGTTTCATGGCTTATCCGACAACCAAAGAACAACATAAATTAATTTAAAAATTACATGGGAGCTTGGTAATATTCGAAGTGGAGAGCTATCACTATGTGTGTTGTTTACTCGTAGTCACTACTGATTTAGTGACGTAATTAACACAATAGCGTGGTCCTTTTCCAACTTTGACTTCTAAGCCTCATACTTTGACTCCACGGATCTTTTTCTTAGATTATTTAACTGTATAACTGTTAAAAAGTGTCAATTACTCATGTATTTTGACGTCACTTAGTTATGTTTTTACATCCTATAATATATTACATACTGTAATTCAGGTATTGGTATAAGTCGTGGGTATTCACGACTCCTCGGAGTGTTTCGGCTCACTTAATCCGGCCCCGCTCGCGGATCCGACTCCTCTTAACGATTCCTCGACTCCTTTGATTCACCTACTTATATTTTATAACAGCCTGTGAGCGACTCGTTCGCTTTGTTCATGTAACTCAGCAATCCAAAAATGAAAGGAATAAATAACTCCTTGGAGTCAATAACAGTTAGCCGGAATCATTAAGAGTTTCGGATCTTTTCATTCATTGAATTCGTAGTTTCCTATCACTAGATAAGCTAAATTAATTTTATTTTCATTTTCAGATTTGACTATGGAAGCTTAAATGTCACTCGCGACGTGTGGCAGAAAAATAGAGATGCGGGTATTCCTTTTGTAAGTGAAACTATCACATTTATTTTCCTTTTGTTTATATACAAATATTAATTTATTGTATGTATATCCAGGATGTACAATGGAATGACCTCGATTACATGAAAAATGCAAATGATTTCACGTATGACACAGTCAAGTACGCTGGTTTGCCAGAGTTTGTGAAGAAATTGCATAATGAGGGAATGCATTATATTGTGCTTATTGGTGAGTTATCCATTGAATTATCCAATCAAGTAAACAAATAAATACAAACTCCTGTGCAGCTCATTTTCAACATATTCAATGGGCCACTATGTAGCGCCAACCGCAAATATAACCTTGTAAAGCAGTTAGAATATCCAAAAATCTTATCTTTAACATTAAAGTTGCTCCTGTCATAATAGTACGTGTTTCAGTAAAGAGTCATATATGACGAGGGCCCATTTCCATCGCCACCCTATCTCTCCCCATTATCTTAACCTTTTCTCCATATCTTTTCCCAAATATCCAGGCGCGTGCCAACGATTGTGATTTTGGACTGATGTTGGCATGTATCGCAGATGTGACAGGACGGTAGTATTCACTTACCACCAGATGGACTGTCTGCTTGTTGTCCACTTTCTATCTATAAAAAAAATATATTTTGATATTACGGTTCCATTTCTAGTATAATTCTTTCGTCTCACGAAGGCGGATTACGTTTAGTAGTGGTTGTGCATGAACATGTACATTGTTTTAGTCCGCGGCGTTGGGAATACAACTGACTGGCTTTAATCAGAATAGATCCAATCCCCATTCATGTAATTTTAAGATGCTGGGACATTTTGCAAAATATAAAAACAAAAATTTTTGATAAAGTGCAATACATACATTAATTCCAAGGTCTTAAAAAGTTTTATAAGCGTTTTTGATTGAAAAAATATGCACTACATTTTAGTTTTTTTGCCATAAAATTGTTTACTATGAAAAAAGTATCATTGTGGATTGGATCCAATCTGATGGAAACCGGTCAACTGAGCGTTGTTAAGTTTACACACACTAAAACAATATACGTGTGCGAGCACAACCACTACTAAACGTAATCCACCTTCGTGAGATGAAAGAACTATATTAATTACCATTTGTTTTAGATCCGGGCGTGAGTGCTGCAGAAGTACCAGGAGAGTACCCGCCGTTTGATCGTGGTCTGGAATTAGATCTTTTTGTGAAGAATTCTTCAAATCAACCATTTATCGGAAAGGTTTGTACTTATCACATCATTTACAGTACTTGGTAATATATTGTTATTATTTGACCAGTCAAGTTCGTTTTGGCTCAATTGGGCAACTTAGGTGCCCCCTAGACCTACAATAAGGTCTTTGCACAATATTATTAACCTCTGACTGGTCGAGTGTCGAGCGTAACGACGATCGCGCCTTGCAGTCAGAGCTTTAAAACACTCCCTAAACCATTAAAAACATTGCAGAAACCGTATAATTGCACAATATAATGGAGCGACTAGACCGTATTTTTATCAATGATTCAATCATTGTTAAAATACTTTCCCCGTGAATCCGGTAAAAAAGTCAATTAATGGAGTTTGTAAGTGAACTACTTACTCCATATGAGGGCACATCGTGAATTTAAATCCTTTTTTTATAAAAACATTGTTGTTAATAATCAGAGTCTCAGCAGCAGATCCTACAGACTGTTTTCCCATCTGCCACCTTTGCGCGCTTGTTAACGACACTGTTTTCAGCCGTGAAAAACAATGGCGAACTGACCGCGTCGCAAGTGTTGTATGAGCCACTATGGAAGCTTATTAACACAAACGTCGATGTCACCATGAAATCGCACGGCGAGATATCGAGCACTGTTGTATGGAGGTCTATGAGAGTTTGTTAACGATGCCGGACGTTTTCACGGCGCGAAATCATGTCGTAACCGCTATTGTATGCTGATTCGAGTTTTTTTGTTATTATAATTATTTATTCTTAGCTTACCACTCAAAAATGACACATGAAGTCCGTACCTAAAGTACGCCAGCCGTGCCTCCACCAGCGGTTCGCCGGGTCGTGAACAAGCATATACGGTTTCTCGACAGCGCAGGGAACTCGCCGTACCGTAGGAAAAACGTGATCTTAAAATGGTTTTTTTTTTCTATAAATTACGTATAGAAGTAAATGCTGTTTTAATAAATTGTTGATATGGTTATTCATAGACAGTAAAATTATTCCAGGTATGGAATAAAGTATCAACAGCATACCCCGACTTCACTCATCCGAAATCAACCACATATTGGGTCGAAATGATGACGGCATTCCACGAGAAAGTGCCTTTTGATGGCGCTTGGATTGTAAGTTTTTACAGAATATAGTATGATTTAAATGATTCTGTTTTAGCATAAACTAATTAAACAAAAAATACCTCCACCATCTTATTTTTTCGTGAAAATCAACAATTTTGGTCTATTTTTTTTTAAATCACCCATATTTATTTACTTACAGGCAGCAGTGCCGTGTAACGAAAGTAATAGTTACAGACTTAAAGAAAAAAACTCCTTTTTTATTTTTGGAAAATATCAAGTTCAGAAAAAAGTCGTGAAACCGAAGTTGTTAGTTTTAATCATTGACATTCAGTGTTCAGTGCAAGTATTTTTATTTAACCCTATATATCTTTTGAATCAAAAGATATTATGTCACTCTTTTCTTCGCAATGATATTATATTCTGTCGGTAAGGTAAAGTCCATTACAGTAACCACTGTAAGCATAATATTTAACATTATAGGACATGAACGAGCCCTCAAACCTTATATCCGGCCCTTTATATGGTGAATGTCTGCCAGAAGAGCTTCCATACAAGCCTCATACAGCCGGCGATCAAGGGTTAAAGACAAAAACGTTATGTATGGATGCGAGACATTATGCTGGACCTCATTACGACTGGCACAATATGTATTCATTGTTTGAAGCGATGGCTACACATTTGTAAGTATGAAAACATAGTCCATAGTTAAGTTAGAATATTAAAACTTCAAATTCTTAATTCTCAGTTACATGTGCAGTATATAAATTAATATATATATAGTGTACTGTAATTTGCTAGTGTCGTGCCAGCATTCAATTTACACAATGTCCAAAAAAATTATCTTCACATAAATTAATGTCATCTATTAAATATTCATTCATTTTACTATAATAACATTAAATCATTAATAATTGTTGTAATTTTATTTTAAATTGTCTACAGTTCAGTCGCTTCATAGGTTTAGGTAATTTATTAAATAACTTAGGTGCTAATAAAATATGCCGTGTGGTGTCGGCCGTCTATATATATATATATATATATATAGAATAGCACCTCCCCTGCTCTTCCTGCGGGTGTCGTAAAAGGCGATTAAGCGATAACAAAGCCACTGGCGCAAGCGCTGACGAACTACATCACCTCTAAAAGAGTAGACTCGCCAACCCGCTTGGTCATCGTGGCGTTTTAAAGTCATACATCCCTCTGGCACAAGACAATGTGCATGAGGAGGCCCATGTCCAGCATTGGATACTGAAGGGGTTGGTTGTATTGCTAATACAAATGCTGTTCTTTTATAAAATTCTGTTATAATAATGATAATGATTAATGGTACCGGTAATTTTCTACTAAATTCCATAAATATCTACTAAAGTATGCTTATTAAAATAACCTGCCTTTCCGCGAAAGCTAAATTATGTACGTACATAACGAAAACCGCAATTTGTTAAGTATGTAGCTCCGTGTATTTTAATAGTGAACTTTATCTCCAATGGATATAGTTTAAATTTGTATGACGCACGTCTCCGTCGACAGCCGCTGGTTTTTGTTAGACTGATGAATTTTCTTTGTTATCTTTGCATGATTTTATTTTATATTTTCGTTATTTCGTTAGACTGTAGACAGGAAATAAACCGTTTATCTTTCTTTCTTTCATTCAGCGTCATAAAAATTTAAAATATGTATGTAGCCATGTAGGAGATAAAGTTCACTATTAAAATACACAACCTACTTGTCAACCCGCGCTGATGCCGTCTCTTGCGGTCGGTGAGAATCGGGCCTAAAAGTCAGTGGAGAGCGCTTATATTTTTTAACTTCAAGAGTAATGCAATGCAAACATTAGCCCTTTTAGTATCCACTGCTGGACATGGGCATGCTCCCCATGCACATTGTTTTGTGCATGAGGGATGTATGACCTCAAAACGGTACGCTGGCCAAGCCGGTTAGAAAATCCACTCTTGGAGGCGGTGTGGTAGCGGCTTTGTTCCTTAGTCGCCTTTTACGACACCTACGGCAAGAGATGGAGTGTTGCTATTTCTATAGCCGGTCCACACCACACTGCTTGAGTAATGAACTCAATAAGTAAACGAACGAATAAATAATTCATTGGCTTATAATAACTTAGTTACATTTTTCAATTTTGAAAAAATAGTAAGTATAATAAATTAATAATTCAATATGGAAATAATAAGCATTTTTTTCCGATACTGAAAAAAAAATTTTTTCTTTTTTACAGTGCACTAACAGAAGTCCGTGGGAAGCGTCCTTTTATAATATCCCGGTCGACATTTGTAGGCAGTGGACATTACGCGGGTCATTGGAGTGGGGACATATCCAGCGAGTGGCACGACATGCGCATGACTATACCCGGTCAGTGCATTTTAATTTAATTTATTTTGGAAATTTTGCAGCGATAAATTTATAGGGTTTGACGATTTATATGTCCAATGTGTAATTATGTTCGAAACGTCAATTGATTTCTGTCTAAACTGAATATTGACTTTCAGAAATAAGTCGACTTATGTAAATATCAATTTAGTTTTAATTAAACGCAAACAAAATGTATTCTTAACCTATAGAATTAAATGGAATAGATAATTAATAATTTACATGCCACTCATATTAATCTATTTTAATTAATCGTATTTTTAAGTCTTTTAAAAAAAGTGTAATATTTTCTCTATTTCATAGAAATGCTCAGCTTCAGTCTATTCGGTATACCGATGATGGGTGCAGACATCTGCGGGTTCAATGGCAACACTTCAGTGGAACTTTGCAAGCGATGGATGCAACTCGGAGCATTCTACCCATTCTCTAGGAATCACAACTCGGACACTTCAATTGTAAGTTGTTTCATAATATTTTATATACTTACGTAACGTTGTGTGTTTCTATTTAGATAGGTACTATCTTAACCAATCCAAAACAATATTTTTTCACTAGTTGTGCCCGTGACAACTAGTGCCGTAACGTTTAACCTGTGCTCGCGGATAGCAAATGGTCGCCGAATACATAACCGCGGTCAGAAACTCAACTTTCAACATATATGTTAGTTTATTGTTACATTAATGTTATATTTTAATCTATACATGCTGTAAAGAGAAATGTCTGCAGATTCGCCTCGTAGATTTTGTTTTTAAAACCACTGGAAAAACTAACCAATTTTCAGGGGTAAAAAGTATTCCATATCCTTCTTCGGATTTTAAGTTTTTTTCATTTTATAAGTTGCGCTACAAGATATTGCCGTACTACTAAACGCTGTTCTGGCGAGCGCACGTCGCCGGCGACACCGTTGATATATGCTACTGTAACCAGCCTTTTCAGTATCCACTGCTGGACATGGGCAGTGCCGTAGCTTGGGTCACTTGCACCTGGTGCGCCAGGTGCGGACCACACCAGTCGCACCCCATGCTACGCCACTTGACATGAGCCTCATGCACATTGTACATGTCTTCTACATTGTTGTGTAAATTTATATTTATTGATATTGCTTGATATGTAGGTATCTCTAAATTGTATTATGTAATATGGAACAACCTACATGATGATGAAGTAAACAGTCTCGGTTTAACATGTCGGTGTTTTACATTTACATCATACATGTCACGCTGGTCAAGCGGGTTGGCGAGTCTTATAGAGGTGTAGTTCCACAGCGCTTGTGGTAGCGGCTTTGTTATCCATTGGTCACCTTTACGACAACACCCAAAGGAAGAGAAGATGGTCTATTCTAAAGCTGGCTGATGCCACACGGCAATTACTATCTATTGTCTATAAATCGGTTATTGTCGTAATGTGTAGAACGCGCTATAACAAAAAAAAACACAGCGTATCTTAGCACGAGCTCTTAAGCACCCCGTCTGTTGTTGTTGAAATACATACAAATTTGATCTTTATTGCAGCCTCAAGACCCGGTAAGCCTGGGCGAGGAGGTGGTAAATGCTAGTCGCTCGGCTCTCAGGATGCGGTACAAATTATTGCCGTACTACTACACATTGTTCTGGCGGGCGCACGTTTCCGGCGATACTGTTGCCAGACCGCTGTTCTTTGAGTGAGTTATACTTTATATTTTTATTATTGCACCATGTACAGAGTTACAAATTACAAAACAAACTTATAACTATTATACACAGACCCTGTTTGAGTGCAGTCTATTTTCTAGAGAGAGCGCATCTCTATACTTAATAATAATAAAATGTATCTTAATTAATCATTGTATATGTAAGTGTATAAACTATTATTACAAATCTTTTAATACCACTACTATTCGAATACTAGGTAATACAGGGACTAGTTTAGTATTTTGACCTTGTCATATATTATGTAATACCTATATAATTTGGTATATTATGTAGTATATAATACATTTGGTATTAAACTATTTTAAATATATTTATTTACCGTATTCTATTAATGAAATTTATTTTGATTCCTAATTGAAGCTCTCTATACAAAAATCTATATTGGTGAAGTTTAACCCTTTACCTACTGATACCTAAATGAGTGATGTCACCTCTTAATACGAGTAGGTTTTTGCGTGAACTCGAAAAACAGTCTACATTCAAGTTATGCCAGTTTGGGAACTGTAGATACTAGATACATGAAATTTGGTACACATTAGCGAACTAATAAGCTTCGATTCTAAATTCACTATTATTTGAAAAAATAGTGGATTATAATTACATTCCCGGGCACCTAATCGCGCCACCCTGCATTTTCACTATTGATGGCCTGAAGTTTAAAAAAAATGTTTGATCTTTAAACAAGTTTTTATGCAGCTTTGAAGCTGCATACCAACCATCATTTCAGTATGCCATTGTTCCAAATTGGAATTCAGACTACTGAAAAAATTGAGCCTAAGTTTAACAAGTCAAGTGGCCGCCTTTTTCATGGGGAAGACTTGTATTGAATTTTTTAAGAAAACGATGTACTTATTAGTACTTAAAAAAACGTATATTCAGTAACTTGCATTGCCTCGCAAGAGCGTTTACGGCGGCCGTCATGCGGTTTAGCATGAAAACACTATTACGCGTTGTGGAATGTTCTCCCATTCTTCCTCGGTGGCAGATTTCAGCTCCTGCAAGATCTGCGGAGCTGGATGGTGACCTCGAACACGCCTCTTTAGCTTATCCCATAAATGTTTTATGGGATATATATCTGGGGTTCTGCTGGCCATTCCATGACTATGACACCGGCGTTATGAAGGTATTCCCTGACGATTCCCGCAGTGTGCGCTCTTGCATTATCATGCATAAAAATGAAATCTTTGCAACAAACCCAGCATATGGCATCATACGAGTCTCTAGGCATTGACAAATGTAACAGTCCCTATTTAGTGGTGGCAACCGTGATCCCGTCACAACCTGAAGTCCAGTTTTGCCTTCCCAGACTGTCCATGGCCCCCTGCCATAACTTACTTTCTCTTCAATACAGCACTGCATAAAATGCTCTCCCTGTCTTTGGTACACTTTCCTCCTTCCATCTAATGATTCATCTTTACTTTACAATGCATCTTTACAATGCAAATGTTCGCGCGCAAAATGTGAAGGCCGCCATTCGTGTATAAACGTATATATATAATCGTATATAACGTAGCGTGAGACGCCCTCCGGCGGACTGACAGGTGGACTGACGACTAAGAAAGTCGCCGGTAGTGGCTGGATGAGAAGACCGACCTGACGACTGTGTGTGGTGGCGGTCTTCGGGAGAGGCTTACATTAAGCAGTGGAGAGACACAGGTTGATTGTATGGTATATACAATCGATACATTATTTATTGCATAGAGCTTACGAAGCACTACAAACCTTTGTATGTATAAACATCTACAATTGGTGTTTTTTTCTAATGAAATTGGAAAATTCTTGCCAAATGTTTTTTTCCTATTTGTCAAATACATGATTGCGCGCGGCTCAAAAAGCCTTTTCTCTGGTGGGCTTAGGTTGCTACCTAAGGCCGCTTAAAAACTGGGCCGCGGACGAGTATACCACTTTTTGAAGTTGCAGGTACTCAACTGCCTCGGAAACAATTTACAGAATAAATTTATAAAGTTAAAATTTAATTTACAGTTTACTACTTATAGTCCCAACCACTTCCAAGGATTTTATGCTCACACTTGTTACTTTTCACGACTACTCAAAGCAACTTACAATTACATTTTTAGATATTCCTGTTTTAACAAAATATCTAATTTTGTTGCTTTATGTACTCTTGACAAGAAACAAATAAGAATAAAATCTTTAGAAGTGGTTGGGACTAGTTCTTCCCCTATCTGTTTTTTAAGTAGTAAATGGGCCTACTTTTTAAATAGCTTCCGGCCCAGGTGACCACCAGCAATTTTAAAAAGTGGTAAGCTCACTCCCGGCCGATCTTTTATGCAGGCCAGTTGCCACCTAAGCCCCCCGGTATCATACCTGTAACACCAAGGGTACAGCGGTGACCACTTACCATCAGGTGGACTGTCCACCTCTTTTATAATGAAAAATTAATCATAAAGCATCAATTTCAGAAGCACCCACCTAATTTATGAATCATTTTGTTTCCAGGAGCCCGAGCGATGTTAAAACACATGACATCGACTCACAATTCCTCATTGGTCCATATGTAATGATATCTCCCATACTGAAGTCGGGTGTGAGCAAAACCAAAGCATACTTTCCCGGACCACACCATTGGTACAACTTTAACGATGGACAATTTATTATCAAGGATAGATGGCAGGAGGTCTCAGAGAATGACTTTGTTACTTTAAAGGTAAAACTGTGTGACTGTGATTTGAAAAAAATACATAATTTAAAATGTTGTGTCGATAATTTATCAAAAAATGACTAATGTTAAGCTTAAATGAACGTTTAGAGTATATTTAATACTAGCGGTGCCAGCGACTTCGTTCGCATGAACTTGTGATTGCCGTGGGTACTTCATAATTAATCTGGATAAAAGTACTGTAAACGTTAGCCCAGCATATAAGCTACAACTACGTTTAGTTTCATTAAAATCCGTCCAGTAGGTTTTGTGTGATGCGTGATAGTTTTTTGTTCAGACGACAGACTAAAAAATTCTAAAAATTGTTGATTGTTTTACTGTATCATTCGCAGATCGTACTGCAACAATTTGTTTAAAAAATATTTCATGCACAGACACTGGCTCTGTTACGATTTTGTTATGTGCACATACTTAGTCTGGCCATACATACCGTTAAAATAAAGAGAAAAAAATTCTCACTTAAATGTTTTTTCTCATTTTGGCGCCAATCACTATTAAATAATGTACTAATATTAAAATGGAGTGGGGTGATAACGAAAACTGAATTGCATTATACAAAGCAGACAGACATGGCACAAAGGCCAAATGCAATTTTTAAAATTCTCCATCCACTTGGTATTAGGCGAATGTTTGTCTACCAGGCTATCGGTAGGTACATGGAAATGTCCTCTGTTTGTGACAGAAAAAGGTCTGGCCGTCCACTCACTATTCGTACTAAACAGACAATTAAAGCTGTGAAGGAGAGAATCCGAAGAAATTCCGTCCAGAAGCATGAGATTTTATCCAGAGAGATGAATATAGCACCCAGAACCATGTTACATATTTTAAAAGATGATTTTCATTTTCTGCTTACAAAAGACGTACTGGTCATTTCTTAACTGATAATTTAAGAAAAATAGGGTTAACAAATCAAAACAACTTCTTCAGCGATACGCAAATGGAGTTCACAGACAATTCTTATTTACGGACAAGAAAATGTTCACCATTGAAGAACATTTTAACAAGCAGAATGATCGAGTTTATACTCATAACTTTAGAGCTGCTCAGTTGGTCAGTAGGGCGCAACATGGCCATTATCCGGCTTCAGTGATGGTTTGGGGTGGGGTGTTAACTATCAAGGAGTGACTGAACCACATTTTTGTGAAAAAAATATTAAAACGTCGGCTCAAGTGCATCAAGATGTGATTCTAGAGAAGATCGTAAAGCTTCTTAACAACATCCTGTTCCATAATCAAGAAGTAATCCATAATCCTTTCAGCAAGACTCGGCACAAGGTCATAAAGCTCGCTCAACACAGCCATGGCTAGAAAGGAATATTCCCCATTTCATTAGAGCTGAAGACTGGCCGTGACATCTAGTCCCGATCTTAATCCACTCGATTATGATAATATCTATATCTCACTACTTATAATTAGTTAATCAGGTATCAAATATTAATCACCCACTCAAACGATTGAATTTCGATCTTTTATTATTAGTTTATTATTTTGTTTAACTTTCCGCCGGCGACCGAAAACGCCAGAATGAAAAACAAGTCAATCAGATATAGAACTTCGAATCAGGACTTTTTTTTGTCTCCTCTAGGGCGGTGCAATAATTCCGTTACAAGAGCCGCCATCCCACGGCCCTGTGACCACGACGAACAGTCGTAGTGGACCGTTACAAGTACTGGTAGTACCGGACAGGCACCACGATGCCCACGGAGAGTTGTACTGGGACGACGGAGAAAGCCTTAGTAAGTACTTAACTTTTGAACTTCCGAGATTATTTATTTATTTTATTACTGTACATACAACAATACATCCTGAGAAGAGAGAAGATGTACAAAAGGCAAGTTTATCTCCCGTGGAGATCTCTTTCAGCAGACCCATGAAATAGAGCCATTGATTCGAACAGTACGGGCGTACAATATACGCCTACAAAAATAAAATACATAGACAAACTAAAAATACAATAACACTTGCTATACCTATAGAAATATTCATATAAATATCATATTAAGTCCGCCATTTGTACAATTACTTGTGCAATAAAGTTTAAATAGATAAATATGTCACAAGTAGTGTTTTTGGAACGTGTTTTACAATTTCATATTGTAAAAAATGGGGTCACACGCGCATAATTAAAGGCTTTTGTTTATCTTTTACATCTACTCGACATTCGGCGCGGGCTACACCGGCTGCGGTTACTTGTACACCACCGTTAGTGAATACTTGTACAAAACTAGACCGGTGATAGCCTAGAGGTACTCGGATCACATTCCTGTGATCGTGAGTTCAAATCCTCGGCCCATACCCTACTGAGTTTCTACTTAAGTACGGATTTTTAAAATTGTCAATAGCTCGACGGCGAGGGAAAACATCGTGAGGCACCAGAACCGCAAGCTCCAGAAAAAAATCTGGAGTATGTGATCCACTAATCTGCACTGGGCCGGCGTGGTGGATTAGCCTGATACCCCCCAGTGATTTAATAGGGAGGCCTGTGCCCTGCAGTGGGACGTTATAGGCGGATACAAGTTCAACTGGATTATTATTTATTATACATTTTGAATTTTGACTGTTTTATACATGTGGGAAAGGAGATAATCAGGCAAGCAACCCACATAATTTAATTCTCATTACTCAAAAATACGTACTTTAATTCTAATTTGTATTTACAGATAGCTTCGAAGAAAAGAAATACAGTTATATTGAGTTCACACTTAGTAACAATGAAGTACGCAGTAAAGTTAATTGGTGGGGTTTTGGAGTACCCTCACTTAACAGAATAACGGTATACGGACAAACTTTTCCGATTAAATCCGTATCTATAAACGATGTATTATGCGAAAAACCGCACTGCCAATTTAATTACATTAGTAAAACTCAAGTTTTACAAATATATAACGTTAATCTGTCTCTAGACAAGCCTTTTAATGTGAAATGGACTTCTGTGAAGCATGTAACGAAAACCGCTATCAGATCGCGCTTTGATATGATGAAGTTGAATAATTCATTTTTTTAATTTAATGACTAGTTTTGCAAGTGCAAATAACATTTAGTAAACTTTTGTAAACAAGTTTTGCAGGTAGAAATAATACTTCTGTACAATATAAATGCATAGTATCTTTGGACTTATTATTGTCCAAATATTCGTATTGGATTGGATATTGTAATACCTGAAACTTGAAAGTTAGCTTGCTCATAAATGTCTGAAATAAAGAATGGTCATTGTTTACTCGATGTAAAAGTAATGGACAACACATTATGCAGATTAAAATTGTCAATTGAAATTTAATTGTCATTAGATGTGCATTAATAAATGCATGGATTTTTATAAGTCTTATGAATATGTGTCAGTGGTGAGTTATCTCTCAAAATAATTTTTTTTCTCTGATTTCTTTAGCTCCTTGTCACGCTGTTTCTAGTTTACTTTTCGTATATTTGTCAAGAGGGAAGTAAAAATATTTTTAACGATGATTGAGAGAGCTTTTTGCCAATTATTTTAGTTGTATGTTTGTCTAGTCATAAGTATTTTATACTGTGTTCAAGTTAAGGTGGTGATTTATTGCTATCAGTCTCGTCATTTTAATGTTTAGTGACTAATTATGCGAACGGCCTGCCTTGATTGGACGATAGCACGAGGGCACGTACGTTCCTTGTATAAATAATTACGCGCGGGGGCGTTTCTTCATCGAATAATTAGGCGAAGGGGCGTTCCTTGATTGAATTGACACAATTGGGTGTTCCTCGTCTGAATAATTATCGAGACGATTAGCACTATCTAATGCTACATTGGATCAATGACGTCACCTTTCTCTTAACTAGAATACAGTATATTGTTACGCCCAAAACTATTTACAAATTGCTCAATGTAATTACCAAACCATTGTGTTAGTACGAGTAATACCAATATTGGAGGTATGTGAGAAAAATTATGGAGTTATTGTCATGAGCATATGGTTAATAAACCATATTTTTATGACCCTCTTAAAATGTAAGCACTAGTTGTCATTAATAAAACATAGGACTTTTTATCTGGAATGGCAGCCTCGTTAGACAAAGGCTTGTGTTTAAACGAGCAGTAAAAAAAATACTAAATGAGCAGCATATAGTGATCAACAAAACAACCAATTTTTTTAAATAACTGAAGTCAATTTAAATGACTAAGAATGCAATCATCAAGTCGACGCGCGACGGAGACTCATGTCTTTATTGTCACCAGAGAACCCAAACACGGGTACCTTTAAATTTGCTAACATCGATTTGGTGCTCATTTAATTGTCGTAGCTAAATAGATGTGTTTCATGTAGGAATACGAAATACTCTCAAATTTTTAAGAACTTGCAAATAATATTTAATAATTTGCTAACAAAAAAGTATAGAATCCAACAGTTAACTGTAAATTTGCTTCTGAAATATAATGCCCAGATTTTAATATCTCATATGAAGGCACAAGATTTATAATATATCCCGAAAGGAAAGCTTTCTAAACTTTTCTCAGTTATAATGTAAACAACACTGCCATAGTAGAAATATAGGATTTTACGCGAGCAATGGTTTTATAGGGATGCTCCGAAATTAGCCCTTTTAACTAAATTATTCTTCCCAAATAACCACTAAATATCTATTTCTTCATATACAAGTGTGTCCTAGTAAATTGCTAGTTTTTGGGCCCTATATATAATATTAGACACCGATCTTGGGATCTCAAGGTCACCTGCGCAGTAGTCAATTTTTAGGACTGTTTGACGGTATGAAGTGAAGCGGGACGGGCGCGGCACACTGCAACGCTCGCCGATTACTTCATCAGTCGTAGTCGCATCTCTTTCAGTACAGTCGTGCGCAAATTTATTATTTATATTTTTAATAATATTAAATTAATATATTAAATATGAATTCTTTTAGTTAAAATCAATAATGCCGCGACGAAATGTGACAAGCGCAAGGCAAGCGGGGAAATTAATTTATGACGTTTATAATAAGTATGTATATTCAAATCCAGCCAGATTTAATAGAAGGTGTCATTCCATTAGACACAGATAGCGATTGACACATGATTACTTCATCTCTATCTTTATCATAGATACTATATATTTATTATTCTTCATTACTTCATTACCCGATTGTTTATTTTGTATGCTCACATCGTTTGATCGCTATTAAATTGAAGTAAGTTTAAATTAACATGTATTTAATTTAAATTATTAAATTAATATCCGTAATAAAAATAAAATAAAAACTAATTGAGTTCTTTGAAATATTCCACCAAATACCAAAATTCCTCACGAACGGAGCCACAGTTAAAAGCTAGTGATATAATAAAATGAATATTGCAAATAATATGAATAAATGTAATAATAAATATTAATTATTATTTGTAAATTTTTGATGAAGTTTACATGCGCATTCTTATCCCCACCACCACACAATTCCAGATCAGACCCCAACATCGTGTCATTGTACCTGTGGTTACTCCTCACCCCCCCTGCTTTTAATATTATCGATTATGAATGTTTCCCTATTTAAAGTCTAAAATACTTATACATAGATTAGCTAATCAAAATATTATGTTTTGCAAATACAAATGGAATTGATGACAGTTTTACAATTGACTTCGTCATTTTATACATTTGATGACTTTGTTATTAGGAGGTGGTGATCTTCCATAATCTTCATTCATTGTTTATTCAAGGAATCCCATAATCATTGGAATTGTCCAATTCTGCGATCCACTAGAAATATTAAATTTGATCTGAAAAAATTTTTAATATTCCTAACGGATCCCACATATATTTTTGGAATGATTAGGAATAGTAATCCATTCATTGGGGGGTTTCAATAGACCTTCACTGGGTCTGCTTAGGGTGTTACATACCTTTGTGAACATTATTAAGTAAATTAAGTAGACTAAACAATTTATAGTAACAAGTTGAATTGAATTTAAAATTGTATTGTAAAACTTAAGTGATAACTGTATATTGATTATAACAATATCTAATATTTTGTATTACCTACAATACCTATATTTGGGTAAGATGCACAATAATTAATAAGCACGATATTGTGAAAATTCATGTTAGCAACTAAAGGTTGAAATTATTGATGAAAGTATTTATGGTTTACCATTTTGTAGTTAAATTTTTGCCATATCTTGTCTCATACAATGTTTTTGTGATATTTAAAAATAAAAATTAGTTTGATAAAATATATTTATAAATGACGTAAATGTATGTATTACAGGCTGAACATTAATCTAATAAGAAAAAATACAAAATAACTGAGATTATTTTAAATCAGTACTCTTTTCTTAAACATGCTTTACAGTAAGAACTTATTTTTGGAGTTGTAAATGAATTAAATATTGTGTGATATGTATGAGTGATGATTGCTGATGATTGTGTGATTTTAATATGAGTAAATTAATATGAACTTGTCCTGATGTAAACCAAAGTAGTGTCTTTTGTTTTATATGGTTTGTTAGCTTTAAGAAATGCACTTTAATAAAAAATTATGCACTAATGGTTTATTTATAATTTACCTTAAGATACTATACAGATGGACTTCATTTGGACTACTAGCCAACTGCAAAAGTGCAGTTTGAATGCAGTTGGTACAACTGCTTTAGAACTGCCGACTATTTGGGCAGTCTGCTTGCATTTCCAACAATTGCATGCTATCTGCACAAGCATTTTTGATGCAGTCCTAAAGCAGTTGGACTGATTGTTATAGAACTGCATTCATGACATCAGTGAGGAGTTGCTATTCAATTTGAATGTAGTTATATTGCAATCCATCCAACTGTAAAAGTAAAAGGGAATTTTTGAGCAATTTCAAATTAGAAACAAAAACAACAAACATTACACTAACCTTTATTATACTTTCTTTATTTATAAACTAAAACATATTTACATTAGTACAACAAAACATGCTTATCTCAATGGTCTGCCTCGACATCTGTTTTTAGGAACTTTTCATATTGTTCTTCAGTCATCAGATCTTTCAATTCCTCTGGTTTCGTCAGTTTCAATTTAAATAACCACCCTTGCTCATAACAAGATGTGTTGATCAGTCCAGGCTTATTTTCTACATCTTTGTTCTTCTCTGTGACCGTTCCGCTTACAGGTGAGTATATTTCACTAGCTGCCTTAACACTCTCTAAAGCCCCACATTCTTCGCCGGCTGTCACAGTAGACCCTATGTCAGGAAGTTGAGCGAAGACAACATCCCCAAGAGACTCCTGAGCATAACTGCTTATGCCAATAGTACCTATGTCTTTATTTATAAAGATCCACTCGTGTCGATCAGTGTACTTCCTGTCTGTCACAGTACTGTATTTATGTCTAATTTCACAATATGTTTGTTTGATATTTGATTGTAGAATGGTGCATTTTGACATATATTGTTTTGCAACTTGAAAGAAGTATCTTTGTAATGCCATTTGAACCTGTAAAACAGCAATGTTTTACAATTACTACTACAAAATATCAGCAGTTTGGTGATGGCCAGCTTTAGAAACTATTCTACTAACTGCACCATTTCTTCCAGAGGGTATTGTAAAAGGCGATTAAGGGATGACAGAGCTATTATCACAAGCCCTTAGGGACTATATCAACTCTAAAAGAGTGGACTTGCCAACCTGCTTGGGCAACATGATGGAGATTTTAAGGCCATATACAGACAATGTTCATGAGGTTGCCCATGTCCAGCAGTGGACGATAAAACGATAAGCTGCCTATGATTACTACTAAATATCAGTAGTAGTAAAGGTCTAAAATATAGTTGATAATTAACCACTAAAACAAACTAGCTTCAAATTAATATAACATGAAATTATAAAGTGGTATTAAATACAGGCCATATAGATAAGAATTGTACTAACAAAGGAGACAAGACGCTGGATATGAATGTTATCCACTATCACTGAGATAATGATGACCTCTTGAACTGTTGTTTTTATGTCTTGATGAGTCTGAATCTTGCCTTATAAATTTAATGTAAACTTGCTTTAAAAATAGGGAGTGTTCCAAATGCAATTAAAATACGCATTGAAAATCGAAAAAAAATACGTTCATTTAATTGTAGATTATTTCATAAGTTTTATAAAGTACACAGGCAAATAAATATACCAAATACTTACAATTTATGCTTCTATTAAAATGTTAGTATACAAAAGTTAAAAGAAAATTTATTCAGATTGATTTGAGAACAAATTCCACAAATGCATAGAAGATTTTTGTTTAAATTTTGATGTAAAATTGAAGGAAGTGAAATGAGGTTAATTGTAGATCAAAAACTACAAATTTTGTTTTACAAATATAATTTACATGACAAAGAAAATTAATAAATTATTGCTCTTAGAATGTGAACAGTAAAAACTATGTATTAAATTGAACCGTTTATAATAATATAATATTGTTATAGTGACTGTCAGTAGATCAATCACAAAATATAAAACTCCTCTGAAGACATAGCTAATCGAATTTAGTTTTAGAACGGACGCTGCAACAAGCTATGTTGCCAGCAATTAAATCATATGGTTTGTGATCTAAGTGGTAGGGGAACCCGGGGTGGAACGGGATAGCTAAGCTTTGGTCACAATTTGTGAGAGTTTGAATGAAACAACACCATTATTTGGCAATTTGTAGGTTTATTTACTTCTTTCTCTACAAGGAAATTAAAGCTAAACTTATCTAAATTAATGATCACTTTGAAAAAATATTGTTTGAAAAATAAAGGGAAATTTCCCATTCTGCCCCACCCCCCGGGGTACAATGGGAAATGAACCCGGGGCACGATGGGGTACTAATTATTGGCATAGTTCACAGATGAGAACACTGTCATTGTCGTCACTATTTAGACCAGCACACGCCAAATGTGCCCATTTTTTACAAATGCTATAAGACCACTAGCCTTCATTGGACTTGGAGTATAAATCATGGCAATACAAGCAGATCGCGTCTTCATCTTCCGAGCTTTCTTCAGATTCAGTTCCGATTCTTTTTTGTTTCTTTCTTCTTGTTTCATCTTTGTTTTTGTTTAAAATTTTCTACGTCTTCTGAGTGTTCTTCAGGTGTAGTTCTGATTCTTTTTTGTTTCTTTGGCTTAGCTTTCATTCCTTCAGGTATGTCTTCTTTACCTTTTAACGTCAGTCTTGTTTATTTTTTTCTACTTTCGCTTTATTGATATTTTGTGTCTTTTTAATAGATTCTTCTAATTCAGTCTTGTAAGGTGAAGCGGTCAGGATTGCCGTTTTTCCACCCTTTCTTGTAACTCTTTTCATTCCAGCTTTCACTTTTGGCAACGGGATTAGCAATGTAGACCAGGACAGGACTGTCGGCTAGTTTTTCTTATATATGAACGCACCATCTGCAGATGAAATAAAAATGCGTATTTATATGAGAAGTACAAATATTTAAGGGGCGGAACGGGGTATACCCCATTGTGCCCCACCCATTGTGCCCCGACGCACCGTTCACGTAAACACGAGTGTTATGACCGGTTATATTTATTGGACTTGAGTTATCACTAGACGTTTAGTTAGTCAAAAGTATGTTTAAACAAACATGTAATGTTAATATCCGAACACAGAATAGTGTATAGTGTAATTACCTTGGTATTGCATAGCAAAATTAAAATTTGCAAGCTTTTTCGTCGACCTTCGATAAAATCCAAACTAAGCGCACTCTCACACTGACAGCGGCCACTCCGTATAGCGCAGCACAGCGGACCGAACGTTGTGCGCGATGGTCACGCATCTCTGTTGCCTGTAGCGAGCACAACGCCTCTTTCCCGTTCCGCCCCGGTACCCCGTTCTACCCCGGGTTCCCCTACCTAATATAAAATCTTGCATCTAATTATTACTATAGTTAAAACATATTACAGTATTAAATAAATATATAAACCTATAGAAAAATATGTTTTCTTAATTAACACGCAAGGAGAAGAGTAAATATGAAATCACGATAATTAAGTACCTAATTTTTAATCTGTTTCATTGTATATCTGTCAAACGACTAAACGTCATTTCATTAGTCGTCTAACCATGACTGAAAGATGTCAAACAAAGTACACGGAAAAAATTGCTAATCGAAATTATATTATTTACGCTAGTATTTTTGTCGCGTTGTTGGCTGTATTATATTTCTACAGGTAAAATTAGCAAATAATTAAAAAACATGCCTCAGTTTTATACCGGACGTCGCTAACCTGTTTTTTTCATTACAGATTTCACTTCGTAACTATCGCTTTTAGCTATGTGTTGGGATGTCTGGCTTGTTATTACGTCCTAAATTCTGGTATTTTAAACATTTATATAAAACAAATCAAGTGCCATTTTCTCAGAAACAGACCTGAGAAAAATCAAAAAGATGACCCTCATAAAGTAAGTTGACATCAATGTTTTCCTTCATAAAAAGTTCTTTGTTTTTGTTGCCTTCAACGCCTCCTATTTGATAACGTCGTTCACTTTATGTTTTCAATTCCAGACAGTAAAAATCTATTAATTTATTCAATAAACTACAGATTACCTTTATCATAATACTGAAATAAAAAAACATTTTTCTTTTATAATACAGGGTTGCATTACATGTGGCTCCAAAGATTGTCCAAGACACGATTCAGAAACATCAGCAGAACCATGGGTTGGTCTTCAAATACATAAACAATTGGATCAAGCTATAGAAGATGTGAGTATTTGAATGATTAGATAAAATTAAGCACTAAAAATTATAGTTCTTTGATTTTTTCTTAATTATGGAGAATTAATATATTTGTTCTATCTACTACTGAATATCCTTTCTTTTGTACCACCTTCAGCCCTTCATAATAAAAGTAAATATTGAGAGAAATGTAATACAAAATTGTTATATAAATCTCATATTTTGTTCCACTTACTCTTATCAGTTTTTAAAACCAATGCACACCATTGTCCTTAGGCTATCATTCCTAGGCTAAGCTATCATACTATTGGAATTATGGATTATGAGATAAGATGATACTTACTAATTAGGAAGCATTACAAATTCATTACTTTTATTAGACTGCATTTAAGTAAATGTAATCTTGTTTATGTATGTGTTAAGTAAACATAATACTCCTTATATGTGATGTTATCTGAGCTAAGGACCTTTATTGTCTATATGGATTCATTATGTTCTTTTCCAACTTAAGATTTTATTGTTTCAAAATTCTGTTTAATTAGTAAAAAGTTTTTATAGAAAAAAGATAGCAGATGAGCATACAGTCCATCTGGTAGTAAGTGACACCACAATACATGACAACATTAGTCCAATATGATGCCTATCTTTGGAGATTTATTATTATTATGATATAATAGACGGGCAGCTAGCAGCAGGTGGGCCTATATCTTATTCTTATCTTGCTCCAACATCCATTTGTCTAGTCTTGATTAATCTTGAGGAATCTACCACTTCTTGTAGCAATTTATTACAAGTGTTTACGACTCTGTTGTTCAATGCGTTATATGTGACTTTTGATAAGGTTAGAGACCTTTCCAAATGGAATGGATGGAATTTAGGAATGAATTTGGAAAAAGATAGGAAAATAGCCATTGAAGGGGGTTGGTGTAGATGTAGCTAGAAAGGATGTTTTTGTCAATAAAATAAGTGTCTATATGTGTTGGGGTCATAAACACATACATGACTAACAAGACAATGCATAATTTATTCAAATTCCTTGTTACACGATTCTTTGTGTGAGTTCAAAATAACATTCATACATAGCTCATGTCCATATATGAATGTCACTACACATAATATATATTACTTATAAGCTCATAACTAAATAAGTAAGATAAGATATACTTTTTATTTATTGATACTACAAATTAAGAGATTTCTCCTTTGTTCCTCTTGTGTTGTTATTGATGTGCCTAATAATTTAAATGAGATCATTTATATTCTAAGTGTGTAGAAAATGTTATGTACTGGTAATCAAGGTTGTGTGTGAGAAAACTTGTATTTTGAGGAAGATACTTTTTTTTTTTATATTATACCATTTATATTATAGGTACATTATACCGCCGCCCATGGACACCTGCAACACCAGGGGGTATGCGGGCGCGCCGCCGACCTTGCAAAATCCT
The DNA here is from genome assembly GCA_914767545.1 of Sesia apiformis. NCBI lineage: Eukaryota > Metazoa > Arthropoda > Insecta > Lepidoptera > Sesiidae > Sesia > Sesia apiformis. The sequence goes on from OU611959.1 coordinate 17,230,168, forward strand.
ATTCACAGCTCTCTCGAAGAAAGATTCTCTAAAATTATTATGTAACCTATAAAGTTTTCTAATATTTTGGAGTATACAATATCAGACTGTAATGTCTCACTGAAGGGCATAGGCCTCACCTAGTAAATCACTAGAAGGTTTCATGCAATAATTCATCACGTGGACCTAGTGCATATTGGTGGATGCACATGTTCGGATTCCTCATGATGTTTTCCTTTCCTTTTGACTAACTCGGCGATAGTTAGTGATAATTTTAAAAAGTCTTAGTTAAATAGAAACTCACTGATACACGACGAGGATTTAAACGCAACTTCACCTGAAACCGAAATTAAATTCATGTGCATGTAGAGTGAACAAACATCTCTTCCAGTTCTACAACACGATATTGGACCAATTTATAAATTCTTGGTACAGCAAGATCACATTGCAACCATTTTTTGTGGACGAATTGAGGCATCAACTTCGATACGCGTCGGCTTGCCTGCTGCGGAGGGCTGTTAAGGTTTGGAAAGCCATTTTGCATTCAGACAGTCTGTCTTTTAATTCGATGCAAAAAAAACCTAACGGTAGTGTTGCTATTATTAAATATACTTTTCTTGCTAGTAGAAAGTACTATTGCCCAAATATAACCGCGTCTAACAAAGATTTTAACTGCAATGAAAGGAAAACAATATATGTATTTCATTCCATGTACCTACATGAAAATTAAATGAAAAATATTACGTTATATTTGTAAAAGAAATCCACATGGTAGAAATTTCATTTTATATAACTGTATATACATTTTATATAATTTCAGTTTCACCGAACATTTGGTTAATTTATTAAAAATCCTAAATATTTATTACACAATAACTACTGTCAATATATGTATTATGGAAATGAGGAAAAATCGTACGCATAATTACAAGTTGTACAATTATATGTTTGTAAAATATTAAAGGGATTTGTTTCTGTCAATACTGTCATGTCCTTCGGATACCTTTTTGAGTGTGTTTGCATGCTATCTTGTTTTTCTCAAGTTAGGTTGCGGTTTTCTTGTTAATATATTATAATTTCTTGTTAAGTTTTTGTTATATAACTGTTGTTTCGTGTTTTTTGCGTGGCTTATATTGAAATGGAACCCCAGCCAGGCCCGACCAAAGAAACGGGCAATAATACTGAAAGAGACATTTTCGGAGTAAGCACGGAATTTCGGTCTCCACCAAAAAATGCAATGTTTCGATGCAAATAGGCACGGTTTGCCGTAGTCCAAAGGTCATGAAATTTTAGGTATGCATTAAAAAAAATACTTTGAATTTTTTGGGACAGCCTAAATATACAATCTGCTAAATTGTTGTAAGATCTAAGTATAAATTAATACTATGTAATAATGTAATACTAATAAGAGTAGAGGGACAGTGCTCGCTGCATTCCCACAGCTGCTGGGCGCACTCGACTGGCCACGTTACCCACAATTTTTTTTTTGACGATTGACATGTTAAAATTATAATTAATATTTATTTAAAATGTGAAAAAATAACTATATTACTACTATAATTTTTATTGATATACTTTGTGACACTTTCTATATACGAGTATTTGTGCCAATTTTGTTAAATGTGATGATACTGTATTAAATTATCATATATTATGTACTCACATTGCAAATATGTGAATTCATTCGAAACTTTGTACAAAAGGAGGATTTTTGAGGGGGAGAATGCACGCTGCTATCCAACAACCGTTGGACGCGCTCGACTGGCTACGTTACCCCTCTCTCACAGAATACTACCTGAAATGTACTGCATTTCCTACTTTATCGTATTTCCCCAATGTACGTACGTGTTTCGGTAGTGAGTGAGATATGCCAGAGCCCATTCCCACCCCATCCTATTCCTCCTCATTTTACCACCCCTTTCTCCCAATCCATTCCTTAATTTGCAAAGATGGACAGCGCATCTGGGGGCGTGCCAACATTTGTCATTCTGGACTGATGTTGGCATTTATCGCGGATGTCTATGGACGACAGTGTCCACTTACCATCAAGTGGACTGTATGCTCGTCTGCCGCCTTTTTCTATTATAAAAAAAATCAGTTTCATTAACATTTGTAACTTACGTAAACACTTCAATTTTATGTAAACATCAGTCCATTTTTTGCATCGAATTAAAAAACGGCCTTTATTGTATATGCGCATATTACACGGCGCCGAACACTGTTCCAGAATGCGGTTGCGGTGACGCAAATTCCGCACATCCGTCTGGTTGTGCCGCACTACCGTAAGAGTGCGGCAAGAGGAGCGTAATTCACAGTCGAACAGTCATAGCCACAGTGATAAAAAAATCGCACTATACTGCGGCACCTTTTGTGTTATACTCTGCGGTGTTGTCGCATCTCCGTATGGAAGCAATGCACCGTGCGGTTTCATAAAAACTCATGCGACGCTCAACCCCAACGGAATAACTCCGCTCCTGTTTACGGCGCCGTGTAATTTCCGCTCTACTATCAGCAGATATATACTTATTTTAGTCTTTCTAAGCGATGTTTTGCTTGAGACACTTAAAAGGTTTTTATTTCTGAATTTACTTTGGACGTAATGCAATTGACATTATCATATTACCAAATTTAATAGACGGGTGGGGTCTGGCTTTTGTCACCAATTCCCAAAATCACTTTCAGATAAACTATTCTCGCTTTATAACCGAGCGTCTCATTCCTTGTGCACTACGACACTATACACTATGCGCGGATTTACCAGCAGGCGCACCGCTGCTGGACAGCAAACTGGCCATTCACCCAGCGGCTGCGAATCGCAACGCTGAACTTAAATATTTGAGGTGTATAACTAATGCAATTATGCCATATTTATTGAAGACTGCTGAAGTGCAAAATTCGTAAGTATATTTTTGTATATTTGAAAACTATGCCTTGGGTTAATTTCGATTTTCTCTTTCATTTTATCCCAGACTTATTTAAATGTTCATGATGTATGTATATAAAATAATTCAATGCAAACAAACTATCATCTAGTTTTTTTCTAATTTGTCATGTCTATACAGATTTTCTTCATTTATTGAGATTATAACTTTTAAACTTTCGCGTTCTGTACACATTTTATATTGTAAATTTATATTTATTGTATATTATATTTTTATTGTTCAGACCCGATTTACAATATAAAATTTATTGAGATTTCTCTTAATAATGAATATTGATGAATAATTAGATTAATTACTAGTAGATATATCACTTTTTCGAACGAGTACCTAGATTTTTTGCAATGATAGATACAAATGAATGAACGATATAATTCACTTGCAAAATCTCTCCCGTTCTGTCGGTTTATTGTTCTAATTAATAACCTCTTATATGTATATACTAAACGAGTCATAAACGCGTATATTTACGTAATTTATTTTCACTTTGCGACCAACCGTGGTCAGAGCTCGTTGTAAATTGACAAATATATGTGTTAGCAAATATATGTGCGATAGAATATTTATAGATTTGACATTATTATATTTCTTCATGTAAATTCACAGTCCATATATTATACCTTTTTAATAACACCAGTGTAGTGTTGTAGTAAACATGGGCGCCAAGTGTTCGACGCTCGAGCGCTGACTAAGTGCTAATAAGACGTTTTAATGTTTAATTATCTAAAACAGAGGTCTCCAAACTTTTTGGCTTAGAGGCCAGACTGATTGTTCCACAAAGTCCTTAGGGCCTAGACACCCACTCCAGAACTTCAAATGAAAATGATTGATTTGCATTGTAGCGATATTTTTAACGAAAAATGTCATAACTCATCTTTGCTGGAATTTTATAAGAGTCTTCCACTCACACAGTTTGATTAGTTGCATAAATTTGCTAGTGGTATTTTTTTCCGCTTTCGGAACTTATCTGTGTGGAAAAACATTCTCCAAAATGAAATACACATAAAATTCTACAGATCTAAGTTAACCGATGACCATCTTAAGCCGCTTTTAATAATTGGCACTAGGAAATTTGATCCACAACTGGAAACAAATGTCGATAAAAAATTACAGCTACATAGATGTCATTAATTATTATTAAAATGTTTAATGATACACTCTAAGTATTACAATATGTATGACAGTGATTGTGTTCTTCAGACAATAAGAACATCTGATTATTATTTTGTTTTATTATAAAATAAAGTTAAGAGTAGCAGGCGTATGCCAAGCACGTCCAGCTCGCTGCCGCGGGGCGGAGGGCTGGTGCTTGCAGGCCGGTTTTGCCCCGCGGGCCGTAGTTTGGAGACCCCTGGTCTAGAAGCTCGATTCTAAAACGCTTCAGATTGTTAAGGTTCACTATAGCGCTCATTGTTACAACGCTACACCAGAGTCAAGTACCCAAATTCTTAATCAAAATGACTATTGCAAAATTCAGTATAGCAATGCATTCAGGGTGGTGTTGGGGCTGCCGAAATTCTGCAGCGCGTCTGATATGTAGGAGGGATATCTGATATGCGCGTCTGTCGGAGGCACGTGTAGATGGTTTCCACACAATACTCCGCAAACGAGTTGCTTCGATGATAGGTCGGTTCCGCGGCGGTAAACAACATACTGAATACGCTTTCGGGAAAGATGGACAGTCCTTTGCTCAAATATTGGGTGGCTGTCCATCTAAAAATATTATACCAGTAATAATAATGATTGTAATCACTTTTTATTACTAACGTAGATATAAGTAATCTTAGTAATATTTTCTTATGGATCTAACTTAATTATGATCTAAAATAAAGGAAATTATTATTATTATGAAAATTCGAAAATCTACAAAGTTATACCTCTTTATTGGAAGTTCATTGTGTAATTTTGCATGCTACCTACTGGCAAATGTTGCGACCTAACTGTATGCACTTACAGTCTATTGTAACGCACATTGCAAATAAATAAATTGAATTGTATTGCAGAGTATTCCACATATTAATAAGAGAGATTTTCGCCGGGTGGGTGCTGCTGTCACTAACAGATGTGCTAGCGGACCCGTACATACTGAATACGCTCATAATTTTAGCCACGGGTGATGAAACCATGGCGCAGTTGCCTAACACTCCGAATTATAGGGTAAGCATTGCAATGCGATAGTAAAATATATCACTAGCTCCGCGGTGAATGAAAACATAGTGAGGAATACAGTAAATGGCCCCGTAAACGTTCAAGTAATTTGACAAATTTTGTATTTTACAATAAATTTGATAGCATCCGATAGTGTGTGATTTTTTTAACGTGTTCGCCCAATAAACTACGTCTGCAAGAAATTTAGAGATTGGCGGCCATTTCACAAACATGTCCGAAGGTTTACACTATTGTTGTCGAATAAGATTGTATTTCAAAATGTGTGAAAACACTTTGACAATTATGGTGAATCTATTTCAATTTTCGCAATACATAAAAAGACGCGGCAAGAATTAGTTTATCAATGGCGAATTTAATTTTTTTTTTGGAACGACGCTACATGAGAATTATTTCAACACTGAAGACAGGTTTGACAAAATTTGATTGTACGTTCGTGCCCATATTTGTCAAATATGTTCCTTGAACCATGTTAAATTTGTCAAATTGTCTGGACGTTTATAGGACGCTTAAGTCATATGCATAGGTATATCGTCGTTCGGCACTGGAAACAACTGTATCCCAAAAGATCATTATAAATGTTTTAAACTATATTGGATCTCCATTTTTTCTCTCTCTTAATTACTTCATATATTCTATTCATTACTATACTTATACTAATAAGTTTAAATGTAAACGATCATTTCAAGTTTTATGAGTGTTTTAATCAATGCCTATTTTATATAAAAATAATAGATTAGTTTGATAATTTTATTCAATAGTTACACTACATTACGTACATCTATTAGTCTAATAATTACATTTAACTTCACTACAAAACCCTTTTAATCCTTAGGTAGAATTTCTAGAGACTTTCGTCCGTCAGACGGAATCAGTGTATGTGCAACGGAGCAAACTATTTCGTCTTGATCTGGACTTTGTTATACAAGACCAGGAATACTTCTATGCCTTCATGCAATACATGAAGACCACCAGCCATATATACCTGCTTCAGTTTTACAAGGATATCAGTGAGTTTTTTTTCTAATGGTTACTTAGCGAATATACTGTGTGTTAATCAAGAATGGATTTCAAAAAGTGCGAAATTCGCTCTTTGACAATCTTATCATCTAATCATGCAATACATGAAACGCCACCAGCCATTTCATCTGCTTCAGTTTTATAAGGATTTCAATGAGTCTTTTTACTTAAGTGCTACCACTGAATATACCGTACGTCAATTAAGGCTACATTCCAAAATATCGAATATCCAAATTTTCCAAGAAAATCGATTTTTGACAATCTAAATATCTTTTTGTATTGTGGAAATAGAAAAGAATGGACCAAAATTTTTGGATTGTCAAAGACCGATTTTTACAGGTTTTGAACTCAACTTATGAGAATGGACCAAATAGTTTGTATTTACTCGTATTTGGGGTGGTGCGTGACGGTGAGAGGTGAATGCGGCGAGCTTTTGAGCTTTCAAAGGCACTGTTTTTACAGCTATAAATCAGTCGTATACACACCTGTTTCTTTCTATTTGCCATAGACACTGAATGACCACAATATTAAATTTGATACATAATAAATTTCTTAGTTGAATGTGCTCGTGATTTGTCATAATGTGCGTGAGAGCACCTATCAAAACACCGGCAGCTACTTTATAATAGATAATAATATTATGCATATCCAGGACTGCAGGTGTCTATGAGTAGTTGAAGATATATTGCAGATGTCCATAGCCGACAGTATATTTATTTATTAATTATTTATTTACAAGATACACCAACAGCATTTACACGAAACAATTACAAATGTTAATAACTTCTAAATTCAACATACCGTGTGCAATACTTTAACAGGTGCATACAAGTTCAACACAGAGGCATGCGAGTATGAATAAAAAAAAATTGGATGAACATAAATCCAATTAAATAAGGTTAAATTACAATTTACTAGAACATTTAATTAAAAAAATGAAAAAAAAAAACAAAAACAAAAAGTGCCCGACTACAATTTACGTAAAATTTTTCATTTGAAACTTGTATATACTTTCTATCAGTTGGACTATGTGCTCCTTTGCTGTCTGTCTATAAAAAAAGACTTCTAAAATCATAAAAGAGTCTATAAGTAATCAGATTCTTTTTGTATAATGCATGTTTTCCGTAATATCGTTCTTTGCGGTTCAGTAAATTATTAATGAGATGATACCAGTTCAAGGTCTTTACGGTAAATCGATTTGCTTCAAGTATTATAACTGATAATTACGTTGCATAATGGTCGGTCTAGAACAGAATTTCAAATAGAATTAAATTATTGTTTTTTTTTTTAATTAGAATTGATTTTAGTAACTTGAAAAGATTGAAAAACAAAGTGATAGATTATAAGCCGAATCCCCTTCGTGATTACTAGGGGAAGCCCGAGCCCTATAGTCATAGTGGGACGTTATAGACTGTAATAATATAATGTAATATACAATATATTAGTGAAAAGTCCTTTCTGGTTACGGATCTTGAGAAGGGTCTACTCCATAGTGGCTAATACCATTACCATTGGGAATGCTAAAGTGGATCTTTGACAGTGGCGTTATCTTACATTAGCCTGTTTCTCCACTACTTTATACTAGCCTATCCAGCGTCTCGCTACGACACACGATCATCGGCTATTTTCATCCAGCCACTACCGGTGAACTTGTTCAAATGGTTGGTCCACATTTTTTTTTTTTTTATAGTTTAGTGGGCGGACGAGCAAGCGGTCCCACGTGATGGTAAGTGTTACCGCCGCCCATGGACACCTGCAACACCAGGGGGTATGCAGGCGCGCCGCCGACCTTGCAATATCCTATTCACAGCTCTCTTGAAGAACCCCATATCGTAGCTCAATGGAAAGACCTCTTGAGGCAGTTCGTTCCACAGCCTACGGGTTCGCGGTATAAAATAATTTTTGGACCGAACAGTGCGCGACACTTCCGTATCGAGGAAATGCGGATGGACCGCACTTCTGTGACGGGAGGTGCGGTTGTAGAAACCCGAGATGGGAATTATATTAAACAATTCTTCAGAGCATTCCCCATGTACCATACTGCGATTCATGTACCATATATTATATTATCATTATTGCAGTGATATGGGAGGGTAATGTAACAATATTTTAGTAAACTAGAATTATGTATAATTCCAGAATTATTCCAAACGCGCATCCTAAACCCCGATCTAAACTCTACTGACCTGACACTTCTACACAGAGAAGCTTGCGACATGTACGCGCGGTACTTGGCTGATGATAGCGCCAGTAAGGTCAGTGGCTCTTACCCTTTGTATTTATTTCAAATAATAATAATAACCGTCTTTATTTGCTACAATCTTAGTATGACAGTGGATGGTAATAAAATTAGTGATTGGAAATTCCGGTGTCTATGCATATAGACACCTTATTACATGTATATTGATATATGTATATACCTTTATACATATTTCTCTGTATATAGGTATCTAAAGTTAATTTTTTTCTCCACGAAATGTTAGTGTGGACATACCCATGGACCTGAGGGAAAAATGAATATATTTAGGGTTTGGTGCGAAAACTTGTTGTAATAGCTATTGAACATTAAAGTTGTAGTAGTCCCATTAAACATTAAATTCCAATTACGCCAAATAAAAAAAGTTTTGATAGATGGGGCGGGAAGTGAAATAAATTATGATTTCATTATAAAATTACATATCAGCGAGGGGTCTGCACGTAGCGAATAAGCTACCTTCCAGACACATTAATTACTTTAAAAAAAAGCTTACTTTTCAAGATGGCAGATATGTTTGCGATTCGCCGCGTCGCTTAGGTTTAGTCGTATTTTTAATTAACATCAGGTTTGTATGTGAGATACATTGAAAATAACCTACTATAGTTTTTACCTTTCTACAAATTATCTTAAGATCACGTCGACACATTTTTTACTGTTATCCGTTTCAGAGGAGGATTCAATAATAATCCTACCTTAAGGAATTTCATATCAGCCTACAAAGGGCTATTGTGTCATACAGAAATTAATTTGATAGAAAGTGGGAACTGTTTTGAATTGGAAAAAAAATCTTATACAACAGTAAGATGTCAACAACCAAACAAATAGATATTAATGTATTAATTAGATATTAATCATTAATGTATAATAAAATTACAGAAGAATGCAATGTAGTCGATCAAATTGAAGATGAACCACAACAAGAATTTAATTTCGCATTTTTTTATAATATTGACATCATCTCGAGTGTATCAAAATTTATTGTATATTTCCGAATTTGTGGTTAAGAAATCCAAAACTCCCTTTACTGTGAAATTTGGATAGAGCCACTTTATGGGCCACGCACTGTTGATTCATTAATATCTAAGAAAGACTTTTCTACTGAGAGAGAAAGGTTTTTGGTGTACCCGTTAGAAGACGTGTATATCTCTGTTTGAATTGTAAAAAAAAATCAGGAAATTTTTAAACAATAAATTAATCTAAATGGTCTCGATGCCACATAGATTGTCATTTATATTTTAAGAGAGATTTCAATTGAAAAAATATTTATAAATTTAATATATCACATCTTAGAACAACATCCCATAAGCAGTCATAGATCTTTAATTATGAAATTTATTAATCTAATAACAGATAAGCCACTGATAAGCCACTAATAAGCCACTGATAAGTCACTAATAACAGATAAGCATATAAATGTCATAAGCAGTCATAGATATTTAGCTATAAAATTAATTGTGAAAACGTTAAATACGTTATTTAATTTCCATTTCACCTTTCCACAGTCGATATATTAGTTAGGTCTATACCTATCTTAGCCTATAGCACATACCCAAAGATTTCTTAAAAAAAGACATTGTATAGAACTATAAACTTTAGGTTGTGATTTTGTAACTATCCATATTACTCGATAACAGAACAACACAACACTATTTTTCACACACACATACGGAAACTTACGCACACGTTCACGTACCAAGACAGTCACACGTCAAAGCGATATTTGTTTGTCTATTACCCTAGTATTAAGAAGTCTTTGATAACGCTAGCATTAAGAAGTTGAAAAACGATGCACAAGTATACATATGTGTGTAATGTACATACAGGGTAGAGGTGAAATCTGTAGTGATTGGAACAGTGGTTTACAAGTGTTCTATACATAAATAATATTATAGACCTTATGCCTACTACTAATAACATTATTATTCACCTAGGTACCAATGCAGACAGAACTAGCAAATGAACTCGCCGAGTTGCTGAATGAGGAGCCTGACAGCGTTAGGAGGTGAGGATGGATGCGTTTAGCAGAAAAAAGCGCTAAATAAAATGACCATATACATTTTGCTTCTCAGCGCTTTCTTCTATTAACCGTAGCTAATTTTAACATTGTTTTTGTGCCATTAATACTAGTACAGATACATTACGAAAAGATTAGCCATCGGCTAATCCGGAAACACACGAACGCGTCATCCACGTCTATGCAATAAAGTATGTAATTAGAGGTACGATAATTCATAGACGTGGATGACGCGTTCGAATGTTTCCGGTCCGTTCAGTCGGTCCGGTGGTCCGTTCGCCATCGGCTAGTGCCGATGGCCAATGTTTTCGTAATATATCTGTACAATTCTGTTTTCAAGATGACCTTTTATTTTATTATTTGAAAAACAAGCAGAATTAGTATTTGTACAGACCACATCAGATACAGAGTTATAAAACTAACTTTAAATGTTTATAGTTTTTTCCCAATAACAAAGCTTAATAAAGCGTGCTAGCTAAACTTTAAACTGTAGCAAGTTCTCCATAACCGATAAAGTGTTGGAATTAACTAATAACCATTAGCAGCCCTTTTAACGCACACTGCTGGACACGGACCTCCCCATGCACACTGTTTTGTGCACGAGGGATGTGTGGTCTTAAAATGCCACGCTGATGAAACGGGTTGGCGAGTCCACACTTTTAGTGGTGGGTAGTGCCATAGCGCCTGTGGTAGTCGTTTTGTTATCCTGTAATCGCCTCTTACAACACCGTAAGTATTACGGGAAGTATTGGAATGGTGTTGTTCCAGAATTGGTCGACACCACACGACACCGTCAAACAGCAAACATTTTCAATTACTCGTAGAGGCCCAGAGTCACCGACAAATAAACCACTCCGTAGTAAACATGAGTATAACAAAATGTCATATGTTGCTCTGCGATTGTTTGTAGGCTACAGACAAGCCGATCGCTGTATCAAGCCGCGAGACAATCTCACGCCGCATTAGAAAAAATTATGTTGCCAAAGTTCTTACACAGTGAAGAGGTAAGTGAAAGAGTTGTGGATCATTTACACAAGGAGAGTTTCTCGAACGCAAGTTTCTCGTACATCGGTCAAAAGTTATTATGAACAACTGTTATCCCTGTTATTATCATCATGTGAACAGTTGTGGGCGAGAATTGTATTAAAATTCGTCGCATGGGAGAGTATTATACAATACTATTATACAACTTTAGATGAAATTAACGAATGAAGTTTGAGAATATTTAATGTTGGAAGTTATTGCCATCTGTGCTAGTCATGCGCAGCGTAATAGATCGGATATTCGGATGCATATTTACCTAAAGTCGAGGTGTTGGATAAGTATGGAGTGCACTTTTGTATCGGGTGAATGCCGCAATCCCGCGATCGACAAATTTTATGTTACGACTATAGAATACGATTCATATACCTAAAGTTCTAAATTTAATCCCTAAGACCCTCATTCCTACAACTTGCTATTAGAACTAAGAATTTGAGTCCAAATTCGAAGTTTATATCTTCAATAGTGCCTATCCTGGTCACCATCAGATCTTCAAAACGCTGAGGAGTTTCATAAATAAGCATCCTATTAGTTGTGAAATCTCGGGATTTTCAAATAAATTATTTTAAGAAGCCGCTTCCATACCTTGTATACCTTGTAGATAAATATACACCCGAATATCCGATCTCTAGTAATAACACTGCTGTGGAATGACGTCATTAACACTAGTGTAGTCTCGTTCTAACTTGTTACCTGAAGTCCTCTAACTTAGTAATTTTTCAGGATCGATTTCAAGACACTTAAAGTTATTTTATCGTAATATTATTTTTGTATAAGTAAACATATATTCTATTGATATTTAAGTTCTTTCTAAATAACAAAAATATATTGCAACATTAATATTAATATTTTTCATTCATTTCAGTTCTATGAATTAATAATTGGATCTAGAATACCCTCCGGCTACCAAAAGCAGATGTTTAAAAAGTAAGTACTCTTTTGTATACAGTAGAAATAACTATAATATCGAATAGTAATACATCAAATATCAATTGGTCAAACATCCATTAAACCGAATATTCAATATATTGAATGATCAATATCGAGCCATCAAAAGATAGGAAGTTTCATTGAGACGATTGTTCAATACCTACATTATATGTTATAATAAAATCGTATAACACAATTCGTTCTAATTAACGTTTGTTATCTAAAAATGGTCTTAATATCCTATTACTTATTTAATATATGCAGTTATTTGTTAATTAATTATTAGGTTGAATTCGAAAAAAATATTGCAGAGATCCCGACTATCGGATTTCGGAAATAAATTCACCATATCTCGATTAAGGGTCACCAGCTGAGAAATTTGTCAGACAAATAACTTGGTCAAGTTCGAAGATGAGTTAAATCGTTTCAGTAGTTCCACAATTATGAAATTGTAAACTTTAAAAACAAAAATGTTTCGACGTTTATACATTTAAACTACAACGTGGTACTGAAATCTGAAACACGTCAATTAATTTTAAATGATTAAAACCGTTCTAGCGGAAAATAAATTTATTTTAAGGAATAGATCAAAAATTACAAATATGTAAAGTTTTGTTGTTCTATCTAAAACGTTCGTAGGGCTCATTACTCAGTAATAACCGGGCGCAGCGCGGCCGACGCGCATAGGATGCAACTACACGTGAAATAAAAACTATACTAAGCTTTATCGATTCTAGTCTCTATACGGAACAATCCATTTTCAGCTTTTGCGTTATTCCTATGCATACGTTCTTATGTAACGTCGTGTCACAAAACACGACGTTGCATAGGAACGTTGGATAGGGCTCGTAAATCTACAATTTTTGTCTAAACACTTTCTACTAAACATTCGGAAAATCGCAAAATGTACTTTTACGACTGGCGTTGCCATCGACGTTTTATAATTATCTAAAAAGTAGTCAATTTAATATACTATTTGAGAAGTGGCTATTCAAAAAGAGCTATTTTGATGTTTTGCCAAATTTTAGCAAGAATAAATGTAACAAAGTAAAAAGTGTGTTAAATAAACCCTTTTCATTAAAATTGCAATATTATTTAAATCATTTTTTATACGCAAAGGAGTCCTTTCTCTGCAATATTGGTCAATGATATTCAAGATTTGGATTTGAATAAGTAAAAAAGCACTGGTTTCTTAAGGCCAAACCCTGTAGCAGATCCAAGGGTCAAGGAAATAGAAAAGGAGAGATTTTTGAAATAGTGTCGATCGTCTGCGCATCTACGTGCGCGTCTCGCGCTAAGTAGCGGTCGACAGAGGGCGTTCGAGCGGCTGCCCGGTAACAACGCACACGTCTATACTTGTATATCGTACACACGCATGCACACATACACAGCCCAGTGAACAGCTGTGTTTCTTGGTATCCCACAATATTATACTATATAATTTTAATAATAAAGCTAGACGGCATAATTTTTGCCTTTTTGGGGATCGTCGGCCGTCGCGAGGCATGTCTCCAACAACGCTTCGAACAGACACTCCTCATTTAGTAGTTATCCCAAGGATTTGCCTTTCAAATTTCGATGCGTTTTCAGACCACAAGAAAGACTAGTTCAATCAGCTTTAAAACTAGGCAACCGTTTAAAGGGTGCTCTCAAACCACAGACCCTGGACGGTCAAGTTCTGGACGTGTTCACTAATTCCGAGGACTCGGAGGGGGATGGGGTGGAAAACATGGACATTTTGAAGTATTTAGACTCCATTGTGGCTGAGGAGGCTTTGAAAGAACAGGATTTAAGCACGTATAAGGTTGTGCTGACCAGTGTTGAAACGAAATTGGTAAGTGAATAAATCTGAGTTGATTATTGTGTTTTAATAAAGTGTGATATTTTCCTTAATTACTGCAAAAACGAAATCTTTAACTTATATATATATTTTGAGTAAACCTACAAAATGGTATCAAAGTACCTTACGTCTCAACACTACAAATTTCTACATCGTTTATATCGTTTTTACAATTCATAATTCACCCAGACTAGACTTGCCGCGGATTATTGGCGGCAAATTCCTGCAGATGCCTTGTTTTTGCAAGTAGGTCCTTTAGGTTTTGTTATTCTAGTTCCTACAGGTTCCTTATTATTACAATAGTTTCCTGCGGGTTCTTTATTATCGTGGAAGGTTCCTGAAAGTTCTTTATTCTTTAGGTTTTATCATTGCAATTAGTTTATTTTTAATACAATACGTAAAAAGACTGCAAGTATCTCCAAACAGCAAAGCGGTTTCTTGGAGATAACAAGATACTATATATATATTAGGTGTACAAATAAGTTTCCGCGGTTTTTTATAAAAAATTAGGAATTTATTGTGAAGGAACAGTACATTACGTTTTATTCAAAGTATTTTCCATCATTTGCCACTACTTTTCCCCATCTTTCTGGCAACATTCGGATACCCCGTCGAAAAAACTCTTCATCTTTTGACGCTATCCACAAATCTACCCAATTTTTGGTGTCTTCATATGATGTGAAGCGCTGCTCAGACAGACCATGTGCCATCGACCGGAACAGGTGATAATCGGAAGGGGCTAAGTCTGGTGAATACGGCGGGTGGGGTAAAACTTCCCAGTTGAGTGTTTCCAAGTATGTTTTTACCGGCGCCGCAACATGTGGACGAGCATTATCGTGTAAAAGAATAATTTTGTCGTGTCTGGAGTAGTAATGGGCGCGTTTTTCCTTAAGTGCCCGACTCAATCTCATCAATTGTGTTCGGTAGAGAGCTCCAGTAATGGTTTCGCTTGGTTTCAGCAATTCATAATACACGACACCAAGCTGATCCCACCAAATACACAGCATGAGTTTTTTTCCATGAATATTCGGCTTAGCTGTCGATGTTGATGGTTCGCCGGGCTTAACCCATGACTTTCTCTTCTTTGGATTATCGTAGTGAATCCATTTTTCGTCACCAGTGACTATACGATGCAAATAACTCTTTTTTTTATTCCTGGCAAGCAGCATTTCACTCATGCATAATCGGCGTTCAACGTCTCTCGACTTTAGTTCATATGGAACCCAATTTCCTTGTTTTTGAATCATTCCTAACGATTTTAAACGATGTGAAATTGCTTGTTGAGTCACTTGTAATGTAAGTGCAAGTTCTTTTTGCGTTTGGGACGAATCTTCCTCCAATAGTACTTCTAATTCCATGTCTTCGTACACTTTCGGCCTTCCACTGCGTTCTTTGTCCTTCACGTCAAACTCACCGTTCTTAAACTTTTGAAACCATTCCTGACAACTTCTCTCACTTAAAGCAGCTTCACCATATGCTTCTAGAAGCAATCGATGCGCCTCAGCTGCAGATTTTTTCAAATTAAAGAAGTAAATCAAAAGTTCCCGCAAATGATGCTTATTCGGCACAAAACTTGACATTTTTGCACGAAAAAAATTACGTGATGCTGATACGGAATCACTTGTACTTTAAGGTTATGGTGTTGCCAGATGACGAAACTTGGGATATTACGTTTTACATCTGATAATTTCTCCATAACCTTCTGGTGGGGCCATCTTTTGACAAACCGCGGAAACTTATTTGTACACCTAATAGTTTGCATAAAGAGCACTCCGCGCGCCTGATCAGTGCTTGGCTATAAATATAGTTGTTACTTAGACGCGAAGTGCTACTTTAACAATTTGTTTCTGATCGCCACTTCGTGTGGCGTAGCGCGGTCTTTGTCATTTTATTGAACCATTTAGGTACAATATGTTTTTTCGTCTTCTTACTATAAAAGTTATTAGCCTTATGTTCCAATATCCATCCCGCACGGGCCTGTCTTGTATTACTTTTATAATTATTTTTAATTTCATATCATTCCAATAATCCGCTTTTGCGATTTCATAGATCTTTTATTGACTGATAATTGATTTGTTGTTTAGGTCGCTATTATTGTACCCGTAATAGGTCCCTACAGGTTTCTTATTGTATATTAAACAGCAGCCGCTCCCCCGACGCGGCACGGTTCGTGTGTTCACGCTCGCGGTGCACCGTATAGCTGGAAACAACGCGCGGCTCTGGTCCGTGGAGAGGAGCGAACACGATTTCCATCTATTGCGACACAAGCTTCATGAATTCCACGGAGATAGGTTATTGCACGACATGCCGCTGCCTTCGAGAAGGTAATTTCAATACTCATTACATTTATTGCTTTCTTATGGCTGTAATATAGATATTTTTACAATAATAAATATGTATCACATCTCATATGAGTCCTTTAAAGCATGGCAGTGGAATGGAGACAAGTCGATGTTTAACAATGCACATAGGTATTAAAATATTTGATTTAAAAATTTTATTTTATCGGAACAGAGTTAGTAAATTAATAATTTTATTAGTAATTATTAATTTTATTAGTAATTATTAATTAATATTATTCATTTATTCTATTCACAAGCAATTAATTTGAAAATTTGAATAATATATAACATATTATTCAATGGATTACTCGTTCACAAATATTTCCTGTATTGTGAGTCCAAATAAAACATTGAACACGAACAAACATTTGTCTTTTAACAAATGAATGTTTATTGAAAACATTTAAATAAATGTACCTCTAAAATAAATATCTTTGTGCTAATCGATATGTAGCACATAAAAATAACTTTTACCTTTTTTGAATATCATCTCCAGAGATAACAGCCCAATGGAAACCATCCGCTACAAATATGAAGATTTTCTCCAAAGGCTTCTCCAAAAAAGCCTTCTTCAAACCAGCGAACTTCTCCATTTATTCCTCACTGTAGATGGAGATTTCTCAATGGTGGTTCAAGCATCGACATTGAACGCTAATAGTACGGATTTGACGAATATTTATCAATCTGTGACCCATAAATTGCGGAAGGAAAAAGGACAACATTTGGAGAGTTTTCTTGGAAACTTACTGGTGTCTTCTGATATGGAGCGGTATCAGGCTTTGTGAGTATCCTACTAATATTATTAGGTTCTTACCTACGAAATTGCCGTTTTATATGGAAAAATTAATTAATCGAAGTCCATTATTATCAAAACGCATCGTGTGTTCGTTTGCGGTGTTTGGTCCGTACACATCTTTGATATTGCGTGCCGTCTGAGCTGAGTTGCTGCCACGACGGAACTCATATTCGAAAATAACGCGATTTTTTAACATTTCCATGGTCGCAAACACAACGATATCTAAGCAAAAAGATATATGACAGAAAAACAAATGAATAACTGATTTTGAAAAAGAATCTTATGGCTTAAAATCGAAATTAATATGAATTTGCAATTCCAAGCCAAACTCAAGATAACTAAGTTCAAAGTGGCCACTATGAACAATCGACAATTTCATAGCTAAGGCCCCCCAATATATATGCGAAAGTTAAAATGTTTGGACGTTTAGATGTTTGTTACTCAAACTCGTTGAAACGGCTAAACCGATTTCATTGAAAGTTGGCAGATAGATTGTAATTTGCATTAACACATAAATAGCAACCTATTTATGTAGAACACGCGAACAAAGTCGCGGGCAAAAGCTAGTAACTTATAAAACTGAGTTTATTTATAAGCAAACCTTGTCGCCGTGGATTAATTTATTGACTTTGGTTAAGATCCGGGTTCTAGCAAAACCCATTTCATTCAAAAAATGAAATGGGTCCGTTATCTAACGGACGTTCAAAATGAAACTCTTGGTTCATTTTGAACATGAACATGAAACTCTCCATAAATTATGGTTATTTGTAGCGATCACGGGATTGTAGATTAGATTAAATTGTTAAAACTTTGCATGTTCTCTCTTATATCTTAAATTATAAATTTCTATCTTTCTCATATAAATGAAATGTGAAATTACCGTAACCATAGCTCCTTAACCGTATCACTAGTTGAAAAAAATACATCTATCTCACTCGCACGTTTCTACGGTATCATAAATATCAGCCTGTAACGTCACTGAGGGTAAATCACTGGCGGGTTTCGGGCGATAATCCACCACGCCGACCCAGTGCGATAATACATTTTTTTTTATTTCTCGAGCATGCAGGTTTCCTCGCGATGTTTCCCTCACCGCCGAGCTAGTGGTTTTTGTTTTATATCCGTGAATAGGATTTTGCAAGGTCGGCGGCGCGCCCGCATATCCCCTGGTGTTGCAGGTGTCCATGGGCGGCGGTAACACTTACCATCACGTGAGACCGCTTGCTCGTCCGCCCTCTTCTCTATAAAAAAAAAAAAAAAACTTAGAAATTTGGGCCAAGTATGGGCCAAGGATTTGAATTCACGATCACACAAATGTGAATCCAGTGTAGATACAGATATAGTTAGAAAACCTTACCCATTCGGAAATACATATTCGTATCTTGTCGAGATATTTCGTCTTTAGAGCCATACCTCATGATGACATTGATCTAAATATCTGCTTTCCGGTGAAGTGTGGCTCTACGAAGGGTCATTTCGAAGGATTCGAGGTATGGTAAGGATCATTCCTTGTCCTGTTTGAAAAGTGCTGAACCAATTTTATTAAACAGTAACCTATAATGTCCTGGGGTAAATACCCTCCACAACAATGAAAACTGCATTAAAATTACATTACATCTTGAGTCAGCGCAACAGTCAAACGGACAGACAAACAGTCAGACGCTACCCTTTGTAAATTAAACGGTATTGTAAATTTATCTATTAAACGGGTTTTAATGCGTAATTTTTGCCTTCTTTATTTCTGAAATAAGGCTAGAAATTACGCGATAATACTCGTTTAATCTATACATATAATAGAATCGTAACCGAACCATACATGAAATTTCGTACAGGAAATATTTTTCGAAAATACGATTAAAATTCGAAAAGTGATCGCAGTATAAAGAACGAATGATACAGAGCCCAAAACAACATCTTTTGGAATTATTGTCCGTCTGTCTTAACGCGCATCACGTAAAATTTAGTGGACAGATTTTAAAGAAACGTGGTATAGTTATAGCTTATGTGCCGGATTAACATCTAGGGTACTTTTTATCCAGATGGATTACAGAGATCCCACTGGAATCAGATGTTCACGTGGACGAAATCTCAGGCACCGCTGTAAATAAATAAGAGTAAAAAAACGCTTAAATCTCGAAAAGTTATATTGCTTATAATCATATTATTTTTATATGCGTAGAAATGGTTTTTTTTTTTCAGAAAACAAGGGCGGGATGTGGAAGAAGCCCTAGAAGTAATTGAAGACATTGAAATAGAGCAACTCCGTAATCGTCCCAGTAATGGAAGGAATATAAACCGGTCTCCTTTTCACAACAATTTTGATACAGAGCCAGTTGTTTGTGAGAGCAGGGATAGAGGCCATCAGACCACTGTGCAGGGGTTCACACAGTGTTTCATGTATTTATGTGGGTGTAATTTATTTATTTTATTTGAACTTTATTAATACACAAAGAAACTAAGTTTAATATACAAATATAATGATACACTTACTGTACAATATCAACTGTGTTTACATGGCCAACCTAATCTATAATTCAATACCATAATCAGTAGCAAAGAATGATGCGTCATTTTGGACTGTTTATATCCAATACATACCACATGAATACCAAATGAACGCTTTTAACATAAGCTTCAATTTTCATCATGGCAATAAGGCACCGGGCAAATAAGATATCTGCCTGACAAGTATCTCAAAAATGTATAAGGGTGAGACGATATAACCCGGTGCATAAGCACAGTCGGCCGAGCTATAGGGTCCTAGGTGGTGCATCCTGTGGAGAGTTATGATTGAGTGGACTTTTCTATCCAAGGTGTCTAATTTGGTCTAAAACCGTCTGAGCACGCCAAAGATGTACATGGGAATATGGGCATGATCCAGCCGTTATAGGCTCGGATCTCATTATAGTATTTTAAATCGTATCTTGATTAGAATGATAGCTGTCAGCAAAATCAACGACATAACTTTGTACTAGCGTCTGACAAATTATTTATTTTGCAACATGAAAAATCATTGGTTTTCATGTAAGTAATAATTGGTTTCATGTGTGTGTTTTTTTGTAAGTAAACACATTAATCTCGATTTGATCGTTATTGTCCCAGTACTATTCGAGGCACTTTGACAGCTGTCATTCTAATCAAGCTAGATTTAAAGGGCGATTTTTACTATTAAGTTTTATGTTTACCGTGCCCAATTTTTATAGATACCCCATTAATCTGTAACTGTAATTGTAGTTTATAGTCAAGTTGACATACATTACAATAATAATATAATTGTATTGGTGGTCAGGCCAGGTTTTATACAAAAGTGACCATCATTCTTTGCCATTCAATCGCCGCTGTGGTGCCTTGCGTAAGTGGTTGATCATAGAAAGCTTTTACACAAGTAGTGTTCCTAAAAAGAGCTCCTGTTGATCCTATAAATATAGATATAACTGACATAATTATTATAATACTTCCATGCATTTTTGAGTTTATAATATTTTTTTGACATACTACAATTTTGAATATATTTTTTGACTATTGACATATTAAAATTATAATTAATATTTATTTGAAATATAAAAAATAATAACTATATTACAACTATAATTTCTATTGATATAGTTTGTGACACTTTCTATTGTATTTGCGCTAATTTTGTTAAATGTGATGATATTGTATTCAATTACCATATATTACATTACATAGTACTCACATTGCAAATATGTGAATTCTTTCGAAAGTTTGTACAAAAGGCGGATTTTTGAGGGGAAGAATGCACGCTGCTATTCAACCGCTGGACGCGCTCGACTGGCCACGTTACCCCTCTCTCATAAAAGACTACCTTGAAATGTACTGCAGTTCCTACTTTATCCAATTTCCCTAATGTAAGTTACGTGTTTCGGTAGTGAGTGAGATGTGCCAGAGCCCATTCTCATCCTATCCCTCCCCCTTTTCCCCATTTTCCTCCCTCCCTCCCCATTTTCCCAACCCTTTCTCCAAATCCATTCCTATAGCTCCAAAGGTAGGCATCGCATCCGTGGACGTGCCAACGTTTGTCATTTTGGACTGATGTTGGCATGTACCGCGGATGTCTATGGGCGACAGTGGCCACTTACCATCAGGTGGACTGTATGCTCGTCTGCCGCCTTCGTCCATAAAAAAAAATGCAATTATTCCCTATTTGGTTTTATTTTCCTCCTTTTTCAGTTAGTAATTAATACATTTCTTAAAAAGTTAATTAAAAATATTACCGTATCCGAAACCGCATGCAAAATAATGTCATATCCGTATATGTAACCGAAGCCGGTAAAAGAGTGTAACTTATTACGGCCATGTGGTGTCGGACGGCTTCAGTTTAGCATTCGCCATCTTATTCCATGAGTGTCATGTATTGGCGACTAACGGATAACAAAGCCGCTACCATAAACTTCGAGGAACTACACCACCTCTAAAAGACAATGTGCATGATGAGATCCATGTCCAGTAGTGGCCGTTAGAATAACTTGCATGTTTTATTTCTTTTTTTCCAGTATTAAAGGTGGCAAGAATCCGTGGTGTGGTCGCAGGAGTTGTAGGAAGCCTGTTGAGTATCGCCCGGGGATTGATCGATGATGTTTTCAACCGGTTGCTGAACGATACACTCTGTGATTTGCTCTCCGAGAGACGATTGGCACATTTAATTCGATTGGGACACGGTAAGTTTTATTTTTTACTTGTTATAGCTCCCCGTTACCCCTAGTGTTATAGTGTCCCTCCCCGTTACCGTCGTCCTCGGCATGTCCTAGACGACCCCAACGACCCAATACGCTTCCTACACTACACTCACAGGCTACACATATACACCGTCCCCGCCGGCGGAAACGGGGACGTCCTCCTCGCTACACCGTGAACAGACACCGGCCTTCAGCCGACACTTTTACCAGGTATCGGCGCTTGCCTGGGCGCTTCTCACCGACTCGCGATCTCGCGGTACCCTCCCAAAGTAACGCCCTAAGGCGAGGTCCGTTCCTTCCGCGGGTCTATCGGCAGGCCCTTAGGCTCGTTGCTGCACACACTTTTTGCTCCTGGCTGAACGCCTCTTACGCTCGCCCCAAACCATACATGTCCGTCCGGTGACTCTTGAAAGGTCATTAGGGCCACTAGAATATAAGACATTCAGAAAAAAAAAACGACTTATTGGTTAAACGTTACTGGTTTAGGATATTTTATAAAGGTTTTTCTCAAATAATAATGCATTTTGTACTCTCGTATTTCAAACACAAAATCAATGTATGAAAAATAATGAAATGTATGTATTAAATGTATTATTGCATTATTTTTTTGTATGTGTCCTCGGGCCAGGTGGACTGCCGACTTAAGAATAATCGCCAGTAGTGGCTATCCAGCCACTACTGACGATTATTACTGGCGAGAAGAGCTGAAGGCCGTGTGTGGTGGTGGTCCCTGTGAGAGGTCTATATCCAGCAGTGGAGAGACAGGCTTAGTGTATGGTTTGTATTAAATAATGTATGAAAACATTGGCTCCCTAGTTTATTTAGTTTTCTTTCAAATTCTAAATAATATAAGTTAAAGCTCATATGTACACAATCAACTGTATTTTTAGTAGTGTATGACATTTTTTTATTTTAAACTAGCTGTGCTCAGTCACGCGTTGCTGTGGCTGCCCAACAGATGGCGCTTACCCTGTTTTTGGGGGAAAAACCACGTTCTTACCCTGTGATAGGTATATAGAAACACGCGCGTATTCGAATGCAACGTTGTGTCATAATTTCAAAGCAATCGGTGAAGAACTTTTGAACTTTCGGTGAAGCAAAATAACAACAACATGAGACCAATAGATTTGACAGTTGTTGTCATTTGTTCTCTATATTTTTGTTTAAATTTCGATTCGAGTATTTTCTATTTATTTCTATTTCTATATATTTTTTTTTCCTTGAATTTTTCAGATATTTTAATAGTTATTCTGCTATTCGGGGCGGAGACGAATCCAACAAATCAGAGATCATTAAAATCGGTCCAGCCGTTCTTGAGTTATAAATGGTGTAACTAACCCGACTTTGTTTTATATATATTTTAAATAAAATTGTATTCAATACTTTTTCTACATTAATATTGATTACAAAAAATATTTATTGATTATTTTTGTGTTTTCCAAAAGTATTAAAAGGAATATTATAGAGCGGAAAATGGGTTATGATTTTGACTAATATTAATATGTAAGGTGTTGATATGTAAGCAAGACACACACACAATGTGTATGTCTAATAAATAATAATTTAATAAAGAATATTTTTAGGTCTACTATTCGGCAAGAAAGCTTTAACGCCCCGGTCAGACCCGCGCGAGCAGTGCGAGTTGGCGCGAAAACAATTACTAGATAGCATTCCCCCTACAGTTACATTGATCGCGGGCTCCGGCCTCCACACTGCACTGCATAAAGCCTTTGAGGCTATACAGAGACCGCAGCTCAACAAGCAGGTAATATTGGCATATTATACACACTTACACACATCTACACTTTCAACGTTTCCACACCACACTTTCGAGATTTATACACCACACTATCGACATTTCCATACCACACTTCCACATTGTCAACATTACTAGATAGCATTCCCCCACAGTTACATTGATCGCGGAGTCCGGCCTCCACGCCGCACTGCATAAAGCCTTTGAGGCTATACAGAGGCCACAACTCAACAATACAATACAATGCAACCAGCCCTTTCAGTGTCTCCACTGCTGGGCACGGGCCTCCCCATGCTTATTGACTCGGACCTCAGTGCATATGCATGAGGGATGTATGGCCTTAAAATGCCACGCTGGCCAAGAGTGTTGGAGAGTCCACTCGTTTAGAGCTGGCATAGTTCCCGAAGGATTGTGGTAGCGCTTTGTAACAACTCAACAACCGGGTAATATTCACCAATCCACATTTCCACATCCACTGATGTCATGGTCCGCGCATGTAGCAGGGCGACAGTATCCACTTACCTCCAGGTGGACTGTATGCTCGTCTGACATGTTTTAAAAAAAATGAATGTTATTTTCTAAGGTAAATAAATGTGTTTAATTTACAAATATATGTTTTGTTGCAGTTAGTCTACAATCTGCTCGATTTATGTGTGATGGAACTTTTTCCTGAATTCGAAAACACAGGAAGTGTATCCACGACCGAACCAAAGAGTTGAGAGCGTAAACTTAGAACTATTTATTGGTTACACAAGAAGTATTATGAATTTTTGCATTTGTTGTAAATCGCAAGTGTTCAGCAGACATATTACATATTGCTTATAGAAAAATATTTAATTCATTAATTTATTCAACGTAATTTGTATTTCGCTTTAAATAATGAATATGTAAAATAATACGTACTGATTCTATTTTTGTATTGTTAGTATTAATGTAATTGTGACCCTTAACATATTCTGCAATGGCTGCTTTAAAATAGAAGAGACCACGAACCATGTACCTAAAGAAAATATTTTCCATGTAGAAGAGAGGCATTGGAGAATAAACTATTTTGATATAACAATTGCATGTTGTTTTATTTATTTTTTAATATCAATATTCTACGCTCAGATCAAGCAAAAAATATATAGAGCATGGACTAATAAAGCGTTTGTAAACAAATTCATTTGCTTCTCATTATCAACTTATTCAATAAGTGGTTAGGCAGCGCCAAAAGCAAATATAACGTTGTTGAACAAACCTATTAATTCGGTTAGAGCAACGAATGCGAACTTTAAAATCATTGTAATAAGGCGTTTATAACCTCAAGAAAGATTTGTAATTGTGCGAACACTCGGAGATGGATAATTATGAATAATGCCAGTGGTATGAATGAAATGTTACTGTTACGATAAATTAATATTAATTAGAACCAGTTTATTTATCCCTCTGTTCGATAAATAAGTTGTCGATTTAACCCTGACTAGTGGTGGGTAATCACGACTTCTCGGAGTGGTCTAACTCACTGAATCCTACTCCGTTTGCGGATCCGACTCCTCTTAATTACTCCTTAACTCTTTTATGTAATCACTATCGATGCTAGTGCTGGATAATCAAGCATAAGGAAAAAAATAAGGTCATGTTCTATGGAACAAATGGAAAAAATTTAACTCTTGATACACCTATCTTAAAAAAAAGGTCACGCCATCGAGGAGTAATCTCGGACGATCAGAGTAAATGGAACAATTAAGGCATTTTACTCTTTTGATACACCTATCCTAAAAAAAAAACGGTCACGCCATCGAAGAGTAATCTCGGACGATCGGAGTAAATGGAATAATTAAGGGATTTAACTCTTTTGATACACCTATCCTAAAAAAAAACGGTCACGCTATCGAAGAGTAATCTCGAACGATCGGAGTAAATGGAACAATTAAGGGATTAACTCTTTTGATACACCTATCCTAAAAAAGACGGTCACGCCATCGAAGAGTAATCTCGGACGATCGGAGTAAATGGAACAATTAAGGGATTTAACTCTTTTGATACACCTATCCTAAAAAAAAGGTCATGCCATCTTTTCATTCATTAATTCCGGAGTTACCCATCACTACCATCGATGCATCTCGATTTTGGGCCCGCGCCAATTGTCGATGCGCGATATTATACTCGCGATCACAATCGGCGCTGGAGTCGGAATCGGAATAAATAACAATTCGATGGAGCAATTAAGGGATTCAACTCCGCTCGCAGTTTCAACTCTTTTGATTCATTAACTCCTGAGTTACCCATCATTAACCCAGACATCTAAATCAATTTGTTAGTGTGTACTGTGGCAAAAAACACTTCGTGAATACGAACACTGCCTCAAATACGAATGGTCCTTTACTTATAGGTCTCGCAAAGAGTTGAGTCTTACACAGTTTTCACACAGACGCATTTATATTATACAGTGTTTCAAAGTTACCGTGTGATATATTTTTTTATAGGTATACACTGATCGACATTTTTTTTTTGAATAAGCTTATATTTGCCACTCTTATAATAAATAACTAAATTCATACCTAGGTATATAAATTTGTAAACTGTAACAATAAAACTAAACTTAGGTATAAAATTTACTTAGGTATACTCACTCACTTACTTAAGGCGTTAATAACCGCGGTCGAAACCACGGCATTGCAATAATGTATCGAGATTGTATTCTATAACCTAAAACAATTCTTTTTTTGAATTTTTGTCTGTCTGAAAGCATATGACACGTAAACCATTAAATGAACCTTAGTAAAATAAATGACACAATTATGTCATATATTCTCGGTTAACATTTAAAGTATTATTTATCCGTTTCAAAGTTCGCGCGGGAATCATCATCGAGTCCGCTCGTCTAACATCAACCAATATACAAACATTATTATATTCTAGATGATGATAAGGTAAAATGACGAGGTAAAATGTGTCCTATATGATGATATAGGACACATTTTACCTCGAGTCCTTACAAGTTCCCGTGGGAATCATAAAGTTTAAGCGAGCGGCGTCATAGAGAACATTAAATATAAAATGATGTTTACACTTTCATTATACACGCTATTAGATGGGACACGGGGTGGTATTCAAATATCGGATGGTACCTATAGGATATGGTGGGATCGGGTAGGAATACGGGTTAGGAATCGCGGTCACTACATTGTTTGGCATATGAAATTATGTATACCGCGTAATCTATCGTTTGCTTGTTGCCACGAATGTAGACGATCAGAAAATAAAGGTGTAATGAATAATGACGAACTTTAAAGGAACGCGTTTAAATTCTTTAATTATATAAATATTTGTACAAAACGCGATATCTTAAAAGTATAAATAATTAGAACATAAAATACCTTTTAGATAAATAACAATACCAATAAATAAAGAATAGTTTAACGATAGTTTATTGTACTTAACGTTAAAAGGTCAAGTATTAGTTAAAAAATTAATAACTTATTGTACTTAACATTAAATAAAAGCTTATAAAAATAGACTTTAACAAACGTTGAAATCGTTATACATCTTTCCCAAATTTATCTAAATCTATACCAACTAATTCACAAGACAGTTTGAAAAGCCTCTCTTGTAGTTTTACATTTTTTGAAAACTTACTACTTGTACCTTCTATACAATTACTAATGTACAACCCTCCCCTCTTCTCTAACTCTTTGTCAAAACAAGCAAAAAGTATGGGGATGGCTCCGCTTTCGGGTGTTTTCATGAGTATTTTCATTAACCAGGGTAATATTCGTGGGTAAATCGTATTGTTAAATAACTCCGTATTCACAATTCCTGGATGAACAGAATAACACTTGACGTGATGGCCTTCTTCTTCCAAAAGTTTGTTAATGTATCTTGCACTCATTATCTGCAAGAAAAATAATATTATTTAAATTACAAAAAGTAAAATATAGTTAAAAAAATATAGTTTTAATGATTTTACCTCAGCTAATTTGGATTGTGCATAAGCAGCTATCTCATCATAATGTTCTTTCATATTTATGTCCTCAAAATATATTTTTCCAGGATAATGAGCCCAGGACGTTACGTTTACAACTCTTGAAAACTCATCAGGCCGTCCAGATTTTTTTAAAGCTGGCAATAATAAATGTGTCAAATAAAAATGGCTGAGGTGATTGACAGCCAATTGCGATTCAAAACCATCTTCCGTTAGTCTGTATTTACCAAACATGATGCCGGCATTATTTATCAGAAAGTGAATGTCCGGATATTTCTGTACAACCTTCGCCGCAAATTCTTTAACGGACTTGAGTGACTGTAGGTCCAGCTGAAAGGCGTGTAAATTCTTTCCGTTTTCTATTGTTTCAGCGAGTTTCGTGGCTAACTCTGGCTTTCTGATGCCCATAACAACAGTTACATTAGCTTTGAGTAGTCCTCTCACAACTTCGGTGCCTATACCGCGTGCGCCTCCCGTGATAATAGCAACTTTCCTACTTGCGTCTGGCAACACCACTTTATTACTCCGTAAATTCATCCAGTCATCGATTATACCTCCGAAACCAATTCTTTGCATGCACAAAAAGTAGCGTATTTCACTGAGTATATGTTTGATTGATTTGTTTCTGTTCAGGTACCAATAATAAAACGTCACTACAGTGGTTATGGCAGCGGCAGAGGCGATCACGCGCGACGACATTTCGAAGTTAGGTCTTTCCGCACGACGTGATGCGAAGGGTGTATTGGTGTCAAATTACTTTTTCCACGTTGGAAATTCACTACGCTTTTACTCGTCTTGTTTGTATTGTTCTGGGTCTCGTTATGTTTAAAAATTTAACGTATAAGCAACAATAGGCTTTTAAATAATCTGATTTTAAGGAAATTGTTTACTAGTTTATTTTGTTAAAATTCTATTAAAAGCAGACGTCTCGTATTAATAGCGTCCGTCTTAAAATTGTCTATCGGTATCCTTATGAATTATATCTTATAAATAATCGGTATCTTATAAATAAGATACCGCTGTAGTGATAAAGTCAATTTATTAAAATCAGCATTTACAAATAAAAGGACTGTTTTTGATAGTTTATTTCTACTTACTAAAGAAACTACTCTGATATAATTTAAATGGAAGTAATGGTATAACATTCTGATTATAAGAACAATCCTATTTTACTAAGAACTAATCACTGACCAAGTGTGTATCTGTGTTTATATAAAAAATCCTATAGACACACAGTTCTTATTAAAAATGGTTCCGACAAAAAATCAGCATTTACAAATAAAGGGACTGCATTTCGCTGAGCAATATTGATTTTAATGAAGATTCCTTGAACTGCCACAGAACGGATTTGTATCAACGAAGCGTAACGCAATGTTATGACGACAAGTTCACTGGAAATGCATGGAACATAGCAAGAGAACCACAATGGTGTCATCCTCTTAGAACAATTATTTATTGGCTTTATAACAGCGAGATTCATTTTACGTGTACTCTTTTAACAATTTATTAAACTTTAACATACAATATCTACTTATGTGACCGTGTTGTGTTGACCCATTTTAGAATTAGTGTGGAATTAATGAATAGCATTAGTGTGGTTTACTGGTATGTGCATACGTACACAATGCATACACAATGCACATATTGTGCATACGCCTATAGTTGGATTATTTATTCGAGTCAGGGTTATGACATGCAGAACTGTCAATAAAGTGTCATCTCCATACAAATTTCACTCTGTTTGACAGTTCTATATGTCATATCCCTGACTTGAATAAATAATTCGACTTTAGAGGCTAGCCGCCTCTAAAACAATGGACTCGCCAACCAGTTTGGCCAGCGTGACGTTTTAAAGCTATACATGTTATGTATTATGTTATGCAGACAACAGTACCGGGGGAGCCTTGTATAAAGGTTGTGCGAATTTCCTCGGGCCAAGGTGGAAGAGACTCGCGTAAGGCTTGTCGGACACAAGCCTTACGCGAGTCTCTTCCACCTTCCAGTCAAGGAGTTCTCGATTTCGAATTGTCCGAGTCTCGAATTGGGGTAAACTTGAATCCCCGATAGGAATGTCCCGTTGCCGTTGCCGTCGTCGTCGTCGTCCTCGGCACGTCTTAGACGACCCCAATTGCTGCTGCCAATGCGGTTCTTACACAACACTCACAGACTAGACATATACACCGTCCCCGCCGGCAGAGACGAGGACGTCACCCTCGCTACACCGTGAACACACACCGGCCTTCAGCCAACACTTTTACCATGCATCGGCACGTGCCTGAGCGCTTCTCACCGATTCGCGATCCCGCGGTTCCCTCCCAAAGCAATGCCCTAAGGCGAGGTCCGTTCCTTCCGCCAGTCTACCGACGGGGAAGCCCTTAGGCTCGTTATTGCACACACTCTTTGCTCCTGGCTGAGCGTCTTCTGCGCTCGTCCTAAATTATACATGTCCAGTGACTCTTGAAAGGCCATTGGGGCCACGAGAATTTAGCCATTCCGAAAAAAGGGGGGTTAACTTGGTCCAATTTAAATCCAGCAAGACACAAGTCTGTACATTCACCGCTAAAAAAGCTCCATTTGTCGTGGCACCTCGATTTCAGAACATTCCGTCAAGATCTCTGAGAGTTTTGGGATTCTTGTCGTCGATATTTCGAGCAGTCGAGTTTCTGAGTCATCTGGCGAGCAAGACAAAACTTGCTAGTAAAAAGCTCGGTGTACTGAATAGAGCAAAGCAGTACTTCATTCCGGGGCAACGCTTGTCGCTTTATAAAGCTCAACTTAGACCCCATATGGAGTACTGCTCAAACCTCTGGGCCGGTGCACCGAAGTACTAGCTGAACCCTCTTGACTCCATCCAACGAGGCGCTATTCGAATTGTCGACGATGCCATTCTCACAGGTGGTTTAGAATCGCTTAGCATAGAATCGTAGAGCTGCATCTCTGTGGGGAATGTTCGGAAGAGCTGTTCAATTTAATGCCAACTTCGGATTTTTACCATCACACCGCTCGTCATCGTCGTGCGGTTCATCCGCACTTCCTTGACATGGAATCGCTGCGTACAGTACGGCCAAAATGACACTTTATACCGCGAACCCGAAAGTTGTGGGATGAAATTCCAGCTGAGGTATTTCCATTACGCTATGATAAGGGGCTCTTCAAAAGAGCTGTGAACAGGATTCTGTAAGGTCGGCGCGCACCCGCAGATGTCCATGGGGCGGCGGTGACCACTTACCATCATGTGGCCCGTCCGCTCGTCTGCCATCTTTTATATAGGTATATATTAAAAAAAACATCCCTCGTGTACAGGCATGGCTTTGTTACGATTTTATTATATGTATAGATATAGGTAAATATGTATAATAGATATAGGTATAGATTTTATAACTAGAGTCTATCTAATGAAATGTGTCAATCGGCATTTTTTTTTCTAGCTGTGATTTTATTTATAATTATTTATAAAATAATAACTAGACTTCGTACGCGTGGAATTTTAGTTTTTAAACTAAATTGGGATATCTTTTCTTCCCGTCAGCCGACTTCGATGAAATAAAGCCTACTCGAAGCGCCAAGCTAAGCTTAATTAACCTGTGGAAACTCCAAGATAATCCGTTCCGTAGTTTTGGAGATTAGCGTGTTCGAACAGACAGATAGAAAATTTCAAAATCGTCTTTTTGTATTCTGATACTCTTCCTTCATCGCCCCCAATCAGTTTTTGGTAAATAAATACATATATTCAATGTACAGACACGCTGGTTCTACCGTTTTATTATAGATATGTATAGATAAATAAACACCTTATAAATCTATGTCGTATTGATTACCCAATTTTTATTATTGTCCTTAGATACTGTGAATAGTTAATATTATCAGTTTTTATCTCCAGATTTAATAACAAGATCGATTGGCTATACTCGTGAGTTATGATCATTAGATAGGTACAACTTTCTTCGCCTTCTGAAAATATAATAAAATAAAATAAATTAAATTTGGCTAGAATTAGGTAGTCATTGTCTTCCTGATTCCATTTAATGTAAATAGCGTTGTTATAATTACCCATACGTGAAATGTACGAGCACTATGTAAAGTTAATGAACATTTCTGGAGAATGTGCAATTTGGACAATGCTTGAAGACAAAAGTTTTCAATCAGTGCCTCCTGTCAGTTATGTATGACGTACCAGTACAGAAACGTAATCTTTGACGGTGGGCCTGATCCATAAGTTCAAGTTTGAGAGAGCTATGCTCTGAGTTTCTTTGCGGGATAGGATCCGAAATGAATAGATTCGCCAAAGGACTAAAGTCATCGATATAGCTCATAGCATGCTGAAGTGGCAATGGACAGGTCATATTTGCCCCATGACTGATAACGAGGGTACCTGGACAAGTCCTCGAATGTAGGCCACGTACCGGGCAGTGCAGTGTGGAACCCCTTCCGGCCAAGTGGACCGACGCACAGTGTTTCAAAACGTCCAAAAAGATCTCTTCAATCCTCTACTGAACGAATTGGAAACATTTTTAGAGAGTACCTACTTAAATGTCATTCTAATAACATGTGCTACTACCTACTATTTACTTTTCAAATGTAGCAATAGCATTCGGAATTAACTGCTAGAGCTCGACCACAATTATCTTCAAAAAAGTATGGTTCTATGATTCCTTGGCTTGATATGGCAGCCCATACGACAACCTTGGGAGAATGTAGTTGTTTCTGATGTAGGGTTAATGGGTTCTTATGTGCCCAATACCTGCAGTTTTGATTGTATAAATGTACATTGAGGTGAAAATTCAACAGAGAACCATATAAAAGTTGTAAATAGTTAAAGTTGATAAAGCGATCTCTTAAGGTTGAAAAATTTTAGCTCCACATTAAATGAGTCTGTAGAAGTGAACAGTGTTCATTTAAATGCGATTGTTTATCATAAATGAAAATTTAATTATCATCTTTTAAAATTATAATGAATACTTATGTGTTAATTATGCAAACATTTAGTTTTAATTTTTACAGTTCAAAAACGAAAATATTTCTGGGACAGCCTAGATAATAAATAATAACGCCACACATTAAATGGGCCACACTAGGATTCCCTGTGTCGTGGGTCCGGATATACATACAAATACAAACGCAGACCCTAACATTTCTCTTTAATTCTACCCTTATTATGACCTTTACTAATAATTAGGTCAAAATTATGTTTTTACCCTTTAACATTAGATTATAATTTAAAAATTAATCTGCGATCCAATAATTAATAGGTTGAGAAACGATGATAGCAGAACAGGAAGATGTTGGTTTGTTTTCTTATCGCGCTTACATTACTGAATGGATTTTATTTAATCCGTAAAAATTAATCTACATAATTTCGACGTTTCTTATCATCAATCATCATAATCGTAATCTATCGTAATATTATATCTTTTACTATGAGGTATCAAGTAATATGTAAGATTGATAAGTGAGCAAGGCTTGAAACAGCTTTTTAATAACGGTAAGT
Organism: Sesia apiformis; assembly: GCA_914767545.1. Lineage (NCBI taxonomy): Eukaryota > Metazoa > Arthropoda > Insecta > Lepidoptera > Sesiidae > Sesia > Sesia apiformis. Next base: position 17,263,400 of record OU611959.1, read on the forward strand.
ACATGTAAATGTGTAGGTACGTATATACATACGTTTTGTAAAATTCCACTAACCGGTATATTTCAGAATTTAAGAATCAATTTTAAATGGATGTAGATATACCTACCGGTAAATGAACGTTAAGCACTTAACAATTCTTTCTTAAATTCCCGTAATATGAAACCACAAAACTGTTTAGTTTTGAAAAGTTTGAAATTATTGAAATGTTTACACCATCGTAATTTTGGAAGTACTGTACCAATTTGCCTCTTGGTTTATTGGATTTAATCAAGATTTAATGAAATTTCTTTACAATTCTAAAGTCGTAAACAATGTTAATTTTAATTTGATTATTGAAAAAAAATATTTCCAACTATATATTTTTAATTATATTCTATTATCTTTTAGTATACGTATGGAGCGCTTTTCCAGTCTCAACTGTCAGACTCAACTGAAAGACACTAAAAGAAGTGTTCTATTTAAAGAAAAAAATACTTTAAAAATAATTACGTTAATAATTTTGAAATTAAACGGTAAAAACACTTAAAAGTATTATTCGGGTTCGTATTTGCGAATAGTGAAATAAATTATTGGTATTCGCGAATAATTCTTCATTAGCTATTTATTTTAAACATACCAACCCGATTCATAATTGCTACATGCAGTACCATGCTCGTTTTTTCATATTTCTTTCTTTTTACACTCTTACATTAAAGATTCAATGTATCTAAATCCTGTTTAAAGTACCAAGGAAAAATTTACGTTTTAACATCCATGAAATTCCAAGAATATCATTAGCTTTGTTCGCGGTAAGGATTCGGAACTGATTCTGGACTAGTACTGAACTAATTTGGAATCGTAGTAGAGCGCATGCTCGGTTATAAACCGATTCGTGATTTTTATTTCCGCGAACGATTTCGGAACCAAACTGCGTACGATCTACTGTCATCGGCAGTGTTACCAACTCTCAAAACTATTTATCCCTAAAGCTTAAATCAAAAACCCCCAAAATCGCCCCAATTACTTAGAAATCCCCCTAAAAAATATATAATAAAAGAAAAAATATAAATTACAAAAATGCAATGAAATTTCTTTACCTTTTAAATCTGGATCTGTTTCCCAAATCTACGTGTACATTTTATTATTTTTAGTTTCTTTAGGCATCATTAACAAATTGCTTGTCGGCACAGCAGTACAACAACAAAATCGAATTAAACAAGTAAACAATAATCAACGTACATATGTATTTCCAGTAAGCATAGGCACAATAACCACCAGTCACCACAGAGTAGTTGTAATATATTTGTACTAGATGTCGTTAAGTCGCTAGGTCAACAAATAAATATGATTAGCTATTATAGTTTGGATTGTCCCAGGGCCTATACTTTCACATAATATATGAAAAATATATATTCAAAAAAATATATGAAGAGTCAAAAAATCCCTAAAAATACCCCTAAAAATATAAAACCCCTAAAAAAAACCCATCCCACTTATTTACCCCCTAAATTTGGGGGGAAAACCCCTAAGTTGGCAAGTATTTAAGTGTACCCACCAAAACAGATTACTCTTATTAGAATATTATATACACTTATTTATATAAACAACAAACAAAACTAACCATATTTTATTTAACCCTTAATAAATTAATAAAATTTATATTTTATTTAACTATTTAACCAGTTTATTAGTTTCTAACCAACTGAATATAGCCGCAGCATGTATGTCAAATGTCGTTAGGTAAAAACTGCGCATGTCTGGAACTACGGATTCTTGCCAAAGTTATAGAACTGATAGAACTGATTCTGAACCGATCCTGAATCGAGTTCGACGGTTTCGCGAACACAGAACTGTAACTAGAAATTCTGAACTGTGTGTTCCGCGAACGGCATTATTTGAACTGCGCATGCGTATAGTTCCGAATCAGTTCTGAATCCTTACCGCGAACGAAGCTATTACTAACATTTTGACAGAACCTGCCATTGTTGCAATATTATAAAATATGTGCATTTGCCGATGGGGCAGAAGGGTTCTCGAATGGAGACCACGTACCGGCGGACGAAGCCGAGGACGTCCATCTGCTAGATGGACAGACGACCTCATAAAGGTTGCGGGCACCCGCTGGATGCAGGTCGCTGCCGATAGGTCTAAATGGCGGACAATGGGGGAGGCCTATGTCCAGCAGTGGACGTCCAAGGGCTGAGATGATGATGATGATGATGATGTGCATTTTCTAAGGTTTATCTATTGAACTTAGGAATGTAGGGGAACCCGGGGTAGAACGGGGTACCGGGGCGGAACGGGAAAGAGGCGTTGTGCTCGCTACAGGCGACAGAGATGCGTGACCATCGCGCACAACATTCGGTCCGCTGTGCTGCGCTATACGGAGTGGCCGCTGTCAGTGTGAGAGTGCGCTTAGTTTGGATTTTATCGAAGGTCGACGAAAAAGCTTGCAAATTTTAATTTTTCTATGCAACACCAAGGTAATTACACTATACACTATTCTTTGTTCGGATATTAACATTACATGTGTGTTTAAACATACTTTTGACTAACTAAACGTCCAGTGATAACTCAAGTCCAATAAATATAACTGGCCATAACACTCGTGTTTACGTGAACAGTGCGTCGGGGCACAATGGGTGGGGCACAATGGGGTATACCCCGTTCCGCCCCTTAAATATTTGTACTTCTAATATAAATACGCATTTTTATTTCATCTGCAGATGGTGCGTTCATATATAAGAAAAACCAGCTGACAGTCCTGGTCTACATTGCTAATCCCGTTGCCAAAAGTGAAAGCTGGAATGAAAAGAGTTACAAGAAAGGGTGGAAAAACGGCAATCCTGACCGCTTCACCTTACAAGACTGAATTAGAAGAATCTATTAAAAAGACACAAAATATCAATAAAGCGAAAGTAGAAAAAAATAAACAAGACTGACGTTAAAAGGTAAAGAAAACATAGCAATTAAACAACTTTGAACGGTTTAAAGTTGTTTAATTGCTATGTATAGTAATCGCGAAAACCTAAGTAAAGGAGACATACCTGAAGGAATGAAAACTAAGCCAAAGAAACAAAAAAGAATCAGAACTAAACCTGAAGAACACTCAGAAGACGTAGAAAATTTTAAACAAAAACAAAGAAGAAACAAGAAGAAAGAAACAAAAAAGAATCGGAACTGAATCTGAAGAAAGCTCGGAAGATGAAGACTCGATCTGCTTGTATTGCCATGATTTATACTCCAAGTCCAATGAAGGCTAGTGGTCTTGTAGCATTTGTAAAAAATGGGCACATTTGGCGTGTGCTGGTCTAGATAGTGACGACGATGACAGTGTTCTCATCTGTGAACTATGCCAATAATTAGTACCCCATCGTGCCCCGGGTTCATTTCCCATTGTACCCCGGGGGTGGGGCAGAATGGGAAATTTCCCTTTATTTTTCAAACAATATTTTTTCAAAGTGATCATTAATTTAGATAAGTTTAGCTTTAATTTCCTTGTAGAGAAAGAAGTAAATAAACCTACAAATTGCCAAATAATGGTGTTGTTTCATTCAAACTCTCACAAATTGTAACCAAAGCTTAGCTACCCCGTTCCACCCCGGGTTCCCCTACTCGTATATTATGTATTTGATTAGCTCTTCGGCGAAGATTGCACAACAAACTTTGGGGAAATATTTAGTTTTCTATTGGTATCATTAGCGTTTAGGTCCACCTTAGAGATTGTTGTTAGATTGCATTTTCTAATGTTACAATTTAACGCTTGTAATATTTAAACCATGAGTTTTGAATGTACATATTTAATTAACTAATTTATTTGAAGGTCATTATGGGCATCTTATAAAAAATTCCTAATACAATAAATATATTACAACTATGAAATAGCAATAACGAAACACAGCACGTCAAAAAGTTTAATTCGTAAATTTGATAAAGGTATCTGCTGGTTCATATACATTCATTAATTTTACCAATTCTAAAATTACCGGAGCGCTCAGTTCTCTGTGTATTTACGGTTCTTTCCAATTTGGTGGTGATTTTAACTTTAACATATTGAATAAATTAAATTTACGTGATTTTTAACACTCTTGAAACATCGTTCTTTTCGGTTTTACAAACGAACAGAAATGCAAATGTCAATACTTAATACTTAATTTATTTACAGTGGAAAGTAGTAGGAGACGGGTGTGTTGTTTTTCTTTACATAAAATTATTTAGAATTTAGATAAAATCTTATAAATATCGATGTTACAATTATTTTAATTATAATTAAACACTTGTTAGTGTACATTTGTTAATACAATTTAGAAATTATTACCTAAATTTCGAAGGTTGTGTGTTTGTAAAATCAATCCAATAGAACCAATATTTATATTGAAGCTTGTAATGGTTTTATAGTGATTTTATAACAAATTTCAATTCAAATGACTGACAGTGTTTATGGAGAGTAAATAATGAACTATAATGGCTTTTACGATAAAATTGTGTGTGTATGAAAATGAGTGCCGTTTGTAGGGACTTTAGTCAAGGATCCGGACGTTTAGAATGTCGACACCGTGCCAAAAAGGCGGGATGCGACTCAGTGAAGCTCTGGACAGTATGCAGCTTGCTTACAATCCTATTACGAAGCAGTTGCATTTTGTGAGCCCAAAAATAAAGAAACCCCCGGAAGACACTGCAGAGGAGATCGATAATCTGTCTAAAAAGAGTAGTTTCAGTGACGAAGGCAATTTTTCTATATCAACGTGCGAGAAGAGTGATACAAGTGATTCTCCGAAAAGCACATTGCAATGGAGTGGTGTTAGTGGGCATCAGCGTGGTAAAGATGGTGGTTCCTTCTCCAGTACTGTCTCAAGCCTGTCAGAGTGCTCTTTGGGGTCAAGCGCGTCGAGGGACGATGACGTCTCTGAAGCTACGTCACCGGAGCGTGAACAGGCCAAGCTGAAGAAGAAAGGGCTCTCTGGGTTCTTTAGCAGGTAGGTCTTGTATTCAGTTGAATAATAAATAAATAACATCAGTCAGTGTTCCCTACTAGGATCCCCTGTGTCGTGGATCCAGAGACACAAAAGTAGACACTACCCAAACCTGTCTGCGAATAAAATAAATGTCCAGTGGGGAATCAAACCCAGGACTGTTTACCATACCTACATACCACATCTATTTATACTCACGACATCTACTCTCAGACACACACTCATACACTATCACTCACTCTCGCTTGGCCGCAAGCTCCCGTTAGCGAAGATTACACTAGATATGGGAGAAAAACAAAAGTTAGAAACAATAATAAATTAATAACAATAATACTCCTTATTGCCTACACAACAGATAAAAACAAAATATACACATATGTAAGACACAATTGGCTGCCTTATCCCTTAAGAGATCTCTTCCAGGCAACTATACGACAGGAGATTATTGAAGAAATAAAGGTTTAATTAAATAAACATACAAGTTACAACATAACACTGAACTCTGAAAGTGAATTTGGACCAGCATTATTTAATCTAATACTAATTCTGCCATTTTTAATTGAAAGCTTTTATTTTATTATTTATTTCAGTTGCAGTGGGTGTATGTTTATACCATGTTTGTCATTTTTTTTTATCACTTCCATTTCCCGTACAACCTGCGCAATTAGGAATTGAATATGGCATCGCCTCTCAGTCGCACGCTATCTCCTAACCGGCTCCTACGCTACCCGGCAACAAAAAAAAAATTGTATCACTTCACGCTTCGAATTCAGTCCAGTTTTGTGGACTGAACATCTGATTCACCATCAGCAGATTATCATACGGGAATAGAAAAAATATTTTATGGCTAATCGCCAGTACCAACAATTAAAAAATAAAAATACCCAACAAAAAAGAAAAAGGCTTTTTTTCTGCTGACAGTACAGTCTGGAGTGAGCCATTTTCAATCCCATTCTTTAATTTCGCGGGTTGTATACCCATTTTACTAACGTGTTATTATAGTAGTGAGTTAAGAAAAATATGACTGGAAAATCTGGGGGATTAGTAATTTTCACTATTTCTGTTGATATTCCTCAGTAATTTTTGCTAATCCCTGAGTCGCACTAACTGTGGTAATAAATTAACTGGACAGGCACCCACTCATTTTGAAAATTGTGAGGTTTTTTTCTAACACCAATCCCACATTATTTCTTTATAGCCCTTTATGGTCTTTATATGTATGAAACACTGAAATGTTATGTCACAGATAACTTTAGAGTTCCATGATCTATTACGTTAATTACTAGTTTATGTTCAAGGCTTCGACTGCGTGCTCGCTATCCCATGGGAATAACTAGAAGTCAATTCGTAAAATCAAAATATATTTAAAAATAACTGAGTTAGAGTTAGGGCTTAAAAGAACTATGCTACTGTATTAATGACGTCACTAACAATAGTACCATTACCTTTACACATGTACATGAATAGCTCAAAAAGTAGGAAATCTACTTCATGGTTACTTTATCCTATTCCCCAATGTGTGTAGTATGTGCTTCAGCAGTGAGTGAAATATACCAGAGTCCACTCCCATCCCATCCTATGCCTCTCCATTTTCCCAACCCTTTCTCCAAATCCATCCCTACATCTCAAAGGAAAGCAGTGCTACCTAGGGGTGTGCCAACATTTGTCATTCTTGACTGAAGTTGGCATGTACAACTGATGTCGCAGGGTGACAGTATGTTACCACTGGGTTGACTGCATGGTCGTCTACTTTCTTCTATTAAAAGAAAACGTAGGATGATAATATGTCAAGACCTGTTTACTTACTTTACAAATTATCACTGTTGTGTTGTTTTTTCTACGATGCTAATATCAATCCACCCTTATCAACCTAATATCAATCCTTTGTATATTAAGTCTATAATAATTTAGAAATACACAAGCGTAATCACATATAAGACACTCACTTTGCTTTTTTAGTGTGCCCCCTGTTTTACACACTGAATAAATATGTTCTATGGAAATAGTGCTATTGTTCTAATATGTCTAAATTGTTCTAATTGGTCTTTAATTCTAACTTATAGCATAAATTGTTCATATCCATATAATTATGATATCATAGAGTATACTAAGACTAATATAATTAATATTTGCTTGATGGAGAAATGAAACTAAAAATATGTTGAGAATTAAATTAAATTTTACTATCTACATATCGAAAAAAACAAAATATTTGCTTCTAAATATACTAAACTATATGTCATTAGTCATTACAGTCCATATCCACACTATAATATTAAAAATCCGAAAGTGTGTTGGTCTGTCTTAATAACTAAACCACTGAACCGATTTCAATAATTTTTGATAGAGAAAATTGTTATTATTCTGGAAAATTGATGTACGCGGGCGAAGCCGCGGCCAAAAGTTGGTTAAATATGAAGTTTTCTTTTGTTTAAAATTTCACCATGCCCCTCCGCCGCCATAGGAAAATATTTCTGAAATTCCTCAAAATGATATTCATTTTTTTAGGTTGAGTTCCAAAACTTGTGATAATCCCTATTTGACAATATAAACATAGTACTTAAATCTCATTTCCACAACCCTTTCTCAAAACCCATTCTTACATCAACAAAGGTAGACAGCACATCCGGGAGTTGTGCCAATGTCATTCTGGACTAAAGTTGGCATGTACCGCGGGTGTCTATGGGCGACAGTATCCACTTCACACCAGGTGTATTCTATGCTCGTTTGCCACCTTCTTTCTATAAAAAAGCCTTTTCTATCTTCATAATAGAAAAAGAGATGCAGCATGCCTTGGATTATCCAAAGGCGATTTTCACACGTTTTGGAGTGCAGTCTTAATAAGTTATTATTTCCTGTTACAATTGTAGTGTGTATACACTACACTTGTCATGTAATAGTTGTCAGGCCACATAGTAATTATCATGTCATGTAATAGGAAATGTGTTATGTAGGATTAGGTGAAGGTATAATTAGATAATCACACTTACCAACTACCTCACCAAGTAAATAAACTAAATCTTAGAAATGAGTAAATGTAATTTATTTCCATGACATTAGTAATTTTCTGCTTGCATAGTGATGAGTCTATGATTGTTTGTTAACAAATTGCTTCATATAAAAAACAGTAGTTCTTTGATATACTATTATTTAATCATTGTCTTTATTTTGTCAAGGTTTTTATAAAATTATTACGTTCTGTAAATTATTTTTATATGATGCTAAAACAGGATCAAACAGAAGAGTAAAAAGTTAGAGTACACATAATGAGATATATCTTTGTTAGTTTATTAAAATCATATAAAATTAAAAACACTTAAATGAAAACACATACCTACTGACATTGCCTGTTGCCTCTAAATACGAATAAATAAGAAGAGAAGAGTGAACGATGGGGGTGATAATGAACCTTAAGGTAATGTTTATAAGAACCTTCCAATGTATAAATATTTGTGCAAAACGCGCGAATGTTAATGGCTATCTATAGTTAAACAAATTCTTACAAATTCGTTGTACTTTACATTGAAAAGTACTCTTTGGCCAAACATTAGAAAACATTATACATTTATTCCAAATTTTTCGAAATCCACGCTAACTAATTCACAGGACAATTCGAAAAGCCTTTCCTGATGGTTTACATTTTTTGAAAATCTGTTACTTATACCTTCTATACAATTACTAATGTATAACCCTCCCCTCTTCTCCAATTCTTTGTCAAAACAAGCGAAAAGTATAGAAATTGCTCCCTTTTCAGGTGTTTTGAAGAATATTTTCATTGCCCAGGGAAACATTCGTCGGAAAAAAGTTTTCTCAAATAAATCTGTGTTTACAATTCCTGGATGAACAGAATAACATTTGACATGACAGCCTTCTTCTTCCAAAAGTTTGTTGATGTATCTTGCACTCATCAACTGCAACAACAAAAACAAGTTTTAAAAAGAAAACAGAAATATTTAATGTCCATCACCATCATCAGCCCGTGTCTCTTCACTACTGGATATAGGCCTATCGGAATAAAATAATTTCAAAAATGTTTTTAACAATTTTCTTTAATAATATTTTTTAATAATTACCTCAGCTAATTTGGATTGGGCATAAGCAGCTGTCTCATCATAATGTTCTTTCATATTTATGTCCTCAAAATATATTTTTCCAGGGTAATGAGCGCAGGACGTTACGTTTACAACTCTTGAAAACTCATCAGGCCGTCCAGATTTTTTTAAAGCTGGCAATAATAAATGTGTCAAATAAAAATGGCTGAGGTGATTGACAGCCAATTGTGATTCAAAACCATCTTCCGTTAGTCTGTATTCGCCAAACATGATGCCGGCATTATTTACCAGAAGGTGAATATCGGAATACTTCTGTACAACCTTCGCCGCAAATTCCTTAACAGACTTGAGTGACTGTAGATCTAGTGGAAACGCGTGTAAATTTTCCCCGTTTTCCATTGTTTCAGCGAGTTTGGTGGCTAACTCTGGCTTTCTGATGCCCATTATAACAGTTACGTTAGCTTTGAGTAGTCCTCTCACAACTTCGGTGCCTATACCGCGCGCGCCTCCCGTAATAACGGCGACTTTCCTCTTTGCGTCTGGCAACACCACTTTGTTCCTCCATAAATTCACCCAATCGTCGATTAAGCCCCCGGCTCCAGCTCCTTGCATGTCTAACGTGTATCGTAGTTCGCTGAGAATATGTTTGATCGGTTTGTGCCTGTTTAGGTACCAGTAGACGGCCGCTGCAGTGGTTATTGCAGCCACAGAGGCGATCACGAGCGACATTTTGAGGTTAGGTTCGTCCGCTCGATGCGACGCGGCGGGTGTACTGGTGTTAAATTGCTTTCACCGAGTTGGAAATCCTCTACGCTTTCTCTTGCCTTGTTTGTATTCTTTTGGATACTGTTATGTTTGAAGGTTTAACGTTGACACATTATTCATCACATTAGACAATTTAATTAACTATTGTTACATTAAGTTTGACTGAAGATAAGAAGTTGTGCTTGTTTATTTTTTTAAATCCATATCAGACATACGTGACGTGTTACCAGCGTTCCGTCTCAAAATTTACTGTGAAATATTTGACTTAATGACCCTTATTGAGCGGAACAAATAACGAGTTTAATATTTGTACATACATTCCATAACCATTTTGATTAGCATTAAATCAGAATTCAATATCCTCGTCGGCACCGTCTGTTTGACATACGCAAGCACGCCATACATTTTCCCGTGAAAAATACACGGAAATTATTCTTTATGTTTATTTAAAGCAACTATTTGCTATACATCAGCATACGAGGATCACGAAAGCGACACATACGCACTACGGGAATTTTTATTAGATTTTTAAAATTCTATTAAGAAATCGCGTTAAACTAGTTTGGTAATTTCGTTATTATTTTATACAGGTTTTTCTTGTTAAATTTGATAACGGTGTTAGCAAATTTGTATGGTGACGTCACGCCGCGTATACAGGATCGATAAGGATTATGGTCTAATGTTAGCAGAAGATGTTAGTTCTAATGTAGAATAAGAGTGATAATAGCCTAGCCAATAATGTAAATGCGATCGTGAGTTCAGACCCTTAGTCTGTATCAATAAGTTTATATGCGGTACAAATATTTTTTCCAAATAGCATATGCTCGGCAGTGAAGCTAAACATCGCGAAGAAACCCATTTGCTAGAGAATTGACATAAATCTGGTGCATGTACAATATTCACTATTTTGACTGGGTCCAAGTGGTGGATTGTGACCATAAACCCTCTCGTAATTGGAAGGGAAGACATATATGTATTAGTAAATGTTAGTAGAAGGATCTTACTCCTATCGACGCTTGTTTAATTTTCATGTCAGCTACAATGCTATTATGAACCTTATCACATTTGTTTTAGAAACTAAATTCTTCTTTGCAATGATTGCAAATTACGCTGTTAATTATTCACTATCGGCAATAGAAGGTATTTTATCATAGCGGTATCAGTCGCTTAGCTGAGAAACAGTGATTTTAATGAAGGTTCCTTGAACTGCCACGGAACGGAACTGCATCGGCGAAGCGTGACGCAACGTTGCACCGACTAAGTTCACTGGGTACTGATGGAACGTAGCAAGTGGAACCATGGTGACGTCACGCGCCTAGAACAGTTATTGACTTTTCAGGCAGTAGTCTCTTTTTAATTTAGTACAAAGCGTGTAATATAATGTATCTCAGACAGAGCGCGTATTTTTCCCCTTGCAATTAGGATAAGTTCCGGGTCATAATCTGTCATGCAGACTTACATACGAGTGTACACGACACACAACCGGCACGCAAGTGCCGGTTTAAGGGGGCAACCCGGGCGGTTGCCCGGGGCGTCAGGGCCAGAGGGGCGCCGCGCATCAGCGAATCAATCGGCTAAGAAAGGGTAATACCATGCCACCACAGAACAAGAGAAAATAAAAAAAAATGTTAAATCACCGATCCAAAGTCTGTAGCTGATAATAACTACCCATCTCTTTCATCGCTTTGCAAAGGTCAACATTTGATCGTTTTCTAATTGTATCTTTTACATAGTATCCAAAGACTTTAAGATCCAAATTTCTAAGTCAACTGAAAGAGGTCTAGGTTTTAATTTCGTCTACTCTAGACACACACTTGGCTGTTTTTTTTATTTGATTGGCTGAGAACACTGATTTCATTCGCATATGAAATAAAGGGCGCTGAAGAAAATCTCGCCCGGGGCGCCCGAATGGCTAAGGCCGACGCTGCACGAGTACATACCAGACTTACATCGTATATAAATACAATTATTAACACTTATTACTATAAAATACAATAAATAATGCGTAAACTTTAGGTTCATAAGACGCAAAGTATAAATAACTGTACTATCTATTGTGTTCTTGTTTTTCCTTTATTTCTTGACGCGACATAACGACGAGATTATTAAAAGTAAACTTGTGATATATCAGAAAGTGGACATGGAATATTAAAGTATGTATTTATGTATTTCTCCATGGACTGTGCTCATGACCAATTGTATGTATCGAATAAGATAACCAACAACACGTTCGGCTAACAGATAAGACCCATTTGAAATTCTGATAAAGATGTGAATGGAATTTTTAAATCTTATTCTTTAGGAAAGATAACTATTATTATGAAATCTTTTGATGTACTGTCAGGTGAATAATGGTTCCATACTACTAATATCTTTTATACTATGTATTACCTATTTTTACGATTAGGTAATCCAATCTATGTAATATAAATAGTAACATGTGTCAATTAAAAAGCTATATGTATGTATTTGATAGTCTAAAAGAATTTCCAAAAAAAAAATGAAAAAAAAACTAGACCAGCAATTTTTTTATTATTGAAGTTTGTGATAATATTTTTATTAAAATATTTGGCTACTAAGATAATTACAATGACATCTAAAATATTTGTCAGACTGGAAAATATTAAGCTAAATAAAGAAGTGAGTAAGTAAGACACGAGTCATATGCACATGACACGAGGCAGGAAAATAAAAATGTAAATTCAATTCAAATTCTTTATTTGTATTAAACATGCTTGATGCAAATTCAAATATAGCGAGCGTGACTCCCAAACTAGAAAAAAATCTGTATTTTAGGAGCCAGTACCTTCCCAAAATAAATGTCCAAATTTAATACAACTTAATTTTTTAATACAAGTTATACGGTAATTGTCACTTATAATGTAGCTTACAAGAGAACACCAAGTTTACAAGAAGATAAGCTTATGAATAAGGACAATCTGTGCTGACATCTGTACTAGGATAATCTGTTTTACAGCTATCAGCACCCTTCCCCTTATCAATTCTTAGTACTAGGTTACAGTTATATAAGAGAAAACAGTTCATTCAGGTGGTAATTATTGTGTATAGTATATACATCGTGTGTGTTTTATGTAAGTATGTGTGCGTGTAAGTATGTGTAACGTTGCGACTAGTGAGTGCAATATATATATACATATATAGTAAATAAGTACACAATCAGAGCTTAACAATGCTAATGCTAATTGTATTAACGTTAAACCTATACTAACGTGGACGTGAGTGCCAGTGATTCCCATTGTTTTTGTAACTAAGGACATTTTTAGTCTATTGACAACAAACTATATATAAATATCTACATACTGCCACTACTCTTTACCAAGTTTCAAAACAAATGCACAACTCTGAGACAAGGAATTCAAAAATAGTAGAAGTAAACATAATTCAACGTAACTTCACTCACGTGCAATGGCCTATCCCCTACATCAGATACGTGGCCGGGGAAAACCTGTTTTCGAACGCACTGCGACTTGGTCGAAGCCCTCACCAATATCACTGACATTGAAAATATGAAACCGACCTGCCTTATGCATTGTCGCTTTTTCAACACTTGCGGAAACATACATAAGAGAGTAGCAGCAATGGATGAGTCTATAGCAAAGTTGTGGAAATGGGAGTTGGCTAGTTAAAGATAGGAGTAGATATGTAAGCTTTGGTCAAAGGTGCATTGGTCTCAGACGCTGAAACGTGAGAATATTTATTTACTCGCTGATAATCTGTTTTATTTTATACAGAGATATTGCACTAGCTTGCGCAGCGGGGAATTGTCTGTGAACCGTTTTGTAATTGATCTTGTAAGATAGATGATCCAGCTTTTTGCGAATTTCCGACAATTAATTAAAAACAGAAAAAAATATATCACCATAATCAAGAATTTTTTCTTGATTTTTATTTAAAACTTTTGATGTTTCTGTTGGTAATTTTAAAGCAGGTGAGATTAAATAAGTATTACCTTATTTAATGGCACCTGCTCAATACGTGAGGAACTTACTTTAATGTATGATACATTAAAGTAAGTTCCTCACGTTCGTATTAATACAACGCAGATGGTGCGTCACCTGACATCGCACCATCTGCCATGCAAATAAAAAATATATTTTCTTGGAACTGCACACGATTTTTAAGCGTTAAGTTTTTTTTTTTACTTTAACTGCTTTTTGAAACCTATCTGATGTTTTTCTTGCTTTAAATAACTTATTCAAGGAAGGAGATGAAGGTGGAATTATGCACAACTGTTTAGAGCCGGTTTAGCATGTCAGTATTCAAATTAAAATTGATATTGAAATCGATAATTTTAATCCCGATAGGAGCTAACATGTGATGATTTCGTGATCAGTCCTTTCCTATCTATCCAGTGAAATCGTTTTTTAACGTTATAAGTATTCCAGCAACTTGATAGGAGACACGTTTTTCGCTTTAAAAATTGTCCCTCGCCTTGAAGTTAAAAAGGCAATGTCATTACGTTTATTAACCGCATCAGCTGTTGGCCAAGGATTCCTTTCATTCATACACCGAACCACACCGAGCTGTACATCGTGATGGTGATGTAACGTTGCACGTATGACGTGTGACATAGTTTTTGCGTCAGTGGTCACGTCAAACGTCAAATGACAGTGTGTATTTGATGATTTTGAATGTTGAAGAAAATGTTGATTTTACTATAAAACTTCCGTTTACTTGGATGATTTTTACAGATATGACTGAGTGTAAAAAATCTACCAACATTTACAATCGAAATACTCCTTAACACTACAGAAATTATGAGCGGATATTAATTTAACTATTCTATCTTTAAATAAGTTTATAGGTAATTTAATCTGGAAATTTAATAAATATTTTAATAGTACATTATGATACAAGTGTGTTAAGTTGGTCATTACAGTCGAGGCGGGATTGAAGCCCGCGCCGAAGGCGAGGGCGTGATGGAGCCGAGAGCGTAATGACTTGAACAATGCTCACGCGTTTCATACGACGTTTTTCAACACACTTGCGAGGAAAAATAAATAAAATTTCATGGGTCTTATTTTGTTAATGAAAAGTTTAATTATATTGAAGCAATTACTGAAAGTGAAATTATTAAAATGATACGCAACAGTTTTTGTTGGCATTTGCATAGTATGTGTTATGGTATTATTAATAATTTCATTGTTTTGATCTTGAGTTGCTGTAAATGTCGGAGATAACGAAACATTCTCATAGGAGGTGGAAGGACGTTGTGTTTCCTCATTAGTAGGACTAGGAGACACCAAAACATTATTGGCATAAGAAGTGGAAGGACGCGGTTCAGGGCAAAACTTCTTAGAATGTCGCTCCAAATTGATTGCCTGTGTTATCTTGGCATTTATGTTGGCCTTGTTTTGAATAGAGTCTTCGACAAAAATTCAGCGACTGTGTTAGATCGCCACCCGCCATGGCGCTTTCATGTCAATATATCGGCTCCCGAATCAGCCAGCAATGTAGCTGAAGTTCTTCTAAAACTGTGTCCGGTGTAAGAATCAGCATCTGGTGATCCTAAAAACTTAGCGATTTCCTTAGGCATGGAACCAAATTTGTTCACACCAATAGGTTGACACGTACATTTTCCTTTTTGATAGTTTAGAAAAAAGCGGTCAGTTTTTGCATTTGTCGAACGTAGAGCTTTGTATTTCTTTACTATTTCATAAAATAGACCGTGAATAGTAAATGATCGTGGAATCTTGTTAATAAAAATCACTAGTGCGGTAATGTAAAGTAAAAGGCACGCGTGTTTTATATGCTGCTTTATGACCCTAAAAACATCACTAAACAGCTTTTTTTGATAAAGTTAAGTTTTTGGGGTGATGGACAATTGGATTTCTCGTGCAGCGCGGATAAACGTCTTTGGCACGTGAATAAAAATGTGAAATCTTCTAAACTTCATCTGTTAAAAAACAAACATGACTAATATATATATATATATATATATATATCTATATATATTGTATTACGGAAGAGCTATCTTCAAATTTTCAAACACATGTTTGAATTTCATGTTAATGTTAATCCTTAGTAATCGAACCAAGTAACTAAGTTAAAACTATCTTTTTAACTTTCTTAGGGTCGTACCTACCTGTGAAATTAAAACCAAAGGAACTAATTCGATTTAAAATGATTGTTTGAAGGAGATAAACCACAAGATGTCAAAGTGATTGTCACGAGTCACGACATTATAAGTAGAGTGCTAGCTAAACAATAAATGTGGATATTTCATGGAAAAAGTTACAATTTGTTCCATGTCTAATCTGAATGATCATTTTTAATGTCATTGTCGTGAATAAACCGACTGAATTTTATTTTGCCGTCATGATACCGATCTTGGAATTGAGTTACGGTTATTTTTGTTAGATTACAAGCCTTACTTTTTTATTATACGCAAATAAAGGCATTATGACATTAATGACTAATTCCGTATCGCTTATTTGCTATTTCCTTTGTGTATGGAGTTATGCCTTCATGCAATTCGCAGCTGTTTGTTCTGAATACCATGGGTTACGTCAACCACTTACTCATGCAGTTGTGAGCGGGAACGTGAACGTTTTTAATTATGTTTGCATAAATTGAGTGTTTGGGTCGACATTTTTAAGATAGATTAGACGCTGTTTTTACATTGGGGTTAGATAACTTATATTCACTAATCCCTAGTCTTTTTCCAAATCTTAATTTTTAACTTGTTAAATGTAGACAGATTATTTCCGAACAACAGTCGTCGCTTTTGAATAAGGTTTGAACGTATCTCAAATTTCCATGGATGACAATAACAAATTCTAATAAATGTAGGAAAGGTTGTCCATTTGGCATTTCGTAATCAAAACAAATCGATAATATCTAATTTGTAAGCTATTATTGATCTAATATTGTTACCATTCAGTTTCAATGTTCTATGTTTAGATAAGTTTGCGAATAAGGATATGATCACAGAAAACAGTTTCAATTAATCGTGTCCGCAACCAATTCATTTAGCTTTCAAATAATAAAGATTATGAAATATAAAACGATGACAAAATCACGTGAGTTTTTCCAAATAATGTTTATCTAGAGCAGACTTCTGATGCGAAATCAACCTGCACCCATGTGCAGCTATTAATAAAGATTAGAATAGAATGGCTTCAGGTAACTTAACGTGAAATATACAATTGGTTGCAGTGAAAGTAGTGTATCATGCCTTAGAGAGTGATTATGTACAGCGGTTAAGTAATTCGCTGTACGAAAGTTTTATAACTGTAATGGCTGGAGTACTTTGTTGCGTGCTTTAAAGCATAGAAAATACGAGTAAAGTGAGATGTCGAGAAGACGTTTTTTGTTATTATGTAGGTATGTATGATAGACGTAAAGTATGTCCTACCGGGTAGTGTAATTTACGAAACACGTAAAGTACATTACCTGTGATCTTAATCCGTGAGCGCGGCCGCCAGTGCCTGCATAGACAGCCGCGGCAGGCCGCTGTATGGTGACCTTACATCATCGTGTATGGTGATAAACCTTGAGAGAGATCTGTATACAGCAGTGGAGACTCAATAAATAATATGGTATGTCTTGATAATGTTTAGGGTTATTATTCACTTGTGATGCGAATGATTTGAGAGAGATGGGGTATCATATAATAATAATAATAATAATAAATACCTACTCTTTATTCCATACAAACAGTTATTTATTACATGTGCACAAATAATAAATGACAGAATACAATGGGCGACCTTATCGCTGAGGCGATCTCTTCCAGGCAACCTTGGGTTAGAGAAAAATAAAAGGGATATAGGTAGTGCAAAACGATTGAAATTTACACAATGAATTATGTTCAATATATACCAACCGACTGTGATATCGATAATAAATACATATATTGAACAAAAATATAATAGGTACATACTTATAATAATAAATAGCTTAATAACATATAAATAAATACATACATCTGTATTCAATATTAATTTGTAAATAAGAATCAAAATTGACAAGGATAGAAAAATAAGAGGGAATTGTAGTCTCCGAGGAATGAAATTAAGGATAAAACATATATTGAATGACAAAAGGTTTAATAAATATATAGAGCAAATTCATAGATCAGGTCAAGGTTCTCCCTGGACTGAAGAACAAATGATAAATTCTTATAGCGAAGTAATGTAAAATCACTTTACGTTGGAAGTAAAAAACTCGAAATTATGAGTCACATGACCAGTTTTTAGTAATTACAATCTCAAATTACACACTACGTTTGGTGATTCATTTTATTCTTGATTACTAATACTGTGTCCTATGTTTGCGATGACAAGGATCCTATCCGATGTGGAGACCGCGTACCGGGAAACGTAGCGTAACGTCGGAGAGGGGTTTCCGGCCAAGTTGACCAACGACTTGCAGAAAGCTTGGATGAGAGAAGCGGAACATCATATGTGGTGGCGAACCTTGAGATATATGTGTGTATCCAATAGTAGAGAGACAGGCTGACGGTATGATATCCCGTTTCTCTATTGTTGGATAGTACGACTGACTACGACTCCCAGACTTTTCACCACATGCCATCGTCCTCTCCTCTTTTCCAGTCAATACTGTTTTTTTATTGTTAGAATCTCACAAATGAAATACATTTCAAGATATTTCTTGTCTAAATTATAATTTATTCACTGTTCACAGGTAGGTTTTAATGTATTCGACACTGATACTGCAGAACTTGTAGGTATCTCTTCGACAACCATAGACAATCTTAAAAAACATTAGAGCGACAAATATTTCAAATTCTTAGACTGTTAACACTAATTTTAATCAGAATAAACGAATTTGATACTTTATATGAGTCAAACATAATTTTTTGTTCCAAAACTAGTCTGAAACTGCAACATTTTCATTCATGTTTCAAAGAAATTGGATAATTATATCCAGATCTCATAGCATGTACTTTTTAAACTTTTTATCGCGTCTTTGACGTTGTTTTTTTGTTTTTTAAAACGTTTATTTTTATTCTCTAAAAGTAGTAACTTGTTTAATTCGTTTTCTGTTAAATTATTTCGTAGTTTATACCTTAACTATAACAAATTAAATTCTTCAATGCACTTGCAATCTTTTATAAATATTAGATTCAAAACAAACAGCAAGTATCAAGATGTTTATGGTACACTATAAATTAAAAAAAAAAAATAGTGTACCATAAACATTTCAAAAAAATGTTACCGTGTAAGAAGTTTGGAATATACTATTGAACCATGTTTCTCGTTCGCCAAACTTTATTATTGATTTCCTTTCGCAACTGAACGTACGAGTTATTTGCTCTTTCACCATAATAGGTGGCCATTCTTCTGCTCAGCGAACTGAGAAATCGACTATTGGAGGCATCTTTTGTTTAGAAAAATTGTCTCGCGTATCGATTCGGACGTACAGAATAGAAAAGTGTATATCATTGGTTTGTGGAATATGAGTCAGTGTCATTGGACAAATCGGTTTAATAGTTCCAAAATTATGACAGTGCAATCTTCCAAAAAAAATCCCATAAAAGATTTGACATGTATACATTCAAATTGTATGTCGTTGGATAGGTCTCGTAAAGGTCTACAACTTTTGTCTAAAGTCTTTATTTCTAAAATTTACGGGAAATAGCGAAATCTCCCTTTCGATTGGCGCTGCCAGGAATCATTCTTAATCAGTGGTGGCGGTTTTGATGGCGGCCGATGGGAAAAATTTCTTAAGTATACGTGTCAGCAAAGAAGTATGTATGACTACTACTACTTAGGGTGTCCCAAAAATTCGAAGTATTTTTTTTAACGCATACCCACTTAATACTATATTTTGTAATACTTAATACTATCAAAACCCACATAATTCAAATTTCAATAGATTCAATAGATCAAATTTTAGATGAAACCGAGATAAAAATCTTTTGTGTTCGTCTCACGAAATACAGTAGCGATTGTTGATTTGTTGAAAAGTTATTATTGGTTACAATCAAATCCACCATCTCATTTGTAATATTAGTTGAGAGTTATGATGTCTTTTTATATTACATATACACATTTTACAAATGACCCGCAAAAATTATAAGTGATGCAAAAAATACATTGCTGGCTCATGAAAGGCAAATATAATTTGCCTAGTAGCTTCAGCTTCGTGTTCAATGATGACTTTTTCACTTTAATTTTATTTAGAATGTGAACCGTTTCTTAAAAGTATGCCATTTCTATTTACGGAAACCTTGATAATATGTTATTAGGTCTTACGTCACTGCAGTGAACCGCAGTTCATATTCTACAAATAAACACATTGACGATAGAAAGTACGTCACACGTTTGCCAATACTGTGGGTTATTAACCGCGTACTTTATAAATAATCAATCAGAGATTCGACTCGGCCTCGACATATGATTTTGTGGTCTTCTCGTCCAACTACTGCTGTTAACTTTTCAAGTAGTCTCTATCACGGAATACGTAATAGCACCGCACCTGCTTAAACTTTTCACATTTAATCAACGGTCGTACTTATATAGTGGATAAAGAGTAAATAAATAAATAAAATTATACTCGATGACGATTAAAGATCGGCTTTTGGCAAACATCACAGCTCTTACATAAACGTAGTTTTACTTACTCCTTTATTTTTCGTTGATTACGACTTTTTCAACATACAAACATCCACATACTTTTCTTTTGAGATATTTAACGTATGACTCATATCATAAAGCAGATAAACTTTAAGATTCTGACGCGGAAGTAGATTAGGATAAAGATATGAGATGAGGAGCGGCGTTGCTATGCAAATAGAATATGACTGAAAGATAATTGACTTTAATATCCTAGAGGTATTTGGAAATGTGACGGAAGAAATAGTACCCAGGCTTTTGTACAATACTCGAAAGTGGCAGACGCTTTATAAGTTATACAAGTATAACCCGAAACTTAAAACTTCTCCACTAAGCACGACTATATTATAGTGGACAAAGAGTTTATTTATTTATTTTATTTTATTACATTACTAACCGTGTGCCCGATGTGATATCTCATCAGCAACATCTCAGGAACTTTTACACCCTTATTTTACACCGTTATGGGATGAATTTTCAAAATACCTTTCTTAGTGCTCACCTAAGTTATATAAGGAACTCCTGTGCAAAATTTCATGCTTCTAGACCCACCGGTTTCGGCTGTGCTTTATCTGTCAGTCAGACAGTGTAAGATTTTTATTAAGTAGATATATGGAACAGAAGCAGTCACAACAAATTACATAAACATGCACAAGGACAGAATAGTGTTCACTATGGTAATTATGTATTAATCAGAAATACACTCGTAATAACTATGCAATACAAAGAAACATTGCTTCAATTAATTTTGTACAGCATATTTTTATATTTGCCTAAAGTTAAAATTTAATTAAATAAGTCACTATATTTAGAGTTATAGTGTTCACAAGCTCGAGGAACATAAGTATTTTTTGAATACATAATTTGTTTTGTAAATAGGAATGGTGAAGAGATTTTTATTTTGGATGCCCCATAATTGGGGGCAACGAAAATTACTTTACTGTAATAAATATGCACTGTCGTCATTGTGATTTTATATAAATACATTTTCTCGCACATATAAATTTTGTTATAAGGTTTTCAGATATGATCTAAAGTGATAATTAAGATGCTTCTGAAAATTTTTCTGTACTTTTGATTTGGTTTATGTTTGTATTGTATTGTTTGTTTGTATCGTTATGCTGTATAATGATTCATTTTTTCTGTAAATTATTTATCTTTTGGACATTTTATTTTCCCGCCTATAGCCTATAGTAAATTGTGGATAACGTGGTTGGTATTACATTTAGTACAATAATTGAGCTGTACCTATGTTATACAACTTCAATACATTATATTTTAATATAACTTATATTAAAATATAATGTATCGACGTTTGTTTTCCCACATAAACTAATCTTACAGTCAGATGCAATGTTCTTTAATAAAAAGGTTCGATATTTTCTTTTTTTTTTAAACACATTTACAATGAATATATGGTGTATGTATGCAGCATATTTATGAAGTAAAATGTACCATATGTTCATATGTAATTATTACTCGTATATCTATATATATATAAAACAAAGTCGGGTTAGTTACACCATTTATAATTTATAACTCAAGAACGGCTGGACCGATTTTAATGATCTCTGATTTGTTGGATTCGTCTAAGCCCCGAATAGCAGAATAACTATTAAAATATATCTGAAATATTCACGGAAAAAAAAGAAAATTAATCTAGAAATATATTGAAATAAATAGAAAATAACTGGGTAAGCGCCATCTGTTGGGTAGCCACAGCAACGCGTGGCTGGGCACAGCTAGTACCGAATATTTAGCAGTGTTTTCCCACTGGTAGATACAGACGTTTCTCCAAGGCCCTCCACCACACACGATCTTCCGCTGTTTTCATACAGCCACTCTGCTAATGTTGAATACTGTTAATGAAACTCTATAAAGATAAACCCCAGTTTGAAAGTACCACGAATAGGTAATGTAGATAAAGTTTTTATAAATAAAATGCTGTTTGATAGACAATAACATGTATTATGCTCTTGAAATAAAAATTAATGTGGTATTGTAGTCGATGAAATTACAAAGTATTAGCGAAGCGTTTATATTTTTTAGGTATTCAGTGCTTATCAAACGTATGTTAATAAAGCCATTAATTTAAATATGAAAGTATCGACATATGTTTTTCAGTTTATTCAGTTCCACTTGTCGAGTTGTACAGATGCAGCGTTTTCGTAACGCGGTCTTTCAACATACATATAATATGTATTTGCATTGTTGTTACTATTTATCACGTTCAGGCTCTACGATACATTCGTGAAGACAATCATGTGCTCCGAATCATTGTAAGTAGAAAAGAAATATTTTTCATTGTCACAATAATTATTTTGTACATCAAGCATAACACAAACATGCGTAATACGGAATTATTTTAACGCGACCATTGAGGTTTTTTTTAACTAATATTTATTTATTAAATATTGCAATGCAATGCAACCATCCTTTTCAGTAACCACTGGACATGTAGCTCTTCATACACTTTAAAGATTAATATGAAGATGTGGCATACATACACCTTTATTACATAAGCAAATGAAGCTATTTCTTTTCTTATATGACAATAGGGCAATTAGCACATTATGCTAGTGTGCTTCGTATATACAATTTTTAAAGTCCGTACAATTCAAAAAACATCTCATCAATATTCAGTCCAGTCTATGTAGGTAACTTAGCAAGTCACTCAATAAAGTGACAGTAGGTTTACTGAGGACACGAGAGTTTGTACACCTTGGAACCTTGCGGACATCGCACGAAAAGGCGGTCTTATGCTTTTATCACAGATATATAACGCTCTTTAAATTCGAATGAACTATCACTGTTAAAAATTTTATAATAATAATAAAAAACTATAATTCACTTCTCGAGTTCCCGCCAAAAAGTCCAAGCTATATGTTGAATCATTCTTTTAAAAACAACAGAGGTCGGATTAAGGGTAGGAGATCGGAATTAAGTAACTTTGCGGTAGTGTTTCATCTCGTCATAAAGGCGGACATTAAACAGAAAAGTCGACGTGCTGTGGGTCTGTACGAAGGTTTTTAAATTAATTGGTTTACTTGATGAATGTTCCAAGTATCGACTGTCGTGTTTTAATAACATACTCTTGACATTTTAAACATGCTTCCCTAAAGTCATTTATCAACAGTAAATTTTAATAACTCTAGAAACCGTTGGATTTCTCTTGCAAAGGAATGGAACTAACATTATATTAAGTTAATATTTTATAATCTGTGATGGCAAACTGTTATGTCTGCTCACTTAAACTTTGCTTTTCTATCTCCGCTTTCCATTTTGCATTGAAACACGCATTTTTACATGTAGACATTGAAGTAATTTAACACACTTTTAAGCACCTTGAGACGACGATATTCCTGTCTGTAACAAAAAAAAAAAAACAAATTTTGGTATAAACTACTCCAGCTGATTTCCCATCAATTTACTTTTCAAACTGTTGCTGGACTGTTGCTGCCAGGCCAATGTTATATTTATATCTTTAATAATATAATAGACTGTGTATTTCCGAGTTGATACATGTGTGTGTAGTCTTTGACCAAATGCCAAATTTACGTCATATCTGTATACATTAAAAGTACTCTTAGCAAAAAAGTTGTTTTGTCTAGCTGTTCGTCTCAAGTTTATTAGCGCGATGACCTTCATTGAGAAGCCGTATTTTGTTTACCATGTAATGTCGCATCACTCGTGAGCATTTCTTTTATGGCTTTCATGGCTATAAAAAGACCCTCTCCTTTTCCACGTTTCCTTCGTTGGCGTTTATACTGTTTTATTCTTTATGCTATTCGTCTGGTTCATTTCGTCATCATCATCATCGGCTAAAAATATCACTACGTGTTTTGAAAAATTTGCATCGACTCTAAATTGACTTGTATTTAAACGAGCAGAAAAAAAATACTAAATCATCATGATCAACAAAACCAAGTTTTTGAATTACTGAAATATATAATTTTAAGTTATTTTATTAAGAATGTCATCACAAGTGGATAGAGGTCTACTTCGCGGGTCTTCTTCTTCTTCTTCTTTTTCTTCTCAGCCCTTGGACGTCCACTGCTGGACATAGGCCTCCCCCATTGTCCGCCATTTAGACCTATCGGCAGCGACCTGCATCCAGCGGGTGCCCGCAACCTTTATGAGGTCGTCTGTCCATCTAGCAGATGGACGTCCTCGGCTTCGTCCGCCGGTACGTGGTCTCCATTCGAGAACCCGTCTGCCCCATCGGCCATCGGTTCTTCGAGCTATGTGCCCTGCCCACTGCCACTTCAGCTTGCTAACCCGAGAGGCTATGTCGGTGACTTTAGTTCGTCTACGGATCTCCTCATTCCTGATTCGATCACGTAGAGAAACCCCGAGCATAGCCCTCTCCATAGCTCGCTGTGCGACAGTGAGCTTATTTATGAGGCCCATAGTCAGAGACCACGTCTCGGTGCCGTAGGTCATCACTGGCAACACACACTGGTCGCGGGTCTACTATATCTTTATTGTCACCAGTAAATCTAAACCAAACCCGCCTTTAATTTGCTGCCATCCATTTGCTGCTCTTTTAATTATTTCTCCTTTAATGTATTGACTCGTTTGTCGTTGATCTTCATTTTCACAGAGAAACTGGCTGATACCTTAATGAAATAAACATAAGGAATGGAAATAGGTGAAGTACCAGACCTTACTGGAACCATATTTAGCACTAGGTGCGCCTAGATACAAATATAAAAGTGGTTACTACTTAAGACCTTTATTGTGATCTGAAAATAACTCTTATGCCACACTACTTACTATTCCAATATCGTTTTATAAGAGGCCATGAAGGTTTTTCATTTCTCGGTGTCTACGAGTATGTTCGCAAATATTTATATTTGCTCGTGGCGTCGTCGGATGGAAACGTAACTAGGTCTCGGACGGCTGTTACGAGGCTTTTGCGACGTAATAGCCAGGAAAATAACGGATTGCCAATTTCCTAAATTGATACGCGAGTATTTATCGACTACTGGTAATATGGAAGCAATGGGAGGCATTAAGAAAATTAGACGCCACCGGTTATTATATTATCCATACGAAAATATCCTCTTTAGATATACTGATTTTCGTATCATTGTCGCCTATAATTTGTCTATATACCATATTTAATTGTCTAGAAAATTACTCTCCTAGGAAATTTCCAAACGAATGTGCTTCATTTAGTTTAAACAAAACATGAAAGAGATGCGAAAGATATGCATACTTACAAATATTTTACTAAATAATATACATAGTTAGTAACATACTTTATTTGATAAATCTAAATCAAATAAATGTGAATAAATAAACGAGGGTTTGGATCCTTAAAGTGATAATGATTTTTGACTTCTGTAACTAGTTTAGGCTGAGATTAAACGTGTAGATTTTGTAGTAAATTGTAATGTAATAATGTAGTAAATTACTTTTAACGTTTGCCTTTGAACTTTACCAGGGCTAAAATTAAATGTCTTGTTTATGTTTTCGACCAAGTATGAGCGCTTCATTTCATCATACTTGCTGTGTATCATTTTCAGTGCGTGGGTTTCTGTATTCGCCGAACTTTCCAGTTACCGCCTCTTGTTTACACTGCCGGAATATGGCAATTACTCTAGGGAGGAAGGGGGTCATCGATAATGGTGATCGATCACGATCCTTTAGTAATCTACACGAGTACATCGCCAGTTTATGAAAATTGGCTACTTCGGCTATTGACTGACATGACATTGAAAACGAGTGTTATTTCTTATCATGTCATGTTTTTGAGAAAATGGTTTAGATATGAAATGTAATTGTAGGTTTCGAGAATAATGTTTTTATCGTATATATCTTTATGAACTTTGACCTTCGATTGTTCTCTTTTATACTAGTGGCCCACTTCGACAAACCGCGTTTGATTAATCAAAAAAAAAGTTGGTATACGAGCTGTTATTGCACCAGTTAACCCACATCAGTTAAAGATCACTATGCTTGTCAGATAAAGTTATTTCATCTAGATCTTCAACATTTCGACCTTATTGTTTTTTGTTCCTCTATAACAAAGTAAGGATATTAGGTCCATAGACCATAACAATGTCTGGAGTGTTAATAACTTTTAGAAAAACATTTGTATACGAAAGTTCACATAACAGTACCGGGGTGTAGTGTGGGTCACAGTCACATTTGCATGGTCTTTGTTGTTGTATAAAAGGATTTTAAGCCAAGCCTGTTACTTATCTTCGATCTCAAAGGTCAATATCCTCCACATTCAAAAATATTCACCTTTAAAGCTTTAAAGGTGATTATCAACTCGAAATTTATCGACATAAATTCAGTAATATTTGGACTTTTTAGTCATTATATTTAGGGTTAAATGACATGCCATCAAACTATGTCCCTCTACTGTTAGATCTGTAGATCTAATTGGAAAGACAGGTTACCACTCACCACTCACTATACTGATTCAGTGTACTGTGGAAAATGCTATGCTATGTTCGAAGTTTTATTACAGGAGAAAATCCGTAATGGTTAGATTTGCTAAGAATGAACGTCATCGACGCCTCGAATATAGTCATCAAAGCCAGCATGATATAGCGGTAGTAGGCACCTAGCCACCTAGGTATGTGTCGTGGGACTGATAACCTGATAAATGAATTGTGTAATTTTTGTAAATTAGATTAATAGATATTAATCTAATTTGAAAATTTTACACTATATTTATTTCTTTTTTTATTTATCTGACTAATAACGTTTTTATTCCACAAATAATCTTATTTTATCTATTTAAAGTTTCTGTTTAGCCTTGAAATTGTAAAATTTTAAACTAAAACTAAATTATATTTTCATTTGGACTTGTAATGTATCTATGTACAATACTTATAATATTATCTGTCATGATTGAGTTTGCGAATTCAATTAAACTGACAATTTATCAAACCCTGACATAGTTTCTTTACTTCTATTAGTTTTGCACATGACACAGGTCAGTGCAGGTCTTGTCAATGCAGTATGTAAATTCAGTGGTGATATCACCAAGATTGCCGGATTTAAATTGACGGACAGCTGTAAATTGAATTGAAAAGCTATCGTGCTTAATATGGCAAATAAGATTTTTATCAAGCAATATACGAGTACGTAAGTGTTGGATCTAAAAAAACACATTTAACAATTGAACTTAATAGTTGAGATCAACAATCAGCAATTCCTATTGCCTCTCAGAATATTTTTTTTCATATTTGTACAAACTCATTTTGTTTATATTTCATTTGATTATTTCTATACTTATAGCTGATATAAGCTTCTTTGAATTTGCATTATTTTTTTCAATTGTGCCAATAGTATCAAGCTATATGACGTTTGACCTACCATTGTTATCTTTTGTATTAGTGGTCCTATGTGATCAACTCGCTCCTGACTGGTCATAATATTAAATTTACATCTCATCAAGAATGAAGAGACAATCTGATTGTATTGGAAATATTAAGTATACTTAATCAAAATGTTGAATTAATACTTTTGTTGGATATAATATGGAGTTTTAATTTATTGAGATATGATTTACAATTAAGACTATTTATTATTTTAACCGTACCTTAATTTGTTCTCAGTTTGTATTCCATCTTAAACGTTATGTTACTCTTAAATGTCTCCTAGTTTACAATTAAAATGTCTGTTTAAAATATTTTTGCACATAACACCTTACGAGTTTAACTCACACGAATGCATCACGCTACACTGGTAATGTCATTCATAACATTATAATCCATTACGTAATCAACAAACCACCAATTAGTAACAAGATCTACAAACTTTAAGCATGCGTCAGCTGAAACCATTTTAAACCTAAATGCGTCTACCTTAAGTACTACATCATTGTTACCACCAAGATTGTCGCTATCATCACTCACGATTCTTTGCGTCAGTCCTTCAGTTTCTCACGCTTGAAACGTCTCGGTGTCGTCTTGGAACCGACACCGGAGGTTGGCAAATTGTTGCGAAACAAAATGTTGACATGAGTTGGGAAATGTAAATTCGGCCTTTTGGATAAAACGTATCGCTGTTTCATCTGATTGTTTGAGTGAAGTGGTCCTGAATGTATCCTGTTAGCGATAACGTCGGGGCCTATCTATACACATTGAAATGGGTCAGACGGATGTATTCTGTATGTTGGCTATTAAAGAGGGTTGTTGTTACTGACTGTGCTATATTATGTTGTGTATATGTTGCGTCTAAACTCTAAACAGAAAGTATACGATGAACACTCGTCGGAATATTAGTTATTTAATACTTCTGATCTCGGTCTAAAAATGACTTATATATTTATTTAAGGAATAACAACGGAAACAGAGTTTTGACAGACAAACAAATAGAACCAGTTGCATAATAAAAATCAAGATGAAACTATTTCCTTAGATGTTTTCCATCAAGACACAAGAAAAATTGTGGTTTTTATGACAGACTAAAGTAAAGTTATATAAAGCAACAGTTGTAAGACGTGAAACATAATACGGAGATGGATACCAAGATATAATGATTTGTGAAACACATAAAGTATGCTTCTCAAGCGAGAAGTCTATCAACTTTCGTTTGAACACCCCCTTTCTGCGCTTATCTTGTTCTAAAATCTTTTCTACTTATACAAAGAAGCATATTAAAACTAGAGCACACTGTTTAAATTTCAATTGTATCCGTCTCCACGCTTCGTTAATTGTATCAAATATCTCATCTTTACGATCACGACTTTAACCTTTGACTGACATTAAGACAGCAGCTACTTTATATTTCGTATTCACGAGTTTCTACGTTGTATTTTGTAGCGTTTGTTACATTGCTACGGATGTTGACAGACGTTTAAAAGTTCATTCTACGGGAAAATGATGAAAGTTGTTTGTATAGTTTGTCGTGGAGTCGAAAATATATCTTAAAAATTTTAAATCATTTTTACGCGCATCATCAATTATATTTTGATAAATATACCAAAATTAAGAATCAACAACTTAAATTCGTTTTACCTTCAACATAAAAAACTATATTTTCTTTATGGTAAAAAGATGGCAGACGAACACACAGTCCATCTGATGGTAAGTAGATACTGTCGCCCATAGACATCGCGATACATGCCAACATTAATCCAAAATGACAAACGTTGGCACGACCCCGGATGCGCTGCCTAACTTTGGAGATATAGGAATGGATTTGGAGAAAGGGTTGGGAAAATGGGAAGGGATAGAGTGGGAATGGGCTCTGGCACATCTCACTCACTACCGAAACACGTACCTACGTGCATTAGGGAAATAAGATAAAGTGGGAAATGCGGTACATTTTAAGGTAGTCTTCTTTGAGAGAGGGGTAACGTGGCCAGTCGAGCGTGCGGCCAGCGGCTGTTGGACTGCAGCGTGCACTCTCCCCCTCCCGAATCAGAAACGTAAACTAATAAAAAGACTTGCATCAAAGCAATCATCTTTTCGGAGAATACAATACATACACGATACAACTAAAAAAACTATGCAAGCTCCAACAATCGTAAAGAAAGCCAGAGCGAGCCATGGTTTATTTATTTATGCACTTGCTTGAAATTTCGCGGACGATAAAAAACTTCCATTGTTGTGAGGGCTATATAAAATTCATTGACTTAGCTATCTTTTGACCTTCGACTTTATATATTTTAGATTAAATAAGAGTTCCATTGTCAGACGTTTAAGAATTTATTTTTGTTTTGCAAGAGCCAACCATTTAACTTCGTATTGGTTTATTGGCTTTCATTGTTGTGTACTTGTGTAGGATTGCATGATGAATAGAGATGTAATTTTCTCTAATGACAGTGTACGATAGCTGTATTTATGTGTACCAGTAGTGCACTTGACAATGGTTAAGGTCACAAAGATCAGGTCGATAAGAATGTAATGCACCATTATTAATATTCGAACGTCAGACAAACAGGAAAATTTATTCAAAAAAACAAATTATAATTTAGTATTAGACCGTGTAAAATGGTTAGACCGTAAAATATCTGTGACAATCGAGACACTCATATTTACTAGACACATATTCTAAAACTAGAGATCTAGATAGCTTTGAACACCTACGTAAAACGTTTACAAGCCACGAACAGGTTCGCAAAACCTACGTGTTGAACAAAAATCTAAACGGTTTTCAATTATGCTTAGAAGGTCACGAACACACAATGGAATGTAATAAATGCAACAATGGATGGGCAGGAGGCCTGGCTTGGATACATTGAATTCAGATAATATGCTAGCGGATACATCGTTTCGTAATTGAAATTCCAAATATTCAACAGTTGCACGTGCTCATGCTTTTTATGACGTGAATCTTGACTTGAATATTAAAATTGTTAGATGTGTTTTA
Source organism: Sesia apiformis (assembly GCA_914767545.1). Taxonomy (NCBI): domain Eukaryota; kingdom Metazoa; phylum Arthropoda; class Insecta; order Lepidoptera; family Sesiidae; genus Sesia; species Sesia apiformis. The sequence goes on from OU611959.1 coordinate 17,294,114, forward strand.
ATCATTCGAAGCATTGTGGTGATCAACAGATTATTTGATTTAGTGTAAATCAAATGCAATGCATTGTCAAAGCTGCTTTAGCATTAATGATAAATCACAAAAACATATGTAGTCATTAATTATAAATTACTTAACGATTGTGGAAACGAAAGTCTCGACTTTGAAGCTGGCAGGAAGACACAAATCAAATAAATTTAACATTAAACCTTGCTGTAATAAAGAAGGCAAATTGCCCATAAAACCAAAGGTGTCAGGTCTCTACAGACCGAGAGATAAAGATATTTAAGTTGGTGGCTATTACAAAATGGAATAAGTTTACGATGTTCGGTATCACATCATACTTACTAATATGAAAATTCGAAAATCTGTTACTCAATCATGTCTCAACCAATTAATGGATCGTAATAATTTCAAATTGTGCACCAAGTAATATTAGCTCAAGAAGAAATATAAAGTTTGTTTAAATCCAATCTGCCAAAAACAAAAACAAATCATGAAATGTATCAACATTTAACTTTAAAATTATATAGTCCAAACATGCGGTCCCGAATCAACTTATGGATATTATATAAACAATTATCATGTCACTATTTGTTTATATAAGGCCGTGTGTGTGATCTTGGGCCACCGTGTTTGTTTACATTTTGGACAAAGATACCAAGATATCATATTACTAGGTCATCATCATCATCTCAGCCTTTGGACGTCCACTGCTGGACATAGGCCTCCCCCATTGTCCGCCATTTAGACCTATCGGCAGCGACCTGCATCCAGCGGGTGGGTGCCCGCAACCTTTATGAGGTCGTCTGTCCATCTAGCAGATGGACGTCCTCGGCTTCGTCCGCCGGTACGTGGTCTCCATTCGAGAACCCTTCTGCCCCATCGGCCATCGGTTCTTCGAGCTATGTGCCCTGCCCACTGCCACTTCAGCTTGCTAACCCGAGAGGCTATGTCGGTGACTTTAGTTCGTCTACGGATCTCCACATTCCTGATTCGATCACGTAGGGAAACCCCGAGCATAGCCCTCTCCATAGCTCGCTGTGCGACAGTGAGCTTATTTATGAGGCCCATAGTCAGAGACCACGTACTTGGTACTATACTACTAGGTACTTGACGCTTATTATTTTTACTTTTCCACTCGACGTTATGCTGCATTTTAAGCAGACACGTCGGTCTTCTTTTCTAAAAAATGTTCCGTTACCAAATCCTGTGGCATCATATTAAATAATATTGTCCACGCGATCGATGTTCCGGCCACGGCCAGTAAAATATATAACTTTTAGACAACAAATTACATTTTAACCAATTTTCTTAGGAGTTATTAAGTTTTACTGAGGAATTCTACGGCAAAAGACGTTGGAGCTGAATTGTTCTCTTTTCACACGCTTGTTTGACATCATAATGTGCTTAAAACTTTTAACATTGACGGGTCACGAAGTTAAGTAGTAACATAATTGTAGACTCCCGGGATATATGATACGCAACATTCTCTAAATTTTCCATCGCGTCGCAAGAAACGGATCTGGCGCATTATTTAGAACGGACTTGAACTTCTGAGTATTTTTATTTTACACAGAACGTTTTGTGTAGCCATGTGACTGATAACATTTGTAAATAGGAAGTCTTATCTCGAGAGACAAGTCTCGAGTTGGAGACAAAGTTTACAAACTTAGCGTTATTCTAAACATTTGTCAACACTAATAAACTCCTTCGTTTCATGATTTACTGAGGCTATTAAAATTTAAAACTTCAATTTTCCTACAATTGCAGACATCATGACATTGGAATTTTAACAACAGGTTAGCCAACGGATTTTTCGCTATTTTGTGTAATAATATCTAGATTTTTCTAGTCAATTGTTCTAGTCAACAGTCAAGCGCCTGTCTTTCGCCTTCACCAACAGCGACCACTTTCGCAAGTCATGAGTTTGGTTAAAATCGTGACTTTGAAACATTTGTAGTAGTACTTGTGGTGGAACTTTCTACGTTATAATTTACCATTGCACTTTGACGATTGAAGGTTTGAAAAAACTGTTTTTGTTAGTGTTCTATAAGATATTAAAAAGATTTTAAATAGTAAAAAATAGTTTTTAAAAAGTAATAAGAAGTAAAATAAGAATAACGGCTCTAATTTTTGGGAGTTAGATATTTCCAATATTAACATATTCCCACATGGTATCTAACAAGAATTCTCTATTTATTCTATTTACAATTAGTAACTGGCCTTGGCTTCGCTCAGCTGGTATAAGGCTCGAGCCGCTATTTTATTACAAAAATTTAAATCACTGATTTAGAAATATGAATATCCTAGGGAAACTTAACATAGCCTTTTGTTCATCTGCATTAGTTTAGCTTCATAAAAGTGAATTTTGTAAATCGGTCCAGTAGTTTTTAAGTTTACAAAAATGTCATTTATATTTATATATATAATATAATAAAAATGTAACTGATCGCTCTCTGTACATGGAAGATATATGAGAAAAACTATTATTGGGGGCCTTTATCAACGCAATAGAACCCAAAACAATGATTGTTAGAATTTTTGTCTGTTTATCAGTTTGTCTGTGCGTTTGTGCGCGCTAATCTTAGAAACAGCTTAACCGATTTGGGTGCGGTTTTCACTAATGTATTGTGGTAAGCTTCACTTAAAATTTAGTATTTGTTTTATTTCAATCAGTTCATAAATAAAAAAATTATATCAATTTAAAGAATCACGTCGAATAAAGACGGTGTTTATAAACTAGTCCACGAGTCACTTAAGTCACGAGGACGAAGTCGCGGGCAACAGCTAGTTCGTAAATATTAGTATAGATTATATTATTCGCATGTTCTTTTACTATAGTTTCCATGAAATACTCGTTTGTAATAGCAACTGTAAAGTGCATTTTAGAACAGCTTGAAATACACATTTATTATTTTGTTAGTATAGTATCAGAATAGTATTTTGTTTGCGTTAACACTCCAGCTGCCACTTATCTATAAATCTTAAGTCTGTGTTTGCTCTGTTCATTCCCATCTTGTTTGTTCAGGCTTTCACCTTACTATTACCTACTGTATCTTGTTACACTATAGCCATTTTCCATTTACTATGTATGTGTTATGATTCTTAAAACATCTAATAAATCGTAAGTCATCTCAACGCTTTCTGACGGTTTTTTCTACTTTGTTTATATTTAATATTACGTTCATTATTACCTGTTCACATGTTATGATTACACAATGCATGGAAAATTCCTTTAGATAAGGATGCTGCTTGTAGTTTTTTATAGAAGTCGTGTCTATATTCCTCCGTGTTACAATTTAAGATTGTTATCAAGTTATTGTGAAGTACTTGCTGGTACATCGCGTGAGAACCTGTTTAGAGCTATCCGTATTGTAATTGTTCAATGATAAACTATATTTATCTTAGCCACCTAACCAACCAAAGATTATATTCAAATAGTTCTATCTTTAAATACATATATACATTGAACTACATATTTTATATTGATCTTTGTTAGGATATTGTAACCTAAAATTTCGTTGTTTCAATGTTATGTTCCCAACATCTCTTTTATAGAGTAAAGGCGGCAGACGAGCATACAGTCCACGTGATGAAAGTGGATACTGTCGTCCGTAGACATCCGCGATACATGTCAACATCAGTCCACAATGACAAACGTTGGCACTCCCCCGAATGCACTGCCTACCTAAGCAGATTAAAGAATGGATTGGGAAAATGGGGAGGGATAGGATGGCAATGAGCTCTGGCAGATCTCACTTACTACCGAAACACGTACGTACATTGGGGAAATACGATAAAGTAGGAAATGCGGTACATTTCAAGGTAGTCTTCTGTGAGAGAGGGGTAACGTGGTCAGTCGTGCGCGCCCAGCGGCTGTGCCAATGCAGCATATACACTCTTCCTATATATGCTGTAACATCTAATTTTTAAGACAATATCAATTAAAAATATGTTATATAAGGTCTCTTTTCTCAAATAATGTCACATATTGCTTCAAATAATAAACAAAACAAATATATTTGTAATTTATTTGAATTATACCAATCAAAGGTCATTTTGTAAATAAGAAAACAATATGTCTAACGCATGACTCTGTTTGCTGGTGATACTTGTTTAGTGACAGCACATGAAGACCTCCTGGCTGCACAAGTTAAGATCAATATTAAGTCAAATTTCTATTTTAAGATATAAAATGCCGTACAGTAGGTACACTTAGGTTGTTATATTTAGCCCTAGCGGAATCTGTTGTCGACTATAGGATAAGCGCTTATGGAAGAACATATAGAAGCTATATTTACAGCATATACACAATATACAATTGTTGAAATTAATAGGTCCATCAAAAGTAAAAGATTAAAGTGTTATCCGTCCTGATTGGGGAAACAGTGAAATAGACATTCATTGACTAAAATTGTAAGACCCAGTTATTTACTCCAGAAAAGGACAATCGTTAATTATGAACTATCCAAAGTTGATATACGGGAAAAGAACGTGGCCAATACGTTAACATGTAACCCTGATTTGGTCAATGAACTGCCTATCAAGCTGCAGTAAAAATATATTAATGACGACAAAATAAAACTTTTATTAAAAAAAACATGTGTTAACAATAAGTGGGCCAGAAAGCTATATTTAAGGAATGGCTTCGGTACTACGGTCAAACGCTGGTGGTTTTTGTAGTATCTATAGGTATAGATTCAAGAACGAATTTTGTATAATTTGATCATTGTATATATATATATATATATATATATATATATATATATATTAAATAGTATATCTAGGTAAGAGTTACCAAAAAATTCCTACCAAAATAAAGCATTAGTTATATCTAAACGTCGACTTAGATAAAACAATCAATATTACTCAGTCAAACAGACCTTTGTTTGTTTAACATTAGCAATACCATCAACTCTTCCAATGATTCTCTATTATCTTATCATCCAGTTAATAGCTCTCTCAAAGGAGTCAACTCTATTTAACAAACATTGAAAGCAGATAGATCGGTCGAGATATTCAAAGTATCTTCATTAACCTTGTCAATGCGGAAGTTGTCAATTCCTAAATATGATATCTAAAAATTTTTCCAAATCCATTCGAAAATTAAGTAGGGTATGGTATCAGTTTCAGAATATTTTTGGTTAGGATGTGGCGAGAAGCTATTGTTATCACTGTCATTCATGACGTCATTCTATATTGCGGCTCTTTTCTTAACTTGACAGCCGCTTAGTAATTTTATTATATTATCATCATCATCATCAGCAGCGTATGTATTTCCACTGCTACATTAATGTAGGCCAGGCCTCTCGGGTCTCGCCACCGCACATGATGAAGATCATGTGCGGTGTGCCTCTTCTCATTCATCCATTTAATTATATATTTGTCCTCTCTTTAAAAAAACTTCTAGTTCATTCCCAAACATAATTTTTATTGCAACTTCAATACTTGTTTTATCTTTGGTCCAGTCTCACGCGCAGGCTATGATAATCCCCACCAGGCGACGCGCATACGCTCTAAACAAGCGGTACCATGCGCGGCCCGGCACCGGCGCGCACGCGCATTTCCCGCGATGTTTTTGTGCGCAGATTAACCTCCCAGACAATTGTAGGAAACACTTGTGTGTTACGCAAGCTTCTGTATCAATGTGTACAACCGTTATGATTGCGAAATTGTATGACATGTAGGGCCAGATAAATAGATGTTTCTCGATCTTAAAATTAATCTGGGTCGTGTTCTAAAAGACCTTAAAATGTCTGCATAATGGTTAATTTTAAACCACTAGCTATGTTTAAGACAAAACGATCTTAGAAACGTTTATTTATCTTGAGTTTGGTTTGTAAACTGTTAATATACAAATACAAACGTAATCTGCTCTTTTATCGTCCATAGTTACATGAGCCTTCACATGGACATTGTCACAAGACAATGCACAAGCACAAGGGCTGTATGGCCTTAAAACGGCATGCTGGCCAAAGAGGTTGGCTAGTCCACTCTTTTAGAGGTGGTACAGTTCCTCAAGGTTTATTATCCTCTAGTCGCCTATTACGACAGCCAAGATGGAGCGTGGTGTTGTTCTTAAGCCGGCCGACACCACACACCAAATAAAATAAACAAATATATTCATTTTGAATTTAGGCTAACAATAATTTTATAATTGTTGCTAATTTATAAAATTACCATCCTATATGAGCTGAGTAAAGGTTTCAATTTATCTCCTCCATCCTTCTACTTTTATCTGCAATGCAAACTTAATTACGTGCAATACTTTGCTTTATTAATTACTTGATATTGTTGTTGTTACTGTGATATTATTTTATGTCACGAGTTCAAATGTGATTCAATTTTAAATCAAACGAATACACGTTCAGCTTAAAATTACATTCAGGTTTCAGGTTTTAGAAACGAAAATAATAAATGAATCAAAATACTGAGGTTCACAACTAATGCAGGATCACATTTCATGAACTCTGCGTGCCTGACATGAAATTAACGAGATTCTTGCCTACAAAAAATAATTCCTAATTCATTAAAATAAGGTCTATATTATACAGTTTCAATTGTAAATGTGTTGTAAGTTCTATATTAGAACGTAAATTGTGTTATTTTGATGTTATTACTTGCTTCATATGTTGATTTAATTAGGAATCGATTTGTTGTAATCGTCACTATTGTTTCTTCAGCATGTATCGATCCGTAGTTTCTTGACGTCACTGCTATCCTCATCAGTATTTACCGATGAGGATTGTTATAATAAGTACTATTCACCGCTTTTGTAGATTCTTATTTTTAGCTGAACGTTTTTATTATTTAACGTAGCAATTTCTGATCTAACAATGAAATTATGAATTTTAAACATTTTCACCGAATGTCAACTTCACGTTAACATTTTCATCCTAAAGTTAATATTTTGGCATCGATGAATGTCGTTTTTTAAAAGTGTTTCTCTGATATTTTTGTAATTATTTCAATCATCAGACAATGAGTCAGTTAAGCAGAAATTGGCAATGGCCATTCTGTTACTCAATTTTTTATCTTTACCCTCCTATCAAATTATCTACCGCATCTACAAATTGTTCTGAATTGTATTCGTTTTCATTGCTTTAATGGAAACTTGCTTCAGAATGAAAGGTCTCGATTCATTTTATAGATATAACTCGTTCACTTAAATGTTAATCAGATTTCTCATGTTGCTGCTAGGTAAATAAATAAAGGTAAATATGTTTATTTATATATTTTATTGTACACACAAAACAATATAAGCTATACATGATTAAATATTATTTTATTTTAAATCAGTTTAGTAAATAATAATTACTTCTATACTTTTAATAGTCTTCTAACAACTACTAAGTGCTTACTGCATCCGTCCGTCGTTTTGTAGCCACCTGTCAAATGTAAATTGTCCCAGTGATTTAAAAACTAGAAATTTTGCAAAAATATTTCTAAATTCTTTGTTTTTTTATGATATTGTACAAAGAGTTTGCGTGTACTGTTCTATTTTTCTCATCAAGTCAATACCGGTGACTTTCTTCAAATCGTTCATCTGATCGAATGTCATCCCATCTCGAATTTCCCGATACGTGATCTCCTCCATTCATGAGCATTTCGCACTATCAGCCGGCTAGACGATATATGTAATTTAAACTTTGACTTGACCTCATTTTTGGATAAATTCTAAAAATTTGCGTTTCCTGTCTGAAATTAATAACATTTATCATACATTTTCATATAATTCAACTTAAAGTTCACACAGTATTTACCGACTAGAGCGACATATCACTTACGCCCACATGCGTGCTTGTCAATGAACGCGAATTATCACACAATTACATTCCAACCGTCTGCGCGTACGCTCCGATATGACCATCGATAGGTATTGTTACGATTTCATACTTTAATTGCTTGTTTATTTGTTTGACAATCCTCTTTATGGTGTTTATTTTGTACTCAATTTTAATTTCACGTTTTCATTCTTCTCTTCTTCTGTCTTCTCTTAGAGTCTTCTCATTAGAGATTTTTTTAGAAAAATGACAAATGCCCATAACTTTTTAACTGTCAGTTTGATTTAAATTTCGTTAGTATTTTCTGATAGGTCGTGACCCCCCCTATCTCCAGAATCCGTTTGACCCACTACATACGGACCACCACACCGTACTCCATGACCACGAACCCTACTACCACCACACCGTAATTCACGTAACAGTGAATGACCATGTACCATTACCATTTACCATTACCAGTAGCGCCGTGTCCATTGACACAGTACATCTTAATCTAATCAACGCGAATACAAAACGATCCAATTTAGAATTTATACATTTCAAATTCTATTAGTTTTGTCTATATTTAGAGTTAGATTAATTTGTTATACTTAACGAGGCATTCAATGTCATTTCTAAATCTGCTTTATTGCATTTAATAATAATTAATGTTGTGTCATCCATCACTCATCAGTAGTCATCAGTCATCACATCACCATCAACAAGAATAATGCATTCGCTTTTAATTGAACTTTGTGACTGATACTGAATTTTCATATTTTTAAACATTGATGATGTAAGTAATATGTTTTGAAATATTTATCACATTAACGTATTATAGCTCTTAGAGATATTAATAATTGATTGCGCATATCAAAGTACTTGACTGTTTTTCGATAGGATTCAATTCAACATTACTCTATTGAATTGTGTTGTTGTACCGATAAGGCTCTACATCTTTATTTCTGGAAGTATGTCTACCAGTATCAATACTATCAATATTGCTTGTACTAATACATACTAAGTAAGTGTGTAAAACCGTGTTTCCAATCAAATACGCGTTCAATCGTGAAGATAATCATAGTATGTTTGTTTACGTGTTTGAATACGAGCCGCTCATAATTCTCATAGTCGCACGGGTGATGTTTAAACCAAGCAGTCTAGTGTTGCGTTTACGGCCAGTTTTTCTTGCAAAGACATTTTGCGTGACAAGATCATCAACTACTAATACACATTTAACTGGTTACCTATTTACCTTACTTTTGTTTACTTGTAACATTATGTCTCTTGTCACGTATTGATTCAGTGCGTTTAATATAGAGGCATTTTCTTTTACTGTGTTATCTTATTGTGTTTATTTTTTTATAGTCATTTTATTACAATTATTAATAATGATCAATGAATAATTATAGGACACAAATTGTTGATAATATACTTCATAGAACTAAATAGGCACGGGACTGACTCCTCAAATACAGCTTTCCCTGGTTTGGGTATCAGGGTATAATCCATGTTATATCAATAAAGATTGGAATTTTGAGAGTGCATGCTGCATACCCACACTCGCACAGAAGACTACATTGAAATGTACTGCATTTCCTACTTTATCGTATTTCCCCAATGTACGTACGTGTTTTGGTAGTGAGTGGGTGGTCAGAGCCCATTCCCATCCCATCCTCTCCTTCCCCATTTTCCCAATTCATTCCTTAATCTGCAAAGGTAGGCAGCGCGTCCAGGCGCGTGCCAACTTTTGTCATTCTGGACTGATGTTGGCATGTATCGCGGATGTCTATGAACGACAGTATCCACTTACCATCAGTGGACTGTATGCTCGTCTACCGCCTTTTTTCTATAAAAATATTGAATGGAAATTTCTATAAAAATCCACTAATCGCTTGACAAAATAGTCAGAAGCGGGTGTGTAAATACACATCAAAACAAACATAAAGACAATTTTAATTCTGAACAGGTTTTAAATTTTAATGATTTCTGATTTTAAATCAACCGTAAATATTTGTCGACAGGAAAGAATCCACAATTCCACATGTCAATTCTTGCCAGTAACCTTAATTAATGTCAACTTTCTTTCTATTGTTACAGAGGCGTTTTCCCGTGGAAAAGCAGGTCTTCGTCAAAGAACCACGAGTCTCACCCACCGTCTACCACCACATGGCGCCTCTTCGGCAGCAAGTCGAGCGGGAACCTTGCCGCCAAGTCCTTGGGTCCTGAGGTCCAGAAGTCCTTAACACCGGTATCGTCAGGGGCCAACACGCCACATCATCACAAGAGGCAAGGGAGCTCGGCCAGTGAGAAGCAGTTTGATGATCTGGTTGCCAGCTCGATTGCGCTAATACAGCATGACAGGTAAGAGGTCATGGAGTTACGATTCAAATGAAACTGATGTCATCAATATAACGTACAAAAGCACTACACAGGAACAGAAAACCATGATAGAAAAAAACATGTTTTAAAAAGTGATACCGCTTTCCGAACCGCACTGCCGCCTTGTTGAAAGGTTCTCCAGCTCAGCATAATGCTCAATGTCTGATATGAGCATTCAGCGCTGATTTTCAGATGGAGTCCGGAATTCGCACGGACGGGAGTGGGAAATAATGAAACAAGCTGCATACTTACAACGAATTGTAACAATTTCTTTTGTTACATTATTGGAAACAACAAACATATGGAGAAAAAATGTTCAGTTTGTAATAATAATAATAATGTAATCTTTATTTCAAGTCTAATACTAAGACTCATATGCCAATATTAAAAGATAAGTAATGTCATTATTAAAGTATCCGTGATTATGATTAATGACTGTGGTTGAACGCATATTACAAATTACCATTCGTAGATTAAAAAGAGAAAACTGCAGATTAAGGTGTTGTTTTTTGTTAAATAATCGAGTTCAACTTAATGCTGCTGTAATTAATGTTTACAAGAAGCACTAGGTCATAAATTGGTAAAAGTTTTGCTATCCTAGACATATTCTATAATCTAAGACATAGTGTGGTCTAAGTTTTCTGTTAGAATACTCGCTCGACTCGACCTTCATCATAAAAGTACCAAGTTATAAGTTACTTATAATTTAGTTCAATTCGTTACGTCTTTGTAACTAATAACATCTACCGGAAAATAATTTTATTTGACAGACAATAGAACCCTCATTACAGTAATTCTTAGTAACGAGTGACGGTCATATATTTTCGTGGAAATCTATATATATATAAATGGATGTTGGTATATCTGATGTTAATAGACTTCGACACCGTTTGGTTTCTGTGTACCTACTTCTATACTGTTCAACCGATCGCAAAAATCATATTGACGGCAAAACAGAATAATTTGTGATTTTATTTAAAGAAGTAAATAAATATACACAGGCAGGACGTCTGCCGGGTTTTGCTAGTCTATACTCTTAATAATATACTTATAAGTCTATACTTACTAATATATAAAGAGGTAAAATTGTGTGTTTGTGGGTATGTTGGGGGTAATCTCTGAAACTAATGAACCGATTTCAAAAATTCTTTCACAAATAGGAAGCTATATTATCCGTGTCTAATATAGGCTATATTTTATTTTGAAATTTTGAAAAAAAATCTTATAAACCGAAGCGAAGCGAGGGCGGGTCGCTAGTATTATAAATATAAAGTCAATTATGTATTTGGAAATTGTTTCCAAGCAGTTGTGGAATTGCAGCGTGCAACCTCATCCTCTCAAAATAAAAATCGTATGTCACCCGTGAGAAGTCTGGGTATTTCGCTAGTCACAAAAATTACATAGGGTAAATTATTAGTTGATCACTAATAGTTGACTCGGTAAGCAAAATTGGAGTATCCTCGTAACATACATAGATAATTGTATGTCAGCTGTCTCTTGATTGAACCCCACTATTCAACCTAATGTAACCCTTATTCAGCGTTCATGGGGTCATCAGGTCATAACAAATGTCTGCGTTCCCTCAACTTTGACACATATGGACGAACACCATAACTAAGTATTGTGTTCACTTACACTAGGAGAGTAACTCGAACGGTTCGGGCGAAAATATTGTATACGCTTCTCGTATGCGATCACACTGCATACAATTCACGCTTACGATTGTTCACATGATGATAAAAACCGATGATAACATCGATAACAGCGAGCAGATGATGCTAACAGTTGTTTATACTAGCTTTTGACCGATGTTCGAGAAACTCGCGGTTGGGGAAATGCTCCTAGTGTAAATGAGCCATAAGTTAGGCAAAGCTACATAAAGACGTAGAAATGCTGGAGATATTGGACTTTTTGGCGGCAACTCGAGACGTGAAGTTGAGTTTTTGTTTGGTTGCTATAAAAATTATGTATTGTGCATTTTTAATTTAATAGATCACTAGGAAGGATCATTAGATCATTAGATTAGATCATTTAATAGATCAATAGATTTAATATAATAAACCATCAGGATTATTATATTAAACGTCAATGTGTTTTTTATGCATTATGTTCGTGATACGCAAATTAAAGCATCGGACTACGTTTTTCTTTTGCTTCCAAGGATACCTGTTCTGACCTCAGTAAACCTATTCGTATACTGAGCGACTGATTTCGACGGGACCGGACATTGACAGAATACATTTTAGATTTTGTAATTGTTTATTGCGAAGAAAAATTGACACTAGGAGATTGTGCTAATTGCACTATTGCCAATATACATATATAAAAAAGTCCTAAATGGATTTCGATGGAGTTTTTTCCAGTGTTCTTTTTTTGCTGTTTAATTGGTTAATATGTAAACATTTACATGATTCATTCAATACTAATTAAAAGTACCGAAAGCAAATTACGATCAACAGTTGATAGTGGAAGAGAAATGAAAACTGACATATCTCACTTACTACAGAAACACGTACGACGTACGTATTCATACATTGCAGGAATAGAATAAAGTGGGAAATGTAGTCTACAGTAGTGTTCTGTGAGAGAGGGGTAACGTGACCAGTCCATTGCACTCGGCGCCTGTTGAATTGCAGCATGTTGAATTTGGAAGTAAATTCATTGATATGTTGCAGAATTATATTTTCTTAGGTTTTCGCGATTACTATACATAGCAATTAAACAACTTTGAACGGTTTAAATCGCGTATATTTAACATTATTTATATCCCGACGTTTCGAACACTTTGCAGTGGACGTGGTCACGGGGTGACTGGACCCCGTGACCACGTCCTATGTTACCACGTTAATTGCTATGTTGCAGAATTATTAAGTAGCAATCAAACAAAATTTTCCATTTATAACATTATGTATCTCATTTTTTTTAAGTGGGTTAAACAACATCGATAGTTCACGAGTTCACGACGAAAGGTGTGTACGTCCATTTACCTAATTCATTACAAAGTGGTAAATTGTACATTGACTTAATTTATTCACCGTTCACAGTGGAAAGAAATATTTGTACGTAAGTAAAGGTCGTTAAAATGGATAAACCTCTATGATCAACCATTTTTGTTTTACAAATATTTAAGATTGACATACATACATCTGACATTTTACAAATTGATTATAATTAATTTGTAATATATTAATTTTGTTAAAATTAATTATTATTAATTATTTAAAGTTAATAATAATTAATTATTATTTATTAATTTGTTCTGTTTAATATTAATTACGTCAGTCATTTGAAATTTTAATGTCAATAACATTAAATTACTTCTCAGAGTTATATTACTTCTTATACAGTACATACAGTACTTTACAAGTACCATATTACTAATGTTTCAAATTTCAAACTAATGTTTTGAAGGGACTGTCAAATCTAACTCCTCGATGAAACCTTATGATGCAACGTTGAGTGTAATAAAATAGGAAAACTTATGCGTTTAAGGCTTGAGTAATAAATAAATAAGGTAGAATTTTTCATTAAAATATGGGCTTAATTTCGATGTCAGTCATTAACTTTCCCACTACAGAACACAGGTCTCCCCTTGCAATAACCTAATTTGCCATGCGGATTTTGTGGATATTATGTATGTCCGAGATTTTTTAATTCCCATTCGTGCGCTTTTCCACAAGATGTTTCCCTTCACCGTCGAGTTAGTGATAATTAAGATTAGTAGGTACCTAAGTAGAAACTCAGTGGTACAGGTCGGGGTTGGAGCTTAGAAATTCACATCGACTAATGAGACTATACTATCCGCCAACGCTCGTGGCAGTCGCGGTCATAAATCAATCACGCACTGGGGTTGTACTACACGTGCCGTACGCATTATCGATTACTTCAGTGAGTCATCCTCAATTCCTTGCACTATCCGTGTACAAAAGTTAAATTAGGGTAGTTTTTAATGTCATTTGGCATCGTATTTGCATACAGTATGGACGCGTTTCTATAGAATAACATTACAAGTGTTGCAAGTGAAGTAAATCTGCAGACCCGGATTGTTATTAATCATATTCTTAAGGTTTTTATTGAACTTAAGGAAGATCCCCAGAAATTACAAGAGGTGAATGTTCAAAACCACCTTACCTTAACTTAATATTTTGTGGTGTCAGTTTAAGAACTGTGGACAGAATCAAGAGATGGTGGTGAAGCAAGTCTTCCTCGGCAACAAGTCCATCACCCTCGTCCGGTGACTGATATCGATGAGTTTGATAAAATTGTTATCGCACATTTAAAACATAAGCATAGCACGTTCAGAAATTGCTGCACGAGGCCATTGCGAACGTAACGACGGAAAATTGGGCGAAATGTGTTCACGACGCGACGCAGGGGCTCTGCAGGATGAGGATTTAAGAAAGGCACATTTGTCCGATCGCCTCATAATAAACGTGGTAGAGGACAGCGATACCGACAATGATTACGACTTGGATGACGAGTAAAAATTGTTTTATTATTTGATTATTTATGATTTTATTATTATATCGTGTCTTATTGATATGTAGTTTTAGTATTTATTGTTAATAAGTTAAAATAATAATAGCTAATTCTCAAACATAGAAATGGTTGTTTTCTTTTTCAATAGAATTACTGGTAATTAATCTAGAACCCGGCGCATTACTACGCCTTCCCATGTAAGTGCGAGCGAGAGCTCTTTTTATGAGCGCGACTGTCACGAGCGTTGGCGGATAGTATAGTTACTCTCCATCCCATGTCCCGTCAAGAAAGAACGAGGAAAGAAGAAGAAAGGATGAGAATGAGTTAGTGAGATGAGAAAAACGCTTGTCTGAGAAGTTGGCACTATGCACTTTGTTTATATGAGAGGGCTATCCGCACTTCCTTGACAAAGAGTCCCTGCGTACAGTGCGGTCAAATAGAAACTTTATACCACGAACCCGAAAGTTGTGGAATGAACTGCCAGCTGAGGTACTGGGACTCTTCAAGAGAGATGTTGACAAGATTATGTTCGTTCGGCAGCGCACCCGCATGCCAACTGGTATTGCAGGTGTCCATGGGCGGCGATTACCACTTACCATCAAGTTACTCATACTGACATACTCATCTGCCGTCTATTTTATAAATAAAATCTTACTTAAAATTTTACATATTACATTGTTTCGAATTATTTATAAACACCTGCTGACCTGGTCGTAGGTGTGTCCGAAATTCCATGTCCCAATAAACTGGAGCATTGTTTTCACATTTCTGGTAGCGTCACGCTCTGGTACACGATTGGACAATGCAGCAGCTGAAATTATTTAAACCAGTGGCTGGCCTGAATGCCTTTTCATAGACACGAGGTAAAAAATTTATAAATCTTGCACGAAAGAAGTATGTTTTGTAACAATATTCCCTTGAAGAATTCCTTTTTACTGCTCCCTTTTGTTCTCTATTCCTCGTAAGTAGGCGGCAATAAACGATTTCTTCTACGTTTAAAATTTAAAATGCCACTCGAACGCCTTTCCTTCTTAGGTTTTTTTTTGTACTTCAACTCTTATTTTGTCGCATCTTGTCTACGGGAATCGTTCAATCCTTAATTTTTGCTGATTATGATAAAAAAATATATATATTTTATCAAAACAATACGATTTCAATCGTCTATTGTCAAATTAATTTTAATATCATATTAATCCTATACTACTTGATAACGTAAATGTAAAAACAAACACTTAAAAACGCGTTTTATATTAAATAATAAACCCGTGGAAAAAGGGGTGTATTTTTAAATTCAATTAAATTAATTAAATTGAATTTAAATCTTTGAATACAATTCAACTCAATTGCAATTAGAATCTTAAAATAGAAGCTCTCTTAAATCAAGCCCGGTTTGGCCTAATAGAGCCACTAATACCAAGAAGAACTATTGAAGGTTAAAAGTCATATAACATGATATTTTAACATAAATATTAAACAAGTTTATAAAAAAACTACACTAGTCTAACAGACACTTTACCAATCAAATCAAATCAATCGAGACTCCTTTTTAAACAACCACCCACCATTTTAACATTAAAGACTTGTTTTCTAATGAACATTTTTTCTGATTTTTGTAAATCTTTGAAAATGCCCAGTTTCTTTTGTATCTAAGACAGTTTGATGGATCAAACATTATCATACATCTATCAAGCACGTGGCAACCTAAATTTCAAGATGATGAAGTCTTTGCGTGTCTCGTGTCCAACAGATAAAGAAAGTGTAGAACGTTAATACCCTCTCAACCATAGGTCAAAGAACAAGCCATGGATTATACGCATTAAGGCCGTATAGAATAACTAGTGTACAGTTATCTCGCTCGGACATCAAGGGCAGATAACGATAGAGTAAGAAGTGAAGTAACTGATTGTGATAGTTGAGTGCTGATATTTTAGATCGAAGACACAGGCACTGAAAATATGTATGTATATTTAACAGACTATCATAATAAAATCTCGTAGGAAATTATCAATTTATTTCAATTTTATAATGTCAAATATATTAGTTTCTGATATTCGAGATTTTGAAAAAATAATGAAAAGTTCAATTCATCGGCAAGGGAAATGGAAATACATTATATTCCCATATCGATGATCCAATTACCCAGTCGATAACGAGCTGTTTTTCCTCTGAAAACTGTGTTGAAGGAAAAGCAAAAAAAACCTATACACGCTTCGTATTTCAGGGTTCGATTTGAATTGAAGTGGCATTTGTAATTTCAATATGTACGAGTATGCTGCGTTACAGCCGAGTTTCTGAAAAGATCGAGCAAACCCGCTCTGAGAATTTAGGTCGCGTGGAGAGGCTTCTATGAAACTCGCCTTTATGTTGACTTTAGGCATTCTAAAAATTATAAATATTTAGTAGCTATATTTATTATTATTTATATTCATTATTTTATTTATATTTATTTACCAAGCTCGCCCGTCCCATTCAGAACGAACATAGTCCGACTTCTTTCAACATTCATATAACTTTTTATATGTAACAGTGAGAAATTGTTTTTGTTGCTCAAATACTCAAATATTACTCAACATCTTTTACTCAAATAAAAATTGTTATCCGTCGTAACGTGCTGAAAATGTTAACGTGCTTATTTATTAGGGCAATTCAGCATTAATTATTACATAACTTTGATGTCGATACATCGCGTGAGCCATAGGAATTAAGTGCAGGAAATTACCAAGTAAACCACCCAGCAACTGGCAGACTTGTCCACTTATCAGTTCGTGACTAGCTCTATGCAGGGACGGCGTTTGTACATTTTTATTGTATAAGAAGTACAAGCGACTTTAGTTCTTATTGTAACGTGTTAGGCTAGATAAAAGCTAGTAAACGTTTCAGTAAATAAATGAAATTTAGCCAAGAACCAAGGTGTCGTGAAAACCTTAATCAATATGTTACATAGTATAGCCACGCGCAAACGACTAACATTTTTATGGTAGGTGTAAAAGTTAGCAGAATTACTACAGTACAGCAAGGTCAAATGCGAAGCGATTATCAAATACTACGCTCAGAAATGTTTTTGATGACTCGCTACCAGCCCCAATCAAAGATTAAACTAATGTGGAAAAACGACTGCGATGCCAAAAGCTTTAACAGAAGTTGACATTGAAGTTTAGTAATTAACAAAAGTTACAGTATGCGACAGCGCGGGAGTGCGGTTGAGGTCTGAGTTTAATGGCTTTACATTATTTTATACGCAAGTATATCAATTTACAATAATAAACATAAATGAAAGTTCCTATAAGTACCTATCAACGTAATGTTGTTCCACATCGCTATAAAATTCCTTGAAACGGCACTCCCGCGCTGTCGCGTACTGTAGTGTATTAAGGATTTTGTTTTATTAAATCTAAAGTGTAAAAATAAGTTATAACAAAACGAGCAAAGGAAATTTTGCTTAGGTCATGTTTTGGTCATTTAATTTAATCATTAACCCTCTTTCTCGAATAAATAACAACGAAATATTATCATGGGATTTCGCATAGAAATATGAATAATTATCATGTTTGCCAATTGTGTCGGCTTTCACTTTTGCTTCGAATTTATCGTTTTATTGACTTTGCCCTTCATAGTTTCCTTGACTCATTGAATATTTTACTATTTTTACTATTCTTATAGGCAGGCAGGCATCCTGGTCACTCCACCCACGGACATTTTGTCTTTTGACGATTGGGTTTCGGGCCGTAATCTACCGCGCTAGTCAAATATTGATTAGTGAATTTATACATGTCCAATTTTTTTTTAATTCTCGCGCACATGATATTCACGATATTTTCCTTCATCATCGAAATTTTATTAGTTCTTATATCATCTATAATTGTCAAATAAACTGATAATGTGATGCCCAGAAATGTGATACAAGTTACTAAGTAAAATTAATTGAAATCTGCGAATAAACCAGCGTCCAAAGCGCGACATATAAAATTGTGTGTAGTTAGCACAGAAGCGGAAATACCAGTGTAATGGCCACGCTGTGATCTCGGACCCTATCAATTTGACGCTCTCGTGACCGCTGGAAGGGCTTTCCTCGATGTAGGACGCTTGTCATTTATTATTTATGTACCGTTATAGCTGTACCATTTCTTTCCTCTGAAATATTCTTAAGATCCAGTTATAAATAAAGTCTCTCGAGTAAAATCCGTACAAATTAATAACATTTTGGTTATTATGTAAGGAATTTTTATTGTAAGTGGCCATCTTTGGTCACATTTGAAGTGGATTTCAATAAATATATGTCTTTATGCAACTGATATATAAAAAAGCATTTATTTAACTTTATTGCACAGACAAAATGTATAAAAGGCGAACTTAATGCCTTATGGCATCCTCTACCAGTCAACCTTTTTGCAAACAGAGAATCAAGAGGGGGCTAATTTGATTAAAATTTCTAGTTAAAACTCATTTGAGCCTGTTTATTATCACCAACTTTTTAAGAATATTATACAAATGTGTATATATTTAACAAATTTTAGACTTCACAAAAAAAAATATATTAACTTTCCTTTAGCATCATGTTACGACTCAGGCCTGTGGTTATTCCAGTGCGGGTGGTACGGCAAACGGTTAATCAAGATAATTGCAAGGACCGTTGTCTCGTTCGAATACCCTGGACTTTACTAACATTATG
The DNA here is from genome assembly GCA_914767545.1 of Sesia apiformis. NCBI lineage: Eukaryota > Metazoa > Arthropoda > Insecta > Lepidoptera > Sesiidae > Sesia > Sesia apiformis. The sequence continues at coordinate 17,313,407 of OU611959.1, forward strand.
TCATCAGTTTCATGTCCATAGTGAAAATGGTCTAAAGTAAATGTTTTTTGATAAACGAGGTAGGTTTAAATTGCGAATTTAATTTATGAATTATTTCATTAATTTCGTATAAACTAGTCAGGGTACTATAGCTGTTTTAATAACATCATAATTCGTTAATCTTTGTTTAACTAATTTATGAATTATTTCGTTAATTTCGTATAAACTAGTCAGGGTACTATAGCTGTTTTAATAACACCATAATTCGTTAATCTTTGTTTAACTAATTTATGAATTATTTCATTAATTTCGTATAAACTAGTCAGGGTACTATAGCTGTTTTAATAACATCATAATTCGTTAATCTTTGTTTAACTAATTTATGAATTATTTCAGTAATTTCGTATAAACTAGTCAGGGTACTATAGCTGTTTTAATAACACCATAATTCGTTAATCTTTGTTTAACTAATTTATGAATTATTTCATTAATTTCGTCAGGGTACTATAGCTGTTTTAATAACATCATAATTCGTTAATCTTTGTTTAACTAATTTATGAATTATTTCAGTAATTTCGTATAAACTAGTCAGGGTACTATAGCTGTTTTAATAACACCATAATTCGTTAATCTTTGTTTAACTAATTTATGAATTATTTCATTAATTTCGTATAAACTAGTCAGGGTACTATAGCTGTTTTAATAACACCATAATTCGTTAATCTTTGTTTAACTAATTTATGAATTATTTCATTAATTTCGTATAAACTAGTCAGGGTACTATAGCTGTTTTAATAACATCATAATTCGTTAATCTTTGTTTAACTAATATGTTCCCATTACACTAGTACATAAGTTCTAAAATCACAGGAAACCATAGATTTGACGTTAGAATCTCTACTATATTTGTTTTATGGACGAAGGCGGCAGACGAGTATACAGTCCAACCGATGGTAAGTAGATACTCGTACTGCAGTCCGTGGACATCCGCGATACATGCCAATATTAGTCCAAAATGATAAACATTGTCACGCCCCGGATGCGCTGCCTATCTTTGGAGATATAGGAATGGATTTGGAGAAAGGGTTGGGAAAATGGACAGGGATAGGATGGGATGGCATAATATTACAAATATCAGTGGAGACTCTTAATTTGTTTTTTTTTCAGTAAACTCATAAACTGACTTTAAATCCTTTCATTTTTAGGCTATATTGGGGTAGATGAAGGCTATATTTGGGTTCCCTGGGAAATAACAGGCCACGTGATCGAAGCTAGGGCGAATCGCTTGTATTTAAAAAAATAATTTACCCCAATAGTTCGTTGATCTTGCGTATTCAATCATTCTGTAACAACACATTTTCATTATCGTCTCTAAATCAATTTTCATGCTCAAAGTTCGTTGCCCAGTAATGTTTTGAAGGTAGATCCCGCGTAATTCAATTAGTACTACATTAATTTTTGGAAAATCGAATTTTGGAGTTTGCTTCCATGATTTCCATGCCTAATTGTTTGAACAATTTAAAATAAATCTAATGAAAGTCTTTAAGAAAGTCTTTTAAAATATCAAGAAGGTAACTTTAAGAAAGGTAAGAAGGTAACTGTCAGTCAGTCACCCCGTGACCACGTGACCACGTCCACTGCAAAGTGTTCGAAACGTCGGGATATAAATAATGTTAAATATACGCGATTTAAACCGTTCAAAGTTGTTTAATTGCTATGTATAGTAATCGCGAAAACCTAAGAAAATATTATATCAAGAAGGTATTTTACGAAATAATGTTGAAATCGCATCGTGGAAACCTTTGCTCCAATTAATTTTATTTAATAAAATTTATTCTTACATGTATGTTTTCTTCATTAAAGTTTCTCAATTGCTGTGTCAGTTTTGTAATAGCAAATATTTCAAACGTTTTCTACATAATTGAGCTATATTTTTATTATTATATCTTGTCATTTGCCTATGATATAACATTTTTCTACTTCTTCGTATTATGACTGTTAGATTCCGCCAAAAATCTTTACGTGTACTTTTAATTGTCTCTTTGTACACTCTTAATTTCTCTTCTATGATACTTTCATTTTAATAATTAATTAAAGTTGTTTTTGATTTACGCGATATTTTCAATAACGCAATTAATGCGATCTTTAATTTAAGCTTGTAAGCTAAAAACGACAGATTATCTTTGACAGGCTTCACGCCGAACTTGGGATTAATATGTACTGTTCCCGTTCTACGCAGTGCGTTGTCGAGAAAACATTTTAATAATTAATATTTATTTTGACATTCAAAGTGCTTGCTGGCTGGCACTTTAATTACCACTCTTCTGTTTGAACCTGCGAAAATTGGCATAGGGACACTGCGTGTCCTTTACAGTTTTGTAATTTAAACTTACTCGATCACATATTTATTTATACTTTTTTATTCTATCTGGAAAAGTAGACACACTTCTCTATCTTCTTGTTTGTTGTCTACTTAATCTTGTTTAAATTATTGTTTAAATCTTGTACCGAATTGTTATTGATTTTATTTAAAAACAAGTAATTTTGATCAATTTGGTTATGGTGTATTATAAATTCATAGATTTCATATTGCCTACGTTAATCTAGTACTCAACTTTTCTGTGAACCATATTTTTGTTTAACGCAACATGTTTATTCGCAACATTTTTTTGAGATAATGTAGTCAGAAACGTTTGACGATCCAACCAAAAAGTTTGCCTGTATTGTTTACGGTTTGTTCTATATACATTGTGATTTCGACGACCTCTGCCAACAGTATGCAAACTATTCAGAGGTGTACATTTCACAGCGACCACAATAACTCAACAACTCACTGAAGCATATCGTTGGAAACAATGCAAGGAAATACCTAACTATTTTCGGACGTGGAATTCCGACAGAAATAGAAAACCATCTGTTGAGGCTCTTCCACTCGAGTCTCAACTAAAGGGCTTTCGATGTGTTCGAATCGAGATAAGATCAAGTTTCTTCTACAAAATATGTATAACTAAACTCCCCCGGTGTTCTGTTAGCTACGTGTTCGTGTTGAAATTATTGTGGTTGTCACAGTAAAGGCCACATAAATTAAAGTGACATTTGGCTCTCTTAAATAAAAAATCTCTTCAAATGACTATCTGACTGTGAAAACAACATCCAATTTTCTCTAGCGTCACTAGTATAAGTTGACAAATTTAAATGGTATTTCTAACTGACGTGAGACTACGTCATTTGTAAAAAGCCTCCTTCTAAAGAACCTAAAACTTATTTAAAACTTTTGCGCAGTGTATTTAGGTTTTAAACGTAATTTCTCAAGTTTTCTATAGAAGATAGATTCCATCTGTAAGACTCTTTATTGTATATTGTTACATTATGACAAAAATAAGGAACAATGTTATAAGAGGAGAATACAACCAGGCGGTCTTGTTGCCGTATAGCAGTTTCTTCCAAACAAACTTGAACAAGAAATGTTATCCGATGTCAATTGAATTCGAACGATTCGAGTCGAGATTCAGGAGTAGCAACCCTGCCATTGTTGATGGATGGTCTCACTCGATATGAGCTCAAATTATTCACTGAATATTCACTTCGAATTGATTGAAGGCATCACTCAAAAGTTCTCCCTACAGAGGGTTTTTCATTTTGCTTCACACCAACGCGTCGATATATATACCTGAGATGTTTTAATGAAAATATTAATGTGATATGTTTAGTGAAACAATAGAGCGCAGCCGTGGGCTTGTTCTAAATGATGCTATTTAAGTTACAGTACAAGCCTACGACTATTGCGAAATATTAAGTAAACATACGAGTATAATAGAGATTGTTGTTGCAATGATAAGAGCAATGGTAAATCAAGATTGAATAATAAAATAATTGAAACTGTGAATGACCGCTGTTTCGCTCTCGTTGGTGCCAGCAAACAATTTTCGATAACAGTGAAATGTAAACTTTATCTTTGTTGATATTTATTCATTCTTTTTGCACTATATTATGCAGAGGCGGATTTAATGCCTTCAGAGGCATTCTCTACCCGTCGACCTTTGGTTAAATGTGAAGAATTAAAAGTCCAAGATTGTCAGAGACGTGTGCTTGACCTTTGTTCATGTGTTAAAAGCGTTAGTTATATCTTTTCTTCTTAGACTGAATATCAACGTAGATAAAGTTCACTTATCTTTATTACGAGGAAATGCTTTGTTCTATTCTCCCCGGGGCGTGTGTGTGTGTGTGTGTGTGATTTAGCATTGATAGTAAAGGGTTAGCGTAAAAGGTTAGTGTCAGAGGACTCCAAGGAACACTTTGTTGTGGTAAAGTGTGGTCGTAAAAGTCGGGCCTACTGCCTGTTTTTATGTACTTATAAGAAACGTTTGAGTACGTAAACCTTGGGACATGGCTTGAGTGCGTCGCTCTATATATTTAGTGTTTTCTTTTATTTTAGTAGCGATTGAAAAACATCTACACATTCCCCGCGCAAGTAAGGAAGAGAACGTACGTTTACTTCTGCTGGCATACCTTCAGGATTTTTATAAAAATATCAATCTTAATTAAAGTTTTCTCTGTCTTCTCTTTGATATCAAATGTGCACTTACAATTGAAAACTGAAAGCACGTTCTCTTTGTTGTCTGAATTAATATTGGCGAATTCAGTATTTTCAATAGGTATAAAGAGTAAAAACACGAGCGCACGAGACAGCGTGTGTATGCAAACACAAGTTTTTATGTAGATGTTTTTGTGTAACGTTTAGAGAAAAACATGAGCAGAAGACCCGTCTTAAGGTACACGAGCAATGATTAATTGCTCCGAGTAACACTCATTTCCATTTATTATTTTAAAACTGCAGCTACCTATTATCATTTATATCAGGATGTAATTTTGTTTTTGTCTTTCGTTTCATTTACTTTCTTTATACTTATGTTCATATATTTCATGCACGAAAGGTGCTCTTGCATGTGCATGAAAGAGACTACATTAAGTACTTTTTACTCACCCAGATCTCAATACATAAAGTGTATGAATAAACATGTTGAATGCAGTTAGTTAGCTTTCGCAATGCAAATAGGTTATTAATTAACATCAACGCGCATCTCAACTCTTAGCGAATAATCGATCATGTAATCTGCTATTAATTGTAAGTTCATCGTTATAAAATCGATGGCACGCGATACGAGAATATGAGAACGGTACTTAAGTGCGATTTGCACGCGAACATCTGCATAAGATAATTTAGATTAAGGTTCGCCATTATGTAGCTGGCCATGTATAATTGCTCGATGATGCATTCGATACAAATCGGCTACCCGATATCAAAACCCAGTTAGGAACAAACTTAGAAAAAATGTGTTTTGACAAAACACGATTTACAAAGCTAGCCTTCAAACAAAGTACAGACAGACATATTAAAATCTTTCGTATGTATGCAGATATCTCGAAATTTGGTCTGTGTATCACGTAATGCACATAAATTACTAGAAACCTGTAAAACATGTGATATATAAGATATCTATAATATTTTAGTTTAATATTTTGCATTGTGTGTAATTAATAACGATCAAAAATTAACTTCCTTGTTAAAAATACGTACTACGTAAAAATACGTACTATATGGGACAGCCGAAATAATGCACATTGACTTTAATAAGCTGGACAATTAAAAACAGAACTATTTGTCATTGTAAATTCGTGACAGCACTTTGTGTTAATATCCTAGCTAAGCACACCTGCAACAGGTCACAGACGCTGCCGCATTCGTGTCAGTTCAGGGGCCTTACCACCATCTTTTACAAAACAATATTGTTGCAGGAACGTTTTATTTCAGGCCTAAAATAACATTACTCATATTCGTACCATGACCTCCACCAAAATATTAATGCTTAGTGCTGCGAAAGAACGAATGATTTTAATTATTTGTCTATTCCCTGCTAAAAAACAAAACGAGATAACGCTATATGAACTGTATAACGCCATTTCTTTCATACAACGTTCCAATTTGCACTACAGTAAGCTACGTGACGTCACCAAAACTTCTTAGTAAAACATTACTAATATAAGCTTACATTAAGGACGCCGTGGTACGAAATTGAGAAATAAGGTTAAAATAATACTGCTATAAGGAATTGTGGTAAGGCCCCAGGTCCAGCGACATTAAAAAGCGTGCGAACGCAATCTCAGACATAATAATGCCTATCTGCTTACAATATTACACACTCTGCTTCCACACGTAGAAAGAGACAGCTGCATAAACTTTTGTTTCATGGTTAAGATAATAGGGCTGCTGAGAGGCTCCTCGACGGCTCTCATCGCACTCGCCATGCCCACATAAGCGAAAATTCAAATTAACACAGTTAAAATCTGAGCGCCTTTTTAACCCTTTTACAGACTGAATTTTTTATTGAGGAATGTGTGGCCTTGAAACGCCACGCTGGCCAAAGGGCTTGGCGATTTCACTTTTTTAGAGGTGGTGGTCTCCTCAGAGCTTGTGGTAACAATTTTGTTATCCCTTAGGCTCCAACTTCTGCGCGAGTCTCTCGCGGCGATAACCATATAGTTACTGTTAAAATTAGTGACACGGGCGAGAATATCGCCGCGAGAGTCTCGTGTAGTTGGCAATGTAGTTGGCGTTTTAGTCGTCATTTACGACATTTACTGGAAGAGATACTCGTAGAATAATGTTATTTTAAAATCTATCGATACCACACGATTTATATACACGGACTGTACTACATTATTTTTAAATTTTACTTCAAATTGGTATATTATGTTAGTAGATATATGTTTACGCATGGAACGCATGGGACTATCAGACATGAAACATGCCGAATACGCCTATTGGATACATGCTGATCGGTCTGTACTGTTATATTTTGGCATATTCGGTGTCTGTAACAAGCTAGGTTTTGGTGTAGAGTCATTGGTGTAGAGGTTACACTAGCTGCGTTTCTGTTTAAATAATATTATAACTATAGTAGAAATGTTAAATACTATAGGACTGGTGGCATTTTCACAGATTGCGGATAGTGTAAACGCCAGTGAGTCACTCACCAGCTGACATTTCATAAATAAAACCCCAAGAAACAGTTTTCCGTTATTCGATATTTCCGAACTCATTAGCGTGTCATTTGAACACAGTTCTCGATCTCCCACGATGCTCAACAAAAATAATTTTACGCTTTTATCATTCAGTCCTCTTACTAGTGAAGTGAAATGGTTAAAGTCGATGTTAAAGTGAATAATGTTCTTTTCAGACCTTCAAACTTGCCGGCGAAATGTACAGAAGAGGCGCTCCGTCACAAAGCGGAGCATGCTCTCATGGTAGAAGCGGCGAGGAGGCGTGTCGAGAAGGAAGCTGCAGCAAGGCATGCTCGTTTGCAAGAGTCGCTACGTATGGAGGAGAGACTCGCTAGACACGCGCGGGAGTGGACGCAGAACATACTGCCTGACTGGCAAAACATGTAAGTAGCGTAGCATTCATATGCAGCGTAGTCCATAGAAATCAGTGACATGCATTCGAAACCAGGTAGTCAGTAGTGACAGTGCATACATATAAACTAGAATACATATAAAGAAAAAACAATACTAGCGATCGACCAAGGTTCACCCACGTTTGCGTTGATTTAGCGTAGATAACTGTTAGTTAAACGGCAAGCTATGGTAGTCTGCTTACACGGTTGATATGCAAACCACAGACAAAGGTATATTGACTGAAGCGGTGAGAATAATAGAAAAGGTTGAGAGACACCGGCGAGGGTAAATACATAGATCCAGATTGATTCTTAGTCATTTGAAGTAGATATCAGTAACTTATATTTGTCAACTTGAAAGTAGAATTTTTTTCAAGAAAATTGAACATTTCTGCGAGTCTCTTAGAGTTGGCACATTGTCAAGTTATTCAGTTTAGTTTAGTGTAAAAGGCAGCACTTGCATCCTTGCTTTTGGTTTGCCTGGAAACTTTATTTTAAAAGCTGTAGAAAAAAGTAGCTAATCAATATTTTCACTGTTATTAACGATATTCCAATGTTACTTTTGATATAAGTACATATTTAATGTCTTAAGTAACTTAACCTTCACCAAACCTTCTTAACCTTCAGATATGTTTCTAATGCTGTTAGATTGGTATTGGATTGGCTATTGGTGTTGGTATTGCAGGTGTCCATGAGCGGCGGTGACCGCTTACCATCATGTGGCCCGCCCGCTCGTCTGCCATCTATTTTATAAATACAGAAAATAATACAATATTAACTACAGATTTTCATAATATTTGTAAGACATTTTACAAATTGTTTTTAAATTATAAATTGTTCAGAACCTGTCAACGTGCATAAACGTACGCCGTCTTTATGTTAACGCAATAAGATTACATTTGATGTGTTTTTCTGTACATGTATTTGGAACATCACTTAACCCGTCATCTTACAATTGAATCGTCATTCGATGGCATGTGAGCCACAAAGAAGCAGGTCATATGTTTGTATCTACACAATGACTCCCGTGTTTTAAAAGTAGAACAATATATTCGCACTCTCCATTATTTCTTTGACGATTGCTTTGTGTGAAAACAATGTGACGTTTTTATAAACACTAGGCCAGACACATTCGTAGAAATGTTTTATTTGTAGGACGTTTTCGGAACAAAGGGAGTGTTTCGATGTTTGATGAGTTCAGAAATGACTAAACGTTTGAGAATATGAACATTAAGTCCGGTGTTTTGATTCGTTATAGAAGGGAACTTGCTGGAACATTTTCGGTAACTTCTGGCACAAGTTAATGTTAGTGAGAAAATATAATTATATTCTATTACTAATACTCACTACTGAGATATTAGTATATGATTAATTGTTTACTTATAGTTCTTGTTAGCGAATCATAATATATGTTAGCTGACTGTAATAAGATAATGATAGATATATAAAATAATTTACCTAAATGTTTTAATTACTTAACTTATCTTTTCCTAGATATTTCTTAGTGTTTATATAATTAAGTTTATGGTTTAAAAGGTACAGCTCTTATTATATTATTATAAGTTGCAACGTAATTAAAGAAATTGAAATGAAACTTAAGAAAACAAAGTGGTTCATACTTTCAGTTAAAATACTCTGTATACCTTAAATTGTATGTTTCTATGGAACATGATAGAGCATGTTGCAATAGATTCTGTAAATCTGTTTTTCCATTCGCGTGAAAATTCAAAAACTCGTTTAACATTTGAAATTGTCAACAAATTAGTCTTTTTTTTATAAATTAGTGCAGGTTTCCTTTCGAATCTTTCCATTAGTCATATTTCTTCGTTTTCAATTACAGGAAGAACGCAAAACGAACTCTCGAACTCTGGTGGAGCGGACTCCCGCCGTCAATACGCGGGAAAGTCTGGCAGCTGGCTATAGAGAACAAACTGAAGATCACGCACGACATGTACCAGGATTACGTAGCAAAGGCAAAACAGAAACTGTACGAAGCGCAACTAAGAAGAAAGCGGTTAAAAATCAACAAAAAAGAGACTTGTAGCTGTCAGAATGAAGTCGAAAACGAGATAAAAAATGATGAAAAATTTAAGGAAGATCGCCTATCGAAAACAGAATCGAAAAAGGACAAAGCAAAAACCGATGACAGATTAGAAGAAAAACCGCGTTTAGGCATACCGAGGAATTTCAGCGAGCAAAATCTAAAGACTCTTTCAACAGAAGTGGAAGCAAAGAAGTGTTGTTCGAAATCGAACCCTAATCTGTTAGAGTATAGTGACGAGTGTTCAATGGAGTTGATCCAGTTGGACATAGCTAGGACGTTTCCCCATTTGTGCATATTTCAACCGGGCGGACCGTACTTTGACGTGTTACATGAATTATTAGCGGCGTATGTGTGTTGTAGGCCGGATATTGGTTATATACAGGTAAGTTTGATTGCATTTCAATAAGTTAATACTAAGCCCGAATATAGAATATTTTAGGGAGATTTCGAAAAATGACCTAGTGAATATGGGGTATAACGAATTTAATAAGACTTAAGGTATAGCGAATTTTTTGAATGAACTGGAGGGTGTATTTCTTAACGTATTGAAATTAATTTTGATTGAGATATTAAGTTTAGAAATCCGTACTTAAACAGAAACCCGGAGAAATCCATATTTAAGTTCAAACCCGTAGAAATCTGCACTTAAGTACAGACCTGTAGGAATCCGCACTTAAGTGGTAAAGACCTAAGATGACATTGCCTATAATGTGCGTTCTGAATAGGTACCTACCCATAAACTATAACATTTTCCTAGTATTGAAAAAATGAACGCTGAGTCAGCGTTAATGACCGTAACAGCCTTAACCTTAACAGTATAAGACTCGAGCTTTTAACCTCAGGGGTTTAAGACCATCAAACGTTAAAAAATTGGACTATGACGCTATCAACTCTAACTCTAATCTTAGAGGTTCATATATGCTCAATAAGCGCTGGTATTTACAATACTAAACGGAAGTAATATTCTATTTCATCACAGAATTTTTGAAATGTGTTTCTAATTCTTGTGTTATCCCACAGGGTATGTCATTCATAGCGGCGGTATTAATACTCAACATGGAGGCACCTCAAGCGTTCGTGTGCTTCGCGAACTTGCTTGACGGACCGGTCCTAAGGGCTGCCTTCACAAGGGACGGGGCTACCATGCAGGTATGAACGTGTCCGTCCTGTTTTATTCGTGATATTATTTGAGAAAAAAATATTGTTGATTCTAATTTCGTAAAAATTGAGACTTCTGCGATTCATGACAACATCACTCTAGAATGACAAACGTTGACACGACCCCGGTGGCGCTGCGTACTGCCGGACATTGAGCATGTTTCTATTTAAACATAATTTTTGAAATAACGTAATTTTTGAGGAATAAAGTTATAATAACCAGAGTTATTAAGTTCACACCGACAAACGGCGGTACGACCGGAATGCATTACCTACGTTTGCCGATTTAAGATGGATTTGAAGAAATGAAAAGGGATAGGTTGGGATGGGAAATGGGCTTTGGCATATCTCACTCACTACTTTTTACTGTTTAAACTATTGCGCCTAAATCGGGTCTGAACGCGTATAATAAAGTTATTTGTTTACGTTTAATAAAGTTTTGTTTATTCCTACTCTTACATTTAGAATATAAAAAGGCTAACAATTATGTTAAGGACTTCAAAGTCGAGTTTCAATTTGACATATTTTCTAAAACATACTGGCGATTTTCCTTTGCAAATCTAACTTGTCAATTTATATTCGGAACTTTATCACTGTCTGTGTTTTCAAATTAATCAGACCCGAAATTGATCAACATTTTCATGAATGGGTTCATGAAAATGTTACATTGGAGGGAATAGGATAGGGATGGGTAAAATGTACTGCGACCGACACCACACGGTACTGTGCTTGTGCCTTATGGTGTCGGCCGCTTTACAATAGCGCCACCCTATCTCAACCCGCGGATGTCATGAGTGCGGAGTAACTCGGATAAGTCAGGTATGCCCAGCAGCTGTGGGATTGCAGCATGTACCCTCCCGATTTAAAAGAACAATTTCTATTTCCAGCGGTTATGGAAAGCGTACACCACCCTCCTAAAGCATAACCTGCCATCTTTAGCTGACACGGTAGCACCGGAACTTTACCTACTGGAGTGGTTATACACGGCGTTCGCTAAGGCGATGCCTTTGGACGCCGCGTGCCGAGTCTGGGATGTGTTCCTTAGGGACGGAGATACCTTCCTGTTCAACACTGCCTTAGGTAAGAAACACAAGTTTACATCCAAGGGTTCTGAGCAATACTGTGTAATCAGAAGTACCAATTATATTTATATCTATCCTTTACTCACTATTCATCGAAAAGCTTTTGCAGCGTGTAAAAACTAGTGTAAACGTGTAAATCGTGTAAATATTTAGTCAATTCATTCTTAACTTTTTATTTTATTTATTACCACAAAATTAATGTTATGATGTTATATATACATTAAAATGCCATTAACCCCTTTCGGGGTTGTTAAACCCCGTTTAACCCATAAAACCCATTAAACATTTTGAGGTATTCGCCATCATGATTATGTTATTCACTGGTGGAGCGTGCACCGCAACGCATTGTCAATTCTTATAATAACAACTTCACAAATATTGACATCTTTACATTAATCACATGCAGCGTATAACAAAACAAGTATCAACTGAATTAGTATACACAGACTTAAGTCTGTATCTCGGTCTGGCTGGGAGGGGCTAATGCGTGATGATCACTCAATGTTTTCTCTTGTACTACTTACATTTTTACGAGTATAGTACATTTATATTATAGATAATTTTGTAATTATTACCTATGTATCAATAGATAATAATAAATAAATTAATATATCTATATCTTCCTAAATGCTTGTTTCGGGGATAACGGTGCTGGTTGCACAATTATATTATTTACCGTATTAAGTGTTATTAATAGATTAAGTGAAGTTTTATTGTACAATTGTTTGTTATTCTAAATAAAATAAAATAATATAAATGCTTTGAAACAGAGAAATCAAAATTGCAAGGAATAGAACCACAGAACCATTTTTCGAAGTTTGTATTATGACCATTAGGAATTGAGAAGCAAGAATATTTTTAACAATACTATGTTCACCAACTAAATTTCTCATTTTTCAGGAATCCTCCACCTCTATCAAGACGAGCTCAAAGATATGGATTTTATCTCCGCAGCACAATTCCTCACCAAACTTCCCGAAGACCTCGACTCCGAAGCGCTCTTCCGAAGCATTTCCTCAGTCTCTTTGACTCTAGACGGTATGTCCTTTGAAGAGTTAGCGTCTTGCTGTGAAGTTGAGACCAGTTTGGACGATGACGTCACTGTTCGGTTATGATATAAGGAGAGACGATGGAGTGATTTTGGATTTTGGGAAATTGTTGATGCTCTGTCCTTTAGAGTTGGATTATAAACTTGTGTTTTGAGTGCATTGAAATTATCTAAGGAGGCAATTGAAACTTTCGATGCATTTTTTTTCCTGTAGCTTTCCCTTCAATAATGATCCAAGATTTTCTTCAGTAATGATCTAGGATTCCCTTTGTTGTGATCCAAGTAATCCGAAATGAAATTTCGCTACATATTTTTTCGTGCAAAAGGTGAAAGTTTCCGGAATAAATAAGAAAAAAATACAATGAATGGCCAAAAATCAATTTATTGTTTCTCAAAATATTCTCCGTGAGCGTCAATATACTTTTTTATACGAATAAACCAATTTCCATAACGTTTATTCCACTCCTCCGTGGTGACCTCGGAAACATGTTTTTCATACTCTTCGACAGCCTCTTCTGGCGATGAAAATCGTTGATCGCGTAATTGGTTCTTAATTTTTGGAAACATGAAGAAGTCACAAGGTGCCAAGACTGATGGAGGATGGCTCAGGAGTTCTACGTTTTTCGCCTTCAAAAGTCGTTTGTCTGTTTCGCCGTGTGAGAGCTGGCATGTCACGGTGCAAGATTATGCGTCGTTTACGGTTCTTTTTACGGAGTTCGTCAAAAACTTCCGGCAAGCAACCAAGCTTCCGGCAGGTCGTGTACCAATCAGCATTCACGGTACGACGATTCTCCAAAGAAACAGTAGCCACGTGTTCAGTTTTTCTAAAAATCGGAAAAAATAAGCGAACATCTGCTCCGCGGCACTTTGCACACGCGCCACTTTGATGGGGTTCAGCTCATCTTGAAAGACCCAAATGGTCGATTGCTGCTTTGTTTCGGGGCCCTAGCTGTAAATCCATATTTCGTCACCTGTTACTATGTTGCACACCAAATTTAACACCCGTTCGCTGAATCTGGTAAGCATGGCATTGCACCAAGTGACATGTTCCGTTTTTTGAGCCTCAGTCAAATTGTCTTTTAATCCACCGCGAGCACAGCACAACCAAATGTTTGTCTACGATTGATTGTATCTGACTCATGACTATGCCCTAAGGATGCCCGAATCTCATGGTAGGTCACATGCCTGTCTGTTTCGATTATATGGCGCACAGCATCGATGTGTTTGTTGTTGACAGCGGTGGACGAGCGACCTTCACGAAATTCGCCACCGAGATTGACACGACCGCGCTTGAATTATGCAAACTAGCTATAAATCGTCGTCTTGCTTGATGTTTCATCGCCAAAAGCAGATTGAAGCCGAGCGAGGCTCTGCTGAACTGTGAAATTACACTTACAATCTTAGAAAAACATACAGCGAAAATTTCCATGAGTTCAATCCATCGTGATGCTGACACGCAATTTTTAAAATGGCGCCACAATGAAAAAACAAATGACTGTTAAATGAAACAAACTTTATTCTAGAGCCAAAGAGTTCCATATTCAAATATTGTAATTACTTTTTAAATATTGTTTATGTAAGTGGCCAGTTCCGGAAATTTTCAGTGTGACCTTTGTACAGTAATTAAATAATACCGGTCGACAATCTTTGTATTCCGAACAAATACAAAGAGAGGATAAGTAAAAAAAAAGAAACAAACATCCAAAGACACTTACGTTAAGTTGTAACCACTCTATGTTACATACATTTCTTAGCGTTCGCTCACGGCCGACCGGCAATAGTACTTACTGTAGTTGATTACCAACCCTAACCAATGCATAATGTGGTGATTATAAAAAGCCATATTTAAAGAAATATGAACGCTCTCCGATGACTTTTAAATTCAATTCACATTCAAATGTTGCAGAACAAACCTATTCATTATCTTAAATTGACGAATTTGAACGCTAGTGTCATCACAATAACCTATTTCATGAATGCAAAAAGTTTGTAAATAATCGAGCGGTCGTTCGATTGGCTAACACTAGAGTTTCTTTTTAGTCATTTTGGAAAATATAAGGTTTAGTTTAAACTTTTCAGTCTTGTTTTTCGCATTGATAAAATAACACATGATACATATTGTGCCATTCATTTGTGCAATTGTTTACATAGAAAGTACGCCTTCCTTATATGATTGTTTGGCCAATTTATTGTTCAACGTTGACATTTAAAAATGAACCTTTATATTGTGTTTTTATGGTCAAAAGTACAACGTAAATGATATACGAACGAATTGTTAACTGTTCGTTTATCAATGGTTGTAAATTTTAATTTCTCATATTGTAGTTGCAATGAAACTACAAAGCCTATATATTTATTTATTTCCAAAATAAATATTTAGGTATCTCCACAACTAAAATTCATAAAAAAAATCGAATCGATTAATTTTCTATAATTGTAGAAAATTTAAAGCTAAATTCGTTTCTTTTCTGTTCGCAAAAAGTAATGTAAATATTATTATCATAATTTTTATTTTTCCATAGCGTGTGAATGTGTGCGTGTGTATAACAAAACATATCATACTTCGTAGAAATTACATATTAACTCTTATAAAAGTCAAAATATAATTAAAAGTAAATTCATCAGCGTACCTGCCTCGAATCATTCTATAATAACCTCTATACGAAAATATATAAATAAATATATGTAACTCATTAGCATAAGTAGTAACCTAAGTACCTATATTATTCATATGAGTTGATAAATATCAAACTGCTACAAGTCCATCAAAACACTTTTCGAGAAAAAAGCGTTTTTTTATTTTGTATTGAATTCATTGAATATCGGCATTGTACAATGTTAATATAAATGATTGCTGATCGTCTAAACACATTTTTATGAGTTTTTTGATCCTAGTTTTCATAGAAAATAGTAAAAATGCAAATAAAAGATGGACTTATTAGATTTTGATATGCCCATACAGGACATATTACGATTTGATATGGAGCATGTGGACTTACAACGTTTTGAAAAGTACAGATCTTGGGTTGAGATAAAGGGCCGAACTCATGATGACACCAGTTTTAATAAAATGAGAAAGGAAATAAAATGACCCAATTATAAGCTGTATTATTTAGTGAATTGTTTATTTTTATATTACAAACAGAAAACACATCAAACCCGGCAGCACGAACAAAATATTTCTTTATTATATGACTTTGTATTGTACACAGAATAATAATGAACATAACAGGATGAATACTCTGCCGCCAACTTGATATAAACGTTGATCAATTTTGAATAAAAATTGAAATTACACTTGAAGTAAAACTGAATTCAATTATTTATTTCGTTACATTTTATAGCAAGGGAAGGCGTTAATCTTTAACCTTTTGACATTTACGTAGCTATTCATAATCTACTGTCACACTAATTTGCTGAAAGAATGCTGGTGTTTGTAATTTACTTCATAGTATATGATGTTCCGACTGTATTGTCTGTAATTATGAAAAATAAGAATTTCAAACAAAATCAATAACTTCGTCCAATAAATAATTTTCACCATTATTTAGAACATCTTCATTTTCTGGTACATTTATATCCTGTTCGCCTTCATTGTCTAAAACTGTTTTATAAAACTCTAATTCTCTGAAGTCTCTCCAGTTTTCACCGTAATGCTTCTTGAGCAAATTCTCAACATCCTTAAGGTTTTCTCTCTTAACTGGAACTCGTGTATGAACTACCTCCGATTGAAAATCCAACAAGCGTTTTCCTTTTTTTAACACGTTTTTTTTAACACCCGTGTCATTTCTGTATGAGATTTCACCCCGTACACGAATTCCTTGGGGAGTACGTTCGAGAATTATTCTTTTGCACTTACTAATTTGAAAGTGCCAAGATTGAGTACGCTTGGGATATTCCTTGGACTTTGATTTCCAATCAAGTACTTGTATGTCTTTCACAAGATAATGTATCGTTGCATGTTCAGACATTATTTCATAATATTCTTCTGGCTGTACGATACATTCTTTTTGACGTACTTTTTTTTCGGTTAACGCAAATAATCGGTCCGGTGGGATAAATGAGTGGCCTGTCACTGGAAAAATGATTTGTATCTCTGAAATGGAATGATTAGCTTGTTCAACCCACTTCATGGCCATTGCTACTAACATTGAATTCTTGTTTTGGCCGCCACAACCATCGGCGACCAATCGCACAATTTCTTTGCCATCTAGATTTAAACTGTTTAAACAGTGGTATACGCCGGTGCATATCTCATTTGAACCTTTACCGGAGAGCTCTTCAGTCCACACATATGCGTGTACATTTTGAGGCGTAAGCGGCTTGTGTGAAGTGCCAACCACCACAGTAAAATTGTGGACGTATAATTGTCTAGCATAGTAAGCCGACTGATCAAGTATTTTTGGTAATGGCAAGTTTTTTTGGCATTCAAAAGAAATAATTTGAACTTTTGGGTTATCATCTCTCAAACATTTGAAAAAAGCTTTTGCCCTCAGCGTGTGAATTCTATATTGAGTTCGAATGTTTTGTTTCTCGTGACAATTATTAGTCATTTTGAGACGTTCAAGTAACTGAAGACAAGTGGAGCATACGTCCGTACGTGGGGAACCGAATCCAATATTAAAGGACGTGTTAAAATCTTTCCGAAAAAATCCAATCTTAACTTCGAAATCGGGTAAAGCTTCATCATTGTACATGCAATGCATTATTTTTATGTTCAGGTCTGGTGGTAAGTAAATACGGTGTTTTATTTTCCCTCGTGAATAATGAGACTCCAGAGGCTGAAATTTACAGATAAAATTTTGCACAGCTTTTTTTCGAGAGGCAAAAAGAAATCTCTTCCGATCTCCTCCTCTATTTTCCTTCGCAGCTGTACCAGTATGGAAGCCTTTTAGCCTTTTAGCGACACCTTGAATACGGAGGCTTTTATTCTTAAAATTTCTGCAAAAGCTTTACTGCAAACAGGCACGTTTGTCTTCGTCCTGTTTGTAATAAAATATTTTATTGAATAATTTCTGCACTTTGACTTTGAAGTACCTCTTGGACGTCGACGTTTTACAGCCTCAGTAGATATATGTTGTAATATAAAATTATCTTGATTAATTTTCTCTTTAAATTTGTAAAATTTTTTGTGAAAATGAAAAATATCATTTGATGTCAGTGTTCCACATTTCAATGACTTATTGTAGTGGGCACAAGTGGGTTTTTTTGGTAATCCAGGAGCTGAATACCTAAAACAAAGTAAATTGATTAAACTAAAACATCAACTAATAAATTATTTATTGTAGTAAAAACACGATCAATATTTACGAGCAGCGATATTATTAACCAAAACTAGCTTATATATTAATTATTGTATAAAATTTTATAGGTAAAAGTATAAAAGTATATAAAAGTATATAGTAGTATATATATTTATAGTGTAAAAGCCATTAAAATTCAGTCACAAATTTTAATAATTGAAACATAAACACAAAACTACTTAAGTACGGCCCTGTGTTACCACGCCGCGTAATGAACACGTTTAAACAAAGAGACGGTTATTACTTACAGATTCGTCATTTTACTTGCTTTCTTCGCTATACACTTAAGACTGTTTCTTTTCCGGGCCTTATAAGGCTCAACTATTTCTATTTTATCCATCATTCCATTTATATTTAAAAGAACACACACTAAGACCTCAAGACTTACAGCAATGATGACGCCATATTGAGTCGTATGCGTTCTGTGATTGGTCGGTGTGGACATGTGAGAATATGATGTGTTCTGTTTGTGGACTTATTTGAATTTGAAAAAAACATACCACTTTAACAAGCTTTTTCATACATATTCATTGAGCTAATGATGTTTTACACTAAAGTGGTATAATTACAATTAAAAACCGAAACTTGCCATATTAAAAAAAGTGTTTATGGTGTCAATGGACTTATCGCAGTTTGATATTTATCAACACATATATGCTTATTCATTAAATTCTTGGAATTTGCTAAAAATCAAATTTGCTATAATTTTATCACTACAAAATAATTCCCTTTATATCTTGAAAATATTTCTATCAAATATGTGAATTTTTAAACGTTAATGAAACTACTGCAGTTACAGCCGAGTAAATACTGAACAATTTATAAACGTAATTTAAATGAAAAATAAAGTATACCATCACTGCAATCTCATACTATGAAACATAATTATTTTTAAGAAAGTAACGTTAATATATATGTAATATCTGTAGTGTTTATAAAATATCTGCAACTGCAACCAGCTCTTTCAATATCCAATGCTGGACACGGGCCTCCTCGATCACATCGAGGACACGAGTGCACTTGCGCGAGGGATGTATTGCCTTAAAATGCCACACTAGCCAATCGGATTGGCGAGTCCACTCTTGAGGTGGTGTAGTTCCTCAGCGCTTTGTTATCCCTTGGTCTACTGTTACTACACCCACGGGAAGGGATGGGGTGGTGTTATTCCTCCGTAGCCAGCCTGCAGCACACGGCACAGTATTAAAATATAAAATGTACCAAGATATAATTGTGATGGTGACGTATCACTCTGTGACTTGTCACAGCGGGAATTCTTCGTGCATTTTTATTTTAATAATGTTATTGTACATTCTTTAAAAGTAATTTTCCTTCATAGTATGAAATAACTGCAGTAATTTCTCTATCATTCTGTATGTAATATAATCTGAAATAATTCGTCAATTATATTATTTCGTATGTAATATTGTGTAAATATAATTAGTTTAATGTAACAAAATCAACGAGTAGTAAAACCGGCCTAATAGTTAGTGAAGATAATATAGGTATATTATCTTCTAATGAATTATTATTATATAATGAAAATTATTATGTAAATCAATAATAATTATGTAAGTGTATGTTTATTATATTGTACATATATAAATTGTGTTTATCACAAAACTTATAGAAATTTAAAATAAAAATATTGCAACCAGACTTTGTGAATGAAATAGATAATGTAGATTTTCTAGAAATGCTAGATTCAATTTTACTTCACTAAAAAAATAATTTCTTCCTATATTTTTTTGTCTTTTTCTTGTTACAAGTCTATGCCGTTTATAAGTTTTGTGATTCATTCTAAAAAGCTTCGCAAATTCGTTGAACATAGTAATATAGTATTTTAAATTCACTGAACGTGACTACCTTGGAATATACTGCATTTTCTACTTTATCGCATTTCCCCAATGCACGTACGTGTTTCAGTAGTGAGTGAGATATGCCCGAGCCCATTCCCATCCTATCCCATCCCAATTTCCCAATCCATTCCTTAATCTGCAAAGGTGGGCTGCGCGCGCATCCAGGGGCTTGCCAACGTTTGTCATTCTGAACTGATGTTGGCATTTATCGCGGGGATGTCTATGGACGACAGCATCCACTTACCAGTCACTCTCAAATCCTACAAAGTCAAAATATATATATTCTCCTAAATTAAAGTCATTTGTCAGCCATCTCAGTATGTCTTTATCGCTTAATCTTTACTTTAATCATGTAAGTGCGAGTAGCGAGAGCGACTATCACCAATCACATTGACATAGAATATAAGAAACAGACAGATGAGACAATTTCCTAACAATGGAAGTAGGTAGAAAATAAATGTTTGCAGATACTTGATTATATTTTTTTTCTTTGATATATTTTAATGGAAGCAGTACGTGGGGCACATTATAAGTTTCGCGTAACTTATAAATAAAACAGTTATCGAGTATAGTATATAGTAACATATTTATTGTTTTTCAAAATATTCTCTACAGATGAATAACTTCAATTTGTGATAAAAAACAATTGACAAGTGATTCCACGTCAAAAAATATTTTAGTCAATAAATGAGGTATATTTTTTTTAAATATAACATTCGAAAACTTTCAGTGTGCCCTAGGTATATTTATGTAAATGACGAATTGCATACCTTGATATTTCAAAAAATATTCTCAAAGAACAAGGAAGTCTTCCGAGTGCATAGCATTTCATAAGTACGTATATAATTTACTTACTCGTATCTATTATCTCTTATACATATATTTAATATAAAAACAATAGTGCAATACTTACATATATCATTTCACTACAAATGCGCAAATTTCCGTGATGAAAAATAATTAATTAGTTTACTCTCAGAGACAAAATGGAAATAGGCAAAGATTGTTTCGTGTCGCATCTGCGTGAGCGTTCGGTTAATGACCGCACCTCAGCCGGTACAACCCACGTTGTGATAAAGTTTGTCTTTAGAATTGCTTGTCTAGTAGTATAGAAGTCATTGACTAATGACAATAGATTTGTTAAGACGATTCTTTTGCAAAAATGGTATATCTTTCAGAAAAAGTAATGAATTATTATCTATTTTAGAAACGTTTTCGACATTTATGACCGAAAAAAATGAAATTATGTTACACTATATTGCCATCATTTAATATAGTAAAGCTTTAATTCATATATTCTAGTGTAAATATCTTGCCACTCAATGAATATTGTTTATTTGTTATATTCGGAAAGAAAATCTCATTTTTATTGTTTTATATAATTATGTTGGAACTAAATAATTTTAGGCGTATATGTGTAGTCACTTTTTAATTTCACACATTTTCCATTTACATTGTTTTATTGAAATTTGGAAATATTTTTAAGTCCATTGCAGGTAATGTATTTTTTAAATTAAGGATGATAAAGGTTTTGGGCCTTTTATACCTGATATACCGGTATAAAATGTAAAATGTGTGTGATGTGCATCTTTAAAAAATCCTTACAATCTTTATCATTTTATAGTACTAGCTAGTATTGATCAATCAATCATTCGTACAAATGAAAGCTCATTATCAACATATTTATTCAATATGCGGCCAGGTGGCGCCATCTGTAAATACAATTTTATTTTGTTAAACAAACGTATTCTTTCAGTTAGCGCAAAGATTTTTAAACGTTTGAGACACTATATTAACCCATTTACGAACGCAAAAAGTTTGTAATCGTGCAAGGGCTCTGACCAATGCGATTCATAAATTCCTTGTAAATGTGTACATTATCATAAATGAACGCGCTATATCATTTAGTTCATCAAATTGTCATAAATACGTTAAAAATTATAGTAAAATTGATTGTGTTATTACGAGATTTATACTAAATAGAAATTGTACTACTTATGTGTCTATACAGGATGTAACCGAATCTTCCCCGAAACCGGAAATTGTTCTGAAAACCTGATATGTCAATTTATATGTTAATTAAGCTTATGATTCTGAGTTAATTCACATATAAAATATATTTTTGCAAAAATATAAATTCTTTGAGCTTTGTATTCAGCAGTATGAAAAACTTGGTAAAAAGTAAAGAAAATCTTTTTGCATAAATATGAATTCTTTTTGCAAAACAAGATCGGTAAAATTTCCATGTATGTCAGGATCATGAAGGGAATTGCGGTTACATCTTGTATGTTTAGCTTGTATTATATAATAAGCCATAGCGCTCAATTTCGACGAATTCAAATACTTACATTTTAATGGTTAGTATGAAAATTGATATTATTATTCAATTAAGTTTGTCTGTCTGTAAAAACTAGGCCTAAATATACTCCACCGAGTCTAATAGTAACCTTGTTTTTTTTAATAAATAAGAAACAACAAACATAAAATATAACTTCTTTTTATTTCAGAGCGGTTTCAAAATCATAGATTTATTATCGAAGCTGTGTTATAAAACGCGAAAATTTTGCTATTTGATGTAATTAATACTGCTTCTTTTTATAAATTGTAAATACGAAAAAAAGATTCACCTTAATTATTATTATTAGATTGTGGAACATCTTGGAATTTATTGAATTAATTGAATTATTAATTTAGTTATATATGAAATCAATTATTATTTATTGCCATACCTACATTTCGTGAAGATACAATTTCAGTTTTTTTTTAAAAGGACGTAAAGTTTCACGTAAAGGACGTATAAACATTTCAATCAAAAAAAAAGAGAAAAAGTTCTTCGTCCTCGAATAATTCCGTTTACAATATGTCATTCACGGAATCAAAATAATTAAAAACCGTGATTCCTTTTTGGCAAAAATCACTTAGTGGTAAAAATATTCATTCTCTGTTTAAAATATAGAATAAAAAATAATAATATAACCAATAACAATATATAAATTTAGTATATTTAGTTTTACTTAATAATTAATTAAATAATTACAGTTGTGATGTGGACTGATATTATTAATGATAAAAAATGCCATCTCAAATAAATTTAACTAAGATGTTTTCGTTGTACTCGTAAATAAATATTTGTTATAGTTATGAAATTTGGCCCCAATCGATAAGAATGTTTGTCGTGTATGTAACTTGTAATTTAATTATAAAATATACATAATACATGCAAATTAAAAGTGTGCTTTTGTTATCCTGACCAATTTCCAATACCTACATAGTTAAATTAGTAAGTTCCTCCCAGGTGAAGAATCTTCGTAGGTATTAAATTTTCGTTTTATCGGATTTATGACTGATGTTGGCATTGGCACACAACATACACAGAATCACAATTAATCCACACGCATATACAAATACTAGATACGTACAAATATATATAGGTATATTTATTAACTTATACATACCACTAACTTTATACAATACATACTTTAGTAATTTAGGAAATCATGTCCCAAACGGGCGTAGACTTAAAAAAATGCTGCTAATAAATATTAAAACATGAAATCTAAGCAGATATCTAAATTTAAACAAAGTAGTCTTGTAAATAAATAATAAAGTCATTATGTCATAAGGTTACAAAGGCAAAGGCTATCCTTAGGGAGATAAGCACAAATAACTATAGGTATTCATTAGCACTTAATGCGATAAATAATTAAAAATGTTATTGTAGGTAATTTTAAATTTCCTTGAAAGAAACTGTAATAAAAGGCGTTATATATGTAGCAATTACACTTGCGTAATGATGACATACTTAATCTATTCACAGGTGGTAGGTGATACCAGTATATATACATATTTTAGAATGCCACTAATTGTAGTATTGGAGACTAGAAAATTGACCGAGCACCGTAAGTATTGGTATGTCCACGAAAACGAAGTATTAAAGCCAGATAAATAATTAAAGAATTAAGCCGACATAGCAAGCAGAAATGGCAGTAGGCAGACGTCATAAAAGCTCTATTCAGTTTTTCATAAATTTGTACTCCTTCGATAGCGACGTTGTCACACAACTATTTCAGTTTCCGGAACTATTTCGTTCTTATTGAATTACTCTCTATTCGGGAGTAAAACCTAAACAAATGACCTCGTGAAAAATCGAGATTTCATCGAGAGGGTTAGCAGCGCCACCTGTATATCTCAAAGTAGTTATTATACCCATGTAGTAGGCGGGGTGGCAGCAGGATGTCACGTCACCGACTGTGTCACATCACCTGTCAGTGCAGTTTGTTTACGTCATTTTTAATGACGTCATGGAGTTATACCTTCATAACACTTATACATACATTACTGATATATATTTTTTCTGGTCAACGAGCAGGTTGACTGCTTATCGAAATCTACTGTTTAGACTACTATAGACCGATCTGAAGACCTAATAGCAATCATTGCAAGAGTAATTAGTACTCAGAGGCTCAATTTACTTGTAAGATACTTACGCTGCTATACCCAATACCTACATGGAAAAAATAATTTTAATGACAGATTTAAAAGGTATTGGTACAGGCCAAGTACAGGCCCATTCAATGTGAACAGTTTCGTGTATCTTGCTTTTGGCAAGCCAAATTACACGTACCAACCTTTATTGTATCTGTTCATAGATTTCTTTCCGGTCACATGTTTTTGAACAAATTTCTGTACTTTATGAGAAAAATCACATCATCCGTGGAGAGATAGAGGGCATTCAACATTTGACAGAATGCGATGGGAACAAGCATGCGATAGTAACTTTCACGTCAATGTCAATATAATGTGAAGGTTAAAGATCTCTTGACGCGTATAGTCACCACTACAAGCAAGGCAGCCGTGCTTTTGACAGCAATCTAAATTTAAGAGATAGACTGATTTAAGCATAAAATATAGAGTTTGTGTGAATATTGTCCTGTTTTCATATTGCCTATATAATTAAATTAATATTTAATTACCAATTTGCTGTCTATGTAATATAATATATACAGGCTGTGTGGTGTCGACGGGATTTAGAATAGCACCATCCCATCCCTGCTCGTGGGCATCATGTCGTGGCGACTAAAGGATAACAAAGTGGCTACCACAAGCCTCGAGGAACTACACCACCTCTTAAATGGTGGACTCGCCAACTCGTGCCAATTTAAGGTCATACATACCTCATGCACAAGACAAATAGGTATGCATAAGGAGGCCCATGGCCGGCAGTGGACGATAAAAGGGCTGGTTTCGGTTACTGTATGTATAATGTATATGTATACTCGTAACATCAATTTATTATTGCGTCACTTATTTCGCAAAAATATATTATAATATTACCTTTCAATGAACTAACTATATAATTTACTAGGTAGACATTATTTGACTATATTGATTATTTGACTAGGTAAATGTGTATTTTCGTTGATCGATGGTAGGTAAAATGGTGAATCCTTCTGGAATTTCCTATTTCACAATGCTTGTAGATATTTCAGAAGTAATGTCCAGACATTTCAACATCCCGTCGAAAGTACTGTTGCACAATGTTAAGTAAATTAACATCAGTTAACACCTTGTTTCGATCATATTTAGCTTCACTATTTGCTTGGCAAAACTATAAGTTTAGCATTTCGATGTGGTTCTGACACCCGGGATTCCCGTTTAAAAAATAAGTTGCGCACAATAGGCGTGAAATTGGGGTCCAGAGATCCATTGTGCCATTCAACGCGCATGCGTGAGTTCGCCCGGTGGGGTGACATATAAAATTCACGCGACCCACGGACCGCCAGTAGTAAATATTCCACAGAATTATATTCAAATTCAAAATAAATAAAATAACTGTGTGAAAAATGTCAGAAAAAGCTAACGGGATGTTAGGAGAACCCAGTGAGACCATTGGATTACTGGAAAAAAAGGTGAGTGGCGCTTTTTTCTGACTTTCTCTGGTGATGTAATGTCAATCAGAGGTCGTGTTAATGGGGTAGTTCTACGTCGTGATACAAGGTAGTAAGGGTGAATTTCGTGTGTAGTTTTCAGCTGTTTCTAGACTGGAGTTTATTTTATTTTTGAATGATCTAATTACTTATTATTTTTGATACTTGATGTTGTATTTATGGATTTTGAAATAGGTTTGAATGGAAACTTCGTCGCTAAAACTAAATACAAACGTTTGCTGTAGCAATATATAAAATGACGCGTGTATTTCTAGAAATACACTTGACTGTTTGTCTATTTATTTTCTGAAAATATTCACTGTCTTCATTATCGACCACTTGTTGTCACCAAGGTAACTCGTTACGCTAATACTAAGCCTACAATTATACTTAAACATATGTAAATCTGACTGGTGTTTGATAATTTTATATAAAATTATCACAGATATAAAAATACCAAAATTGCATACCGTTCTAGTAAATATACTTATAGTAGGTACAATACCTTGTATCTATGTGAGCCTGTGTGTCTCCACAGCTGAATATACAAGGCTAGAGTTAGGTTAGTGTTATTGAAGGAATTTCTTCATTCACAAGCGATAGCCGACAGAGAACTTTTATGGCATCCTATGGGATGTTAGATATTCGATACCTTATGAGGTATCGAATATCTAACATACTGTAAAGCAACTTAATACATAGTAATACATAGTACATACTATGTTATTATTATAACATAGTAATTAGACTGAATGAAATGTATGGCGAACTTTACGTTGATGGTGCAACTTTAAAAACTCATCACTCAGTAACTTATGTATTAAAGTTATACACATAACACCCGAAATGTCAAGGACGCAGCTCAAGGTTGTCTCTCCCTAATAAACAGTGAGCACACTATGGAAGATAAACCACAGAGAATAAATTTTAAAATAGCTACACACGAGTATATGCCGGTATCGTGTCATTTACCTGGATGACAAGAGACCTTTATCACTATTATAAATACAAAAAAGATTTTTTTTATAAAAGGTAAAAATATTACAGATGAGCAGACTACTTTGTGGTAAGTTGATACTGTCTCAGATGGATATTAGCGACACATGCCAACAATGACGAACGTTGGCGCGCCCTCGGATGCCCTCTTTGGAGATTTAGAAGTAGATTAGGGATTGGGAAGAATAAGGGAAGAGAAATAGTAGAATCCCCGGAAATATGATATTTGTTCAACCATGTAGTTGCAGGTAGTGGCTGGATGAGAGGAGCGGAAGATTGTGTGCGGTGGTGAACCTTGGAAGATGGCTATATCGAAGTGGATATAGGACAGACAGGCTGATGGTATGGTATCACAATTAATCAATCAGCCTTGATACCTCACCCAATAATGAAACAACGACAGAAACTTAGATTCATCGCCAGAAAATCAGACTTGCAAATGTACGAATAAATATGTCACGTGTTTAACCTATATCTATACTATAATAATATAATAAAGAGGTAAAATTGTTTGTTTGTTTGTGGGTAATTTCTAGAACTACTGAACCTATTTCAAAAATTCTTTCACAAATAGGAAGCTACATTATCGATGTCTAATATGGGCTATATTTTATTTTGAAATTTTGAAAAAAAAACAAACCGAAGCGAAGCGAGGGCGGGTCGCTAGTAATTAATACTGTAGAGATGAAGGCAGTTATTAAACTTGCTTATTTTTGTTATCCTTATTGATGTAGAGATGAGAAAATATAAGGAGCATCGAGAAAACCATAGATTTAAAATGTTTTTCTAAGCTTATAGACAGCGCCAGCCTTTAGCCATTTAGCCTTTAGCCATTAGGGCGCCCCGGGCGAGATTTTCTTCTCTTCAGCGCCATTTATTTCTTATGTGAATAAAATCAGTGTTCTCAGCCAAGAAAAGAGCGCTAGTGCGCGGCGCCCCTCTGGCCCTAGCGCCCCGAGCAACCACCGGGGTTGCCCCCCTAAAGCCGGCACTACTTGTAGATCAACAAAGCGTGCGAGCAAGAATTCAAACAGTAATACGT
The DNA here is from genome assembly GCA_914767545.1 of Sesia apiformis. Classification (NCBI taxonomy): domain Eukaryota; kingdom Metazoa; phylum Arthropoda; class Insecta; order Lepidoptera; family Sesiidae; genus Sesia; species Sesia apiformis. The sequence goes on from OU611959.1 coordinate 17,341,296, forward strand.
TCATTATAAGTGAGAGAGTCAGAACAGGCTGTCAGGTGGCTTATATTTTTTATAGAAAGAAGGTGACAGACAAGCAATTAGACCACCTGGTTGTAAGTGGATACTGTCGTCCATGGATTAAATGCGCTTAACGGATTAATGCGTTAAATGCCAACATCAGCTTAGAATGACAAACGTTGGCACGGCCCCTTTGGAGGCCTTTGGAATGGATTTAAAAAGAAAACACGTAACAGCCAGCAACAAGTCAATGTATACCCATCGATTACTTAATACTCAGTAAATAAGGACTAGAATCTAATAGTTGCTGACTGTACATTTGATGGAAATGTCTAACCGTACGGATAGGGCCGAAGTTCTTTTAACCGAGTGGCATATATATTTTTCGCAAAATTTAAATAACACACATTATGACAATAATTGTACCTATTTATATTAAACAATTTTACGCGACTAAGGATATTGACTTTGTCACGATTGTTATTAAGTTTATGAATAAAACAGTTGCGTGAAGGTCGCACGTCACAATATCACTTAAAGAAAACAAAAGCAAGTCTGGGACTTGTAGCGATAGGTATTACAATGTAAACACTTACTAATCGTATATTTGAATCCCCCAATGATTGGAATGATTTCCACATTTCACATTTTTGTGATATAGGTACGTATCTAGGATCAGCGGACTTATAATCTATTGTATTGCAATAAGGATGAGAATATTACATATAGTTTCCATCACGCCCGCATTTCGCTCACGCTCTATATTCTCCAAATAATGCGTAGGCGAAGAGAGAAAATTGTTTTAAAGGACTCGAGTCAGAAATAAAAGCCAATTAAAATTTCTAATTGAAACAAATATATTTAGTTATAAATTATTTAATAAATTCTAACACTTTAATTTAAATTCGGTTGGTTCTGAATTTTTCGTGTTTGTTTTTTTAGTACCTAATTATTTATTAATGACTCTAAAATACTCGTGTGTAGATATGTATATGATCAGTAAATAAGAATGTTAACATTCTCATTATTTCTTGCAAAAATAAATAATGTCCGTTTTGCATAACTAAAGCATCCATTAAAGGCAGGCTTCAAACGAAAAGTCTATACTGTATGTTTCAATACCTACATATAAAATATATTTCTCTTCTACTTTCTTTTCATTAGACAAGACTGAAAGCTAAGAAACTTTAGATGAATACCTTATTTGCTCATAGTTTTCTCTGATAAAAGCAATAACACCTAACCAATACTATTATTTTTCCTTCAGGAACATTCCCAGAAACTTTGTTTCTAGTATTTTTCCATAACTGAAGACATACGGTTGCATTTGCCGTACAAGAATAACGTATAAAAAAATACATATAATTCGTATGTGCCCGCATCAATCTCTATTACATCTATATTTAGAGCTAACACAATAGCCGGCCTAATGTGCCCTGATGAGATACATCCGGGTCATCCAGCGTCCGCTGGAGTCACCTCATACATGACTGTGTGCACCGGACATTTTATAAACATCCTTATATGAGAATTTTTAACAACTGTGCAAGTATTATCTATATTATGGAGCATTATGTGGGTCGTTTCTCTCCAATAATTTCCCTAGTGATGAGTAAGCGCTAATCCCAACAAAAACATTTCTGTAAAAATGTTGCCAATCCTTGCGACAAAAGTGCCAAGACTAGTTTAATGGAATTTTACTTCTTGTGGCTTATCCATTTCCATTCGTGCATGTCTACCATTGATAATCTAACCGGATCCCTTATGTGAAATGGCCAAGCCACGAGAAGTAAAATTCCGGTAAAGAAGTCTTGGCGACTTTACATCTTATGACTTTTGTCGGACAAACAGTCACTAGGATTGGCAACAATGTAACAGAAACGATTTTGTTAGGATTTTACTCTTTTTGTAGATGAAGCTTTCAATTATCGCTACAATATCTTGTCTACCACATATTTCCATTGTCTACCATATCGGAATGAACTTTTAAAACTCGTAAATGTTATAATCGAAATTTTTAACGACGACCTTAAACCCCTGAAGTTAAAAGCTCGAAATTAAAGCGATTACGGTCCCAGGAAAATTATTTCACTTTAAGGAACCTAAATTAATGCAGATGCAATGTTTGATTTTCCTAGAATATCGTTATACCACCTTAAGTCTGGTCGGCTCGGTAGTAGCTAGCAAAGAAACTAACTCTCATATGTATTTATACACGTAACACTAGTAAGCGAATAAGTATCAATAAAGCGAACATTGGGTAAACATTGATTTATTACCAGCAATGGAAGTAACTATTCTATTTTAGCTACGTCGTGAAGACATGGTATTAATACTAGGCCGACGCACTAGTATTATTATTTATTACCTAAGTAACTCAGATTTCTCAAAAAGCGGACAATTTTCATAGCACAGTTTTAAAGTTAAAAATCTTTTTTCTCTCCTTGATGGAAAATATTTCAGTGTTGAGAAGATAGAAGTATACTAATGAACAATTAATCATATAAGATTACTACAAAATCTTCTTCAGTATACAATGAAGAACTCACTTTGACGCCCCTATAATATAGCACCGGGGCTTTGATTTAACCCGTTAGAATAAATATGTTATATTCTGCCGTGGTAATCTATACCATAATCCGTATTTTCTTGGACAAAGACATCTCTGTCCACGAATATCATGGTTTCACTTGTACAGACGTCAATCCAATATATCCGAAACTTTTATTTACTAAAAAAATGTTTGTCATAGAGTTGAGTCGACATTCTTCGTAAGTTCATAGTGATAAGAACACAATCTGTAGAAAGCCGTGATTACTAAAGAAATACTAGTCTATAAAAAAAAATGTATCCGAAGTGAGGTTTTGTTTATTACAATCCTTCTAGAATACAGTCCAACGAGTTAACGAAATAATCGTCTCAATTTTCTTTCGTCCTGTCGTGTTTACCCGAAGCTCACAACATCTTGTGAATGTCAATAACATCTATTTGATTCACCGCTAATGTGTTTTACCGTTCACGACCTTTTAAGTCGTGTATAACATCATCCATTTTTACTAGACAACTCGGTTATTTTAAGTCAAGGATATGACTTAGGCACATAACTCTTTAATTCTAGATCACGAATCTTATTCTGACGTTACTTAATAACTTATCTTCTGATGTTACTTAATGTGTACACTATCTGTGATAATTGATAATACACCATTCTTTCTCATGGTTGTCTTGAAGAAATAGATGTTTTTTTATAGGGAAGTAGACGGACGAGCAAGCGGTACCATTTGATGGTTAAGTGTTGCCGCCGCCCATGGACACCTGCAACACCAGGAGGTATGCGGGCGCGCCGCCGATCTTGCAAAATCCTATTCACAGCTTTCTTGAAGAATCCCATATCGTAGCGTAATGGGAAAGACCTCTTGAGGCAGCCTACGCGTTCGCGGTATAAAATGATTTTTGGACCGAACACACCTCCGTAATAGTGAGGAAATGTGGATGAACCGTATTTCTGTTACTGGACGTGCGGTTGCAGAGATCCGAGATGGGAATTATATTGAACAATTCTGCATAGGCGGTAGAACACACAGAGAGATGCAATCACGCAACGTCTTTCGGAACGCTGAGGGATTCTAAACTATCCGTGAGAGTGGGATCGTCAACAATTTGAACAGCAGCACGTCGTTGGATGGAGTGAAATGGGTCCAATTGATATTTCGGTGCGCCGCGCAGGCCCAGAGATGTGAGTAGTACTCCAGGGGCCTAAGCAATGCCTAGATGTAAGCAATAAGACCGCATAATTCTATTCAACGTTCTTTAATTTCGTCATAATGTTACATTTATGATATTATTTATGTCATTTGCTTTTAAACGGTGCACCTTGCACGCTGCAATCTGAAAAATAACTTTAATTCATCGTGTTTATGCATTTATTATTAATAAATGATAAATAAGGGATAAATCAATATTTATTAATTTTATTTTTATAGCATCTTAGTGAGATAAAGAAACTTAAACCCCTTACATATTTCAAATAATCACTAACAATTATTCTAACAAGATTATACGAACTGCATCGTGGCGACAGGATGTGAAATTCCGTTTTTTATCTACTCAACAATAGATGTTGATTCTGAATCCAGGGAGCATTGATCTCAGAACAAGTTCTTTGTGAATGAAGTTGTACACAAACATAAATAACATTTAGCCGTTATCGGTTGTTAGGTTTTAAAAATGCATTAACACAAACTATGTAGACTGCGCTGTAGATAGTGGATAAGATACCATTTGTTTTTATTACTGATAATCTTAAATAAGGATATGACGGAGTTTTTGGCATCTATCCGTATTTCTTTTCACATCCGTTACGAAATCCTTGCCGAATTGAAAAAAAAATGTTTTACGAGTATAAATAAATCACATTATCACACTAGTCAAAAATTAATTTCTTGGATAAAATATCAAAAATAAGATTTAAAAGTAAATTTGAAAAATATGTGTTATATAAATCACATTTTCACACTCGTCAAAAATAATTCTTGAAATTGTGCTTTTCTGAGTTGTATTTTTTCTTACATTATTAAATATACCAATTGTCAAGTAATTTCCTTCACCCCGAGAACATCGATAACTAACCTACAAATTGTTTTTTTTTTTGTATTAAATCAAAGTAAAATATAATATTAAAATCTCTCTAGAAATTTGGCGTTCAAAAACCTTGGTAAGAAAAACGCAAAGGGTAAATAGAGCAATTACAAATTTGTTTCCTTGATTCATTAATTTAATCATAAATCCAAGAAACCTAGGGGTTTATAAGTCTTTCTTAAGTTTCTAGTATTGCCTTGATAGTTAATAAAAAAAAGTACTCATTTTTGCTTCATTTCATCTGTAATTACAGAAGTAATTAAGTAGGTAAATTATAACTTTATAGCAACTCATTGTCAATGAATCTTGCTTTTTTGTTGAACAATATTACACAATTAGAAAAGGGATAAGGTACCTAGTTACTTAAACCGAATCAATAAGAAAATAATTCCGTAAACACTTCCTATCATGAAACTATAACGAAGTTTAAGAAAATCGAAGAAATAATTATACGATTGAATGATTAGAACTCTCAACAATCTCAATTTCAATCAATCAATTTAAACTGTGTATCTTTACGGAAAAGTTCTGTTAGAGTTGTTCTTTTGTATTTATTTGGGCTAACACTTTTAACGGCTTCAGTCAGCGTCGCGGCAAGACCCAGAACGGTTTTCCCGCGGTTCTCACCTGTCAAGTTTCGGCGGGAAAGCGACCACAAACATTTTCTTTTTTTATTTCTTAATTTTATGCTCCGGAACAAATTATATGTTTCGCTTTACGGTTAAATTTAATTGAAGGTGACACGTTTAAGACTCATACATACGTGTGGTGTACTATACTGATAAATCGTGTTTTCAATGAAAATTGTAGTGTTTTGCGTTCTTAATTTAATGTGATTGCTGATACACGGTGTAAACAAAATGAATTACAACGATAAAATTGCTATTGTTCAAAAGAAACTGGACACAGAGAAAATTGGTTATGAGAACGCAGGATTTGTCTTGACCGAAAAAAATGTTTGGATGTCCAATGAGGTAAGTTTTCAATTACAATTTTTTTAATGCAATATAATTGGCCATAAAATAACAGGCACTGTCGTCGAGTTTTAATGCAAGGTTTTTTGAAAATTTATGAAGCGTCAGAGGTCGCGGTTACCGTGATTTCTGAAGCATGACGAACGTTTTCTACTTTGATATTATAATATGATATCTTAATAACTACGTAATAAAAAATATATGAAAAAAACGTACCCATAAATTATGAGTTATTTCCAATAGTACCACAATGTTTTGAAACCAATTATACTACAATGTTAATGGTGTTCTGATGGTGAATGGTGAAATGGAAAGCGAACGGTGGGCATTTCCATTGTTAATGTGTTTCTAACTAATAGCATTGAAATAGTTGCTCGCATAATGCATTCCGTGCACTGTAATGTATTCTACTTGTGTGATTACTGATTAGATTATTTAACGGCATAAGTTTGATCGTAATGTAAAGCAGAACGGTAACCACTTACCAGTGATTAGATTTTTTTTTAGCTAAAAATAAGGTATCAAACGAGCAGACAATCCATTTGATGTTAAATGGATACTGTCGCTCATGGACATCCCAACAAACTGTCATCTGCGATACATCGTATGCCAACATCAGTTCAGAGTGACAAACGTTGGCTTGCCCCCAGATGCGCCTTAGGTACCTTTAGAGATTTAGGAATGGATTTATAAAAGAATGTAGTGTTACTTGCGTATCATGTCGATCTTTCATCTATCTGCTTAATTGACACACCTATGAACTAATCAATCTCGTAATTAGGTACATAGGACTATGTTTTTTTCTATAGAGAGAAAGTGACATACTAGCAGACACTGTTTAATTGTAGTCCGTTTACCATAAATCGCTTATGGACATTTGTGATCAATTTGTGCTTTGTGATCATGCCAACATCCATAAAACTTACGAATGTTGACATAACCGCAGAGTCTGCAAGCTCATAGACCAGGCAAGTATTCGCCCTTTATGAAAATCTTATCTCTATCTTATCTTATCTAAATTTTATCTCTGAAAATCTTATATCAATTTTATTTCCGGGAAATCACAGCGGCCAATATGGTCCCTTTTATCAGATAATGTCACATATTATGACATAACGAAATTAATGACATACCAACTTTTAATAACCTAGCTATAAAGATACATATAAAATTGTTTCGAGTATATAGTGGGCTGTATAGGTAGTTATGACCTGAGTACAACAACCTTTTAATAAAAGGGTCACTTACAGGCCGCGCCCATTGTATTACTTTTCATCTGATTTTTCAACGTAACTTGGTTAAATAAGTAGGTAATTGTAACTATAAATAAACCATCGTAAACGTCAAGACGTAATAATAAACGTTCAACGCTAGTCTAATTGATTCCCGTCAAATCAAATTTGTTAGACGCTTGTTACAATACTGTATTAAAGCATGTCTATATTTCGTTGTACCTTTTTTTAATCAAATATCTTCGAGGTCAAAGAGAATTTATCGATGATTAGACAATTGAGTTAGCCGCTAGACACATTTCCGAGCTAGACTAGACGTGTAATGGGTCGTGGGAAGTTAATATATTTTATTGTCCTGGACGATTTAATAAAGGACAATAGGAAAGTTTCTACTGTATAAGGAATTAAATGACGGTAAATAAAATATTTTGTAATTAAGTTAATTAAAATCACATGAATTTATTTTGTTGAACAAAGAATCGACTGAAATGTTAAATAAAAATTTAATGAAATGTCAATTAATTATTTGTAAAAAAATCGTAATTCGAACGTAAAACTAACATAAAAGAAATTTTACTCCATAAAATTTGTATCGATGGTGATGGGAAATTTCATTTTAATATTTATTATTTTTTACATTACTAAAATTTCAGTAATCAGTAAAACTTAAAGACTCATTTACACTAGGACAGTTTCTCGAACGCGTACAGGAGAGAAAATCGGTTCAAGAATATGTTTGCCTAGTATAAATAACTATTAATACGAGTTTCGCCTCCCGTCGCCTCCTAAACTTCTGTCAGCTTACTGCTGTGTAAACAGGGAAATAAAAAATGTTTATTCACCGCAAGATTCTCGCATACGATTTTATTTAGTCGGAAAATGAGACATTTATAGTTTCATATTTCAGTAATTTTAACATAGATTTGTGACCAATCACAATTGGAAAATTTACGTTTTTTGCGACAAAATTGACAAACGTGCACACACAATACGTTGATATTTGCATACGAATATCGACGTACAAGTTTCTCGCCGTATCGACTACCGCTCGATTGATATGAGATTTTATGATCATGTGAACAGTTAGTTGTAGGCGAGATGAAGTTTTGTCGTATATCACATACAATATTCTGACCCGAACCGTTCGTCAAACTTTCTCTGTAAATGAGCCTTTATGATTAAAAATTATCTCCCGACTCTGCATCATCTTAGAAAACTATTTCACGGTTTCATTTTTATAAACTATTTTCTACGCGCAATTGAAGTAAAAATATGAAAATACAGTCATTCTTATAATACAGTGAGCTCATACGGAGCCAGGAAACTTTCTAGGGTGCCTTTAGGTATCGAGGGACATGTTGAAAGGGTTCACAAGGTTACAAGCGTAACACTTTGCCTATATATTATAACAGTTTGTGCCTAGAGTGCCTAGTGCACAGTTAAATTAAGTATTCCCTAGAAGTAGGGTAATAAAGGAATTAAGATTAACATCACGTTGTATCGTGTTTAACATCACGTAAGCTCTATGAAGCCTAGGTCAGGCTTACGATTAGTTTCAGGCGAAATTCAAGACACTCTTGTGCTATTACTATGCATTCAATCAGCGTTTAATGATAATATATTTTTTTAGTATCTAACTTGATAAATCTTTTGTGGAATCTAATGCAATGGCTTCTGGTACGTGTTGTTTTATAAAATAAACATAATTAATGAAAGATACCTAAATAAAAACCCTTCCTTGTACATCGAACACGTGAAAAGGAAAGGCTTTATCACTAAAACGACTTCTTTCAGACAACCGGGCCTTTGGATTTTAAGAAATTTAAAAACAAATAGGAGGAGTTGATGATGCCTTTATATACCTACATATGTACATAAATACAGTAATTTACTGTATCGTAATGTGCAGTATATAATTATTATAGTTTCTTGAAGTAAGTAACGGGTCAAAAGTCATAACAGCTTAATTTGTAACAAAAATCGCTTGAAGTTTAATTATGACAGTTTTCTCGTAATCGCACTTACTAAGTTATGCCACTATTGCATTTTTTATATAGAAGAAATGGCAGACGGACGCGTGGATTATCTGATGGAAAGTGGTCATCTCCACTCATCGACACCAGCAACATTAGGATAGATGCGAGTTCGCTGCCGGTCTTGCAGAATCTTATTCACAGCTTTTTTGAAGGCTTGGCAAACAAAATTGGCAAGGTGGATTAGAAAGGTGACAGGAAACACCTGTCTCTGCAAAGTTGCGGTTTGCAGCACTAGCTTAGCATTAGCTAATTGATTACAAATAGTGTATTTAAAAATTACTTCTTTGTCTCGAACCAATCGTCTCAGAACAGTGTAGCCACTATAAAAGTACAAATAAAGTAATGGTTTTTAATGACTAATGACAAACGAACAATGTTTTTAATGACATAACTCCACTCGTTGACTGGAGGAGATTCGTTCTAGGAATAATTTCGCCTTTACGGTAATATCGTAATGTAACAATTCGTAATGTAACATACAATAATATCGTAACAATTCATTAAAAGTTACAATAAAGAGCAACAATAATATTAAATAACAGACTAAGTAATATTAAAGTCAGATAATTTCGTATAGTTAAATCCCAAGACAATAATTCAAGTCTTTAAATTAATAGAACCACCTCTGTGCTCTTTCATCAAAGACTAACTACGAGTAAGAACCACCCATGCGTGCAAGTGTATTCTTTTTACTTGTAAATTGACTTGAATCTGAATTATAATGGATCGCGTGCAAAACCTGCGTTATTCAATTCAAATTCTTGCAACTTGTTTAGTTACTGCGAACTAAAAAGTAAACAAGCGAATCGGATTTTTAATTTACTGTTAATTAAAAGATACCAATTAAAAAAGATTCGACGCAGATTTGACGTAAATAGGGCGTGATTTTATGTTCAAATTGCTCGTATTATCAGGTATAATAAACCTGTCTATGTAATCAGCCCTTTTAGTATTCACCCTTGGACTTGGGCATCCTTGCACATTGTCTCGCGTATAAAGGATCTGTGGCCTTAAAACGCTACACTGACCGAGTTGGCTGGGTTGCCGAATCCACTCTTTTAGAGGTGGTGTAGGTCCTCAGGACTTGTGATAACAGCTTTATTGTCTCTTAGTCGCCTTTTACGATACCCACGGCATGAGATGTGCTGCTGTTATTCTAACACGGCACTAACCTGTTTATAATATATGATAGATATACTTTATTGTACACCAAAACATACAGAAAAGAAACATATAAGCAAGAAACGCAATGCGGCCATATCAATAATATATCGCCATTTCTTCCAAGCAGTCTTTGGGTGGTAAAGTAAAGTCTGTAGACGAATAGAAAGAGGTAGGTAGATAGTGTGGTAAAGAAATAAAGTCTCTAGTAGTAATAAGAAAGAAATCTGCATTTCATGTTGCTCGATCACTTTCGTTACGTTATTAAAAAACAAAGAATGCCGTTTTATAATAAAAATAACGTTAATTATGATACACTAATTGGCTATAAATCTGCCGTATCGCGTATATAATTGGAGCACACTTGTAAATTAACTTGCACGATAAACTTATTATCATGTAGGTATAAATTGCTTTGGTTTTTAGCTATGTTGCATCTGAAATGTCCAAATAGCAGTTCAATGTCCAATGCCTAAATGTCCAATGTCCAATATACTCGTGACTCCATAAAGTTCTTAATTGAAGTGTACCTACGAGTATATGCTTGGTTATTAAGATACAAGAGGCCTACTCTCATTGACATTACCGAATATTTGGATAACTGTTGTTTAATTGAATTGAATTATTGCACAAATATCTACCCGTACCACTTATTAAATTGTAAGTTAATTTTAACGTTAATAACATTTAAATGCCGTTCAAAGCTGGATTTTATTTATAATTTTTTGCTAAATGGCACTAGAGAAAAAATCGACATTTCTGAAAATTCGTTTTACATGAACTCCTCAATACAGTACGGTAGCAATAAGAACTGTAGGAGTCCTTATAATAATTATTATTAAATTATGTTTTAATTAACTTCCACTTAAGCCGAATTATAGGATTTTTAGCAAATTAGTGATACATATAATATTAAAATCGGCTTTGTTTTTTGTCATCTTTCTTGCTCTCTGCTATTCTCAGATTGAAGAAATTCTCTTTGTTAGGTCGTCATCGTTGAAATACTTGAACCATTGTTTGATCTGGCAACCCTAACCCTAATCTACATTTGTAATATCTTGCAAATAACAAAGATTAACTTAAATGACATTGGCAGAACGGTCTGATTGCCTAGTTTTACACGGATGGGTGCTTTAGGTCAATGCTCTATGACTGATTGAAGACTATTGATTGACTTTTGAAGCGGTGCTATTCATTTCATAAATATGTATCCATTTCATAGGTAGGTGTACCTAAAGAACTGTAACAATTAGTACAATATAATAGGTACAGTTACATGTTACGGTCACTAATAGGTACATATTAGTATCTACTTACGAGTACTTTTATAATGATTATAATCTAAATGCTGTTCGCTTTACATCTTTCTAATTATTTACAATCCTTTTGTAGCGGCGTCACTTACAAATCCGCAATTTTTTTCAATTGTTGGACGATGAAGAAAAATTGGCCCATTTACAGGACGGGACTAGATTAGTCTAGTGCAATGTTTGGCTATCGAAAACATTGAACCAGGTCGAGGGGAGTGTAAGAAATGAGAGAAGACCTCTCCAGGCCTAACGGTACTAAAAAATCTGAGGCATGTGCAACATCCACCAGTCCGCACTGTGCTCACGTGGCGAATTATGGCTTATTATAATAAATACGATTTTTAGGAACTAGTTATGGAATTATTAGGTATGTGTATCGTATTACACGGGGCCCCCTAAAGTCCAAGGCCCGATACAGCTGTACCCGTAGTCCCCCTTATCGACGGGCCTGGGGGTCTACTCCGAAATCACAAAACACAAAGTTTCAACCGATATTTCGTGCGATTCCTATCACTAGAACGTCCGAAAACGACATTTGAGACTACTCCAATCGCACGAGATTTTGAAAAGGGATACTTCAGGATCAAACGTCAAATTTCACAATAACAATATCTGCCTTTTTAAATAATCGGAGATACCATAGAACTCCGAACCAAGGGGAGTCAGAGTAGGGTTATAATATGACCCAATACCCTCTCATGGTTGCAAAGAGTGTGGGCATGGAAATAATACATGCATTACCAAGTCCATGAGTGTAAGTCATGCTGTGGGATGTGATAAGCTGATATAATTAACCGTAACAAGCCCTTTTCAATCGTCCACTACTGGACATGGGCCTCCTCATATACTTTGTCTTGTGCATGAGAGATGTATGACCTTAAAAGATTACGCTGATCAAGCGGGTTGGCGAGTATACTCTTTTAGAAGTGATTTATTTCCCTGGGGGTTGAGGTAGCGCCTTTGCTTAAATCCCTCAGTCGCTTTTTACGACACTCACGGAGAGATGTGATGATTCTAATTCAAAGTCGGCCAACACCGCGCCTACGAGTATGACGTAAATTGTACCTAATTCCAAGTTTATTATTTTTTGAAGCTATACTTAATCTATGGCAAGTAATTAATGTGTCAATGCATTCTATCGAATCGTTTAATCTGAGTATTTTCACTGCGCACCTGAGAAAATCTTATAAAGCCCGCTTTAATTGAATTTCCGCTGTTCGATTGACTAAATTACGATCCAAGAAAGCGGTTAATTGAGTAGCAGGTGATTAATTAAGAGGAAAATTAAAGAACAGTTAATCATGAAAGTTTTACCAGGCGGAGAAAGCCGGTGGCTTTCTCCATTAATCCATTTTTTTCTCCATATAATATGTCATTATAATATGTATAATATGTCAATGATTTACAAAATATGTCACTCACTGTACAACTGGGGACAATTTATAGGATAAGTTTTGATTTGTCCTCAGATAAAACAACAACCCTTATAACACAATCAAAACAATTTTCATCGCATTTTAATATTTTTGTAGTATTAAAATATAAAAAAGTTTAAGCATATGTATTTTCATATTATAATTTATAATATGTAAATATACCTAAATGTATATGTATAGTAAAAGAAAGCCGCTACCACAAGCCTTCTGGAACAAAACCATCTCTAAAAGTTTGGGCTCCCAAACCAGCTTGGCCAGCGTGGCTTTTCAAGGCCATACATCCTTCATGCCCAAGACAATGTACATGAAAGGGCCCCATTAGAAGGCTGGTTACGGTATATTAAATACGAATACAGTTCATTTACGATACAGTAAATGAATTATATAATAGTTCATTTCGCGACCATTTATTATTGAACGACCGTGTTCTCTATAAATTAAGCATATTGAGGTGGAACGTCCATTTTTGGCAACATTTGCCCCCTTGTTATTCCTTTTCTACCTTGGTCGGTACAATTAATAGATGTCTCTGGACGAAACGACAACATAGTTTGCTCTCCAATGACCTGTTTGTTTGTCCGTCGTCGGTGGAGGACGAAATGATTTACGGCAATATGCGGCTTGGATGCGGATCCAATCAGCGTAGGTGTACAATAAAGCCGAGTTTCCACTAGAGAACAAATTGACGTGCAACATGGGATGCGCGACATGTTGGTCAACGTTACACAATGTCGCGCGGCGTTTCCACTTGACGAAACATGACGCTTGGCATGTCGCTTGCTCCCGCGCATCAAATATTGAAGTGTACGTGGGTGACACTGAATGTTTATAGTATCTCAAAAATGAATTCAGATATAAAGATGGAATTCATTTTATTGCTTTTCGAAATATTATCCGCCACAATCGATACACTTTTTTATGCGATGACACCTTTGTGTGAAGCATTCAGACAATTCTTCTTTAGGCACCTCTTAACAGCCATTTGGAAGGCCGTTCTACATTCATTACACTTATTCCTCAGTGTTTATCCTTAATTTTAGGGAATAAATAAAAACCACAGCGCGCAAGGTCGGGACTGTATGGCGGATGAAAAATTAACTCTATACTTACAGTACTCAAAAATGGCTTCGTTTGTCTGGCAGAGTCATCACGACAATCGTGATGGAAAATGCCCCAGTTCTGCTTCGTGGGCGTCGTTCTGTGACTTTTTCCAAAACAGAATGCAAGCAGCTGTTCACGTACAAGTCCGCAGTTACTGTTATTTTATTTTCTTAAGTTATAGTAGCAAAATGATCCGATTTCACAAAGAAGGAGGCAAACATCTTCTTTTTCGCACTCCGTCCTTTCTTCACTTTCGTCGACAACTCTTTGAAAGGAAAGACCCACTGCGCAGATTGCCATTTACAATCTCATAGCAGAAAAACCAGCTTTCATCACCCGTTACTATATCAAAAACAGAATTTTTCATGCATTTGGAGACACCATTTCACGCGGTAGTGTTTTTGACCTTCGCTCAAATTGTGAGGAATCCATCCAGCACTAAGGTTCCTTATATGTGATCGTGTAAAATAGTTTGAACTTGATTCATACAAATATCTAATGATGCCCGTATCTGCTGATATGTCGTTCGTTTGTCTGTTTCAATCATGAGTCGCCATAACCTCCGTTTTTCTCCGTCACCGCTGTCACAGGACGCCTTTCTCTACCATCGTCATCGAAGTGGCTACGACCATACCATAAAATCAATTAGTCACCCCGTGACCACGTCCACTGCAAAGTGTTCGAAACGTCGGGATATAAATCATGTCAAATATACGCGATTTAAACCGTTAAAAGTTGTTTAATTGCAATGGCTACGACCACGTTTAAATTCACTGAATTCGTTTAAATTCACTAATTCACGTTTAAATTTCGTTAATTCACGTTTAAATTCACTGTTTAAATTCGTGAACCAGTTATAAACAGTGACACTGAATGGGGCTTCATCAATAAATGCTAACTTAAGTCTTTCATAACTTCTTTCTGGTTTAGACCACAACGAACGTCATAAAAAATAATTGAACGAATAGTGGTCTTGTGGAATTCATTTTTTCGCAAACACTTAATTTCCAAATTGCCGCCAGAAATAAAAAACAAATAACAACTTAGAAAATTTAATGCCATTTAACAAGTAAAGAGTTCCATTTTCAAAATTCGAATTTGCGGATTTCTATCGTATTGTACAGTAGCCAGTTCTAGGAACTTTTAGTTTGACCTATCGTATAGACGATTCGCATAATAATGTCAATAGTGTGGTCTAACGAAAAAAGCAGCGGAAATCAACTGGCTCCTTGGACGCTGATGGACAGACAAAGTTGCGCGTAGTTGAAAGACATGTTAGGCTACATATCGAGTACACAAGTTGCACAGCAAATGTTACCTAATGGTTACCCGGCTTAAGTCGTACTGTTGTTTATGGCACCTCACAATCAAGTAGCAGCTCACGTTCAAGACTAACGTGAATTGCGCAGCTACGTCTTCATTAAGTCTCCATTAATTTTTGTCATTCTTTAGCAGTGCCATTGTCCACGTTAACCAATCAGCGATCGAAAGCGCTTCGTAATTATTGCCGTATCTTGAGTGTTACCCACATTTATTTATCTGAGTAAAGGGGCCTTATTGTCGGTTTCTCAGCTTTAAGACTTTAATGAAATCTTATTCAAATGGCTATATTGCTTTATATTTTGGCATATTTATATCTAGTCTAGCCATAAATATTGTTACAAAGAAAACATTGATATTTTTATTTTTACTTTATCATTTTAATAGAAGAATTTGTTTTATTTTAGAAATAAATAGGTAAGCATTTTAGAAATATAACGTTTATTCGAAATGGTCACCATTTGTTTTCATACCATACCATACCATCAGCCTATGTCTCCCCACTGCTGGATATAGGCCTCTCCCAAGGCTCGCCACCACACACGATCCTCGGCTCTTTTCATGTTACCACCACCGGCGAATTTTTTTAAGTCGCCGGTCCATCTGATCGGAGCGCGACCTACACTGCGTTTCCTGGTATGTGGCCTCCATTCGAGGACTCGTCTACCCCATCGGTTATCGGTCCTGCGGCAAATATGACCTGCTCATTGCCAGTTCAATAGGCCGATTCTACGAGCTATGTCGGTGACTTTAGTTCTTTCACTTCGTTTTGGATCTTATCCCGCAAAGAAACTCCGAGGATAGCCCTCTCCATAGCTGAGTGATCTTGAGCTTATGGATCAGGCCTACCGTTAGAGGCCACGTTTCGGCTCCATACGTCATAACCAGCAGGACGCACTGATTGGAGACTTTCGTCTTCAAGCATTGTGGTATAGACGACGAGAAGAGTCGACGCATTTTCCCAAATCCAGCCCAACCAACTCGAATGAGTCTGTCGATCACCTTGCTGAACTTGGACTTGCCTAGCCGGATTGTTTGCCCAAGGAAGACATAATGGCCCATAACTTTTATTACCACACCTTCGACGTCTATCAGGCCCCGAAGAACATGTTCATTGAAAATTATTTTTGTTTTGACTAAGTTCATTTCGAGACAAACGCGTCGTGATGTTGCGTTAAGGTCGGTTAGCATCCAACTTAAATCTTCCAGTGATACTGCCATGATTACTATGTCATCAGTGAAACGAAGATGCGAGATATACTCACTATTTACATTCACATCCTTTCCAGTCCAGCATCCTAAATGCATCTTCCAGCGCGTTTGTGAACAGTTTCGGAGATATTACATTTCCTTGTCTCATTCTTCGACGCAGCTGGATTACGTGGTGTGCTGGTTTTGAATTCGGACCATCACACTCGTAGTGTTATATAGACATCTCAGCACCTTGATATATCGCCAATCGATATGGCACCGCTATAAAGATTCCAGAATAGCCCAGGTCTCGATAGAGTCGAAGGCTTTCTCATAGTCTACAAAGGCAAGACACAAAGGCTGATTATAGTCTTTTCTCTTCTGTATAATCTTCCGCAGTGTGTGAATGTGCTCTACGGTGCTGTAGCCTTTTCGAAACCCAGCCTGCTCCGGCGGCTGGAACTCGTCAAACGACGGTTCGTGATTACCCTCGTGAACAGCTTATATACGTGGCTCAGTAGAGAAATAGGTCTATAGTTGTTCAATAAGGCCTCGTCTCCTTTCTTGAAAAACAGGACTATCACACTCCTACTCCATGCCTCTGGTGTTATGCCACTGTGTAATACGGTGTTCAACAGGCGTTGCAGCTCTCGTAAGACGGGAGCTCCTCCAGCTTTTAAAAGCTTTGATGTTATACCGTCTTCACCGGCGGCTTTACCGTTCTTAAGTTGTCCGAGGGCAGTACTAATCTCACCCAGGTCAAAGTTCGGGATATCTTCGGTGTAGTTTGACGGCGGGTTAACTTTGCACGGCGATCGTTCTCCTCATGAGCTTTAGGCGTAGGTGCGTGTGCAACGTAAAGTTTCTATAAAACTTCTCAACTTCTGCGAAGATCTCGGGTCTCGAAGAGAACGTTTGGTCACTATCGCTTTTAAGCATCTGCTTTACCAGATGTCTGCGTTAAAGGGGCTGAGCAATGGCTTTAGACTCTAGAGCCTTTATTGTTCTCTATCGTCGCCTCAATCCGTTTTGTATTGAAGCGATGTAGGTCACGGCGTATCAGACTCCGGACTTTTTTATTGAGTTGTCGATCTGGCGATGCAGTAAGCAAAGTTCTCTCCCGCTTCAGTTCCATGAGATCCAGAGTCTCGCTTGAGAGTTTGGACTCTTTACCTTTGCGCTACGGTCTGAAGTATTTACAGTCCACTTCTCGAATTACTTTCACCAATTGTCGGTTATCTCGTCAACATTAGCCGTGGTTTCCAGTGCATCGAATCGATTCTGGAGATCTAGCTGAAACTCATAGGAGCCTATCACGGTTTGAGGTGGTGTGGGACGAAGATTGGCTTTTGACGAAGATCAAAACAGAGCTTTCCAGCGTAAAGGCGATATTTAGAGTGCCAAAGCCAATGCCACGTACAAGTCGGTGATCACTTCCGGATTAGTTTATTAGAGTCTAGTTTATTTTATTTATTTATTCTTTATTGCACAAAGTGACACTAGGCTTAATGCTTAGAAGCATTATCTCCTAGTCAACCTTTGAGCAATGCAGAAGTGGCGCGGTAGGTTATAGGTAAAACTATAGTTAATAATGATAAGGACGCATATTAATTAAATACCACAATATAAATAAACATATACATAAATGTATACATATATACATAGGCATACATTTTTGGGTATTTTTAATTTTTTGTTTGATCTTTTTTCAAAATGATAATCTGAAAAACTCATTAGATGAGATTACAATGTCGATAAGTAGGTTTTTGAGAAGAATATGTCGTGTCATCAAACATTAATTTACAAGCGATAATACCTATTGGCACTACGTGAAGTTTTTGCTAACTCCAATTGATATTAGACGCCATTAAGAGGAAAATTTCTTATAGCTAGTTGCCTCCACTCGAGGACTCCTCTATCCCATCAGTTACCGGTCCTGCGGCAACACGATCTACTACCCACTCCCTTCAGCATACTGATTCTGTGAGCTATGTGACTTTCGTTTTTATAATCTTGTTGATTTTCAATTCTATATGAATATGATTATTTTTGATACTTTAGATACGAATATGCAGTGCTCGTCACCTCGACAAGTTAGGTACTTTATACTTAATCAAATAATTAGTCTTTAAATAATAATTAAGTCGATACGAAAATTAATTATCTACTTACTCGAAGTATGTAGGTATATCACTTCAGCTTTGCTTAATACCTACGTTACACGATGACGTCATCATGACTACGTACTACATTTTAATTCTGTCTGAATATGATTATTTTTTCACTTCATTTTTATATTTAATAATAATATTAATTTTAGTGAGTACTTATTTTGAATTTGCATTTTCATTTCATAAACGTCACATTGTGAACTGCTCGTATGTTTTTCTTTAATTTTGGCTAGTGCAAGTTTCTACATTAAATGTTACACATGTTAATGCCATTTAATACCCTTTTTTTATCTTTTTCAATCATTAACAACAAGTGAATAAAACGAAATTAAACGATATCCAGTGAAATATTAGTTTTAGTAGTAAAGGACATGGGTATCCCTATTCACATTGTCTTGTACATGGGGGGGTGTTTGACTTTAAAATGCCACGCTGTATAAACCGGGTAGGTGAGTCCACTCTTTTAGGGGTGGATTAGTTCTTCAGGACTTGTGATAACAGCTTTGGTATCCCTTAGCCGCATTTCACGACATCCATGAGAAGAGAGCGGTAGTACCATTTTAAAGCTGGCCGACACCACACAGCCAATTGATTTGATACTTCGAATATATTTTACTTTACCAACTTATTTCGGTGATGTTTGCGTATAGTTTTCTAAATATACAATGCGGGGTGTGAAACGGTCTATTATTTTTCTATGCTATTTACAAGGACAGGTCATTAATCTTGAATACTTCTTTATGTCTACTTTTTGCTTTGGACATTAAGAAGTAAATGCGAATAAAAACATAATATAACGAACGTCGCATTACGTGACTACTCACTCAGTAAATACGCGATGGCTGCATGATACAGCTTTTTAGGGATCCTTCTCAATTTGAAGGTTTATTTTTATACGGAAGGCGTATTAGAAAATGCTTCAGTGTTCCATAATTGCCCCACTTTTGACATTGAATATTAATTTTTAGTTTTTTTTTTAAATTTTCAGCTTGAAAAGGCAGCTGAGGTGTTTGTAAATATGCACAATTCTGTGCTACGCTTCTAACTGCGTAGTTCATAACCACTGTCGGTGCATACCGGCCGAAATATTTTCCGTTGACTGCAGAGGAGAATATTTATCAGTAGTGGATACTTCTATGGAAATCAATGTAGAAATTATTATTAAATTAGTTTTGTTTCGTATTTTTACTTCATTTTCGTATTTTTTATTTCTCATTAAGAGAAATAAAACTGACAAATAATGCATCAGAATTTTCACGCTTATTATACTCACGAGTACGAATACGTGACACGAGAATAGAGAGACTTTATGTCGAAATTTTTAAAATGTATTTGTAACGTAGGTAATAAATCTCAACACTTCCAATAAGAAAAAAAATGAACATTTCAAAACATTTCATTTTTTAGTTTAAATGTTTAAACTTAATATATTGTACGGAATCCAGATACAATAAATTAAGTTAATAGGTACTTGATAGTTTTTATTGGACTTAAACTAATTTGCAAAATTATTTGCGATATAAATAGAATAGACAAGTGTTTATGAGATTCTTTATCGGAATTTTCTTATTGGTATATATCATATATCTTATGTACTATATACATTTATATCATACATTTTATTATTTTTATGCCGTGCGCCAATACATTTGAGATATACTTTTTGCGTCATAACAATTATAATTTGACCATCAAAGTGTACACATACAGCTCTGAATTTGACTGAGTTTATAGAAAAAAATCTATCTTTAGTATAAGTAAGTTTTTGTTATAACCTACTTTGAAGACCTGCAATTACTTAAGTATACCTATATTTCATCGTTGATTCTAGATCTAAGTACATATATTTATTATATTGAAACCATATATTTATCATATTATTTCTACATATACATATTTATTATTTTAATATATATTTATTATTTTAATATATATTTATTATATTTAAAACCGACTGTGTAGTGCCCAAGATCTTTACAATTTGCAAAAAAGTAAGTTTCCTGGAATACATGAAACGTACCATCTTGTAATGAAATGTGTATAAAGTACATGTTCAATTATAACAAGAAGATGGTGATAATTATCACAGTCTTGTTAGTACGTTTTATTTGAAGAACAGTGCTAACAGAACTCTTGTTATTGGCAGTTCTGTTAACTATTACAGTCAACATAACAAGTCGATACCACACTTAAAATACCTATATCCAGCACGATCGAGAAACACAGGCTGATTGTATGGTGCTACTGTGACAATACTATTATTGTAAGCACACGTGATGTATGTCCGTCTGTATCGCCACAATACAAAGTTACGTCACTGGTCGTGCACCGGCTTCGGCCTTGACACAGACATGATCTGCAACTGCAGTTCTGTTAACTATTACAGTCAACATAACAAGTCGATACCACACTTAAAATACCTATATCCAGCACGATCGAGAAACACAGGCTGATTGTATGGTGCTACTGTGACAATACTATTATTGTAAGCACACGTGATGTATGTCCGTCTGTATCGCCACAATACAAAGTTACGTCACTGGTCGTGCACCGGCTTCGGCCTTGACACAGACATGATCTGCAACTGGTTTTTGCAGACACGTGGACAACACGTGGCTTTCCAACGAATAGTTTTTTTTTATTTGTTATGTTTACATCATCTTCAATCAGTATGTCCACTATAAACAGATTTCATATGTCATCTAGGTTACGAGAGACGATGATCTACCATCACTAGGGTGACCCTCTCTTTCTTGTCTAACTGAGATTGTTACGTTCTTTTGTCCAGGTTTTCAAAACCACGCCGTTTGAATTGACTACCAATTTTAGCCTAATCGGTAGTGATTTCACTTGCTGTGCAAAAGGTCCCGCGTTCGATTCTCGGTCGAACATTAATCTGCTTAAAGACAAATGTAATTTCAGATCTGGGTGGTGTGTTGTAAAATCACGCGTCCAGTATTGTGGTAAGGAGTCCAGTCGTTCAAATACTCAAATACAGAAGTGCGATACTAGAGAGATAATAAGCATAAGGAGTATCTATTCTCGACTCCACCCTTACCACTGAGATGTACTTAAATGTGGGTTTTTAAAATTATCACTGGCACAGAGGTGATGAAAAATATCTACAGAAAACGCGCGATGGAAGAATTAAAAAAAATGTAGATCTGCCAATGTCTCTACCAATCCGCATTGGGTCTGCGTAGTAGGCCCGTAACCCCTACGGATTTACTAGGGGAGGCTTATGCTCTGCAATAGGATCTAATCTAAGGCTGATATCTAATCACAGGCCACCCACTCCAAGGTAGATGGTCTGTATATCTTACTTAAAAGGAAAGATGGTGAACTAACTCCGTAAGAACATTTAATTCTAAGAATTTTACCATATTTGTTTGTTTCACAAACATGTTTATATAGTACCGATAAGGAAGTCTAGTTTCTTTGTTCATGGACAAAGTTTGCAGTATACTATGTCAGTATACTGCAATTAGTATGGATTTTAAGAACATAACAATTAAACTATTCTATAACTAAGACACATTTTAGTTACAAAGAAAAACTAAGATAACAATTGTTCCATTCATTTATCTTTTCAAGCTTCAATATTTTATTGGAGCGCAATTTTTTTATGTCACTTCCACATTTTCACAAATCTATCTAATATATAGAAATTAATTGTTTGTTTGTTTGTTCGTATTCTATGCGTTCCTAAACGATTCGTCCGATTTTGATGAAACTTGTGAGTTGTTATGCGCGCGCCCGCGAAGGTGTATGTTAAAAAAAAATCCAAAGCATTGCAACGCATGCTGGGCACAGCTAGTTACTAATAAATAACTGATTATTGTCTGAATTATTATTTGTCATATCCTAATTGCTTTGGGTGTGTAATCTATCATTTTCCTTTATTAACTTTTTAAGAGATTTGGTACTTTTATTGGTTATTTTCTAAAATAACTTATTGTTGTGGCATTCATCGCATAAAAAAGCAAAAGACGCCAATTATTAAGTAAGTACAAGAACTCGTTTCAACTATTACCAGAATCATCCTTCAGACCACAGATATAGAGAAAGGCAATATAATTATGTTTACTAAGTAATTACACAAAAGATAATATTGCTATAGTAAGATTGTTTTCATTACGTAAACTGCGTTTAATCACTAGATCACAATTTGACCTTACTTGTAATAAGATTATATTAAAAGGTCATCGGGACAGAACCGTTCCTATTTTATTGGGATTCGGTTCGTCTATCTATTTGTCTGTTAAATATCAAATGAAACCAAATAAAAAAGGTTTGAAACTTTCAGATAACGTATTAAAAATGTAGAAAATTGTCATTAGTTATAAAGAAATATTGAACTTTTATATACGTTCAATATGAATTTCTATTTAATTTTTTAAATTTAATTTTCATTTTATTGGAGGGGAAGGGTGCACGCTGCAATCCCACTGGCCACATTACCCCTCTTTCACAGAAAACTACCGTAAAATGTACTGCATTTCCCACTATATCCTTTTCCCTCAATATACGTACATGTTTTGATAGGGAGTAAGATATGTCAGAGCCGACACCTATCCCATCCCATCCTAACCCTTGGCCCATTTTCGCAACCCTTTCTCCAAGTCCATTCCTAAATCTCCAAAGGTAGGCCGCACATCTGCGGGCGTACCGACATCTGTCATTTTGGACTGATGTTGGCATGTATCGCGGTAGTCCATGGGCGACAGTATCCACTTACCACCAGGTGGACTGTCTGTTCAACTGCCACCTTCTTTCTTAAAAAAGTCGTATGATAAGCCGTAAATAAAAAACACACATGAGTGCATATTTTATCTTGCGACTATAACGTAAGGAATGTATTTGTTATATTTGTAATACAAATTACATGTGTACGTCGTAAAAATAACATCAGGATCTTTGCTTTTGACGCAGACCTCGAACACGCAAATAGGTCGCCGCACCGTGACATCGTTTGTATCACGGATCCAGTTTTTGCTAAATGTCACACTTTAAAAGTGTTTAATTATAATTTGGAGTTCGCAGAATAAGGAGCAGACGTCATAATAATAGTTGATAGATAATTAAATTAATGAGCAATTAAAAAGTTAAACGGCGAGAAAATACTAGCAAGCTGATGACAGTAAAAAAGTGGTTTAGGTCTGGTGACTATAAACATAGATATCGGAGCCCTGCGTAGTGGGACTCCGTCGACTTCATAATGACATTCTTAGTACCCACGTAATTTAAAATTATTTAATTAAGTTCTTCAAAAATAGTTGTGATGTCCATATGGCCAAACGTGGTTAAAAAGGCCTACTGCACCCGTCACACGCTGCAATCCAACAGCCGCTGGGCGCGCTCGATTGGCCACGTTAGAAGGCGCATAGAAGACTACCTTGAAATGTACTGCATTTCCCACTTTATCTTATTTCCCCAATGTACGTACGTGTTTCAGTAGTGAGTGAGATGTGCCAGAGCCCATTCCCATCCTATCCCTCCTCATTTTCTCAACCCTTTCTCCAAATCCATTCCAATATCTCCAAAGGTAGGCAGCGCATCCGGGGGCGTGCCAAAATTTGTCATTTTGGACTAATGTTGGCATGTATTGCGGATGTCCATGGGCGACGGTATCCACTTACCATCAGGTGGACTGTATGCCCATCTGCCACTTTCTTCCATAAAAAAAAATCATAGACCATCCACCCTAAATTGGACAAATCTGAATATTCGTTCAATGTTAGCTACTAAAATTGAAACAATTTTTGTCATTTATTAAACAAGTGAACTATTTAATTTAGGTATTGCTATTTAACTGTTTTAATTTAAGTGTAGTGTGGTTGAGGAAAAACAAGCTTAATAAATTCAATGGCCTTGTAATAAATATGTCAATTTTGCCGTTTTTACACGTTTGAGACAATGGAGGTATTCAGGAACTGGAATATTTATCAAATGTTATTTAACGCTTTTCAAAAGAGTTTATTTATTCAAATACCTACATTTGAGCCTGTACACAAAAGAATAATTATGTTTAGTTGTAATTTCAACTAGAAAAACACAATAATATGTACGTATGTAAGTATATGTAACGTAATATATAATTGTATATGTAAGCATATTTTATGATCTGTTATTTATGATATACTTATGATCTGATGATCTGATCTTTTATATACAAATAAACATTCATCATGTAGGTATATTTATTTGTAGGTAAATTATTTAATCCTGTTTGTCGTTTAAGTTATATATTTATACCTCTCATCGCACCTCCCTACGTACGTATCTTTCTATTTAACCCAAAGGTTAGCTGGTAGATAATGCCTTTAGGCATTAAGCTCACCTTTTGTACCATAATGTGCAATACAGTTTTTAAATGAAAAATAAATAATAAGATTGATTCCGTGTAAGTACAATCCGGTTCATATACAATAATAACTTTTAAGTGTTTGAAATTTAATTTTAAGCATTTTAGTGTAAAATCTAATACATATTTTGTTTTCCATCAATAAATTCTTTTTACGATTTATTTGAATATACGCTAATTATACTTGAAATAGAAAACAAAATAATTTGAAGGACTAAAGACAATATGTCATTTTTTTAAAAAATACGCAATTTGTCGACAGCAGCCCGGTCTTAATTGATACAAGATTTTCCTTCTTGTGGGTTATGTTTGTATTACATTTTTTGTGATCAAAACGGAACTTGTGATCAAAATCCACACTTCCGGAAGTTCAAGGTTCAGGAAGAAGTTTTACAGGTGACACGAATTTACAATAGATGGTTATCTATAATAGGTGGGAAGTGTTTGAAAGGCTCTAGCAGACTGCAACAATTTCGATAATAGATGTTTTAAAATCAGTTTAAATACTTTAAACTGATTTTAAAAGAAAAGATAGTTGTCGGTAGTGGCTGAATGAGAAAAGCAGAAGACCGTGTGTGGTGGCGGTCGTTGGCAAAGGCTACCATTATCCAACGGTGGAGAGACTTAGGCTGATGTTATGATAGCTGAATCTGACATTTGAAAAGTTGGCAAAGAAACAATCTATGTTTCATCCATCCATTTCGCTCCATGCAGTTTTGCTCATACAATTGAATAACGGTGAGGCGATATCATATGGCAGTAGATAAGGATACTCTTTCATCATTTGTAACTGATATCAGCCGGGCGCCACCCTCGAGGGGGCCTCGCCTTTTATATACAAAATGAAAAGTTGTTTAATTTTCAACTGTATTTTTGATCCCTTATATCTGGCCCATCCTTCTGTACGGATGCGAGTCCTGAACAATGAACGTAGAGCTCAGTAAACGTATAGAACCATTCGAAATGTAGGCTACGGACGTATGCTGGCCATTAGTTGGACGCAGAAGGTCACCAATGAGGTGGTCCTGCCACGAGTAAATCGGACACGCGAACTCTTGCAGATCGTCAAGTGCAGAAAAGTTGCGTATCTGGGTCAAGTGCTAAGGCATGAAAGATACGAACTTTTGCAACTAATTATGACGGGCAAGATTGCCGGAAAGAGGCGTGTTGGTCGCAGGTAAAAGTCATGGCTGCGTAACATGGGGAGTGGACTGGCATTGCGAGTACCGCTGAACTGTTTCGCCTCGCTACAGACACGGAAAAATATTCGGAGCTGATTGCCAACCACCACTAGTTGGAGATGCACCACAATAAGAAGAAGAAAGGACCTCTTTCAGGCGTAAATCCCTGGCCCCGCAAGGTCTTCGTCGGCTACTAGATATCAGTATATATCACAGTCTGCAGATGTGTACGTGCAATAGAAACTACAATCACACGAGCTGTCTTTGTCGTCAGTTGAATAAAGATGTAAGTGATGAGTTTTTATCTCTCTGCAACATCAATTCCTTCATATTCCTGTTTATTTCATAGATACAATTAATTTTAGAAAGTGCGCTAAATAATCTTATTGCTTCATAATATCTCGCCTTGAGGTGTCGATAGTTCCCACAGAGTTGGCAAACGGAGCAAGGTTGGTAAAGTGACACATTTTACCTAATCGAGTACGAAAAAATATTAAAAAAAAAATGACATCGTTCCAAAACCCGGATCCGTTGAGACATCCAACTTAAAAGTGAATTACAAAATATTGTTATTCAATCGATGTCATATTATTTAATACCAATCGTTAAAAAGAAAAAACACAATAAGTGCAAACTAAATACTTACCTTTTTTCTTGTTATTGAACAGAAACAGAGGGTGAGTAGGTAGGTACGGTGAGACATTAATGAAATCATTTTATATCAATCCACTTTTGCTTCAAATATTTACATTACATCTTTAGTTTTCAGGAAAAAACGTTATGACAAGAAAACTAATATAAATTAAAATCATATGTGATCGTAAACCAAAGAAATCTTTAAATGTGCATATTTAATGTACAACTTAAGTATTATACCTAGATCTAATGATTACTTGGAAAATTTTATGAAATAAATTAACAATATCCTATATATTATTGACTTACAATGACGCAGTTTATCGACATCTTTAAAACAAATTGAAATTATTTCGCATAGATTTCCGTTCACAAATAATGCCCCATTTGAAATTTACTTTTTTGTGTTATATTGTTAAAGCCTTTAACCGATAATGACACTAACCTTTAAGATATTGGTAGATTATCGCATTAATTGTGACTTTAGACAATATTTATTGAACAGCAAATTTGTACAGTTTATATTCATGACGTCCGCCGACAATAACAACGAGAAAGTTAGATACTCCAAGCTAAGAGTTAGAGTTAGATACTCCAAGTTAGATAAGCCAAGAGACGGAATGTTTTCAGTCTCTTAGCTCCGTAAGTCTTTTGGAATTGGATACTCAGTTGATTTTTTATCATTTAGTTAGTAATTAATATCTACTTAATAGATTATCTGTTATTTACATACGTGTTGTAAAATGTTAATAGATTTACATGTTGTAAACATTTATGCACGTTGCGTCTGCTTTAAATAGGTTATGATTTTTCATTGTGGTATGCCATGTGAGCACTAGTGTAATTAATATTTTCTTAGGTTTTCGCGATTACTATACATAGCAATTAAACAACTTTTAACGGTTTAAATCGCGTATATTTGACATTATTTATATCCCGACGTTTCGAACACTTTGCAGTGGACGTGGTCACGGGGTGACTAATTGATTTTATTTGTCACTTGAGTTATTAAGAAATTATTACTACCGTCTGAAAGTTCAAAAGTTCTGAAAGTTCTGAAACTTTCAGACGGTAGTTCAAATAATTTCTTAATAACTCAAGTGACAAATAAAATCAATTAGTCACCCCGTGACCACGTCCACTGCAAAGTGTTCGAAACGTCGGGATATAAATAATGTCAAATATACGCGATTTAAACCGTTAAAAGTTGTTTAATTACTAGTGTAATTAACCTGTCCTTTAATAAATAAATAGTTATATAAACAAAGAAGTCCTCCGTTATAGGAACACTTCAGTTGATCTTTTAGTAAATAAAAGTAATGGTAATAGTCAACATAATAATGATGATTAATAATCGCAATGCACGCCACAACAGCTACAACGTCATGATCTGGAACCTAAAACATAAATGGCGCGTCAAATTAGACGTTTCGACTTTAAACGGTTTGAATGATGCATTTTGAATCAGTGCTGTGCGTCAGTAGCGTTCTGATGTCATCAAACCAATTGACTACATCATTATCTAAATTCCATCAAATAGTAAATCTGCAGTGGAATCGTACCAGCACTTTGAGCAATAGCACTTTGCATAATTAACTTATGAGCATGGAATCGTAAAGTTACGTGTAGTATAAAATTTTAATCTGAGGATCTGGGGGCATGAGCGTAGCCACGGTGGGGCAACGCAGGGCGCTTGTCGTCCACCCCTGGTATAGGAAAGAATAAGTAACAGACTTTCTGCATTTTTTTCTGCATCAAATATCACAATCTCTACCCTGGATAAAATTTTGACTACACCCTTGTCTGGCCGGGTCTACTCTGATTTTACACCTCCGAAGTTTCGGCCCGATGGAAGTTTTTTTTATAAAAGCGACAGACGAGCATACGGTCAACCTGATGGTAAGTGGATACTGTCGTCCATAGACATCCGCGATACATGCCAACAGCAGTCCAAATGACAAACGTTGGCACGCCCCTGGATGCGCTGCCTACCTTAGTAGATTAAGGAATGGATTGAGAAAAGGGAGAGGGACAGAATGGGATAGGAATGGGCTCTGGCATTACTCACTCACTACCAAAACACGTACGTACATTGGGGAACGATAAAGTAGGAAATGCAGTACATTTCAAGGTAGTCTTCTGGGAGAGAGGGGAGTAACGTGGTCAGTCGAGTGTGCCCAGCTGCTGTGGGAATGCAGCGTGCACTCTCCCCTATCGAACGAACAAGGTGCCATAACCCTCTCTGACTTACCTTATTACAAATTAACTTATTTCCCTCGTATAAAAATATGAAATAAAACAAATTTTAGATGCCATCTAATCATTGGGCTGAAATGAGATAGAAACATATATGACATCATGTATATACCTCAAGTTACAGATTAGAAATTAGCATGTGTTTGTTGCAATAAACTACCTAGCCTGTTTACTATAATAACGCACACGATATTAGGTAGAAAAATTACGCTATAGAAATAGCAACCAATAGCAACCATAGAAATAGCGAGATCAAATAATCGCAGGATATAATTTTTAATGCTGTCTTGGTGATAAGGAAATGCTTATACTGAATATATACCGAGTAAGGTAAACAATGTGTCATTATGGAATTAAACATATAATAAAAAAGATTTTATCGCAAACTAGATCTACTAGCAGCTACTAGCATCTGTAACATCTAGGGTTAATTTTAGAGAATTATTCAATTAAAAAATAAACAACATTAATAAACTTTTAACTAGAGCCTACGCAACAATGTCTATGAATTTGTTAGAAACACGCTAGAATTAATTACAATAACATTGAAAAATTTATTGGTTACTTAATTGAAAATATTATAAACAATATAACCGATCACGGTAGTACATCAGAATATCAAAAACTTGAAACCCCTACAATGTCAAGAAATTATTATCCATCTCTATGATTGATTGATTACTTATGGGTTTCGGACGTAATATACAGCATGAAACCATTTAGAATGAAGGAGAATAATAAGAGACATCACCAATAAATACATTTGTTTACGTCAGAAGACGGAAGTCCCTAAACGTCATAAAAAAATATTGTATGCGTTCTGTGGTTACTACGTGAGAATGAGCTTGGTGAACACGGAAAATCTTTATGGCGAACGTGACGAAAATCTCAATTTCTTGATTTACGTCAAATTGTGCCACACCTTAAAATATGAAAAACAAAAATATTCGAGACGTAGTGTATTTTTTTGCCGATACGCTATAAAATACAGTTTTGCCGATGACGACCAGAGTGGTCGCGGAAAGTTGCAATACCTGCTTTTTGCACTACCACCACCACCAAGCAATCACTTTGTTAAAAAAAAGTATCTATTGCACGTCTAATTGTTACCGTCCACCATTGGGTATCCCCTGGACCTTGACTTCGGAAACCTTAAAAGAGTTTCTTTTGAAAGAATTAAAAACAAGTCAGTATGCGTACTATAACAGTTTATTTATGTTATGATATAGCAGATGTGAAAATGCGAAGTATAAATCTTTGTAATATAGGTACTCTTACTTTTTATTTATATTGATAAGAGAAGAAATCGCATATCTGTGGATTACAAGTTAAATGAAATTAAAAATGAGTCAAAATAATGGCGTCATTTAGATATTTGACGCTTAACAGTGCGGTAGTTTATTAATAAGAACAGACGGTTGCATGGTGGCGAGCCTTTAGGAGAGGTTTGTCCAGTAGTGACGAGTTACACTGATGGCTGCCTATGGTATAGTATAGTATACCATAGGCGTAAAAAAAATATACGTAAAAGAAGCTATAAATGTAGCAAAGATCGAATGTCGAATTTATTCATATAAAATCCACTTAGTTGAAACTTGTTTTATGCTGAATAAATACCGTGCAAAACTTTACAGTACATATAGGAAGATTGGTTAAGGAAACATCGATATAAAACGTTTAAAATACACACAAGATTCTGGAAGGGAATCCCCTCGTAATCAACATAACTTCTACTCGTATCTATATGAATATAAATAGAATATAATTCAACATATCTTACATGAAAAAGAAAAGAAAGTTACCTGAACTCGAATTTAATTTTTAGACATAACACCAGCTCAAGTTTTTCCACAGCTGTACATGAGCCTTCCCAATGACCACACATTGTCGTTTGCTCTTCTAATCTACCCACTACTTCAGGTCGTTAGTATGACCGCAGGACGTTTCACTCATCTTTTTCCGCCACGTGGCCTATAATCGAGCGCTCTCCAATCTTTTTAGACATGCTGAATATTAACTTTAGTGATATGCGATCTAAATTCTTATTGCGTCTTATATTCGTAGTAATTAATAAGATACAATTCTATTTCTTTATTAAAATCATTTTTTTATGAATATATCAATTTTCATAAATAAAGATAAAATAAAGATACCACAGTTCAATCTGGTGGGCACGATAGAACTGACGTTGAGGGAATTTTTGAAATGAGTAACCAAAGTATCCTTTTAATCATTCGAGGAAAACTGTACGAAAATCTAGCTAGATATAAGCCACGAACACCGTATGTGGCATTTAGTCCGTTTTTACCTTTCAAAGGAGGAAAGGGTCTTGTGTTTTATTAAAATTGGATTAAAAAGTTTTTATTGGGATAAGTACATTGACACTGTTATAGTTTTTAGTGACAATGCAATGACATTGTTATGTTATGAGATTGTACTTTTTTTGTGAAAAATTGAAGGATATTTTAGTGAAAAATGACACAGGATAACATTAAAATGGTGTCTATGAAGTACTATCCAAATTTTTGGGAAGATGAGGTATGTTAAATTTAACTTTTTTGATAAATCTTATGTACCTAAACGACACACCTCTATCTCTGTACTGAGAATTACTTGTACGTATAGGTAGGTATTCTTTATCATTGCAAATATAAATTGACATAAATTTTGGTTGATATATTTTTTACGAGTACCTGAGCGGTGTTAGCATACGGGTAGGTATCAATTCTCGGCACACAATCGTGAGGTCATGAGTTCGAACCTACGCCCGTACCAAGATATGCTACTTAAGTACCTATGTCTTTTTTCAATTATACTTAGCTGAGGAAAGAGGAAAGTAACGCATCTTTCATTATTACATTGTATAATGGCTAATTGCATAATTACATATGTAACTTCTTAAATTATTATATTTACAAATAAAATATTGAACTAAATTTACAATATATTTTTACAACGGAATCAGTAGACCTCAGTATGGGCTTGCCTATTGCCTATTTTACTACACTTTTCTTATAAAAACAAAAATCTTATATATTGAAAAGATAAATATAGTGCCAATGACAAGATAAATAAAATATGTATTACCGAAATTGATTATTATAAATATATGATAGTCGATTATTTACGTATGACTTAGTCGAGTCACACCTCCATTGCACTTATACCTACGCTGAATGCACGTAGTCATGATGACGTCATCGTGTAACGTAGGTATTAGGCAAAGCTGAAGTGATATACCTAAACTACATACTTCGAGTAAGTAGATAATTAATTTTCGTATCGACTTAATTATTATTTAAAGACTAATTATTTGATTAAGTATAAAGTACCTAACTTGTCGAGGTGACGAGCACTGCATATTCGTATCTAAAGTATCAAAAATAATCATATTGAGATAGAATTGAAAATCAACAAGATTACAAAAATGAAAGTTTAATTAGAATTATAAAAATAAGAACACCAAATAAATCAGCTTGGAAAAAATAATTTAATGAGATGTTTGTGCTGCGTGTTATTTTTCATGCATTCTTATGTGTGCAGTGTGACTCATTTTACGGTGCACATAGAGATAACAAATCTTTATGTTTTTAATTAGGTTCCTATTGGAACTATAGATGTTTTGAACTAACAAACGAATAGCACTGGCAAGTGGCAGTAATTTTTATCTGTCGTCGACCTCCAGATTTTATTATTGAAACTATCGCCTCTAGAAAGTTCAAATCGACTCCAGGTGGTCGATATAGACCACTTTGGGAATGAGTGAATTAGAGTAATATAAATGTACTTTAAAATCATCGTAATAACTCTTTTGCGAACGCACGTAACACGCAACTCGAGATGGACGTTCATGTTCAATTCAATTTAGGGGGTTTACTCTGATTTTATACTTCTGAAGTTTCGAGCCCGATCGAAGTTGAAATGAACAAAGGAAGTGCTATTAACTGTACTCTGACTTTCCTTCGGTCAGAGCTCGGTAACTCCGTACATTCGGTATCTCCGAATATCAAAAATATATTTCCTTTATCATCGTAAAATTTGACGATTGATCCCGAAGTATCTGTAGTCAAAATCCATATTTCCTTATTGTTCCTGTTCATATATCCATATTGTTTCCTGCAATTGGACTAGTTTCGACGCAACAAATGTCAAATTAACTTCGTTCGGCCCGATATATCGAAGTGAACGTTTTCGTGGTAGGATATGCCCGAAATATCGGCCGAAACTTCGTTTTCTTGTGATTTCGCAATAAAGCTCTTTCGAGCTGTTACAGTCACTTAAGTTCATGTTTCGCACCATGAACGCATCACGGCATCCTATTTCAAAATTCTTGATTATTCTCCACAGAGTTCATAGATAAACTAACCAAGCAGCAGTCAACTCAGGTAATGGATCCTTATAATATGGAAAAACAAGGCAGTTTACAACTGTGAACTGATTTGCTTTAAACTTAGATGGCTTTTAAAAATTCAGAATATGATAATAAAGGCATTCATAATATGATCATTAAAGTTCATAATATGATGATATTCATAATATTAAAGGCCTTATAAGCGCCTTTAACTTTTGATAGTACAAAACATTTAGACAGACGGAAACAGGCATTCGCTTTTATCACAGACAGTTGTCATGCGGAAAAGTAGTTATAATTAAATTGTAATTGCTGTTTAAATTCTCAGGGCTCCTTTCCAGCACCCACGCTCTATTCCCTCTTCACCAATGACGTCCCCCACTCCCCCTGGAATAGAGTTTCCCCTCTTTGCGGATGACACCGCCCTCTACGCCTCAGATAGGAACCTACGAAATGTCTCTCTACGCCTCCAACGCGCAGTCACCGCCCTAGGCGAGTGGTTTGTAAGGTGAAGGATAGAGGTCAACTCGGAGAAAAGTGCAGCCATTTGCGTCCCCTTTCCCATGGGAGGTACTCATACCCCTAGCCCCTGTCTATCCCCACTCCCCATATCCCTTTCAGTTCAAACTATCCCTTGAGTTAGGAAGACCACATATCTCGGAGTCACGCTAAACCAGTGATTCCCAGACATATTTCGGTCATGGACCCCTTACCATAACTAAAACTTAACTATGAACCCCCAAGTGAATTAACTTTTATGATATAATAAAACTAAAAATACTTTATTCTGTCCTCTCTGATGAAACAATTGCACGTAGGTAGGTAAATGAAGTACATATTTTAAATTTTTAAAGGAATGTATATTAATTTTAGGAAAACAAAAGAAAGAATGCGATTTTGTTTCAAAATATTCATAAGAACTTAATACTTAAATAATTTTCAGTGACAAGGATGATAATTATTGTTTGACAAGTATATTCGTCATCGCTTCATTTTTGCGACTCAATAGGTACACACTTTTCAAAGAGGCACCAGAGCTAACTAATTAAGGCTTTAATACCCACTAGGATTAAAACGGGAGGTCTGTATCCTGCAGTGAAATTTTAAGTGCAATACTGAAGCATAAAAGTGAAAGACCGCGATGATAACATCACAATCTTCTTCGACGTGTCAATAAAGATAAACATTAGCTTATCAGTTTAACGGAATGTTTCATAATAATCTAGATATGGGTTTAACGTAAACAATGTCTCTAGCTGTCGGGTACCTGTGATAATATAATCCAATTAATTGTAATGTAAATTATCCATAGGAACTAGGCGTGTTCTGTTGTATGAATTATCCTACTCTCACAGAAGACTGGCATGAAATGTAGCAACTTCGAGATCGAGTGAAAGTTGCTTGATACCTTCCTATCTCATCTCATTCAATCCAATTCCATCTTATTAAATCCCGTCCCACTATTCCCTTATTCGCGATCGTTCCTAATCATTTTTCCTATATCCTTAAAGATAGGTAGTGAATCTGTGAACGATCCGACGCGCGACGTCAATCATTTTTGCTTGATGTTGGCATGTGTCGCAGATGTCCATCGATGACAATATTCGGGGGTACCATCCAGGTGGACTGTATGTTTCGGTCACTTCTCTCCTATAAATATGCTCCTAAATTGTATTTGTATGATAAATTTAGTTAATAGGTACACAAAAAAAGATTTTTTTGCAAAAAAATTATTGGAGAAATTCTCATGTCAATGAACTTCAGCAAAAAATGGAGACCCTATGTACGTATTTCTAGTACGATGTATTATTTCCAAAGTTTATTTAAAAAAGCAAACAAGAACTAAGTACAAAGATCATTGTCGATTATCGATTGAACCTGATTTATCTCGATTACTGATTAAATTCAATCTCGTATCGATTACGCATGCGTGAGTAGAGGAAAGTTACCAGAAGCTGACCTAAAGCAACCTTAATCTACGATTGGACCCTTCGACGTATGCAATTCTGTTTATTGCAATACATTATTGCAAACGTATTATGCAAGAGAGACGTTGCGTCTCTCTGTGTGTTCTACCATCTGTACAATGAAGAATCCTTTTAAGAATTGTTTAATATAATTCCCACCTCGGGTTTCTACAACCGCACCACCTCCCGTCACAGAAGTGCGATCCATCCGCATTTTCTCGATACGAAGGTATCGTGTACTTTTCGGTCCAAAAATCATTTTATACCGCGAACCCGTAGGCTGTGGGACGAACTGCCTCAAAAGGTCTTTCCAATAATATATGGGGTTCTTCAAGAAAGCTGTGAATAGGATTTTGCAAGGTCGGCGATGAACCCCGCATAGCCCCGGGTGATGCAGGTGTCCATGGGCGGCGGTAACACTTACCATCACTTGGGCCCGCTTGCTCGTCCGCATACTTCACTATAAAAAAAAACGCCATTATGCATATGCATTATTACGTTACTGCATATTTAGGTAAGTTGGGAGATGAGAATTATATTACTAGGAAATTATAAAGATATTTTGTTCATACGGACATCCATACCACCAGTACGTACACCAACAGGCTTTCTCTCTCTCCACTGCAGTCGCAGGCTGCGCCACTACCGACTGTGAATGACACCCAGAATCTCCTAAATGCAAAATCTCACACAGTTGTATAACATTGTACTCCCGTTTTCTGCAGTAAAAGTATATTTTGAATGGCACCGAATACATTTAAACAAATTCCCTAATATAAATTTATTTAAAAATATACTTACTAAGTGACAAAATCTTACTGTACCTACATTTCTCGAATTTTTCAGTCAACTCTTCATTCGCTTATAGACGAAAATAATGATGGTGTCTTCGTTTTCGAAGGAGTCAGTGAAGAGCGAACTTCAAATGCCCCGGTTGAAACTCGCAAAGCAGTATCGAACAATAGAGAGGAAGAATACTTAACAATAAAGTACAATCAATAGATGTTTAGAGACAAAGTTTGATAACAATCTTGTCAAGTTGTTTTCACGTTTAGCCTTGGTATGTGGTCCAGTGTGTGACAAGATACTGTTTAAGTATACTGTAACATACGATTTCGATAAGTACCTTCTTCAATGACAGCTTGAAAATTATCTAAAACCAAGACTCTTCTTTCTCCATTTAGTTACAATATAAAAAATTATCTTCAATGCAACCAGTCATGCAACAGTATCCACTGAACCCCAATACAATGTGGTGTGCATGAGGGATGTATAGACTTAAAACATCACGCTGACCAAACGGGTGGGCGAGTCCATTTTTTAGACATGGTGTAGTTCCTCAGGGCTTTCGTTAGCAACTTTGTTATTTAGGAATAACAAGTTAGGAAGTCGCCTTTTATGACACCCACAGGAAGCGATGGGGTGGTATTATCCTATAACCGGCACGACACCATACTAACATTAAAAAATTACAATTTATCTACCAAAGTAAAATTAAGTCTAAGTAAATAACTACCTAAACTACACATAAGTATAAACATAAGTACTTAACAGTTTTTCCTGTCCAGTACAGAAAAACTGTTACCACGATAAAATTGTATCAAAACATACTCGGAACAGCTGCATCTGACTGCTATTGCAATTGGTGATATCGGTTAGGCCGTCTAACTGTACTGTCCCGTATCAATAAAATGACGTATTTTATCAAAAATATATCATGATAAAATATTTTTTTTAATAATCTTACAAGTTAAAACAAACATATTTATTGGCACAAGCGGTCTTAAAATTTGAGTCTCTTAAGAATTTTGAATTGCGTTAAACCATGAACCGAGCGCTACTTGAATTCTACGTCACAACAACGTACACGTCACAACCGTATGTCACATAATATATTTCCTGTACTGCAACTTTACTCGATTCGATTGCAGCTCGCAGCGGTGTCCCCACACTAGCGTCAGTACACACGCGGAATTCAGGAAAATAGGCCGTCCTCCTGACAGCCTTTGCCTGAACGTGATAATAAAAAAATCGAATTTAGTCTATGCAACTAGTTCGATTTTTAAAATAATATTCTTTACGCCAAAATAAAGTCTGTGGTACTGCGGTTATTTATTTTTTATTTTGGCCGTAAAATCAGTGTTTATGAGTATAGAAATTCGATCCTTCGATAAGCTTAGATAGTTATCTATTAATTGACTTATTTATGTAAGTACCAATATTTTTTGTATCTATAAAAACGTATGTAAAAGTGCAAATTTTTATTCTTTCTATTACGTGGGAGGTT
The DNA here is from genome assembly GCA_914767545.1 of Sesia apiformis. Lineage (NCBI taxonomy): Eukaryota > Metazoa > Arthropoda > Insecta > Lepidoptera > Sesiidae > Sesia > Sesia apiformis. The sequence continues at coordinate 17,378,905 of OU611959.1, forward strand.
CTTATTAACCGCGAAGATTAACACAGCGTACGAGCGAGAATTTAAACCCACAGCACGTTCATCATAAGCGAGAAAGAATCAGAACCAACTGTCAAATGGCACACATTTTTAACAAGTTGGGGACGCCTGGAGTCTCAACCAACATGTATTGTGGATACATGTATGTATGTGGATGTATGTCTATGATCCCGACGAAATGAATGTCACAAACCATAGTATAGAACGATTATATATACTAATATATTATAATATTATAAATGCGAAAAAGTAACTGTCTGTTACCTTTTCACGGCTAAACCACTGTATCCATTTTGATGTAATTTGGTACGGAGATAGATCGAAATCCATCGACGGTACTTCCAGGGACGGAGTTAGGGCGCGATACCGCGATAACCGAATTCCACGCGGGCGAAGCCGCGGGCACAGCTAGTAATTTATAAAAGAAAAAATATTGTGAAAACTGAACTAGATTTTCCTTTCTGTTTTGTAAATAGTTCTACTATGTGACAATACATGAGAAAAGCGACCTTATTGTCGGTTCCAATTTCACAGATGTGAAATTAAAAAAAAAAAAACAATTATTTATTGTTTACAATCAATAAATATGTAGCACTCTAGATATCCTTGGATTTGCTCGATGTGTGTAGGTACTAAGTGTACCTACTTTTATATCTGTATCCATTTTTATGATTAGGTACTCTCGATAAATGGTCGCTTGAAACCTATCTTGGATTACAAAAATATTTTACAAAAGTTTTGGGTAACTCGGTTTAGTACCTCGAGAAAATCGTGAACGTACACACACACATAAATACAGATTGAATAGAAGACCTCGCTTTCTTTTGTTTTTTTTCACAACAGAACGGAGTTGAATGAATATAATGAATGATCATATGTAAACAAGAATGGTCATTCAATACGCACGATGATGGTTTCAGGTTGAATTAGATTTATTGCAGATTCCCTACCAGACGGGTATACATTTTTATTTTACTCATTCATAAACTTTTTAACAGTTAGAGGTTTCTAACCGTCGTCGTTGGGGGTTTTTCAAAATTTTAAATTTTGTTTATAACAAATGCTTATTTATACATTAAAATGTCATCTATCTATAAGTATATATAAAAGAGGATGTTGGTATATCTGATGTTAATAGACTTCGACATCGTTTGACCGATCACCATGATAGTTGGCACGTATATGTATTTTTTTATGGAGATGGTTTTTATGCTATCCACTTTGTTGTAACTCGCCACTAGATGGCGCTGCAGCACATCAACTTCTATATCGTTCAACCGATCGCAAAAATCATATGACGGCAAACCAGAATAATTTGTGATTTTATATACAGAGGTAAATAAATATACACAGGCAGGACAACGTCTGCCGAGTTTTGCTAGTACAATATATGGTAGATTACAATATAGTAAAGATACGAATTTAACTACGTAACTAATTCACTGTCATAATCGTAAACTTTTATTTATCAAAGCTATAAAGGTGATCTTGTTTTATCTTTTACATTATTTTTTAAGGATTAGGGATTGTAGGAAGATAATAAACAGAAAATATTAATATAAAAATATGAAACAACTGATTTGAGAGTTGAAAAATTATAAATACAAAACCACTGAATGAAGCTTCATACAATTTTATAAAGCGCTTCTCAATAAAACTCTTTTAACACTTCAACTAGATTTTTGCTTTTCCACTTATATTGTTTTTAGCACACTACCTTTACTTTAGTTCTATAATCCGTACTGCGACCCGCGACGTTACATCCGTTGTGGGCCTTGGCCACCTCTATAATCTTCATCCATTTGATTCTATCTTTGACCTCTCTCTTCCAGGATGTTACTCTTCTCATACTCCTCAGATCTTCCTTTACACTCTTGAACCATCACTTTCGTCGCTTGCCTCGTGGTCTCTTTTATTCCGGGATTCAACTTGTATTATTTTTGGTACCCCTTTTTGTGACACGCTCTACGTGATTTTTTAACACTAGAAAATATGTTTAGAAGTGATAGGCAAAATTATAAGAAACTAACTAATAAGTTTGTCAAAACTTATCAAGGAAACTTCGTCCTTAAAAACTGTGTGTATTTTCAAATAACCTCAGGTTATAGATTTATTGCATAGTTCTGGGAAAACATTTAAAATACTCATAAGTATTAATAAACAAAAATCATTTCGAGGGTGAAACCAGATCTTCAGCGTGCAAAACCACGTTCACAAAATAGTTCTTATTGACCAAAAGCTAATGTTTCTGGTAATAAAAATAAATTGATTACTGTTGGTCGTACACCTCTAAGTGCGATAGTATATGGCGGATATAATAATCACAAATAACAAGGAAAGTCATATATTATTATACTTTGTAGATAAATTCACTATATAGTTTAAGTATAATCTACTCCTACAATAATAAAAATTATCAGTATGTAAGTAAAAAGTTGTACAATCGTGGGTTTTCTTTAACAAATAGGAAAAGTTTGTTTACTCGCTTAATATTCATGAATAGTTATTTTCATATAAGCACTCGCTCGCGCACATGGCTGTAATTACATGAAACTAGTGAACACTATTCTGTAATTCTACTGTCTGTAAGTACTGTTTCACCAACTTTAGATATCATTACAGACAGACTTTGTTCTGTGCAGATATAAGTAAAGTTCATAAAACTTTGATTAAAATATTAGATACTAAAGACGAAACTAACCGATTACAATTGAATGAACTCTGAATTTCCATAACTTAATTATTTTATTTATTTAAACCCAAATTATTTTTAGTTGTTTATTTGCCCAAGTACTTGATGTGTACAATCGGTGATCTTAATGCTTTACGACATGCAATACCAGTCAACCAAAAGATGAAACAGAAAATAGAACGAGTGCAGTTTTACTTTCAAGTGGTCAAATGAGTATATGTATAAATACATACATCTATATAAAAGTGCAAAAAGCAGAATCTATATGAAAGTATATGTGATACTTTTATATGGATACATATATGTACACTATTGTACACACATACTATTATAATGCATAATATGGATAACTGAACATTTAATTAAGGGGACAGAAAAATCGAACAGAAAATATAAAAATAATTTATCATTTGTATTTTGATTAGAACGAATAATATCATTCTCCACTAAAACAGGTATACTTTTGTATTTATTTAATAGATTTTTATATATTACATTTGTTAAACCTTTTGAGCCGTAGTTGATTTAAACGCGATTCAAATGGGCTAACGATTGTTAGATTCGTAGTGTATGAACGCATTTTAAATAAAAGTTCAATTGGTACCGAAGTTATGAAAAAATGCAATTTATATCGCCACTCTAATTGATCTGTATCATGAAGTCATTGACCTCTGTGTAAAAATATGATTTCCTGCAATGCATCGACAGAAGTCGACCTCCACAATGATAAAGCCATTTATTTTGCAAACAGTCACTTATTATATCTTATAGTATATAGCCGGATTTTCACTTGTATACATAATAAACATCATCATTGGCTTTTTAAGTCGGACTGGACTTTGGTCTGATGCGGCAAGTTCTACCAGATCCTCTTGTACATGGCTTTCGTCCTTCAATCTGCAATTCTAACCGCTCACAAATCTCTCTCTACTCAATCCAGATGACTATTTAAAATTCTCAACTATTGCCCGCTCCGGTTTCGTCGTCTCTCTGGTTTGCTCTTTAAAACATTTTGACGTTGTATCTTGGTCCAAGCACTTCAGATGTCCAGCTCATTGCATCCGACCAAATTTTACATGTCTCACTATGTCTGGTTCTGGATAGTTGTAGCGAATGCTCCATTGATCCCGGCACCTTATGGTTTGATATATTTTTTGAAGAATCTTCCTATCGAAGACCTGGAGGCTGTTTTCATCTTTTTAAATCAGGACCCAGCACTCCGAAACATATGCCAGCACCGGCCGCGATCGCATGTTAGACAACGACAGTTTTGTTATGTTTCATGACATGTATGGCCATCTTTCCTTTGCGACGCCGCTCTTCGCCCTAAAGGGTTACAATTGAAAATGCATATAAATGAGAATCCGTGTACAAACAATCTTTAGGTAGGTACTGTTAATTTTTATATTTGTTATCTCATATGTATAAAATAATTGTTTGTTTATCTTTCAGTTCTTATACCTATATAATTTTTGTATATAATTTTGATGCACATAGCGTATGTGTTAGTCAAGTATATTATTTTATTTTATAAATTCCAATATGTTATGGATTTACGGAAAAGGTATTGACACCTTTTTGGAAATAATTAGTGAAACATATCTAGGGGGAGAGTGCACGCTGCATTCCCACAGCTGCTAGGTGCACTTGACTGGCCACGCTACTCCTCTCTCACAGAAGACTACCTTGAAATGTATTGCATTTCCTACTTTATCGTATTTCCCCAATCTGCGTACGTGTTGTAATGAGTGAGATATGCCAGAGCCCATTCCCATTCGATCCTATCCCTTCTCATTTTCCCAACCCTTTCTCCCAATCCATTCCGTAATCTGCAAAGATGGGCAGCGTATCATTTGTCATTCTGGACTGATGTTGGCATGTATCGCGGATGTCTATGGACGATAGTATCCACTTATCACCAGGTGGACTCTAAGCTCATTTGCCGCCTTTTTTCTATAAAAAAAAATATCATTGCATTTTAATCCTATGGATTATGCATATCGTCAGTATCGCCACACATTATCGCTTCCATAAATATTTATCGATACTAGAATATTATTATGTATCTATTGTATTAATATTATACTCGTATATGTGTTCTATAATAATAAAGGCTATGACGTCCGCAAGAACTGGGTTTATATAAACAAGAACAAAGTACATAAGGAAAACACCCTTAAGCCTAAGCATGACTTAGGTACTTCGACTTTAGAAAATTGATTTTTACGAAATACTCTTAGGAATTGATCTTTAAATTTTCATACGTAAGTACACTGGATCGGAGTATTTATGACTATTTATGACTATTATCGTAAAGGGCAACTAGGGGATGATAACAAAGCCGCTACCGCAAGCCCTGAGGAACACCACCCCTAAAAGAGTGGATTCGCCAACCCGCTTTGCCAGCGTGCCATTTTAAGGCCATACATCTCTCATACACAAGACAACATTCATGAGTAGTGAAAGATAAAGGGGCTGGTTACGGTAGAAAAATGTTGCCACCATCAGCTGACCCTTCCGTTCCTTTCCATTGACCTTCCGTCTGTTTCCAATCCCATAAATACCAACCAGACGGATTACCGGCCCATAACTGGTCTTTAATCCGATTGGTCAGTGACCGATTTGCTTCCTCGTTTTCCGTACAATTGTTAACACATTTTTTCTGATGCAACACCGCTCTAGAATCCGGTTTGTACCGGTTGCCTTTATAACCGGTAATAAATTATACTTATATGTAGGGTTGCCAACCTTTTTCTTGCTATATGTAGTATTTTTCAGGCATAGGTCCCTCTTAAAATTTATATAGTACCTCAAATAAGGTATGTTTTAAGAGGGATATTATAGTAGAGGTTTGCTTTGTCATTTCTATGAAAGATGAATGAGAACAGCTAAGGATCAATATTGCGTTCATCGAGCAGCTTTAGAATCTCTTTCCATCCATTTTCTCCTCACCTACCACCATCCTCACCCTATCTCTTCCCGTGGGTGTCGTAAAAGTTGACTAAGGGATAACAAAGCTTCTACCATAAGCCCTGAGGAACTACACCACCTCTAAAAGAATGGACTCGCCAATCCACTTGCCCATGGTGGCGTTTTAAAGTCGTTTATCCCTCATGCACAGACAATGTGTATGAGGAGGCCCATGTCCAGCAATGAATGATAAAAGGACGATGATGGTATTACTTGCTAAGTTGACAGCCCTATTAATGTGACACATGTATCACAAACGTGAGTGCGAGGCAAAAACCGCAAAGGAAACACGATTTACATGAGCAATTCTGCATGGAAAACATAAAACATATTCCCACGAAGCTATTCGGCTGATGAGGCTGACGACAGTTAATAGCTGCAATCTGACAATATGATCATAACAACCACACTTTGGAACTCGTTAGAACATACGAGAACTGATTGCATTATTATAGAAAAAAAACTTGGTATCAATCCTCATCAAAATGAGAGATTATTTCGAACAATCTAAGATACGGGCACTATGTTCAACACAGGAAGGACTACACGGGGTTTTGTTCATTTTTTTTTATAGAAAAAAGGCAACAGACGAGCGTACAGTCCACCTGCTGATAAGTGGATAATGTCAACTGTGGACATGCGCGGTACATGCCCACATCAGTCCAAAATGACGAAAGTTGGCACGCCCCCGGGCGGCGTTGGCACGGCGTTGGGGCAAGTTAGGGTGCACAAGTTGTGCACCCTAACTTTGGAGATTTAGCAATGGATTTGGAGAGAGGTTAGGGAATATGGGGAGGGATAGAATAGGAATGGGATGGGCATAGTGAATGGGCTATTGGAAAATAGGATAAAATGAGAAATTCAGTGCATTTCACGGAAGTGAAACAAGTGTGTGTATGTGGCTAGTCGAGTGCGGTTAGAGGCTGTGGTATTGTAGCGTGCACCCCCCCCCCCCCCCCTTAGAACAACTACGAACATTAAATCATAATAACTAAGAACGCAAGAGTTTGTGGGAACGTTCAGTTGACCTATGCGTTAAACAGCACAGGCAGCAATTGTCGATATTATAAATTCTTGGGAAACAGACATTGATGAATGATGATACTAGGTCAATGGTAACAAACGAATCAGTTCCGCATATTTTGTAATATTAATAATGATTTGTATAAAAGTACAGATATACATTTCTCGTTAAGAAAAGTATTAAACATATTTTCTATGTGACTGTACTAAACAAAATGCGTTTTTGCCATCGCACCGCATAGGTACGCGAACGCGGATATTTCAAAGGGGATCGGTCATACATCCGCCCGGAAACGGATGTTAGAATGAGGTCGATAATATGCATAATAATGCATATCACTAGACTTACCAGAATGGACTAGATCTCACTTGCCATCACATGTAGATCAATTAGGTATACGGATATAAGAATATTGTGACATATGATTAATGAACAACAACAGACCAGTATTGAGTATTATTCCGTTTATTAATCCTTTATTTTAAATTTAATGTTTGCTACCTTCTTTATATAAAAAAATATCATTATAACAAATTGTCTATAGGTACTTACAGTCAGCCACACGCTAATGTAGGTAGCCAAAAACCTAAATAATTATTAGCTTCGTTCGCGGTAAGGATTCAGAACTGATTCGGAACTATACGCATGCGCAGTTCAAATAATGCCGTTCGCGGAACACACAATTCAGAATTTCTAGTTACAGTTCTGTGTTCGCGGAACCGTCGAACTCGGTTCAGGATCGGTTCAGAATCAGTTCTATCAGTTGTATAACTTTGGCAAGAATCGTAGTTCCAGACATGCGCAGTTTTTACCTAACGGCATTTGACATACATGCTGCGGCTATATTCAGTTGGTTAGAAACTAATAAACTGGTTAAATAGTTAAATAAAATATAAATTTTATTAATTTATTAAGGGTTAAATAAAATATGGTTAGTTTTGTTTGTTGTTTATTTATATAAATAAGTTAAGAAATCGTTCGCGGAAATAAAAATCACGAATCGGTTTATAACCGCGCATGCGCTCTACTACGATTCCAAATTAGTTCAGTACTAGTTCCGAATTAGTTCTGAATCCTTACCGCGAACAAAGCTATTAATAGCCTATTAAGGTACCGATGGGTGTACGTCAACCTGTTGCTAACTGTACATACTTATCTTTCACTGAGACTGTTTTTGATAGATGCTATGTTATCGGCTACCAAAGTCAAAAATATAATCGCATATCTGTAGCGTCCCGCGACCACAATAGTGACAAAATCGAACTGATAACTTGATAAGTTAACATTTTGGTATCAGCTATCGAGATATCTCTTGCGAGATGTCGACAGTTTCATTTGAAGCGCACTTGAAAAACTGTGTCGAGATTCTTGAGATTACTTGTAAATGTTACACAATAAGGTGTTTTTGTAAACAATGTTTGGATCTCGGGTAGTGTCAAATGCGATGACCTTCATTGGCGTGCCGGTGTTTGGTCTTCAAGCTACCGCAGGCCTGTTGGTCGCTCAGGCCGCTGCGAGGTCTTTTTGCCCAGAAACTCCATGCACTACGGTAGGAAGTTTGTTTTAACTTGAAGTAGTTGTAGCTTCCAGCTGCCCGCGGTGCTGCTTAGATATGGCTTTGCATCGGTTCTTTAATTACAGGAGAAAAACCGTTAAACAGAAACCGGCGAAAACAGGTTGTTACTTTGAATCATAGATTTTACTTTTGTTATCGTAGTTCAATATAATAAACGGGTTACTTGCGATTTATCATTTATTTTGTATAGCCAATATTTGGGTTCGTTCGTAGGATTCGTTCCAGATAGGACATGTAGTTCATTACATTTATTTTGTTACTTTGAATCACCAAATAAAATAAAACGGTACAAAATAAATGTCGCCGTTATCGAAAAGGTTTAGCGGCCGTTTTTTCGGCCGCCCGAGGCTACTTTAATGTATGCAATGGGTGCTATATAATTATGCAGCATCTGAAATCTCCGGTTATATTTTACCAGTGAAAAAAAAACACGTTTTGTCAAATTTGCTTCTGGCGGCGCTCATTCGTTCCACGCTCGAATTTTATGGTTTCACATAAACGGATCACTAGCTAGACAATCTTATCCCAGTTTTATATCAGTTGACACTATCATATATCAATTTCAAATTCGAAAGCGTTCTTGAGATTTGTCGCTTTAGAAATCCCACAGATCTGGGATTTGTAGGTGTGTCTATGAAAAAAATGCCTCCGTACACATTAATTATATTTATCAGAAATATGAAGATTACTCCTTCAAAATATGTAGGTAAAACCAGTTATCGCTAGTTATTATACGATAAGATTATACTGACACTAATTTATCTAAACTATTTATAATTTAACCACGTAGTATTTTACTGGTGGTACTTCTTAAGAAGCTAAATTTTTAAATTATTTTTCAGGACTTTAGTGCCAACGTACTTATAGGAAAAAAACGTAGAATAAATGTCGTATTTTTTCTTATTTTTAATATTAAATATGTAGTTGGCATATAAGGAACTGAAAAAAGAACTTACTTTGAAAAAAAAATGCCCGGAATTATCAGGTTACAATTTGTGAAAACCGTAACAGAATTGGTTCAGTAGATCCTGAGATTATCTTGAGCAATCATACAGATAACCTAGCTGTACCCACTTTACATACCTAGCCTAGCCATAAATATTGTTACAAGAAAACACTGATTTATTTACATTTTTTTATTAGAAGAATTCGAATTCATGTTATTTTAGTAATAAATCGGTAACCATTTTAAACATATAACGTTTATTCACAATATACATATTTATATTATTTGCTTTTATTCAATGTTTCAAACATTGTGGCCAGTTTCCGATTGAAACACGCATGGGAATCCCATGGGAAAATTGGCAACTGCTAAACTGGCAAACTTATGGATTGTTTTAGGGATTCAATATTATTATGGCGTTTAGAGGATGCCATGCTCTCTAAAACTGACCATACATCATAATCGAGCGGATTAAGATCCTGACCAGATGACGGCCAGTATTCAGCTCTAATGAAGTCGGGAATATTCTATAGCCACGCCTGTGTTGAGCGAACGTTATGACTTGGTGCTGAGTCTTGCTGAAAGGACCATTCTTGGTTATGGAACAGGGTGTTGTTTAGAGATTTTACGGCCTTCTCAAGAATCGTAAATAAAAAAATGGTTCAGTCACTTCTTGATAGTAAACACCCAGCGAACCATCACTGAAGCTGGATAAGGCCACTTTCCACCCTATTGTCCAAATGAGCAGCTTGTCAAAAGTCGATCATTCTGCTTGTTAAAATATTCCTCAATGGTGAACATAAATAAGATTTGTCTGTGAGCTCCCCTTGCGTATCCCCGAAGTAGTTGTTACCTACAAGTCCTAAATCATCTTTTAAAATACGTGACTTAATTCCGGAGGCTATATTTATCTCTCTGGATAAAATCTTTTGTTTCCGGGCGGAATTCCTTCGGATTCTCTCTTTCACAGCTTCAGTAGACTGTTTAGTACGAATAGAGTGTGGACGGCCAGACCTTTCTCTGTCACAAACAGAGGAACTTTCAATATACCTACTAATAGCCCAGTACACAAACATTCGTCTCTTACCAAGCGGATGGAGAGTTTTAGAAATCGCCCTATGCCTACTTTGTGTAAAGCAATTACAGCAATACAATTTTCGTTAACACTCCACTCTAAATGATTGGCATTTTTCATGTGAGAATGACAGACAATTGTAATTTTTCTTTATTATCACTGTAGGTATTTATGTCCAATCTAAGAAATATTATGTAAAAAACTAAATGTTACTGTGTTTATTACTTGTTATGTAATTTAATTTATGTTGACATCTGTAGCTGATTTAAGCTGATGTCCATGGGCATGACCGCTTTCTAACGTAGCTAAGAACAAAAGTATTTAATAAGGAGTGCTGCTTATGTCTGGAAACTATATATACTTAATATCTTGTTTTGTCTGAGAAACAGCTTTTCTCTTTGGAGATACTTGCAAACTTTTTATGTATTGTATTAAAAGAATAAATAAAATGAATAAGTTCCTATGTTCGCTCACAAAATGCTCGTAATATCGTAATAACACTTCCCACGGAATTCGGGACGGACGCTTGAGTAAAATTCCATGACCGGTTTACTATAAAATTTTAAGCACCTCACAAGTTCAATTAACGACATAATTGGCGGCAGGTATTCTCGTAGATACCTATAAAATAATATAGATATTCGATGTGAAGTAGGTATATAGGTAAAAGAAGCGAATCGTAAAAGATATATTTTATGAATAACTGCTGATAAAATTAATAGTAAAACTTATCATTCAAATTCATCTTCCTTTAGTTAAACCATATTTTTACATCATACACAAGAAAAAATCTTGAAATAACGGAATTATGAGTATGAGTTGAAAATACAACGAACATAATAATTATTATGTTGCTTGTGAAGGAAAACCATATGCTCCGGTATTTAATTAAAAAAAGTTAATAAAAAAAAATTACGTGCATAACAATGTATAATTTTCATCAATCAGCACTGGGTGTGGATGACTATTTATGGGATAAAACGCCCTCATACCTCCAAGAGGACATGCATGAACATGTGCAGAGCATATACTTGCAAGGGGCAGAGTGCATGTTGCATTCTCACAGCCGCTAGGCGCACTGTGGACTGGCCACGCTACCCCCCCTCTCACAGAAGACTACCTTGAAATGTGCTGCATTTCCCACTTTATCGTATTTCCCCAATGTACGTACGTGTTTCGGTAGTGAGTGAGATATGCCAGAGCCCTATCCGTCCTATCCCTCCCTATTTTCCCAATCTATTCTTTAATCTGCAAAGGTAGGCAGCGCATCCGAGGGCGTGCCAGCGTTTGTCATTCTGGACTGATGTTGGCATGTATCGTGGATGTATAAGGACGACAGTATCCACTTATCATCAGGTGGACTGTATGCTCGTCTGCCGACTTTTTTCTATAAAAAGAAATAAAAAAATTGCTCTGCAGTGGGATATTATAAGCTGATATCGATCCAAAAATATACCTATGTAACAAACATCGAAAAACCAACTTTTCAAAAAGAATCAACACGACATTTTCTTTTAACGTCCATGCAAATACGATTTGTTCATAAACAAACGATTTGAAATTGAATATCTAAGGGGCGTCACTTTTATAACATAGTGGTATGGAATTTCATATTGTTTGCGATAACAATTGGTATTATTGGAACTATTTTCTTTTGATCTCTTTTACCAGTATTTTCTAGATCTTTTTTTTCGTTTGACGTGTTAGGATCAAAATCCTTTGATAAATGGCCATATATTTTTTTAATTCATTTCTTAAACACCAAAAGTAGGCCACTATCACCTTTCGACTATCACCACTGTCATCATGCCTATGATGATCGACTACCATGTGGCGTGTTAATGTTTTTCATTCTTGTCCATAGATGGACAGTATTCAAGGGTTCTCTGCTTTAAAAATAGAATTCTTAAATGACCAAAATAAAAAATATTTTTTTGATTCTAACCGTCAACGTTTAATCACTGTAGAAATTTAGTATTCGCTTCTTTGAAGTTCCATGTTTCTATTTTACCACCAGGTGAATTGTAAATTCGATAAACTTTCGATAAACAAGTCGTAAATCAGAAATATACAATCGATTTTTTCATTTTTATAGAACCCTTTCTCACTCATTCACCATCGCAAAGCCTCCGTCCTCTTTTTCAATGCAGTGTCGTCTCTCAACACAATGTAGGTATAGAGTGCTGCCCTTATAAAACTTTAAGAAACTTATAAATCTTATATACTTTTGTTATTTAAGGAATGCCTGTAACAGTTGTTATCAAGTGAAGTGTTGGTGTGTCTTAGATATTAATAAAAAAGATTAAAAAATAAACTCGGTACTCGACCTTAAGATTATATTACATTTAGGAGTCTGGAGATTGAAACAATAGCTTAACACTGATAAACAGACAGGATTTCCTATAAAAATATATATTTTGCACGACATTTACAAATCTTTTGTACATTTCAGTTGTTTCGGTTCATTCTCAACTACGTGTGGGTAGAAATAATAAATAAATAAGTGCTATAAATAATTCCGCAAAATAATTTAAAAACTATGGCACTGTGGTAATCTCTGTGGCTACACTATTATCTTATTTGGGCCCCTGATGGTGTGGTGACATGGACCGTTGTGTGCAATGTTGTGTGTCTGTGTGGACATTATTCCAAAAATACTAACAGCCATATCCGTAGAATAGCTATAATAGAATAGAAAAACATAATTCGCCGTTACGTGTACAAAGGCGGACTTAATATAAGGTCCTTACCAATGAAATTGCCGTTTTATATAGAAAAATTGAAATATTTTTTTGTATGAAAATTATATATTCAATTAATCGAAGTAATGCACTGTCCGTTATTATCAATGCACTTTTGCCATTTTAGTGGAAGTTGATTGATGCCTCTGCTATACGAGTAGAACTACTGGGGACGAGATTCTATGAATTCTCTGAAGGCGTTTTTCACAGCCTCATCGGAGTTGAATTTTTTCCCATGTAAAAAAGTTATCCAATTTCCGAAAAAATGTCTGGCGAGTACGGTGGATGACGGAGTGTTTCCAGTCGAAGCTCCTGTAACTTTGAGACTGTCTGTCGTGCAGTGTGTGGTCGAGCGTTATTATCATGGAAATGTTTGGGACATTGTGTGGCTGTGTCTCCTGGGTTCAACCATTGTGACGAACGGTTACGACTATCATACAGGATCCACTGACAATTGGAATCCTTTCATTTTTGTGCCGGCAAAGTAAGGCAAGCTTCGACGCGTGTTTGCAGCTGATTTTCATTAAGCTCATATGGTGCTTTTCGAGCTCCTTGACTTTCCCGATTTGACGCAAATGAACCAATATCCCTTTGTCACTTACGGCTGAAGGCTGTTGCTAACTAAGACGTGGTTCGAGATGAATCCTCTTCCGCTGTTGCTCTTAATTCGTCATTATCGACTTCAGTCTCTGGTCGTGCACGTGGCTTGTTCTTGAGGTCGAAATTTCCAGAACGGAAACGATCAAACCAAAAACGCACCGTGCGTTCGTTTGCGGTGTTTGGTCCGAACACATCGTTGATATTTCGTGCCGTCTGTGTTACATTGCTACCACGACGGAACTCATATTCGAAAATAACGCGATTTTTTAACTTTTCCATACTCACAAACACAACGATATCTAAGCAAAAAGTCGTTTGACCGATAAACAAATGAATAACTGATTTTGAAAAGCTTTAAATTGGATTTAATCTGAATTTAATTGGAATTCCAAGCCAAATGCAAAATAGGTTCAAAGTGGCCACTATGAACAAACGACAATTTCATAGGTAAGACTCTAATGGGTATATATTTAGTAAATAATGATACGATTTGTTCGTTCCTTGGTTGAAAGAGATTCGCGTGTCTTCGAGCCGTGTGAACCACGACAGTTAAATCTCATGTAGGCAATGTTTCATAACGAAATTCTAAAATTATTCGCGTCTTTTCCTAACCTCAATTCAGAACTCTTTTACCGTTTCAATAATTTTGTTATGTTAATCAAAATCAAAATATTTTGGTTCTTCTTAGGTCTCAATATATATACTATAGGTGCTCGTTTGCCATCACTTTCTATAAAAAAAATTGTCCATTGTCCACTAAAAAGTTAAAGTATCGTGTTGAATTGCATTTCGGTGACTAGCAGACTGTGCCACGCAGTAACTACGCTCTTCGCTTTAACGGATTAAAATCAACAATGTACCTGCGAATCTATCTATACATGGGAGAGCCTGTCTGTGTACCTACCTATTTATAAATCTTCTTTAGCGCCATTGGCTCGACTCTCATGCGATTTGTACCATCGTGTGCCTAATGCCTAGAAGCTTTTTTTAACAAATTTAACCAAATACATTTTTTTTAACATAATTGAACCTATATTTCGAAATTTTATTGTATTTATACAAACGAGTGTCTGCTTCTGTACCTATACCGCTAAACAAATCGCACTACAAAATTTCACGAGATAATGATGTGAACCCGACATATAATGTTGAATTAATGACTATTATTAGATGGCTCATTAGATGTGGTCGCCGATCGGTATGCTATAAACACCTCGGTCAGAGCTGGGAGAACCTGATGTTATTGTCAATGTCAAGTACATCGTTATATGTTTTAGCTGAATATATTACGTAATGGTCGTGTGTCAAAGTTGGTAAGTATTGACCAGCGCGTCGCATTCTGTAACCCTCAGTTGTTAACATAACAATAACAAAAACAACAAACACTAAACGTTCATTTTAACACAATAATAACATGCGTTGCAATTATAATTAGGTGAACCTCTGTGAAAATTACAATATAATTTAGGCAAAGGCAGAGGCGTCTACTATTTTTTTTTATAGTGAAGTAGATGGACGCGCAAGCGCTCCCACGTGATGGTAAGTGTTACCGCCGCCCATGGACACCTGCAAAACCAGGGAGTATGCGGGTGCGCCGCCTATCTTGCAAAATCCTATTCACAGCTTTCTTGAAGAACCCCATATCGTATCTTAATGAAAAGACCTCTTGAGGTAGTTCGTTCCACAGCTTACGGGTTCGCGGTATGAATTGATTTTTGGACTGAACAGTACGCGACACCTCCGTATCAAGGAAATGTGGATGGACCGCACTTCTGTGAAGGGAGGTACCTACTATTGTGTAGAAAATATTCCTACACTATGTAAAACACGAATTATTTAATCTATATTATCTGAGTGTTACAGGGATGGTTAACAGTTGAATATTTTTTGTTCATTTGACTATGGCTTGTATAATTAAATTATGTAGGTATACAAAATTACTGAGGAAAATTCGATTAGAAATAGTTTTAGATTAAAATTAAGATTATTTGTTTTCAATGAAAATGTATATTTAACGTAAACGGCAAGGTATTGATTACTTGTATAAACCGCATGTTTCATCTATCCCTATCGCCGAATCCCTACTGGTAGAAACGTCTTTAGAGTTTTTTTATGTACAGAAACGCCTTTTCGAAATGTAAGAGCAAGCATCTAATATATTAAAACTTCTTGCTAGAAATATAAAACATCCATTTATCTTTTATACATGAACACTTTTTGCACAGTGTATTTTATACTATCTACTTGGGTAATAGAATATTTCGACGCGCAATTAAGATAGTGATATTTTTAACACTAAGCATATGAGATTTTCGAATAACCTTCGATTGATATCGGTTTTTAGTGTGTTGTTTGGTGCAACGCTATTCAAAACTGTCAAAATGACGTGACAATTGACATGTTATTTTATCTACGTCAATTGTACATTGTTTTCGTTTTTTCTTATTTATTTTTCGTCGAAATTATGATATAGGAGTGTTTAGAAGTGCGCAATAAATATTTACTCCACAATGAGATCGTCGATATACCGTCGTAACCATACAATAAATGATTCAGAGACTGAACCTTTGCTACCAGCGATTCCAGCGCCTGGACTCAGTAGATTCTACCAAGATGAGGTATTTTCAGATTTTTATGGCCATAAAATAGTAATTAACATTTACAATTGCCTTCACGATGCTGTACCTACATAATTCATTGACAGATAACATTTATTCTCTTATTTAGCTTTATTTGTATGTACCTACTAAACCAATACTTAGGAAGATTATTCAAACCTTAAAAATGTGATAAATAATTTCAAAATATGAAATAATAAAAAAACACATTTATCCAAATGAAATAGTGTTGTTAAAACGAGCGCTAAATGCTGCAGTGCTCGAGCGCTAAACGCTGTTAGTGTTATCGAACCTTAACCGTTTTAGACTCGAGATTTTAAGTAAGCTTTTAAGGTTTAAGACCATTAAATTAAAAAATTGGACTATAACACTCACTAACCTTTAGCACTATTCTTAAAATTTTATAGTGCTCACTCATCACTCCAACGTCGAGTGCTCATTTTTACTACACTAGTTCGAAGGACTAGGCACTACACTTTTAATATTTTACTTTTACTACACTAGGCAATTGGCGGTCCGCCAATTGCCTAGTGCTTAGTGCCTGTGCCCTGCAGTGGGGCGTTATAGGCTGATAAAAGTACAAATAATAGCTTATAATAAAAAAAAAATAATAAATGCAAACCAATAGTACTCTCCAATCCTGGGGGCGTTGGATAGACTGCATGCAGTCAGGTAGACACATGTCAGTTTTCGGACAGTCTGGTATACAGTAACATCTGAAATAAATTATTATTATAGAAATCCAAGGCAAATTTCAGATAGGCGAGCAGCATTACTGCTGGTGTACCTATATCTTTCACAGTGTCACAGGTTTCACCACATCTCTTTTGTTGGAAGCTATTTGTTGAGTCTGTTTTTAAAACTGTTTATAGTCAGTAATTCAGTGATTTATGGTATATGTGTATAATTGTGTTTCCTTTTAATTTCCAGAGACCAGAGGCCAACAACGGCACAATGGCCGAGATTGGAGTGTCGCAAGCGGCATTGGTGGAACCCAGTGCAGATCCTGGGAAGAAGCTGCCCCAGTACATTGCCGCACTTGCAGGTACTATTTACTCTATTTTTATTTTCGAAGTCCTTTGATAAGGTCTGGCACAATGGTTTAATTTATAAACTGTACCAACTTGAAGTGCCTGAAAGTCTCATTCTCATCATTTGACTACCTTACCAATCGCACCCTTTGCTACAGAGTTGAAGGCACTCTGTTCAGTTCTCGCCCAAGCAGAGGCTGGAGTTTCTCAGGGCTCCATTCTAACAACCACGCTCTATTCCCTCTACACCAATGACATCCCCCACTCCCCTGGAATAGAGCTTGTCCTCTTTGCGGATGACACCACCCTCTACACCTTAGATAGGAACCTAGGGCGTGTCTCTCTACGCCTCCAACGCGCAGTCACCGCCCTTGGCGAGTGGTTTGTGAGGTGGAGGATTGAGATCAACCTCGAGGAAGGTGCAGCCATGTCCTTCCTTCTTCCCATGGGCGGCACTCGTAGTTTTAGGACTGTCTTTCCTCACTCCCGATATCCCCTTTTGGTCAAACTATCCCTTGGGCTAGGAAGACCAAATATCGCGGAGTCACTCTAGACTGACCTTCTGAGAATACAAACACTGTCCGAAACCTAACCGCCTCAACCCTCTCATAGGAGAAGTAAAGTCTCGCTTAGAAATAAGCTGACATTGTACAAAACCTGCATGCATCCCATAATGGCCTTTGCCAGTGTTGTATTTATACACACAGTCCCCTCCAACAATTAAAATGCTACAAACCCTCCAAAATAGATTCGAGCTAAGGCCCTATGGTACTCTCGCAATGTCGATCTCCACAAGAACTTGGAACTTCCCTCTATCGCCAAATATGTGAAAGACTCCGCCCAACGCTACTACGACAGAGTCCCTCACCAAGTCCCTCGTCCTCGGCACGTCTTAGACGACCCAATTACTGCTGCCAATGCGGTTCTTACACTACACTCACAGGCTACATATACACCGTCCCCGCCGGCGGAGACGAGGACGTCCCCTTTGCTGCACGTGAACACACAACGGTTGGCTGAAGAGCCAACACTTATACCAGGTATCGGCACGTACCTGCGCGCTTCTCACCGACTCGCAATCCCGTGGTATCCTCTCAAAGCAACGCCCTAAACCGAGGTCCGTTCCTTCCGCCGGTCTACCGGCGTGGGAGGCCTTGAGCTAGTTGCTGCACACACTTTTTGCCTTCTGACAACCATAACCATACATTCTTAAACCATACATTTCCGGTGACTCTTGAAAAGCCATTAGGGCTACAAGAATTTAGCCATTCCGAAAAATAAAAAAATAGTCATAGGCGGCTATGTGAAGTAATGAAAAAACAAAAATAACACCTGCATATACTGCAAATAAGTAATTCTGTAATATAACCAAATCGCAGTTAACAATATTTAACTCAGCGGCGATTATTTTTAGATCATGGAACTGAGTAACATAGAGAATAGTTTTTAATTGGCCTATAACAGTATAGTATACCTACTATAAGAAAACCTACAGAGGTTTTCTTCATAGAAATACATGAGTCAGCTTGTGTGCATGGCGTTTTCATACGTTAGTCTCTTTTTCGTAATCATCTTTTTCATAATGGCCTGAAATTAAATTTGGGAGGTTTGGGTTTATATCGCGATTAAGTTCGAAGATGAGCCGAATCGGTTCAGTAGTTCCTAAATGATTAGTGTAATTTTTTCACAGAATCCCAAAAAAAAAAATCGCTGTCTATACATAGAAACTATATGCCGTTGGATAGAGCCCATAAAGCTCTAAAATTTTTGTCTCGATACTTTTTCTAAAACATACAGAAATTAGGGGAATTCGACTGACGTTTACAATCAATCTTTTTTATCTACTGTCTATGATAAAAGGTAATGACTTTTGCATTTTTATTAAAATACATGTTTACTTTCTTTCCAGCTACTCTCGGAGCGTTAGCCACCGGCACGATGCTGGGCTGGTCATCACCAGTTTCCGTCAAGATAACGCAAGTAAACAGCACAGAGTACGACTTTCCTGTCTCCGAATTCCAATCGGACTGGATCTCTTCCCTTGTTAATCTTGGCGCTGCGGGCATTTGCTTCCCAATTGGTCTCATTATGGATGCTCTAGGTCGTAAAAAGACTATGTTACTTCTGGTCATACCTTTCACTTTAGGCTGGCTGTTGATAACTTTTGCACAGAATGCTGGAATGCTGATGGCTGGTCGATTAATTACTGGTGTTGCTGGAGGTGCTTTTTGTGTCACAGCTCCGGCGTACAACAGTGAAATAGCACAAGACTCCATTCGCGGAACCCTGGGAAGTTTCTTCCAGTTAATGATAACTGTTGGTATTCTTTTCTCGTACGTCGTCGGAAGCTACACCTCAGTTTTTGTCTTCAACATTCTTTGTACGTTTATACCAATAATATTCGCTGCTGTCTTTTTCTTCATGCCTGAGAGCCCTAACTTCTTAGTCGTCAAAGGCAAGCACGACGAAGCAAGGGAAGCTCTGGTCAAACTCCGCGGCCGAAATTACGACGTGGACTCCGAACTGAATCACTTAAAAGCCAAACACGAAGAGGCTAATCGTCACTCAGCTTCCTTTTTATCGACCATTACAAAGAAGACAGCCCTCAAAGCTCTTTTAATTTGCTACGCATTGATGTTATTCCAGCAGTTATCTGGTATTAATGCAGTGATCTTTAATACTTCTGCTATTTTTAGTAGTGCTGGAGCGACCATACCAGCAGCGATTGCTACAATCATTATAGGAGTGATTCAAGTTGCCGCTACTTTAACATCCAGTTTAGTCGTTGACAAATTAGGAAGGCGTTTACTTCTTCTCTTCTCTGCCTTAATCATGTGTCTTTGCTCTACTGCTTTAGGGGTGTTTTTCTTCTTGCAAGATGCCCACGGAGCTGATGCTGATATCGTGAAATCTATATCATGGATACCATTGCTTTCTCTTTCTTTGTTCATCATTGCTTTCTCGCTCGGCTTTGGTCCAATCCCTTGGATGATGGCTGGTGAGCTCTGTCTCATTGATATCAAGTCTTTCGTTGGCTCCACCGCTGGTACCCTCAACTGGCTCCTCAGCTTCACAGTAACCAGTACGTTTAATTCCCTGAACACGGCCATTGGATCAGGTCAAGTTTTCTGGTTATTCGCATCGATAATGTTGCTGGCATTCGTGTTTATATTCTTCATTGTGCCGGAGACAAAGGGCAAAAGTGTACATGAAATCCAAGTGTTGTTAGGAGCAGAGCCTTCACCGCCAAGGAATATCGAGGAGAAAGTGTAAATTGAACAGACTGAAACATATAGTTTTTTAACTGACGGTTGAAGCCATTTGTCTGCCTCTTTGGTATCAGAATATGCTTTATAAGCATTATGTTTTAAACCAAAGAATTTGTCACATATTTATTTCCGTTTAAAATGTAGGCATCGATTGCGAAATCGTAGATGTAATATTTATTTAATTAGGTACTTTTGTTCTGTTTTTTATTTTGAGCGCGAATAAAATTGATGTGACGAAGGCAGCTTTAGTAGTTATATGAAATG
The DNA here is from genome assembly GCA_914767545.1 of Sesia apiformis. Taxonomy (NCBI): domain Eukaryota; kingdom Metazoa; phylum Arthropoda; class Insecta; order Lepidoptera; family Sesiidae; genus Sesia; species Sesia apiformis. The sequence goes on from OU611959.1 coordinate 17,399,729, forward strand.
CAATAGGTAACGAATATAAAAGATATCATGCAATAGATCTCTAGAGTCATAAAGTCGGATGTAAAATTTTGTATTGTTGGAGTTGATCAAGAAAATAAAATAGAAATAATTAGAAGCACACTATATATAACTTGCTCTGCATACGGGTAAAATTATAGTAAATATTAATAATACGAGTAAAATTCAAAATATTAAATTATATAAATCATATATACCTATTCTAGCCATAAACATTGTTACAAAGAAAACATTGGTATTTTTTTACATTATAATTCTATTAGAAGAACTCGTGTATATATGCTTTATACTATGCTATATGATATGACAGACAGGTAAGACATTTTTTGGACACCAAAACAAAATGAAACAAAACAGAAGTTGTAAACACACGAAATGTACAAAAGGCGATCTTGTCGCTATATGCCATACTTATTATTTTTGTTATTATGTACTATAGTGTATGCGTATGGTGTATTTTAATATTTGAAATATATTTTGAAACCTAGGTCACTCGAATTTAGGCCAAACAATAGATTTCTTCACAAAAACCAAAATGGCGTCATATCAACATCCAAGTTTGTGACTCTCATGTCGAGATATATTGCAACGTTAATTTTATGTGAAATTAATGTTATATTGATTGATGCAAGATGTGAAGGACACTGCTGTTTATTTAATAAAATATATTAAGTAAGGTTAGGTTACGAATTATAAAAAAGACCGTTTCGACGATTGAAGAAAAATTTAAAACAATGGGGTGTTTAGAAACATGTATCGAGTCCCCCCTTTAAACTTCGAAAATTATCTTTTAGAAGTTATATATGTTATACATATGGATATTATGACAGTATATCGCTAATTCGACATACATTAAATGCGTATCAAAAAAATCTTATCTATGAAGTGTCATATAGAAAATAGACATTTATTGAGTGAGAAAATAAATATTTTGGTAAAAATGGTATTATATTCACATAAGAGAACTATGTATTTATATGTTGTGATTGTTGTAGAAACCGATTGCCACAATTGTATTATCACGAGGAATGATAATTAATTTTCACTTGTTTTTCGCATCATAAATTGTAAATAATGTATTAATTTTAGCATAGTCATATTAATTAACTGTAATAATTATATGTAATAAATACCCTTTTTTGTTTTGTTTTACGTATTACGGGGCTCGTGAAACTTGAAGATTAATTGTAAATGGAATGCATTTAATTTATAATCTACTTAACTAAGCGAACTTTATAATCAGCTAGATATTAGGTGTCCATATGTTAACGGACCTCATTTGAAGTGGACACATAGATTTAAAATTTTATCTAAACTTTTAAGGAGTCATTTAGAACCGATTACTAAACAATTAAAAATCCGATTCTCTACATAAAAAATAAGACCGCACGTCCCTTATTTTGAACGAGGTATCGTATTTCTTCGGAAGATTCCAAAGTTTTCACAGATATGTTTAATAAAATCGTTTCTGAATCTTCGTTTTAAAACATGTCCGCTGTTTTATTTTTATGTTTAAACTTGCTATTTATTCAGAGTTTATGCAATCTTCAATTATTCATTGCTTATAAGCTCGATCTATATCGGATATTTCGTATAAGGCATAATGACCTTTAATGTGTACTCAATAAGGTATAACAATAACATTGACTGTTTCAAAATGTGTAAGAGGTTTAGTAAAATAATACATATTACATCTACGTGTATATAAAGAATATTCATAGTAATGTGTAAGTCAGGGGTGCTCAAACGGTCGATCGCGATCGACCGACTTACCTTGACTAAAAAAATGCATATTGTGCGGAAAACTAATATCTATGCCACGATACACCCTACCTAGACGACAATCCTGCATCACACATACTTGCAGCCTCTCAGAGTCGATCGATCGTAGTCTAATAATATTGAGGTAGATCGCCAGCGGTTCAAGTTTGAGCACCCCTGGTGTAAGTTATAATTTTCATATACACAAAACTTTGATATGTTCAAGAGTTTATCCAATACAAAAGGTTTGAAATCCTTTTGGCATGTCGTTGAAATATATTATATACATACCGAAATTTTGGTATTTTTACAAAATATCTCAACTATATTTTCTAAAAGAGGGTATATTTTTTTTTTTAATATCTGCGATACTTATGAACTTGGAGAGTATACGTTTCCCAATAAATCGAAGACGCGTGCCGTCGCTGTTTTTTAAATACATTTGCCATTGCCAATATATTTGCCATAAGTAGGCCAGTAGTTTGGTGCAATTTAATTTCTTTTTACACTTTTATATAAAAGTCTTATATTTATACAGAGCTTTTTTCTTACGAAAAATATCTATGAACTATGATATAAATCAGAGAAATAATTATTAAACGAGCAGCAAATTTAAAAGTGACTTAGGTTTTAGTTCTCTGGTGACAATAAAGAAATTGAAGAGCACTTGGTAATGAGTTGATGACATTCATAGTAATTTAAAATTAATTACTTCAGTTATTCAAAATAAGTTGCCTTGTTGATCAAGATTTGCTGCTCAGTTAGTATTTTTTTGCTCCTCGTTTAAATACAAAACTATAAATTATATTTTTCAAACAAGAACCGTTCGCTAATTATAATTTAAATATAGTAGTTAAACAAATGTAATAACTATTTATTTGTTATAATTATACTTGTATTTATATATTTTGTTGTATATAATTTTTAGATAGGTATGCAACGTGGATATCGATTTTGATAGTGATAATGATAAAATTGATAAATTAAACTGTAAAATACTGTTATTTTGCTTTTTATTTACTATTAGCGGATTACCTTGATTTTACTTAGATAACATGCAACGCAATGAATATGTAGGTCATATATATTCACCTTGTAGGTAATAATAATAATAAGTGGTATATCTTCAGAATTTCTCAAATTACATACAGTAGCGATTAATCTTTAGACAGGTATAATAGATTAAAATTCATTATAATAGTGTATTGATGTCGACTTTCTAAACACTAGCAGGAGAACATACTTATAGGTATAATGTGAAATCATAACTGACGTTCTAAGCAAAGGAACCTCAAGTGTCGGCATGGACTTATTGATTTTGGTTATGATTTTCTAACTTACAATAAAGTTCCGTTCTCGATAATAAACAAACGTGATTTTTAAAACAAAATATTTCAAGAAAAACTACATTAGTTTCAAACTTTGTCGATAGATGGCTCGGAAAATAGGTGTTTCGTTCATAGGCTTTATGAAGACCTTTTTTATTTATTTATTAATTGCCATCGCTATCATGTACACAGGCAGGGCTGACAAACTGTTTTGAAAATCGTATTCCAATCCAAGTGGGCGAAGCGAAGGTCAAATGATAATAGTACCTCACCTATGGTGAGCGATAATAAACACCTTCATCGGTTTGACGAGACACCCGGGTACCTTAATATAAAGTAAATATAACATGTGTGTGTATTCTTAGTTGTTGATTTGTTTAAAGTGCGCTAATATAAACAAATTATTACAAGTCTTAGTTACTACATGTCATGAAGTTACACTAGGTTTTTGGTAAATCTGTCACGGCGCACACACAATCTTCGGCTCTTCTCATTGAACCACCATCGGCAAACTTCTGTAAGTCGTCAGTCCACCTGGCTGGAGGGTGGCCCACAATGCGGTGACCAGTGACAGTGACCCGGCCGGTCACGTGGTCGCACTACGGCTCACCACGCGCTATAGACACGCGACAATACGACCTGCCGTAATCGATCGACAAAACCACAACAAATCAGGCGTAATGTCATCCATCCACTTTTGAAAACTACTCCTGTATGGTTAGGGAAGAAACCACTAGATGCTTCATATGTAGATGGCCGCTCGATCGCGAGACACCATGTGACAAGTTTTAATTAAGCAACCCCATGTTTAATTAAACATTCCCTATTTTCAAACCTATTATAGCGATACATTGTTCGATACACGACGACACGCTATTATGTAATTTATGTTAGTTTTTCACAGTAAGCTTTTTATGCATAGTTTTTTGTGTTCTGCGTCGAATGCTCAACAATCGCCAGTCGTCTTCTAGTGTGTTCTCCACATTAAGCTGTTCAGAGTACAAATATATGTTTCATGTGTTTAACTAAAATAATAAGTTAGAGCAGGGGTCTCCAAACTACGACCCGCGGCGCAAGACTGGTCGCGAGCACCCGTAATCCGGCCCGCAGCAGCGAGCTGGACATGCCTGGCACCCGGCCCACCACACTTGAACTTTATTTTATAATAAAGCAAAATAATAATCAGATGTTATTATTCACTAAAAAAGCACACAACCGCCCTCATACATAATCTAGTATTAAAGTTTAATATTAAACATTTCAATGAGATATATTCAAACAATGAATATGTAGCTGTGATTTTTCACAGACAATTATTATTGTTTGCAGTTGTGGATCAAGTCTACTAGTGATACTGTGTCAATTATCAAAAGCGACTTAAGATCGTTAGGTAAATTTTTTTGTGTATTTCATTTCGGAGAATATTTTTTCACACAGATCCGTAAGTAGTTACGAAAGCGGAAAAAAGCCACGAGCTAGCAACTGATCAAACTGCGTGAGTGGTAGACGTAAAATTCCAGCAAAGATGAGTTTTGATATTTTTCTTTAAAAACATTCCTGAAATGCAAATTAATCATTACCATTTGACGTTGCTGAGAGAGTTTTTTATATCATATAAAAACATTAACATATTGGGGTTTAATTACATCAAATTAGAGTAATGACTTCTGTTTTTCTTCACTTTAATCAAAGCTTGTTACCGTTATTTTATTACGTATATTTTCCATAAGAAACCTGATTTGTTTGTGTATTTTACGTGACTGCTATTTTAAATGAAACTATATGTACATCGTATGTAATCTCAAGTAAACTGTGATATGAATTTTCCAAACTACAATATTCACAAATAAATGAATTGATTATGAGTCAACTTAGTCGTCATCTGTTACTATAAAAATACTTAATTAATTACACCTAATAATCTGATATCAATAGACATATTGTATTTAACTGGTTGATAAATCACTCTCGTGTATCAATCTGTCTAAATAATTAGAACCAAAGCAATGAGGTCATTTCAAGTAACGCCCCCAATGCAATATAAATAAGTAAAAAAACAAGTGAGCTATACAAACAATATTTATTATTCACATTTATCATAAGTAATTAAGTGCCTACAGTATGTGACGATATATACGGCATATCGTAGATAAATAGAGGGACCTTTTTCTCATAGGGTCCCATGCAGGCAAAAGACAATCTGTGATGTACTTTTGTCCGTAAAATAATGTCGTCTGGCAAATGAACATTTAGACTGTAAAACCAACGCAAATTAAAAAATAATAATCGGTTATTATATTACTAGCATTTGCTAGCGTAATTTTATTATTGAAATAAATTATTTATACAATTTTTTATAATCTTTTTTTTATTTTCCCGCGTTTTTCCGGTGTCAACTTTCATTTGCCAGACTCGGGCAAATTTATATTAGAGAACTATTATGAATGACATAACACATACCAAAATTTCCCCAGACAGTATAAATAGTTTCCCCTAGTCTTTCGAAATTTCTTTCCTTCTTGTTTTATCTCAAGTACATAATAACACATTGTAGGCTCCGTACTCTGACGAATTCTGAAGATCAAAATAATTTTTGTTCGTCGTGTGCTTTGTCCTCGACTTTTCTCCGCTTCTGATTTCACGATACGCCATATACATATATCACCGTATACTGTACAATGCAAGATATTGGCTAACAAAGGTAAATTAATAAAATAACGTATAATGAACACAAAAATGATTCCATGATGTATAGAAAAAAATATATTATAATTGACTAAAGTTTGGCAAAATATACAAAAGGTAATTAATTATCTTTGGTGATTTGTGTACTGTCATTCATTCTGGAATTTACCTCAAGGATAATATAATTTAGCTTCAAATATTTACAGATAACACTTAATATATGTATAAACACTTAAAAAGATAACAATATTGATAAATTATTGTACAAGTGGGTCTTCATGATTGATTTAATAATTTTAAAATAAAATGCGCCCTATGTCTATATTAAATTGAGTCTGGAGGGTCCACCCCCTATTTTAGAATAGGCACTTTTGTACAAATTACAGCAAAACAAAGAATTCATTGCAGCGTTTAAAGACGAGGAACTCTGGGTTCTATATAAACCTGAAGATAATTCCTCAATATTAGTTTGCCCAATAAATTGTTGCAAATCATTTTTAGGGAACCCGTCTTTATAATACTGTTTAATCGTATCATAAGCATCCATTATTACAGAAATAAACAAACTGAGTACAACATAAATGTACAGACTTATAAAAGAATATAAGTAAATACGACTGAACCACCAAAGCATTGGTGATTTTTTGGACATTATTGAGAATGTTGCAAACATATCATCTCCATTTATGAGTGAGAAAAGACATTCTGATGTTGTGGCAAGTGAACGAAACTTCATATGATATGGGCCTAGAATCAGCCACCCACAAAAAGTGAACCCTGCATATAGAAGTAAAGCACAAATCAAAAATCTAAATATTTTAGGTGCAGCTGTTTTCAATGTCAATATAACAACATTATAGGTTTTGAAAAAGCCCAGATATCGCAGTACACCAAACCAAACTAACAGATTTCCTGTACCCAAAAATAAGGAGCATACATTCCATTGATCATTTGTATACTGATTTCTTTCGATTTGTTCCTTAATAGCTGAGCCCATAATGATCAGAATATCATTGACAATGATCATAATGTACCAAACATTGAGGAATTCCAATCGACCATCCAGACTGAGGTCCTTATTGTAAGCACGTCTGAAAAACTGAACAGTCAGTTCTTTTAGAAGTTGGGCTCTATAAATAGCTCTACTGCATAGAACAAAAGAGGCAGAACAAATTAAAATCACAAGAATATTTAGTATGCTCCTTAAAACTTGGTCTATTTTGTTGTCTGTGACATATGCTTTGTCTCCTTTACAGGTTAATTTGTATGGCTCCGCTTCTAAAGTAAGGGACATTTGTCCATCATGATCTTCATTATCAAATATTATCGCCACATCAAACCTGAAACAGTCGGGAGGACTGATAGGGCCTGCAGCTCTAAAGTTTATAGTTTTAATTGAAAACATTAATGATGCTCTGACCAATGCTGCAAAGTTTATGTCTAAATTTGAACTTTCTATGAACTGCCGAGAACTAAATTCTCCTTCATGTTTCTTTGTGAAGTTGGTGCATGTTTCTATAATTTCAGAGTTAAATTCATAGCTTTCATTAAACCCGTGAATAATGCCTTTCTTGTAGTTGTACTGGCAAAACACTGGATCTAGTTTTTCATTAGTTTCGTCATTGTAAGAGTATGGGCCAATGGCATTTGTGAGGTTCGAGTATCCTGCATATGCATAGTCCAGAGTATTGTAAAATTCATCTAATTTATAGACAGCTAAAGGGCCTGCCCCTGGAGGGTAGGCGTTTATTTCCCGGGTGGAGTCCCACCCGAGTAAAAATAAGTGGGAAAAACTGATGCGGTTGTCCCACGTGTAGTTGACGTGATTGTATCTGTTGTGAGCAAATAAACACAATTGAAAGGTTACAAGAACAATCTTGATGACTTGCACAACGAACTTGTATGGAAACTTCCGCTTGGCCTTCCACTTTTCGATTGGATTCATGAAGAAAAACTGTAGTTTGCGTCGCATTTTTTCCTCCATTTGATTCAACGTGACTGAAGGGTTTTCCTCTCGTGTGGGGAGTTCTTGATCACTTTCGCGGTAGTTTGGCCCGTTTCCCACCCGTTTGTGTTCTTCCTCTTCCTCCGAGCAAGTGTTCTCCTCGTGTGAAGAAGATAAAGTTTCCATTGTTAAAATTTCTATTACAATTTTTGAGAAAAAATATTACACTATCTTCAAATTGCACTTATAGCGACAAAGACAAGTCGTTCTGCGTTCAACGTAAATCGCAAAAGATAGATCAGGAATCATAACAATAGAATAGTACACATAGAATGTTTTATTGTCGTCACTTCGATGGTCTCTCACTCTCACTTAGGGGTTCAATAATAAGCAATAAAATGAATGAGGTCAGTCGATTGAAAAAAAGACGTCAAAATAATTAATCGGTAAAAATCGGTTTTCAAAAACCCATGTAAATCAGAAAATCGTCAAATCTAGTCCGACAAATAAAACGTGGCGTATGAGCGGCAAACAGAAATTTATCAGTTATTATCAGCTAAATGGCTAAATTATTCTTTCTAAATTTACTGTTTCAGTTACAGACAATTTTTTTTATAGATGAGATTGTTAATGAGCGGGCGAGCCACATGATTGTAAATGGTTACTCCCGCCATGGACATTTCAACATCAGTTGCGCTGCCGACTATATAGAATTTTGTTCACAGCTCTCTTGACGAATCGGGTGTCGTAAAGCAAGTAAATTTTGATCCTTCAAAAATCAACATTCGTTGCTCGAAGACGGGAATGGCCAATGCAAAAAGCTGGGCCTTGGTTATGGAATCTAGGTAGTTAATTAATTTATAGTTAATTGTTAACGATGACGCCTCGAGTTAGTACCGTAAGATGTATTTGTATATTTACATTTGTGATTTACATTTGTATTTTGTGATATTTGATTGTACATTTACAGAGCGTTTTAATGCCCTATTGTTATTAAGAATTTATGTATAGGTATTTGTGTAGTATTTGTTTTATGAATAACGACAACAACGGAAATTAAAAGTAACTCCAAAGAAAGACGCGAGTTATAGAACTCAAACTGTAAGCGTCAATATTATTATTGTTGTCCTTGTCTAAAAATTGTCTGTCCTTATCATGTGCTATCTCGCTCCCACACTTATTGTTGAATAAAGATGGCCTGAGGCGCCCCCAGTCGGTCGATACACGAATCCTCTTGCTTCCGTAGAAGCTAGTTGAGACAGTTAGATCAGGAATATAAGTAGGCTCGGTTTGAGTGCAAACAATGGCAACTGGGAATTCAACTTGGCAACTTAGCAACTGAACACTGAACAATAAATCACTGCAGCTCTCACCAGTAACACCGCGCTCTCAAGAACACTGTCTCAACGCCTGCTTCTACACATCTTGATCGGCACCTCAGAGGCATCCGACTTTGTGTATGTTCGTGTACCGTCAGTACGGGCAAGCTCCTCGGGCGTAATTTTCATTGCGACCCGACTAGAGTTTCATTTCGTCACCCGCCGCCCGTACACCCACCATCCTAGGTACGCAACAGTTAATAATAGAAGCGGATGTGTAGATGAAACACCTAATCGTTTTATGAATCGAAATAACTTGTTATATAGTGAAATACAGATATTTAAAATATGGCGTAAGGTCTAGTACAGATATATAATTTTTAGTCGAACATCTATTTAGTTGTATGTGTCTAAAGTATATGGCAATGTATGGAGATACACATATGTACTATCAACTCGATAGTTGTTCGACAAATAAATCAAAAAACCGTATCGATTGACTTTTGACAAATCAGTCAAACAACTATCGATCGACAGCTCTATCTGTATTGTTATGTATTGGCGCATACGTTCGACTAAACAGCCGATCCGCGGCCATTCATTCTCGCATGAGCAGTTGAAACGACGTAACGTCCCATACTACCACTATGCCGCCATAGCGGATGTTCCCGGCATCCGTATTAGGTACGATACGATACGGAGGCGTTCATTGAAAGCGTAGAGGAAAGACCTGCGCTCTAAAAAGTCTGAATGAGGATTCAGATATAAACCTTAAGAAAAAACTATGAGAGGTGTGTTTAAGGGTTGTTCCATTAAATACACTATCTTCTTTATCTATTTTTTATTTTGTAAAGTCGAGCACAAACAAGTACCCGCTCACTTGCGGGCTGGGGCAAAATCGTCCCAAGTGACAGCTAACCAATGACGAAATATCCCTCCGACGTCTATGGAGTTAAAATACACGTCGATCTCTTTAAAACGCTGAAAAGTTGTGCATTTAATCACTGTGAAGAGTGTAGGTCTAGAATATGGAGTTGAGAACATAGAAAACTGAGAAAATCGACCACTACTGGATCGATTGTATGCCCATCTCCATCAACTAAAGAATTTAATTGTGTTGAAATTGCGATGTGCACCCAACTCGACTAAACAATTTGGTTGAGGTAACAATTGAATATATGTGGCAGGTCTAAAGATTTGTCTTATTTTTGGTAACTTGGGTTGCGTTCTAAAACTGACGAAATTCGCTCTGTGGCAATCTTGACCGACAAATAGCTCAATTCGCATCAAAGCATTAAAGAATACGTATTTTACAACCTCGATAAATATTAGAGTCCTACCGACATGACCAATTTGTCAGAATTCTATTCTCATAAATCACACTGACTATACATTAGAAACTGCATTTAACAATTACGACTGACGCAAACCAGTAGCAAATATTTTTCATGAATGGAACTAACGACATGCACTTTTTAATAAAATTTATTTATTTAAATATTCAAACTAAACGTTGAATATATTTTTTATCGGGTGTCTTTCATATGTGCACGACATAATAATGAGTGCTTATAGAAGTAACAGCGTTATAGTTTCAAATCAGTGCGCACTGTGTGTACAGTGTATGTGTAGTATAAGAAGTTTGATAAAGGAAGATCGGAATAAACGATGTGCCGACCTTGAAAAAACGGGCATGCAGAGTGGATGCACGATTGCAATACTGTGACTCTTTTGTTTACGTGATTGATACACAGGCGCTTTTCTTTTCTGTTAGACAGTGAGGGAAGATATGACTGCATCTAAATATTTCTCTGTCTACGTGATGTAATCCATGTCACATCTCCTTATTGTCAAAAGAGCGATTTTTGCATATTTTGGAACTTAGCCTTGATAACGTCAGGAAATATTTGTCTATGATTTGGGATTTTATTTCCACATATTCAACAGACAAACAAAAAATATATTAAATTCACTATAATATTAGAGAATATTCGAAATTTATACGATAATTTAGAAACAAGACAAGAGTCTAAATTGTTTCAAGCAAAAAATGGCGTTGACAGTGGATAGATTAATCAACGACGATAGGTAATAAAGCAATGATTTAAATGAATTACGTGTTTCAGTGTTCAAGGGAAAGTTTCTATTCAAAATGTTTATTATTATTTTCAACTAGCCAAAGAATTTCCATAGTTTTCATTGATTTCTATCATATTTTCAGGTTTTGTGGTGAAAATGTTTTGCAGTTTTTCCTTTACTTGCCGTTTGGCATAGTCCTAATGTTATTGAGAAGTATTATGGCACTGTTTTTGTGGATTGCTTCAATAATATTACCCAATAAATCAACAGTGAGACACATGTTGTCTTTATTTGCTTGCGGTGCATTCGGTAAGTACCTATGTAAAACTTAAAAACAAAGTAACCAATTGATATCTAATAAGATATAATTGCCTAAGATATAAAGTATAATTGCCTAAGATATCAATATTTAAATGTAAGGATAACACAATTTCAGTGCCTAGAACTACCAATGAAAATTTGTAAAGTAATTATTTTTAATATTGTACAAACATGACAGTATAAATTAAAAAAAAGTGACTTCTGCTTGACTCACTATAATCACCACCCAATGAATAATTTTTAAAAATAGGTCAAATCTTTTTCTACTGATTGTTCTGAGCCATTGTGAAATATGTGAAAATTGTTCTTTAACAATAAAAATGCATCTTTTCCTATTTTCATAATACAGAAACCCATAAATCAGATCGCGATAAATTATAGATTTTCCTCAGTGTTACGAGTTAGTTGTCTTTTATAAAGTCTAAGACATAGATTGGCGTTATCTCAACCTAAGTATGGTTTGAATTGTCAAAGTGCAAATTTTGAATGTTTTGGACACAGATTAAGCAAAATACATAATTGATAGCATGTTGTGGCAAAATTCATCAAAGATGCCAGTGGTATGAATATATAAATATAATCTTACTGTTAGATTTAAAGGAGAAGTATTAGTTACATTTTTATAAGTCTTTTCTTTATTTAATTACTTGAAACATTTTATTTTATTATTACACATCATGATGCTTAATGAAAAACAAAAAACTGTAGAGGTAAAAAAATATATTTTTCTCCACTTATTTACAGGGGTACACACAAAATTGAAAGGCACACGTGATCCACGCTGTAGTGTGCTCGTTGCTAACTATGTTTCCTGTCTGGACTCACTGGCAGCCTCTCATGTTCTTAGCACCATCAGTGTGAGTATATTGACATTTTCTTTTATCTCTTATGTTTCCATATAAATACAGGATTAAATAAAAATTACCTGTCTAATTAATTAACACTAAATAATGTGAAACTATTTTTTATTGTTCTAGGACTTTTTTCTGAACTTGATGTTTGCCCCAACAGAAAGTTACTGAACAGAAAGTTATAAAATTTCTGACTGTTACTCTTTTGTATTCTTTGTCTTTGTTCAGTCTACACTGCGCACTTGTAATTTATATTTCTCAATAGTTGGATAATGGTGCATATTTTTTGCCTTCACAGAGTAGATTACATTTTTAGTTTTCTTTAGTTTTTATTATTCTGTGAAAAAAAACTAGTATAAAAGATGTTAGTTTTAATGACAGAAATTCCGTATCAAGAGGGTGTATAAAAAGGTAACATCTGTCTGTTTATGCACAAGTTGAGTACAAAATACAACTTCATCAATCAACAGCGGCCATAAGATCAGTGATCACATTTATTACTATATTATACTGTAATTCTTGAAACGTGCCCATTTGCCCCATTTGCTCCATTTGCTCGTAATGAACTAGAAAATTACTCAATGAATTGTAGGTATTTTTTTACAAAAAAAATTAAGTGTAATTTGATGGATATTACACACATTCTAGATTTTTTTAATGTTCAAGCTATGTTCTAATGACAATTGGAAGTTTCAGACTCAATTAAGTAGACACTCATAGATATAGGCCATGGTTCAAACTGCAATCTCACAAATGTGAGTTGGATATATTAGAAGGTTGCATGTTCCAACATCACCATAGTAACATTAAATTATGTTAGATAACATTAATTTGCGTACATTATCAGATTTCTTCTATACTAATTTATTGATCGAGGCCAACAATATAATTAAGTGTAGAGTAGGCGTTATACTGTCTTTCGTGTTGTATTGACCTTGCAAATTTTTTATGACTTCTAAGTATCACAAGGTTTAAATAGTTACAGTTGGGGAGTATTTTGTGGCGGGCGCAAGGAATACGCCTAGTGCAGCACCTTGTCCAGGTTAACATATCAATAATATAATCGATAGCAACTCAAAACAAAATAAATTTAAAACATACCTTTTTTTATTAATATCTAAAGTTACATAGTAATATAGTATTATTAATCGGAGTCTGAATATGAACTGGAGCTGTCAGAACTTTCACTACTATCGCCCTCGCTATCACTGCCTCCCAATTGTATGATAAATTTGTCTCTTATGTTTTCCATTAATCCATCATTGTTCCAATATTATATTTCCAATATCCAACTTTCCCACTTTACCATACACATACATATTTGTATGTATTTGTATTTAAACCAAAATTGCACCTGCATCCCTATTACTGTTTGATCTGGTGGTTTGATGTTAGAATATGCCATATGGCATTAAGTCTGCCATTTGTACAATTATAATGAATATGTAATTGTGTAATTATACAATAAAATGTTACTTGTCTAATGAAGGTTAAACAAATAAACTAATATTTATTTCTCTCTTACAGCTTAGAAAATGGAAAGTGCCGCCATTTTTTGCGTCTACACTTGGTATAAGGAATGCCTCGCAATTTGTGAGAAAGTAAGTATCATGTATTATAGTTAGGCCGTCGACAGATTACCGTTTTGAAAGTTCATGAACAGTTGGTTCATTGAGATCACTTTGAAGTGGCGTACAAATTACGACAAAAATATTTTCTCGTTAATACGCGTTCTCAATATTCACGCGAAAATTACAGAATTAGCAATTTTACACTAAATGTATTGTCACTTGTGATGGGAATTGGATCCTGTATGATAATCATAAATGTTCGTCACATAATTTCATTTTCAATCACGGGAATTTCATAGTGTGAATGAAAACAAGGAATGAGTCGGACGACGTTTATGTCACGACTGCCTGCGCCGAGCAAGCATTATTTGCTAAATGACATAGTACGTATTACATATGCATAACGCATAGACAGGCCCTAATATTACACATACACATTAACATACTATGTAATAGACAGCGAGACAAGAAAACTTAGTGAACGGTGAAAGTAGGGCAGAAAATGTAGATCCTTAATCCTTAATTTGTAAATAATGATTTTGAAGCAGTCTTTTAAATCTGATATTGTTTTAATGTAATGTTTGCAGACAGCACTTTGCAGACAGTCCTAGCAAACCTGTATTACTGCAGCCTGAAGGCGGCCCCACAAATGGTAAGGGCCTCCTGAAGTTCACCGACTGGCCATTCAGCATTGGCAATAGAGTGCAACCAGTTGCCATCAGTAAGTTTTTTGTATATAAAGTTTTGGTAATGGTTTATATTTTCAGTCCGATGTCTAGTAATTGTATATACCATAGGTGTATTATTAATAATTATACAATCTATTTTAACATTTATATTTTTTTGTTAAATTACTAGGCGGTTTCTGGCCAATATGAATTTTATTATAATATGTATCCCCATTCCTGTCCGTGTGTCACTTTGACTTAAGATGAAAATCAATGCTGAAATGACCTGGAGATCCTTTTGATAAGGCATCGCCACGTATAGAGTGAATACTTCGTTTCCATAATGATTAAACCGGTTATATCATTTTATCTATTTATATACTTTATTGCACACACACACCACACACATATAGGACATAAAAATGGACTAACAATCTGATGTACAAGAGGCGCGCGTATGGTTTTGTGAAAATTCAATTTAAAAATTTGGCGACTATTACTAGTACCTAAAGTAACTTTTCGACGTTATCAATCAGTATGAATAGGATATTTTAATGTTTGTATACTATGATAAAAATTAAGAATAACTTGAGAACAAAGGAAGAAAAAAAAAATTTCAAAATGAACGTAACATTTAATTGGTTTATTTATACATATTATTTTGGTAATTTATACATAGGAAAGGGTTCGTATTATTTTGGCATAGTTAATTAATTCTTTTTTGACAAAATCGTGATAATCGTTTTATTCCTAAGGGGACAACTTGTAAAAAATATAATGTTTTTGTTATTTTAGCCGTGGAGCGTCCATTCACAAACGTAACAGTACATCGTCCATATGATTCCCGAAGCAAATTCCCTTGGTCTGATGCCTTGTGGTTTCTTTGGACTCCGGCCACGGTGTTTACTCTACAATTATTGCCACCGGTTGAAAGACACGATGATGATGATGCGGCCTTTACACAGAGAATCAGGGCGGCTATTGCTGATGCTTTACAGGTATGAAGAATTAGTATAAGTATTTTTTTGGGTTTATTATAAATAAGTAACTTTAAATGTCACTGATAGTAGAAATTAGAGAAATGAAAGATTGACCGTGTAGTTCTTCTTCTTTAGATACATAGATAAATAAATAAATAACGCCACACTCAAGGGCCCACACTAGAGTTCCCTGTGTCGTGGGTCCAGAGACACATACACATACCCAGACCCAAACATACATTTGTCTTTTTTTTAAACAAACTTTTTAAGAAACTCTCCTTGTGTAAAAGCCTCCAGTGCCATTTTGTGGAACTTTTTGTCTTTTTTCTTTATCGGAGATCGTAATTACCGGTGAATCACCCGAGATGTCTGTCCTTGTGTATATAAGTGAAATATAGCAAGAAGTAGTTTTTGATGCTTGATGGTGAAGTGGTGGCATAATGATGAAAAAAAAAATTGATTTAATATTTATAATGCTAATGCTGACTTTTATTGTACTTTATTCATTTTATATGGATATTGAGAATAAAAACCAGTAACCTCTGGTTTGTATGTTTCTTCAGTTTTCTCCGGTAATTTCAGTGGCCCTAATGCGGCATTCAAAAGTATTGACATAGAAAGTTTTTATTTTTATAGAATAGATGGCAGACGAGTGGGCGGGCCACATGATGAAAGTGCATCATATAAAGTTGTCTGGACTTGTATCTCACACACTCCACACAGGTGGAACTGACCAAGTACAAATGGGAGGAGCTGAAGGTAGCTGAGCGACGCTCGAGCGCTGAGTGAGCTCTAATGAACTTCTAAGACTAGCGTTAGAGGCTAGTGAGCGTTATAGCCCAAATTTTTAATGTTTGATAGTCTTTTAAACCTTTGTAGTTAAAAGCTCGAGTTTAAAACGGTTAAGGCTCAGTAGTACTTACATAGCGCGTCAGCACTTTGTAAGTGCTCGTTTTAATAACACTAGCTGAACGTATGGTCCTCTAGTAATATACCATTGTATCTTTGTTGTGAACAAGTGGTTGATGATAGATGATGCTGTCTGGACTTTTCAAACAGTCCTCGTATCTCTCACATTCGATATAGATGGAAATGACTGAGTACAAATGGGAGGAGCTGAACGTAGGGTCGTCAAGTCCCCGCCGCGGGACGTCGGGGCCGGCGCCCGACGCGGGCCGCCTCGCCCGCCAGGTCAAGGAAGTGCTGCCTCGAGTGCCCATGAGGGATATACTAAGGGATTTGGGTATGTATTACATTGATCATCAGTCATTGACTGATTTCACCCACTACATATCATTGTTAATCATTGACCAATTGCATCCATTACATTTCATCATCCACAACAGATTAATTCCACCCATCACATATTATCTGACCGACGCGGTCATCTGACCACACACAGATGATCATCCCACACCACTGACCAATTCCATCTATTATATATCATACAACACAATTTCATCCACTACATATCATCATCAAGCACAGGCCAATTCAACCCACTACATAATATGATCATCGACCACAGTTCACTTTCCTTACTGTATATAAATTATCTTCAAGCACTAAGCAATTTCATGCAGCATACATAATACATATATTATCAATGATTCATCAATTCATCATAGACCACAACCCAATTCCATCCATTACTGTGTACACAATCAGCTACAGACCAATACCATACATTACTGTGTACAATAATTGTCAGTAACTTTCAACCACTTCAAAATATTTCATTAACAAACATATTTTCAAACATTAACACAGACAAATATTTATTTGGGCCCTTATTGCATTTCCAGCGGTAACACGTAGCGTGGACGTGACAATAACGAACTTCCTCGAAGGGGTTACACCTTATATCCCTGAACCCGAACCAACCGAACCTAGACCCGGTCCCTCCCAAACCAGGTACGTAACTCCCCACAGCACAGGATTCTTCCCCAAAAACGCCAGGGAAAGACAACTTAGCTTCCAGGAAAGGAAAGCCCAGATGATAGATGATGCTAGAAGGAGGTACATCGAGAAGCATGGACTTAACATCGCTTTGAATTGCTGAAAATTTTCTTTACGATAACTAGGTTTCAGTGGCGTGTTGAAGTCTTTACATGTGGAGCCTTATTTGTTTCAAAGTTAGATTCTGGCATATAATCGAGTAAATATTAAGTAGTCATTATTTTTTAAACTTTCGCACTTCGTACACATTTGATATTGTAAACCGAGTTCAGCTGAACGCGTAAAGGCACAATCACAATATAAATTACTTTTTATTTCCCATCTTCTGTTCCTCCAAAGATAATGTGATGATAATTCCTTGTTCCCCAGCAAATATGAAGTAGTCTTTACTTACCTTTTCCCCCGTTCTTAATAATGTGTTTCCTAATGTGATAAGAAAATGTCCTCGTTTTGGTATACTTATTTCCCAATCTCCTTCCCAATTTCTTTTTCAAGTCCCTCCTATATCTCCAAAAGTAGGTGGCACATTAGCCATAGTGTCAATGTTTGTTATTTTTGACAGATGTTAGCATGTGTCGCGAATGGAGTCTTTAGATATGGAGCTTGTTTAAAGTTAGATTTCGGGATATCATCGAGTAAATATGGAGTAGTCTTTATTCTCCATCTTCACGTTCCTCTAATAATAATTCGACAACAAAACCTCCTCGTTCCGGTATATATTCCTATACTAGAACTCCTATACCGCCGGATATCTCTTTACCGGTATATTCTTATATCTCCAGTATATTTTTCGATCCTTCCCAATTTCTTTTTTCCACTCCTATATCCAGTGCTGGATGTAGGAACCTAACTGGGGGTCTGAAGCCCCCTGACCGTTTAAATACTTATATCTAAGATCTATAAATGCTCGCCTTAAGAGGGCCTCTGCTTTCAAATAGCCTCGAGCCCCCAATAACCTTAATCTGACACTGCCTATATCTTCCAAGGCAGGTGGCACATTAGATATTGTCTCGTTTGTCATTCTTGACAGATGTTGGCATGTGCCATGTGCGGATGTCCAAAGACCTGTATCTAATTACCATTACCATTAGGTAGACTGTCTGCTTGTGTGACATCTTTCTATAAAAATCATAATTTAATGTTATAAATTGAAAAATGTTCAAATTGTATGTCCTTTTTTGATTATTAAAAATACGAGAATGTTTTTACTGCCTTCTGAAAAATATTTATATCTGACATTATCAATTTGCCATATATTATATACTAATTTTTATATAATATTGATAAGTATTATGTATACGCGGATAGTTCTGCGCTAACCAAGCCTAGCTTTGATATGATAAAAGAAATTTAAAAAATACGAGAAAAATCAATACGCAACAAATCGTTAACAAGTTAAAAATAAACAGAAACCTAGTTATCTATAGGATGCTTTCGAAATGTGAACAGACAGAAAAGTGCGACGTTAGATGTAGCGAATTAGTGCCTAAATTATACGATCTAATACACAATACAATGCAGGCATAAAAAAAAATATAAGTAGGTTATCTTCATGGAAAAGTATGAGTCGTGGCTTACTTGAATCGTGTTACGGTGCATAGTAGGGCTGGGCTTTGCACCGGAGGCAATTTTGGAAACAGTTCTTTTTCCACAATCACAATTACTTGTGAATAACTGGAAGTCTTGGTCGCTGTATAGAAATAGTATTTTGTACTATAGCCTTATTGCTTATGTAAAAAAAATGAAATAATAAAGAATATTAGGAAATAGCAAAAAGTATCATCAAACGATGAAGCAGTCACATAACGAAAAAAGGTGTCCGACGCATCAAAATGGCCACAATGGAAAATAATATAGATTTTCTCACACTGGAAACCTTTTTAATATATACATATAAATGCTAGCCCTTATTTTATTTTTATTCGAATATTCTGAAAATGTTTCTATGTTTACTAGCTTTACTTCAGTAATTCCAAAAAAAACGGTGCAAGCCTAGTGTAGTGAGATTATAAGAGATTTGGTGTAGTTGTGTATATGTAATATATGTGTGGTTGAGATAATATGTCAAACACAAACAAGTCCAGATTCCTGCAATTTATGAAATTGACCTATTTATCTTTTTTTACTATGACACAATTTTATGTACTCTTTACTATGCGACAGAATTGGATTTACCAACAAAAATATAGTAACGATAACTTTTAATAATAACCAATAATAATCAATAGTGCTCTTCAATTCATATTGTTATATTCTTGTTGTGTTTGGCAACACCGTGTTACAATGAAAGAATACAATTTTTTTGGCTTCAAATACAGTAGTAAATTCTTTCGCGTAGTAAAAGATTATACATAAAGGAAGAGCTCAAGCAGATGAAACGGATCATTAAATTTGCACTGTACTTTGCAAATTTTGCAATTGAATCGGTTTAAATTAACTTATTTATTTGATCGGGCATTCTTGATATCGCGATTTCAATCCTACTTTTATCAGTACCTACTTTGCCACAACATTGATATAACAAAAGTTATGTCAACTCGTTCATCTGTTTTATCTACTTATATTTAAATTATTAGAATTATTGTATAATATAATTATCGTACTGTAAATTAATATATTATTATATTTTTGTTTTATCAAAATCTACTTTTTTGATTAGACAAGACATATAATTATTTATATTAACATGTGAGTAAGACGACATTTAACTTGGGTATAAATCTTTTAATATTTGGAATATAGTATTTTTAATTAATACGATATATTTTTATCGCTAAATAGCATTAATTGTCTAACTTCACTCGAGATTGTTTTCATTTGTTTCATCTGTCAACTTCATTCATATTCTACTCTTTTTTTGTATAGTTTTACGGCTCTGGGTACTAGTTCTTAAGCCAACGGAAAGTGTTGCCACAAATATGACTTGAATTTACGATTAAAACTATAGCAATAATGTTTAAAGTAAAATACAATAATTATTTTCTAATAGACTGGGTTTCGTTGTTAATAGAATAATGTAAGTCACAGTATATATAGTACCAGAGTTTAGTTGTAAATATATAAATAAAATTATGAACAGATTTAGTTTTTAAAATTTTAGATGATTTTAAAAGGTTTATTTCATTAATGCATTGTGAACATATTTTTGGTGTACCATAATTAAATAGAGACAACGAGATTATTTCGGAAAAGTTTCACATTTGCTCTAATGGTGATCAGCAGATAATAAAAATAAAAAAAACATTTGGAGTGAGTATTAAAATTTTGGCACAAATAATAGTCTAGGCATAGACCCAGAGTTATCGCGCGGACACTCTTTTACTAGTGTTTCATTTCCTTTCAAAATTCAAGTGAATTTTCATTTCAAGTGAACAAAATTCACCAAATTTCGAATTCACGAAATGTGTATAAATGTACAACGAATCCGATCACGAATTGAAGTCAGAAATTAATGCTCTGGGTCGGGGATGTTTATCTCAAAAAGTTCAAAACATTCTTACCAAAAGATTTATTACTGGTGTCAGTCACATTAAGTATATATTTTTATATAAACATAATAGAGATATTGAATAGGATCAATTTGTATGATACTAAACAAAATGGTCTTTATTATACTACTACAAGATAAAAAAAAAACTACAATATTTATATTCAAAATTGTATTATAATTCTGTGCGATTAATGTTTTTTGATAAAATTTTGGCCAATTTATTTTTGTAAAACCACAAAAAAGACTGTTTCTCCATTTAAGCACATCCTTTAATATGCCTTCATTAATAGTTTTATTAAATTACAAGTTTAATCTGAATCATGTCAAAATAAAAAACTGTCTGGTTTAAAATGTTTGCGTATGACATTTCTAGTAAATTAGAATCTAGTCTATATAAAGAGGCTTGTTATATGACGTCATATATGTAGTTAATACTTTTGTTACATCCATCTAATATCTTCGTAACAATCAAATATCTGACTGGCACCATTTTATTTTGATATAGAAGTTACTTATCATAATTTTCAATTAATATTAAATATTTTTGATTTGTTAGAAATTAAAGTTCTATTTCAAATATACATATTTAGATCTCATTGTACAGAGGTTCGTTCACGAAACCTTCCATTTTAGGCTGCATTCTATAACTTGCAATAATTGCGCATTCACAATTCAAATCATGTAGTCTCTTTTTGTATTTTAAGGATAGAAAAAGATGCCCAATATTTGTATTGTCAAAGAGTGATTATCGCATGTTTTGAAACAGCCTTATTTGTATATAATCATGAAGCTTTCTTTATTACTGAAAGGCTAAATTATAAACGAATTGGATTCTTGCAAGTGTATAAAATTAAATGAATATTGCTTTTTTAAAGAAAATATCAAATTTTAGTTGTCATTTTAATGTATCAATATTCATAAAAATGATATTTCAATATCGCATTTCTGTGACAACTTTTTTTTTATAAAGATCACAGAGAAAATATTGCTGCACTCGAAATAAGGCATATTTTTGACTATTTTATTTTACTCAATTTACACCTAGGATAACATGGTTCTCGCTAGCTCGTGGTCATGGTTGGTGTCAGTTCGTGACCACGGTCTGTGTAACTCAGTCGAAATATCGACTTTAATCAAACTGGTAAATCGTACGCGTTTGATAGATACATGTGTAAAACGTCAAAGTTATCCTTTCTTTGCAATGGCGCGTGTGTTTCGTTTATAATTTAGTCTGGCATCAAGTACCATAGACACTAGGAGTATACAGTATGTATGGTATTTGTCGGTATTGATTAGATGATACTGTCCACTCGGCTTAGCAATCGATAGCAGTACAGATATTAAGATTGCAATTAATAACGGTGATTATAAATAAAAGATTTGTTTCAAATTGTTGTTTGTTTTATTCAACATTTCAAATGCATTTACAGAGTTAAAAAATAAAATTAAAGTTTCAATATCATAATACAAATTGTTCCCGTATTATATTGGGTTCATTACCCTCCTTATGGTTCATTTACACAAGGAGAGTTTCTCGAACATCGGTCAAAAGCTAGTTACAATTGTTGTCATCATCTGATTAACAGGAGATAATAATAATCATGTGAACAGTTCTAGGCGAAAATTGTATATAGTTTGGTCGCTTATGAGAATCGTATAAAATATTCTTGCCAGAACCGTCCGAGAAACTTTCCTTGTGTAAACGAGTCTTAAGAAGAAACGGCATTAGTAATATTTTTAATGAATCGATAAGTAATATTATATTTAAATACTAAAAATAAAGAGAAAAGCAATACTTATTTTTCTGTTTTATATAAAACTACAATTTTTTAGCTTGATGTTGAATTAATGTAAATTTTACAACTTTTATTGCATTTTGATCGAATATCATCAAAATGCACTTGTGCCAAGTTTCGCCATATGGCTAAATTCATTGAGTACCCGGGACCTATTGCACAGCAGGCAGGGGCACTACCAACTGAGCTATTGGTTTATGTAAACGGATTCTCATCAGTTTATTCAATAAGCGGCTAGTTGCTAACTGCAAATATAACGTTGTAGAACAAACTTATTCAATCAGTTGAGCAACGAATATGAACTTTAAAATCAACCGTAATAACATGTTTACGAACGCAAAAGGGCTTTGTAATCGTGTGAATGCTCGGTTGGCCAATGGTTTATCCATAATTAAATCAGTAGTTCTTAATCTTTTAGACTTGTTTTTTCTCATCGTGAACCATTGCCCATAAGGTTTGGTGTGAAAGAAATAAAACTTACTATCAATAAGTATACTGAAAATACATTATGTTTTACTAAAAAGGTAAGCGGTTATTCGGTGAATTCACGTTTTGTTATATTAATTAATTACACAAATACAGATATGGGATACACAAGCTCACTAAATAATCAAACATAATTATTTGATTAGAAAATTATTGATATGAAAACCAATTTTTACTCGACTGTACCACAACTTAAAAATAATAAGTGAGACGATATAATGAACAAAAAAATTGTTTATTTTTAATATACGCATTCCGTCCTCGTGGGCCGAATTTTTTTGGGACGAGAGTTATCCAAAACTATCCTTCACAAAGATTACATTAATGAGATTTTTGAGCTTGCAAAAATCTCATTACTAACTTGCTGAATTCTTGTTTCGTCATCTAATTTTGATGACATTATTGAATCAACTCTAGATATATTTTTGGTTAAGTGATGTAATACTTTACTAACCACTGGTTTAAATGAAAGCATCTATGCGTATTTAGAGGCCCAGTGTATGGGGCGTTCTCTTGGGCGTATTGAGTCCAGGTGTAGCGATCTCTTGCTTGACGGGTACCTCTTGATCGCGTTTTCTCTTCTCTTCTGCCATCTTCTCTTCCGCTTGCTTCATCTCTTCCTCCATGCGCTGTAAGTGGACAGCTGCTTCTTTGCGCTTGTCGCGGTTTGACCTGTAAACGAGGAATTTTATTGTGAATATTCAAGCTGGCACAGGAATAAAGCAAAACCCGAAACGTCAACCGATTTAAAATATATGAAATTGTTCTAGCGAAAAATAAGATTATTTTGAGGAATAAAAGTTAAAAACATGTAAGGTTTTGTTGTCCTGTCTAAAACGTTCGTAGTGCTGATTACTCAGACCAAGCGTCTACGAGTTTACAACACGGCTCGAGCGACGAGTGTAGAAGAAAAAATATACTTACAATAGGTAAATCATGAAAATCAAATAAAAAAATCCGTTGTAAAAACTGGTAGAATCAATTCTACTCGCGATACCGAACTACTTATTGTCAACTTTTGGGTTGTTCCAGTGATACGTAGTATAATTTTTAATGTCTTATGAATAAATTAGGACGGCTGGCTTTAGAACACCACAACTCCACTCCCACCGCGGGAGGCGTAAAAGGCGATTAAGGGATAACAAAGCCGCTGTCACAAGCCCTAAGGAACTACGCCACCTTTTCAAGAGTGGACTCGCCAACCCGATTGGCCAGGTCATACACATTATATACTCCGCGCGCGAGTTCTGAGGCCCCGGCGCATGAGGAGCGGGGGGGACCTATGAACCGATGTCCTATGAATTGCAAACTAAGTAACGACAGTAAAGCGACAATCGCTATCGTGGCGTTTTCATAATATTTATCAATTCTCGTTGGACAGGCCATATAACTTTATTTAACTTAAAATTTGATAGACAAACTCTTTATTGTACACCAATACACATAGCAAAAATACAATTTAAGTAAGCAACGCGAACGGTACAACGGACGGCTTTATCGTCGAAGCGATCTCCTCCAGACAACCTATGGGTGGTGAGGAGAAAACATAACGAGATCAAAAATAGGTAGATGGTGCAATTTTACACAATATCAATTCGTCTTTTGACGGCTTTTTGGGGGTTGATTGCAGTACTATAAGCTTATACCACTTACTTGCCGGTCTCCTTAAGTGAGAAGAACATAGGTCCCAATTCAGCCAACCATCTTCCATCCACAGCTGTGACACAGTGCATATACTCTTTACTGGTCATCATCAACTCGTGGTACACCACGTAGTCCGGGGACGTGCCTAGACCGAAAAGGGCCGAGGTAGGGTGCAGGTGGCAAGGCATGCCTGTGCGGCAGTTTACATATTCCCCAATGCCCTTTAAACGGGCAGCTTGTTGGAAGTAAGCTGGAAGAGAAATGGAATTTGTTGGGCCCGTCCACTAGGATACCCAAGAAAATCCCCTGGGGGATCCGTCTGTACTCACCAGTTCGTCAGGATCGCCCAGGGAATCGACGGACACTCGGCTGCTCACCAAAATCCCCAAGCTATGATTTTACATAGTTTAGAGTTAGAGTTTTGATGTATCTTTGTTTTGGTGTACCTATTTATTAATTAATTACATAGGTATGTCTAAGAACTTGTAATATTTTTAAAACTTAATGTAACATGATCTTTTTACTAGTTTCCAAATATACTTAAAAAAATAAATTCTATGTAGATCATCACCTTGGAGGATTCCGATGAAACAGTGAGTGCAACTGATCCCCCAGGGGATTTTGTTGTGGGATCCTAGTAGACGGACCCAATTTGTTGGTATCAGAGGTACAATATTAAAATTGTAGGGTAGTTTGTTTTTTTACAGAAAGGCGATAGAAGCATACATTACACCTGGTGATAAGTGGAGAATGGCATCATTTTTAAATCACACTCTTAAATCTGCATAGGTAGGCGGCTCATCGCGCCGTGTGGTGTCGGCCGGCTATAGATAACAAAGCTGCTGCCATAAGGCTTGAGGAACTACACCACCTCTAAAAGAGTGGACTCGCCAACCCGCTTGATCCCTCATGCACAAGACAATGTGCACGAGGAGGCCCATGTCCAACAGTGGATACCGAAAGCGCTGGTTGCAGGTAGCGATCCAGTGGCGTGGCAACGTTTGCCATTCTGGACTATTGTGGGCATGTATCGCGCATATCTACGCATGGTGGTAAGCTCGACTCACCACCAGGTGGACCGTAATGCTCGTCTGCCGCCATCTTCGTATAAAAAAAAAGCTACTGCTACGACTCGTGCACTTTGTGCACGGAGAGATTGGAGAGAGTTGAGTACCCAGGATCCGATTAAGGGAGGGCTTAACAGGCCATCTAGATTGTGGTTGCCCACGGCCTCACAGTCTAGAGGGCTCCATCGCGAGTAACTTTACAGTAGAGTAAAAAAAAAATTTAAAACTACTGTTCTAAGGAAGACGAGCGAAACAAGCAATTTAAAAACTCGACCTTAACTTCGAACCCACATAACTGAAGAAAAGCGAGTGTCACGCGTCCAACAAAGTTATAGAAATGGTTGCTTGATCATTGTTATTATTCTACTAAATTGAATTCACGACACACAAATAAGTCTAAGTAGATAAATCATCTGCCCATTAATAATCATATGCTGTGCTTATTGGTATCAAAATATGAGAATTTGTAAATTTTTGCATATTTATACCTATCAACTGATTTACCGTACTTTTAGTAGAACAAATAAAAATATTCTATTGTACTTTCAAACCAAACCCAGGGCAGGCAGCGGGCGAGCTTGTTTCTACAGACTCAAACAACCCAGCGGTTATGTGGTTTTGGAAGTTCGATGGATAGTTTTTCATCCTTAAAATGGCCCTAACGCAAACCATTGTCCAGGCCTCATGATCCTTCAATCAGCCCCTGGCTGCAACCGGTAACTCACTGCAACTCACCGGAACAAATGCACTTGCGTACGGTGTCCCAGTCGGTCCCGCAGGAGACTAGTGGAAGCCGCTGTTGCTGAAGGATGTCCTTCAACTGTTGCCGTACTTCGCGCACTTTGCGCATTGCCTTTGCGTGAACGAAGTGCTCTGTGCACCACTGGCTTGAGTAGCTACAATATATAACATTATTTTAGAAACATTTCGAAGAACCCAACTAGCAAAAGTTTAGTCTTAACATTAGTATTTTAAAAGTTATACAGGATGTATCCAATCAGTTCCCGCAATCTGTAACCATAGATAAAAAAAATATACAAATTTACTAAATGCCCCACAAAATTGAATCAAGAGCAGAATCCAAAATTACAGACATCGGAAAAGATTCGGACACGTTTATACAAGCAACATTGGGCGCAGTTATATTGCAATTTAGCGAAATAATTATGTTATTGTAGATATGATTTAGTCACATAACTGTATTATAAGCTGTATCGTTGTGATAAACATGTTGCCACATATTGTTTTTTTTTTAATTTTATTATCATAGGGTAACTTACGGCTAGTTACAATTTGATCGATATTTTAATATATCACTCTTCTGATATAGGTATATCTCCGGCGTAGTGGACTGATGACTCAAAGAAAGTGAGCTGTGGTGGGTCGATGAGAAGAACAGAAGACCGAATGTGGATCACTGGAGTGATACGGGTAGAGGACACACATCTGAAAACTTATGAGGCCTCGTCCAGATTAGCAAGCGGTCGTACGTACAATGCAATGCGACGATTAGTGCGATCAAATATGCTTGCACGACGTCATAGAACTGTCCTTTTTGTGCAAGCAGTCGTAAGATCAATGTGATGCGATTACATTTTTCGTATGAACGTTCCGTAACTGGTTCATTCTCGCAATGACTCTTGTCAGAGATCCCGTTTTTGCTTCCTGGATACTACAAAAAAAAATCATAAACCGCATAATATACCTTACAAATATATAGATTTGATCGCGGTGAATTCTAAAATCAATTGTAAATGTTATGTACAAAATGGCGGATGCGTTGTGCGGCCCTCACCACCTCGAGGCGATTCGAAAATGCGATGTTATGAACACAAATAGGGCAAATCCATTATATTATCCGTATTTGATTTAAATATGCGATGCGATTGTGTTTGCACGATGAAAAATCAAACAATTTGGTTGTACGAGGCAATCGCACAAGATTCAATTATGACACACAACGAAGAACGAATTGGTCGTACGATCGTTTGCTAATTAGGACGAGACCTTAGGCACCTAAAGGCCTATGGATTCCTGACCATTTCAAGGAATGCCCAAAAAATCACCAGCAGTCGGCAGGATTGTACGTGAGCGATTATATCCAGATTTTCCTCTTCCTCCACAATAGGTGGTAACATTTTAGATGTGGCAACAAATTTGAACGTACAACACTTGGAACTGACCAAATTTATAACACTAATCCTCAGAATACTCACTTGTTAGACTTCCACTGTTTGTACAAATGTAGTAAAGTGAGGTGATCGGATTCTGGCACTTGGAACTTTTCTTTGACAGAATCTGCTTCTTCTTCTCGGCCCTGGGGCCGGTAAAATACTGATGGAACTGATAACATGGACACTGGAATACAAACACACATATTAGTATATATTTGTGTATACACGTGAAAATAATTCCGCATGGATTTCCATATGGTGGCACATGCGCAGATGCACAGGTATCAGTACTTAAGAAAGGATTGTGAAGGTTAGGAATAGGAATTCCTTTATAGAATGAAGGTGCCAGACAGTCCAGTACAGTGGTTCTTCTACCTTTTTACACCCATGTACGGGCGGAAATCAAAGAACTATTTTGCAGACCAAAAAAACTACTAAGACTGAAATAAAAACCAATGTAGAAAACACTTTTACTTGTTAATTAAATAAAAAAAAAAAATTTATACTAATTGACATAACCGTCAAGTAGTCTCCGATCTCCCATAAGTAGAATATTTCGTTCATTTCTATTTGTGAGCTTTAAGTAATGAGATTATAAATTAATGATGTCTATTTTAGTTCTGTTTGTGTTTATCGCGGAACTTCTAGGAATAAAGAAAAGATTTATGATTTTTTAATACCTAGTAGTTCTATGTATGGAACGAGTGGGTTGCTGTAGTTTCATGTGGAACTGCAACATGGAACTTCTGAGAGTAAAGAGAATTTTACATATATCAACAAACTCGTAATATAACTTAAAAAAAAATGTACTCACCAATAATTAGTACTTCAGCACTGCACCCCATCTCCGCGGAGACGATGAGCATGTGGCACTGTGGCGGGTCCAGCGGGAACTCGGCCATCTGGCGGCCGAGTGCCGTCAGCGCGCCCGTGCCGTCCAGCGCGCCCAGGATCCATAACTGGTACATCGAGTTTAGGATCGTGTCCTATAGATACATCGATAAATAAGGCGAGATGAGTAGATTATTCTCTATCTAAAGGCGGCTGCATAATGATAACCAACTTGTGATGGAGTCCAATCACTATAGCAATAAGTGGTAGTGGTGCAGCACTAGTTAGTGTGTGGATCCTGTCGCACTTCCGCCCAAGAAGATCTGTCAGAAATTCCTGTGAGTTTGTGATAACGTGTTTAAAAATTAAAATAGTGTTGTACGAGAATCTGCAGTTCAATTAACCATTTGTTTTGTTTGTCCATTGTTTTGCGGGATGAAGAAATCCCATTGCCGCCGTACTGGTTAATACTGTTACAAATAAAGGAGCGATCACGGGTGCACATGTACTTGTATGGGCCTATAACGTCCCACTACAGGGCACAAACCTCCTCTAGTAAATCACTGGGGGATGGGGGGCTTCGGGCCGTAATGCACCACGCGAGCCCAGAGCGAATTGGTGGATCACATAAGCCAGATTTTTTTTAAATTTCTTGAGCATGCGAGTTTCCTTACGATGTGACCTCACCGCTGAACTAGTGACACTTTTTAAAAATACGTAATTCAGTAGAAACTCAGTGGTACGGGCCGAGGGTTTGAACTCACGATCACACGCATGTGAGTCGAATATCTATCACCGCTGGGTATCACAGTTTTTAGAATAGGTTATTTTTGTTATAACTTATTTATCTTATTTATTAATTTTAGTGTATCTTTTATTCTATGCGCAGTTACGCAAAGTAAATACACTCACGCAATCAGCCCATTCAGTATTCACTGCTGGACACAATGGGTATCCTCAGTCCTCGTGCACATTATCTTGTGCATGAGGGATGAATGGCCTTAAAACGCCACGCTGGCCAAGCGGGTTGGCCAGTCTACTCTTTTAGAGGTGATGTAGTAGCTTGTGGTAGCCTCAGGGCTTGTGGTAGCCGCTTTGTTATCCCGCAATCACCTTTTATGACACCCACGGGAAGAGGTGAGGTGGTGCGTTCTATAGTCGGCCAACATGAAACTTTACACGTTTGTAACCTTTTATTTATTCCCTAAAATAACTTTATTTTTTGGGTTATTTCGGTAACATGGTTGTACTGTTTATACAAGTCAAATTCAATGGCTACCCTAACTTACCTGAGGGGGTGGATCCATAAAGTGAAACGCCAGTAAATCTTCAACGCCGAGTGACTTGAGCAACAGTACAGTATTTGCTAAGTTAGTCCTTTGTATCTCAGGTACAGTAGCCGACAATAACTCGTGTTGATACTGTCGTTGTGTGTACAGACAGAAGGCCTTTCCAGGGCCTGTACGGCCGGCTCGACCGGCTCTTTGACGGGCGTTAGCTTGGCTAACAGGGTAGATCTAAAAAGTGAAATTTATTGTTTTAAATGTGTCTTATGTCGCTCTTATGTCGTAGCGCATAGCGTTGAAAATTTAAGTACGCCAAAATTTTATGCAAATTAGTATGATGAATATGAAACGGAAGGATAAATGTACAATAATAAAAACATTTGTACATGAAATATTTTTTGAAAAGTCATTGCAGTGTAAAGTTGGGTGATACAGAGCCTAAACAAATTAGAATTTTTGTCAGTCTGTTTGAACGTGCATAACGCAAAAAGTACTAGACGGATAGGTAAATGGCGGACAATGGGGGAGGCCTATGTCCAGCAGTGGACGTCTAAAGGCTGAGATGATGATGATGATAGCTTATAGGTTCTGTACCCCGTGACAGCAAGTCACACAACCTTTGTGACTTGGTTTTTTCTCTGCTCCGTGCTTTGTCCTTTGATCCACATGCAACCATCTCTCTCTCCGTTCCCTCTTTCATTTCCTCCCTATTCACACTTATATTCGATGGCTAAGAAAAAGAAAATGTACAAGGTTCACTCAGCGGCCCATCCCGTAAGTTCTACACTACAAGTGGACTTTTGCAACATCAGAGGGATATATAGTAACATCGACGCCGTCCACTACCACCTTGAGACGGCAAAGCCGGCCTTGCTTTTCTTGACGGAGACACAGATATCTGGCCCGGCCGATACATCATATCTTCATTACCTACATTATCCCTTTCATTACCCCGGTTACAAACTGGAGCACTGTTTTGTGCGACGTGCTGGGGTATGCATGTACGTCCGGGAGGATGTTTGTTGCCACCGCCTCAGCCATTTTGAAGACGAGGACCTGTCGATTCTACGGGCGCGTATTGACTACGGATGTTCCACTAAAGTCTACGCTTGCCTTTACAGGTCGCACAGTGGTGATACGGAGACGACTCGGTTTTTTGAGCGTCTACAGGAGACGACTGACAGCGTGCTCGAGCAGTTCCCTTGCGCAGAAGTGGTGGTCCTCGGTGATTTCAACGCTCACCACGAAGAGTGGTTGGGATCCCGAACTACCGACCGCGCAGGGAGAGCAGCCTACAAACCCTGGCCTATGGTTTCTCGCAGTTGGTGTCCTCACCCACGAGGATACCTGATATCGAGAGCCATACTCCCTCCTTACTGGACCTCCTGCTGACTACGCGGCCGAATGACTACAATGTTGTTGTTGATGCTCCGTTAGGATCATCAGACCATTGTATCGTTCGAACTGATGTGCCAGCTAAACAATCCGCGCCGACCTATTCTCAGGGAACGCGCAACGTCTGGCACTACAAGTCTACAGATTGGGATGAGTTGTGCGAATTTTACGCTTCTTATCCCTGGGGGCAGCTCTGTTTCTCGTCGGGAGATCCGGATACCTGTGCAGACTCCGTTGCCGACGTGGTGTTGCAGGGCATGGAATGTTATATTCCTTGTTCCGTGATACCCGTAGGCGGACGGAACCAACCTTGGTTTAATCAGTCCTGCAGAGAGGCCCGCCGTAATAAGCGGGCTGTATACAGGGCCTGGGCCAAAGCGCAGGTGTCTGAAGATCCGAATACCACCGACTTGAGGAACTTGAGACTTGAGAAATTTAACGCCTCGAGGTGCAGTAAGAGGATCACTGTCAGAGCAAGGAATGAGCACATCCGCAGAATTGGCGATCGACTAGCAAGCTATCCTTCTGGAAGTCGGGCTTTCTGGTCGCTCGCTAATTACTCGATCACCAGCTGATTAGCGACCGTCAATATGGATTTCGCCATAATCGCTCGGCTGGTGATCTTTTAGCGTATTTAACACATCGCTGGGCTGACGCCATTGAGAGTAGAGGCGAGGCTCTGGCTGTAAGCCTAGACATTGGGAAAGCTTTTGACCGGGTATGGCACAAATCGCTGCTTTCCAAGTTACCATCTATCGGGATACCCGAGGGATTATGCGAATGGGTTGCCAGTTTCCTGACTGGACGGAGCATCAGAGTCATTATCGATGATAGCTGCTCCGACATCATGTCTATTAACGCTGGCGTCCCGCAAGGCTCCGTGCTGTCTCCAACTCTGTTCCTTCTGCATATCAACGACCTGTTGCAAATTGGTAACATACGGTGCTATGCGGATGACAGCACTGGAGACGCCTTGTACAGGGGTCGCGCCAACATCCCTCGAGTCGGAGTGGAAGAGAGTCGCGCTAGGCTTGTGTCTGAAATCGAAGACTCTAAATCTAGTCTCGATTTGGGGTTCCCTGAACCTAGTGGATTTCAACCCCAGTAAGACGCATGTCTGTGCATTCATCGCTAAAAAAAAACCTTTTGTCGTAGCACCTCGCTTTCAGAGCATACCTCTTAAGATCTCGGAGAGTATTGGGATCCTTGGTGTCGACATTTCCAGCAAAGTCGAATTTAGGGGTCATCTGGAAAGTAAGGCCAAAATGGCCTCCAAAAAGCTCGGTGTGCTGAACAGAGCGAAGCGGTACTTCACCCCTGGGCAACTCCTAATGCTTTACAAAGCTCAGGTGAGGCCCCATATGGAGTATTGCTCACATCTCTGGGCCGGCGCACCGAAATACCAATTAGACCCATTTGACTCCATCCAACGACGTGCTGTTCGTATTGTCAACGATCCCACTCTCACGGGCAGTTTAGAACCCCTCAGCATTCGGAGAGACGTTGCATCTCTCTGTGTGTTCTACCGCCTGTACAATGGGGAATGCTCTGAAGAATTGTTCAATATAATTCCCACCTCGAGTTTCTACAAGCGCACCTCCCGTCACAGAAGTGCGGTCCATCCGCATTTCCTAGATACGGAGGTATCGCGTACTGTTCGGTCCAAAAAATATTTTATATCGCGAACCCGTAGGCTGTGGAACGAACTGCCTCAAGAGGTCTTCCCATTAAACTACGACATGGGGTTCTTCAAGAAAGCTGTGAATAGGATTTTGCAAGGTCGGCGGCGCGCCCGCATATCCCCTGGTGTTGCAGGTGTCCATGGGCGGCGGTAACACTTACCATCACGTGAGACCGCTTGCTCGTCCGCCCACTTCTCTATAAAAAAAAGAAGAAAAAAGGGGTAGACAGTTAAAAAGGTGAGAGGATGACTTTTCAAGCTGATGGCTCTTTAACGACAGAGGTGATGGGATCCGGTGGAAGCCTATGTCTTCAGACAGCCTGACAAGGTTGCAGATGTCAAATAACAAATGAAAATGCATTAATAACTATAGTCAGAGCAATAAAGGCTTAGTTATTTCATTTAACATTATTATTTATAATAATGCAGGGTTAATCAGGTTGCTGTAGAGTTTAGTTGGCATAAATCGACACTAACGGCACGGCCAATCGGAAAGAAGCGAAATTTCCTAAAATGAAGTAATGCTGTGGTAATCTTTAGAGGGCTTGTATTTAAACGAGTAGGAAAACATACTAAACAGCACATAGGAAACATACTAGGAAAACATAGGCAGCGAATCATGATCAACAAAACAAATTATTTTTAATTTAAAAAAATAAACAAATGTTTAATTACTAAAAATGTCAACACAAAGTCGACGGACTCATATCTTTATTGTCACCGGAGAACATTTAGATTTGCTGCCATTTGCAAATGTAATGTAATTGCATTTGCATGTATTGCATTTCCCACTTTTTCATATTCCTCAATGTACATATGTACGTGTTTCGGTAGTGAGTGAGATTATATGCCAGAGCCCATTCCCATTCTATCCTTTCCCACGTCCCCAACCATTTCTCCAAATCCATTCTCTTATCAGCAAAGGTAGGCAGCGCATCCGGGGGCGTGTCAAAGTTTGTCATTTTGAATTAATGTTGGCATGTATCACGGATATCTATGGGCGACAGTAACCACTTACCACCAGGTGGACTGTATGCTCGATTGCCACCTTCTTTCTATAAAAAAAAAAATCCCTTTTACTATAGAAATACTGACGTATTCTTGTATTCACACATTCATTATACTAGATTCTATTGTATGATTATTTAAAGAATTATTTACCTGTAGCGCGTCCATACCAATCCTCGGGTTGTACACCTTTAATTTGCAGTAGCCACAGTCTATTACGTACATTATACCGTCCACCGTCAACGATGTTTCTGGAAATTGAGGGATATAACCTTCAACTACAAATTAATAATCAGAATAGACTAGATTTGGGTAAGAATTACTTATATCATTTGGTTCATAATTTAAGTATACTTTTATTTAGTTTAATACATCCAGTATATTGTTATTTCCAATAAACTGTATTCTAACGCCTCTTCCTTATACTGATTCTATACCTAAAACTACATACATATATCGTTTTTAGTGATAAGTTCCACTACTGTTTCTGCATGTCTTATGTCAAATGGATCCTGTGTTAAGTTAAATAAGGCATCAATAAAAAAAATACTGAATCATTTATTAATCACACCAAATTTAGAGAATTTCTTTTCAACATTTTTGATAACATTATTTCTAACGTTTCACTTTAGAAACATTTCACTAACCTTTATGCCATAACACTTCCTATGACGATCCTTGCCAATTCTTATTCCAAATCCTTGATCCAGCATATCACTAAATGTAGTTTTAATCCCTAAACGAAGATCCGACTTTGTTATCGTTGACTGATGTTGGCATTCAATGATAAAAAGGTGGCCATTAACCAGGGATGAGTGATTTAAATTAATTTGGTTGAATCATTGATTTCAATCATGATAAAAATGAAGTGTTTTTTCTTATTTTAATCAACGATTTAAATCAAAGTCAAGGATGAGGCAAAATTCACTGGATTACAATAGAAAATGATACAAATATAAAATATTTGTTTATTTACTTTAACGTTATGTTTACATATGTATATATAAATATGATCCAAATCTCGTGTTTCTTTCGTCCTGCAGACATTGTCACATTTAAAACTAGTTTTTATTTGTATTGCATTTGTGAACAACAAAATTCAAAGAATTCAAAATTTCCGTGACATTTGACTCAGTGTTACCATCCGCCCAGTTTAATTAACCCCTTTTAAAGCAGAAGTGTTGTCTATGTAAAAAAATCATGATTTTTGATTAAAGTAAAAAAAAAACATAAAATTTGATTAAAATAAAAAAAAATAATGATTATTATGCTGCTTGTAACCCTGCCATTAACCATTAGATATACTATCTGGTCTTCTGTCAACTCCTTTCTATAAACAATAAATTAATAGAAAGATTAGTAATACCAGGGCGACTATAATATGAATTAATTACCCGCAATGTTAGTAGCGACGATACACTTCCTCTGCCCGGGCGGAGCCCGTTGAAATATCTTCGCTTGCAGGTCAGCCGGCAACTGTGAGTATATCGGCAGGACGGTGAGTGGTGGAGCGCTGTCCAGGTCTGCCAGCCTCTCAGTTAGTACCTGTAAATAATGTCACATTCAATGACACACTTGGATTTCTTGTGCCGTGAGACCATCCAGTGTAGCACATAAAACTATTCAGACCCCGTTAATTTTTTTTATTATTTATATTTTATTGCACACAATCACTGTACAAAAGGCGGACATTAAGTCCGCCTTATGGCCTGCGATCTGCGACATCCGCGATTCATACCCACATCAGTCCAGAATGACAAACGTTGGCACGCTCCCAGATGTGCTGTCTAACTTAGGGGATGTAGGAATGGATTTGGTGAAAAAGGGTTGGGGAAACGAGGAGGGATAGGATGGGATGGGAATAGACTCTGGCATATCTTACTACCTACCGAAACATGTACATTTCAAGCTAGTTTTCTTTTCTGTACGGAGCCAGTTTTGTTTGGCTATATTAGGAACATATTTATATAATACTAACTGTGGCCACGGCCACGCGTTACTGTGGCTGCCCAACAGATGGTGCTTAACTTGTTTTTGTGTAAAAATGATGTTTTTACCCTGTGATAGGTATAAAAACACGCGCGTGTTCGAATGCAACGTTGTGTCAAAATTTCAAATCAATCGGTGAAGAACTTTCGGAGATTTACGATTTTGAACAAACGAACGTTTACATTTTTATTTATACAGATTGTATTTATTACAAGTAGGTACTTTGACATATTCTTTCACGACCCATAAACACCGCTTCCAAATTTCTCTGGAGACTGCCTCAGCGTCGTTTAAGTGTAATATGTATAAGTAAAACTACCCACGTAATAGCAGTTACAAATATATCGAAAGTACACGTCGTGGAAACACCCGTTGGCCTATAAACATTTGCGTGAATTGCGACTGCGGTTACTTTATTTTGTAATAGTGTTTTTCGAGACTGTTTATGGCCCTAAGGGAAATTGTTCTGAAAGTTTTCTTGTCAAATGTGTTCAGGCCGGAGTTGGGTGATTGATTTAGTACAAGAATTGGAGTTCTTTGCTGACCGCATAGATCAAAAACACCAATAGCACGCGTTTGAAGGGAGATTTCAGTACTTCCGCGATTATTATATTGTTGTCACACCAGCCTATAACGTTCCACTGCAGGGCACGCGCTTTTCACGCACAGGGCACACGCGGAACATCGTGTGTGGTGGCAAACCTTGGGAGAAGCTTATATCCAGAAGTGGAGAGACATTTTGGAATTTTGGAACAGAACGGATTTCGCTCACCTTCCAACTTAAACGGAATACTAACCCAAATTATTTTTGGGTCTAATTTCACTTCAATCCGTGATAATGATCAAAAAGTGGTAATATTAAAACAATACAAACCCTAGGAGGAAATTGAACGTATGGAAATCGCAGCACATAGTAAAGGGCGTTGGAACTATACGATTTAGATAGATAACTATATCTTAAGAAACGTTTTTGTAGAGAATACATTGTGTTTATTACCTCGCAAGTAACTTCGATGTCCTCCTGGCCCGGCATGAAGATCAACATGTCTCCTTCGTCAGGTTGGAGGTGAATTTGAAGAGCCTGCAATGTGAAATAGATTTTCAATATGAATAATATGATTATAACATAACGAATTTAATTTGCTGAAATGGGTTTAATAGTTTAAGAGAGGTTTAAGCTGTAGTCGGGGGCCATATATGTACAAATGTATTACATACACAAGATGAAGAATAAGACCATAGTTTTGGTTTCGCCGTAGTCGGGTAATAATACCATAGTATATAAAAATATCATAGCATACAAAAATACCATAGCATATAAAAATACCATAGCATATAAAAATTGCTAAATATTCAGTTCACATAATATTTTGTAATTTTTAATCTTTCTTTTTATTATTTTAAGAAAGACATCAATATTTTGTTAATTTTATAACGCGTTACTTTTCATTTAATGGAATATATAAATATTAAAAAATATATTTATTTATATACCACTGCTTTCAAAAAAATATCTTTTTAAGAAGATTTTTCTTAATTTTTCCTATTATTCATTCTTATTCCTTTACTTCGAATAATCAATAGTCCTTTTTGAAAGACCCGTTTGAGGATTATCGAGATTAATATGAACACCGAAAAACATATGAATACATCGGTTTTATGTACATATGTACACAGCAAACACTAAGTCAGGATTAAGGCACTTGTCTCACTGCCCACGAATAGCGAGTTGGTGAACAACTATATATAGTATTGGCTATCGAGTATCCGCACGATTACAAACTTTTTGCATTCGTAAATGAGTTATTATAATGTATCGGCCAATTGAGCATTCGCACAAATACAAACTCTTTTGCAGCTTATTATTATCTTATTCAATAAGCGGCTATATAGCGCCAACCGAAAATATAAAGATATACAACAAATCTATTCATTGAGTTAGGGCAACGAATATTAACTTTAAATCACCGTAATAATTCGTTTACGAACGCAAAAAGTTTGTAATCGTGCGAACGCTCGGTTGGCCAATGCTTTATGTACCCCACACACACTTCATTACCCAGCAGTAGTAGGTACATACCTGTAGGTAATTTGTATGTGTCTCGAGCGAGAAAATAGTTAATCTCTTATCGCTTTATTGCCAGTAATGGAACAAGTGCCTCACGATACCCAAGTGTAAGAAACAGTTAAACCGATTGCTGGGTTTATTTGCCATCCGTACCGCTATATAATCTAGACTAGATTGTCTAGATTGCTTAACGGTACGTAAGTACGTTTTATTTGACGTCGAAATCTATGCAACGGATACGCCCATTTGATACATTGATATAAAAAACGTTAAATTTTAAATGAAAGATGTGGGCTTCTGGGCCAGAAGAGTCCATCAGAGGGATATTGAATTAAGGGCCGATTATAAAAGTAGAAGCGTTACCTGTAGTGCTGCAAAAATGAGCACTGAGCGCTCGCGCGCTTGACCGCTAAGACATCGCCAATGAATCTTACGAACCTTAACCGTTTTAGACTCGAGCTTTTAATCTCAAGGGTTTAAGGTCCGTTTAAATAGACGATGCTAAGTCCGTGCTTAGCTGATATTTAGACCGTGTCGTTGGGTACTAACCTCTATGCAGACTGCATAAGGTCTATTTACCGAGAATAGTCTATTTATCTTGACCTAAGATCATTAAACGTTACAAATTTGGACTATAACGTTCACGAACGTTTAACAGTCGAGTCATATTTATTAGCGCTCAGAAACGTCGATCGCTCAGCGTTCAGTTTTACAACTCTAGTTGCTTGGCCATACGAAATAAAAAGAAAAGGTGTTAAGTGATGATTATACAGTAAAAAATTGTTTCGTGTTAGTAGATGAAGTTGTGTTTCATTGATGGCAGCAGTTTTTAAAAATTACGACACGTGACTCCGGCGGAATGTAACTCCAACCTCCGAAGAAAAACCTGCGAACCCCCTTTAGCTCATGCGTAATTTCAAATGTTTATTTCAATTTCCAAAAGAACGATTTTCGAAATTACATTTAGTTTCCATAAAAAAGCAATCATGTTTTCGTCCGCTCACTGAGTCACAACTAAACGCAATTTAATCGACTTTGTATAAAGCCTTCATGTGTCAAATGAAGGTTCGTGAAGGACGTTTTAGGTCTGACCTTGAACTTTATTACTTTGACGCATTTTATTGTTGTTTTATTACAACCGTCACCAATACCATTATAGTCAGGTAGACGGGGGAAGTCGGCCGCTTGATGGTAAACGTCAATCCTAAAAATACTAGTAGGTAAATAGTTTTTTGTAACGATGTTAATGATCCGTGCTGTAGCTTAATTTCGTCTGCAGAATTGAGTGACATCTAAATGCTATTTATGTAAAATTATATAAAACACCGTTGCACCGTTTTAGATGCGAAATTTGTGGTGTGAAAACTTATAACAAAGTGCCTTTGGCATTTAAGTTAAAATTAAATAATTAAAATTGAAAGGAAACATAACATTACTCTTTATATTTAACTTGATAAAGTGAATGAAATTCACGACAAAGATAATACATATTACTGGTGATATTTTTAACAATTATAATGAAAAGTTGTTTATTTTCATGGAAGCCACGTAACCCATATAAATTATGAAATTGAAGAAAGAAATATTGAACGAAACATTCACAAAGAATTATGAAAGTAGACATTGAGAAAGACAAAAAATTCAAATATTTGAACATAGAGTAGAAACAAAACAGTCTAAGGATAGCATTTTGCAAGGTCGGCGGCGCGCCCGCATACCCCCTGGTGATCCAGGTGTCCATGGGCGGCGGTAACACTTACCATCACGTGAGACCGCTTGCTCGTCCGCCCACTAGTCTATAAAAAATCTAAGACAAACAAGAAGCGTGTGCCGTAATTGTGCGTCAGTGAATAGGTCGACGTGATTACCGAAAATATCAAACAACAAAAGGGACAGCGTAGTTTTGTAGTATATTTGATGCCTTGCACGCGATTCTGCCTTCTACTCTGATTTTACAACTCCGAAGTTTAGGGTCCAATCTAAGTAAGAACGAACAGAGGGTCACCATACCTTGACTTTCATTCAGTCAGAATTCTATACATCGGATATCTCCGGCATCCCTTGTTATAGTGAAATTTGACGTTTGATCCCGAAGTAGGTAGGTATATTTTGTCAAAATGGTCATAATCGATCGTTGTCCCGTGCCTTCTCACCGACTCGCGATCCCGCGGTACCCGCCCAAAACAATGCCCTAAGACGTGGGCCGTTCCTTTCGCTGGTCTATCGCCGGAGGAGCCCTTAGGCTTGTTGCTGCACACACTCTTTACTCCTGGCTGAGCGCCTTCCGCGTTCGCCCTAAACCATACATGTCCGGTGACTCATGAAAGGCCATTAGGGCCACAATAATTTAGCCATTCAAAAAAAAAAGTCTCGTGCGATTGGAGTAATGTTTATGGAACAAATTCAAACGAACTTTGGTCGGGCCGATATATCGAAGTGGAACGTTTTCGTAGTAGGAACCCTCATCTGCTTTAAGCCAGAAGTTGCCAACTAGGTTTCTTTAAAAAGAACGTATGATGTGTCATCTAGTCTATTCCCATATCGATGGAGTAGACCCACTGGTGCGGAGTGGGTGCCGTTTTGTTATGAATTAAACATTACATAACATTCACGCTGATGTATCATGCAGTGTGAAACATGCACAGTGCGGAACGCCCTTCGGTCAGATGGACCAACGCCTTGAAGTAGCTCACCGGTGGTGGCTCGCCGAAGAAGAAGAGAGGATGAACCGTGTGCGTTGGTGAGCTTCGGGAGAGGCTTAAATTCAGCAGTGGAGAAACATATACTGATGGTATAGTATGCTAATTGTCTCTTTCTACATGTCGTCGATGTACAATATTAAATTTTAATCGCTTTCCATTTCTCTTACATTAAAACGCATATTCATAGCACCTGCGTGCCGTCGTGGGTAAAAAGTGATCGAATTAGTTACAGTACTGACCAATCAAGTGCAGTTTGGCTCCACCGGACCATAAATACAAAAGAGAAAATTAGGAAGTCATTTAGCTTCATAGGTTAAAGAAACAAGTTAAAACCGACGACGCAGGCAAATCAGCAGGCAAAACCTAGTTATTTTAAAAGAGAATGGCATTAACGGTGCCTAATAAATAAAAAAGCAACTATTAATTACTCAATAGCGAGATAACATTTAAGCGAAACGATTGCATTCCGCTTGCAACCAGTCGCGTGGTCAACGACCTAGCCTGATCGCCACCAATTCGTGGCTCACTTGCCGTAGAACACGTTCGGTCTATGTGATTTTACAATACTTACTAACTTTAGTTCGCGGTTTCGTTCGCTAAGAATTTATCTCCGTCCGGCAAATCGTTAAATACGGTCGCTGAATGTTCCTGATGTTTTAATGACTTATATTTGACTTATGCCTATATATCAGGTCGTTGCGCACATTGTGATCATCAAGACACTTTATACCGCGAACCGGAAAGTTGTGGAATGAACACCAGCAACGGTTTTACCGCTACGTTACGATATGAGGTTCTCAAAAAAGCTGTGAATAGGATTTAACAAGCTCGGCAACGCAGCCGCATATCCCCGGGTGTTACAGGTGTCTATGGATGGCGGTAGCCACTTACCATCACGTGGGCTGCATGCCTGTTACTTACTAGCCATGCCTGCGACTTCGCGTAAACGTTAGAATATTTTTTAGAAACAAACCCGGTATAACTATGCCAAATTTAATTAATATCCGCTCAGTGGTATTTTTGCATGATTCAGTCAGACAAAAATTCTAATAATAATCTCTCATTCATTCGTAAACACTGCAATTTTCAAAAAAATATTTTTTGCACAGACACGGCTGTTATTATTTTATTACTTAATATGTATAGATTTTTTTTATGGACGAAGTCGGCAGATGATCATACATTCCACATGATGGTAAGTGGATACTGTCGCCCATAGACATCCGCGATACATGCCAACATTAGTCCAAAATGACAAACGTTGGCACGCCTCCGGATGCGCTGCCTACCTTTTAGAGATATAGGAATGGATTTGGGGATAGGGTGAGAAAATGGGGAGGGATAGGATGGGAATGGGCTCTGGCACATCTCACTCACTCTGAAAACACGTACGTACGTACGTACGTACATTAGGGAAATAAGATAATGTGGTAAATGCAGCACATTTCAAGGTAGTCTTCTGTGAGAGAGGGGTAACGTGACCAGTCGAGGGCGCCCAGCGGCTGTTGGATTGCAGTGTGCACTCTCTCTCTTAAAAAATATATTATTATTAAGATTTATATTATGTTACAAGGGTTCTCGCGATGATTTTTTTCAAAAGTAGAAATTCAGGATGGGACGGAGTTGCAAGTCAACATGTCATGAATGTGTTTTGGGAATGGCTGTGCGGTGTTAGCCTGTTATCGAATAGCACAATCCCATCTCTGACCGTGGATGTCGTAAAGGGCAATTAAGGGATAATAAAGCCGCTACCCCAAGTTTTGAGGAAGTACACCATCCCTAAAAGAGTAGACTCGCCAACCCGCTCGGCCAGCTTGACGTTTTATGGCCATATATCAATCATGCACAAGATAATGTGCATGAAGGGGCCTAATTTCCAGCAGTAAAAGCGCTGAGAGTCGAGAATAGATGCATCTAGGCCAATCATTCACAAATTGGTCGATACCGACCCACTGGGGTCGA
Source organism: Sesia apiformis (assembly GCA_914767545.1). Lineage (NCBI taxonomy): Eukaryota > Metazoa > Arthropoda > Insecta > Lepidoptera > Sesiidae > Sesia > Sesia apiformis. The sequence goes on from OU611959.1 coordinate 17,442,793, forward strand.
TTGGAACTTTCTAGCGGTCGATAGTTTCAATAAAATAGTTTGGGGGTCGACGAGAGCTAACAATAAGACCCCCTTACCACTGCTTCAATGCGTTTTAAAGTTTTTGAAAGACAAGGATTCCAGTTTGAAAGAAAATTTACTTAAGAGTAAAACAGATATTGCTTATTAAAAAGACTTAATTGGCAAATTTAATTATATTAATTTACAACTGCAAGAAGACAATTTGAATCTCATCGAAGCATTGTCAATTATATCGGCTTCTGTTTGTCAGATTAATGTTTTTTTAGGAAAAATTTAGCAAGATTAGAGCTTTCTCAGTTTCTCAGTTTATTTAAGATCCACAATCCAAGAAGAAAACATCTTGCTGTAGATCTTCACAACGGAGGATTTTGACGGATTTGGAGGTCCGTCTTAGACTTAGAGGAGACTTAGACTTCAAAATAGTGAAATATTTAATATCGAGTAGGTACTGTACACATTTATTAGTTTGAGTAAGTGAAGTAAATTACAGGGTCGTGGTCAACAGTTTTCATAGTGTTTGGTTTCTCCAACCGAAAAAAGTTTGGAAACCTCTGATCTAGGCCATCACCATTTTAGTTGTACTAAAATTTTTAGTTGTAGCAACAGTTTGCACTATATCTTGTTCTAAAAAGGTCGTTGTAAAAGTCAGTACGTAACAAGTTTGCACTAATTCAATTAGTACCCACTGGAATCGATACCGCGCCGAGGGCGACGCCTTTAGCTGAGGTCGACTGAGTTTACAACTTGCTATACAAGCAATATCTATATAATATACGATATGTGTTGACATTTAGGTAGAATTTCTTTTGGAAAGATGGTGCCAGGCGCGCAGCCAGTCCACCTGGTGGTAAGTTGATGTTGTCGCCCATAGATATCCGTAGTACATGCCAATGCACTGCCTAACTTTGGATATTTATGAGCGGATTTGGAAGAAGGGTTGGGAAGTATGGGGAATGGAATGTATAACGCGCGAGGAGTTTTCCTCATTAAATTACACCTTCCATTATTCTTTCAGAATGAGAACAAGCTTTAAAATTTCGTACTTATACCCTAATATTTTATAAATAGGAAAATTGGTATGTTGGAACTGTGTGTGGAACAAATGAACGAATTGTTACCGAATTTAGCGTACGTGCAGTTCGTGGGAACGAATTTTTTGCTTTTTTTTGCGATCAATGTGGCCGAAGTCGCAGTATAACTGTTTTTTTCCTCCAACACCACACTTTAAATAATAATTATAATTAGTATTGGTATAATTGTTCGTCTGTCACCTTCTTTCTATAAATATGTATGTATGTGTATATAATAGTAATAAGGTACTAATATAGTCTATAAGTTACTAACATCAATTGAAAATATGGATTTTTTAATCAGAAATAAATGAATTATTATTATTATTAGAAAAAGAACTCAATTTTTAACACCATTACCTCTGAAATGTTAAGGTAGAACTGCAGAATGTTAGACGACCATTAGTATGATTCGTATAATAATCTCCAATAACTATTCATCAATCATGAAATAAACCAGCTTTCCAACCTTCTGCGTAATAAAAATTACATACATAAAATCACTTTTCAAATTCATTAAAATAATAATTTCTACGATATAATTTAACTCTCACCAGCAATAAAATTATATAGTCTAAACCGATAACTAAGTGCAAATTACATTTGATTAGATACTGGTATAATAGTTGTTATCGTTGGACAAATTTATTGGTGCGTTTAACGCATAGCGCCACTGGAGTACCGCAGACTAAATAATGAGGCACCAACTGAGCATTCAACGCGGATAACGCAATATATATATATACATACACACACACACACACACACACATATATATATATATATATATATTTCCTATTTCATGTTCTGACACAATATTATTGTAATAATAATAGTTGTTATAACTGAGATTTTCATGTTTTCCACATTTATTTATCTATTAAAAAGGCCCTAACGCGTATGTTTACCTCGTTAATTTTTCTCGACGTTTCGGTTGTGTTACATTAAAAATAGTTGTTGTTACAACAATGGTAACGGTGATAGCTTAGGTGTGTCTGTTCTCGACTTTTATTCGTGTACCACAAATCTTACCCTCTTATCACAAAAAATAAAGATACGTCTTACAACAGAGTTCCAATAGGTGTGTAAAAAATCTGAATGGTTGAGAGTCTGCTAAACTAACGATGAAAACTTTTAAACACTTTTTGGAAGGAGCAAATGTTTAGTTTCGAAATTTTGTCACACGCAAACATAACTTTGTATGACTTTTCATTAGCGCCCGATCTCCAATACTAATGACATAACTGCTGTCAAGACGAGTTATGTAATACGAAAGTAAATTACGTGTAAGCATGTAATATCTAAGTGATACTTACATTAGTGTGAGATAATTATATTGATAATTTATGACGATAGCATTTATAATCAGTTGCGGTACATAGAAGCCCAAAAGCCCGGCTTATCTAACAAATCTCAATCGAATTATATTGGAATATTAAATATAACGTCCAACTAAATATACTTAGTCTTGGTTTATTTTATTATCAACACTAAATTAGATAGGGGCTGGCGATATCATGAGTTTTCTAAAACTAATTTGAATCGTTTGAGAAAAATCATGACTCCATCTATTTCAGCCGATAAAGTCCCACTTTCTATGTCTCCTATTGTAACCACAATACGGATTGGTGGATATTATAGTGCCAGAGTGCCAAAAATTTTACAGCAAACAACTTATTCTATGACTAGCTGTTGCCCGCGACTTCGTCCGCGTGGACTTTAGTTTATAAACACCGTCTTTATTCGAAGTGATTCTTTAAATTGATATAACTTTTTTATTGATGAACTGATTGAAATAAAACAAACACTAAATTTTAAGTGAAGCTTACCACAATATATTAGTGAAAACCGCAACCAAATCGGTTAAGCCGTTTCTAAGATTAGCGCGCACAAACGCACAGATAAACAGATAAACAGACAAAAATTCTAACAATCATTGTTTTGGGTTCTATTGCGTGGATAAAGGCCCCCAATAATAGTTTTTCTCATATATCTTCCATGTACAGACAGCGATCAGTTACATTTTTATTATATGTATATAGATATCTATTCGGTAGCTATACTCTTTACAAGTCATCACCATCAGTCACGTGATTTCACCTATTGACCAAATAAGAAAGGTAGTGTTCCTCGATTGTCCAATTAACGCCGTGTTATGCTACATTGTACGGATGACGTCACTTTTTCAATGTGAATAGAGTATGTAATGACAACACGTTCTCACCTGTTTTACAGCTCCATCAACATAATCCTCGCAGACGTTCTTGGCGAAGAATGTTTCCACGGGGAATGTGCGTCCCGGTATCACGAAGGTGGGCACGTTGCCGAAGAAAGTGGAGAATTTGCTGGAGTCCATTGTCGCAGACGTTACGATCAATTTGAGGTCACTGCGGCGGGCTACCACCTGTAAATAAAACACACCTTTAATATCAATTGCATTGACTTGGAACAGGTTTTAAAAATAATAATAATACTCGTACATATAATTTATAATGATTATAATTAATTTATTATAGAATTCAAGAATACAGAGGCCTAAAAAACGTTTTATAGAATTTTTATCTGTCTGATTGAACGCGTATTGCGCGAAAATCACTGGACGGATTTTAATGAAACTTGATATGTATATAGTTATAACTTATGTGCCCGGTTAACATTTAAGATACTTTTCATCCAGATCCACTATAGAGTTCCCGCGGGAATCAGACTAACTACATATATCTAACGTCTACGAGCACGAAGACACGGGCACTGTTAAGGAATAAATCAAAAATGGGAGCCGGTTACAACTTCAGGTAAGTCTCTTCGGTGCTGACTATAGGCCTCTCCCAAGTGCTGCTACCATACCAACCGATAAATTGATGTTAAAAAATTGACAATTATTCTCAATCTGTAATTATCCGATCTATTTTCAACCTTAGATCTAAAACAATATGAAAATATAATCAACAGGTTTATAAGTTTTAAAATCATTAAATATAACCCGATTTTGAGTGAGAAGCAATAGCATACAGGTATCATGTGATAGCGTTCATACAAACACATGAAAAAATAAACGCTAAATGAAAAAATGAATAAGGTTGAGAAAAGAAGGAAAGGCTAAGGTAATCTATCTATCTATCTAAGGTAAGGTAACTGCATAAAATCGATAGTCTATTTTTATCCCATTGTAAAAAAAATATATTTGTTCGCAATTATCTTCACCTAATCAATTTCACGGTCTAGCGCGGCCCGGCGTCTGCGCAGCACTTTTGCGCAATAAATGTTTGCTGTAAAAACTGACAAAATGTTTCATTTGTTGGGCTATTTATGGATATTCGGTCAACAAAAGGATTTTGTAAAAAATTAATGAATCTGAGTGAATGTTTCATGTCATTTGTGTTGTTTATATCCTGAAGGTTTTTTAAATTGTTTGAGACAAATTTTCTTCTTTGTTTAGTACCTACTTTGGTTTAGTTTAGGGCCGGATTATTGTTTGAGTCGTATTTTATAGCACCTTATGCAATCTGTATTGTGGCTTATTTGAAGATAGATCGATTATCTGTATGGTTTGTTCTTTACCAGTTTGTTCGGAGACATATGTAGATAGACAACGAAAGTTCGTAAAATTGTATGGAAACTAAAGCGTGTCACTTTAGTAAGTGAATTTTAGTACCATCACTAAAATTTTCTTGATAACACTCATCGATGAAATGAAAAATCTCCCATGACTCGGTTCATTAGTCTTGACGAATTTTTACAATTCATTATAGCGTGATTAGACGTTTATTTGTATTTTGTAACAACGATTTGCTAGCGACACGGTTTGTAATAGACTGTGTGAGCAGAAAGAGAGCTAGGAATCTAGCGCCAATTTCGGGCACGCCACGATGGATAGCTTGCGTTATCTATCCTCTATATAGATAGAGGATAGATAACCGTGGGATAACTTACGGATATCCGTGAGTTTGTCAATGACAACTTTGCTGGTCATACATGGAAGATTGCGGTCATACATGGAAGTCATACATGGTAGGTAATACAGATTTGCGTCTCGCAAAAAAATAAAATTTAATATAAAGTTGCATGTTGGTGTTTCATTCGCGTACACTTATTAATATCGGTTTATTTTCTTCTCTGTCGATTAAACCGAACATCAATTTTCAATACGGTTAATTACCGTATTGCTTGCTCTACTAAACAGAAGACGTCCAAATCCAACTTTTTATCTGATCCTCAGTATAAGACAGTGAGTGGCCAATTGTCTTCGTCTCCTACTTAAGATCAGGTCAGGTTAGTAGCTAATACATATTTAAGTGACTATATGATGATGACTTATCGGTCTGTACAGGTTTTGTCCATACACGTAGGTCTACTCTGATTGCCATTTCGAGTATTATGATTAAATTATGCTATTATTTCATTAAAACATTGTAAGTATTTTTTTATAAATTATAACTTACGAGTATAAGTTAACAGTAGAGATGATATGAATATGGATTATGTTAAATAACTAAGTTTTCTAACTTTTTAGCTAAGCGAAGCCAGAGTGCGTCGGTAAAATTTATAAACATGCTAAATTCCTTAGATTAAAAGAAACTTCGTACGCCCTCTGGTCAGAGGGATAGACCGACGACGTGAGGAAGTTTGATAGTGGCTGGATGAGAATAGCGGAAGATCGTGTGTAGTGGCGAGCCTTGGGAGATGCCTATATCCAGCAGTGGATAGATATAAGCTGATGGTACGGTATGGATAATGTATGTATACTAATTGGAACGACAAAGCAGGTAGTGATTAAAAAGAAACACGTTATTATTTACAAAACCTTTTTACAGGAGTGTAAAGTAAGTGATTAGTTTTTGCAAAATTTTTCATAACAGATTTGCTACGTAACCTATTTTTTTATACAAAAAAAATGTAATACTTAATGTCAATTAACTGAGAATCACGAACAGAATCCATGGTTTTAGGCTTCGGAAATTGTTTACACCGTGTATTTGCTGCAATCTGTGTAGGTACCTTCATTCGTGAAAGTCAGCATAAATAGTCATGTGGTAGGCCGTGGTGTGTGGTTTCAGCTGGCTATAGAATAGCACCACCCCATTTCTTCCCATGGGTGTCGCAAAAGAGGACTAAGGGATAACTAAGCGGCTTCTACAAGCCTCGAGGAACTACCCCATCTATAAAAGAGTGGACTCGCCAATACTCTTGGCCAGCGCGGCGTTTTAAGGCTGTACATCCCTCATGCACAAGTCAATGTGCATGGCTCCCCATGTCTAGCAGCGGATACTGAAAGGGCTGGTTGCAGTGGGTAGGTCATATATGCTGGACAAATAACTGATGAGGAGACGAGTCCTCGAATAGAGACCACGTATCGGGAAATGTAGCGTGGGACGCCCTCCGGTCAGGTAGACGGACGACTTGAAGAAAGTCACCGGTAGTGGGCTGATGAGAAGATTTGAAGATCGTGTGTGGTGGCGGGCCTTAGGAGAGGCCTATATCGAGCAGTGGAGAGACACAGGTTGATGGTATGGTTTTTGCAACATACACGCAGAAATTAAAACCGCAAATTCTCCTATCAATGTTACACAGCACTTTATTAACGCGGTCGTAGAAAATCCAACATGATCCCCGTTATCGCTCTTCGCAGACGTTACCGATCGTTCCACATTATCGTAATTTACACTCAATCTTCTGGAAAATTGGATCGCATTTTCTGTGTCACATACATTTTATCTTTAAAGCATACTCGTATAAAACTATAGTATTTATTGTAGTATTTGCAGTTATTTACGCCGATTAGAACTTATCTTCGTCTCTTGTTTATGCAGTGATTTAAGTCTTTGTGCACTAAGATTTGCGATTTTTTTCAAAGATTAGACGGCAAACGAGCGGGCGAGCCACACGATGGTAAGTGGTCACCGCCGCTCATGGACACCTGCGAAACGAGAGGGCATGCGGGTGCGCTTCCGGGCTTGCAGAATCCTGTTTACAGTTCTCTTGAAGAGCCCCATGTCGTAGCCATAACGGAGAAAGCTCAGCTTCCTGTTATGGGCAACCAACATGATAAACGGAGGCCGAATATTGAGTGACAGCTCAATATTCGGCGTTGTATCGTTACTCATTTAGTACCACCCGGGGGTCACGTGTACCGTACCGTAACCAATCCTTTAATCATCCACTACTGGATACGGGTCTCCCCATGTATATTGTCTTGAGCACGAGGGATGTATGACGTTAAAATGACACGCTTGCCAAACGGGTTGTCGAGTCCATCTTTTAGAGGTGGTGTAGTTCTTCAGGGCTTATGGTAGCGGCTTTGTTATCCCTTAGTTGCCTTTTATGACACACACGAGAAGAGATGAGGTGGTCACATTCTAAAACCGGCCGACATCAGACGGCCTACCACACATATACGAGGGGACGTCTAAAAATTTCCGGCCCGACAAAGAAAAAGGACACCCAAGTTCATGAAAATATTTTTATCTTTCAATATTTATTCCATTTGAATCTATTTCAGTCTATTTGAACACATGTTTAATTAGCATTTCTATCCGAGTATAAAAATAGTCAGAAGTTTTGTCTTCAAAGTGGGGGAATATCGCAGCAGTCACTTCATCATCAGTGGAATATCTTCTAACCCTTAAGTGTGCCTTGAGTTTTGAGAACAAATAGTAATCACTGGGAGCCAAGTCAGGACTATAGGGTGGGTGGCGAATTTCGCAACTTTTGCAACTGCGGCGGCAAGGACGAGTGCATTATCGTGGAGAAGCTGCACACCTTTGCTTAGTTTTCCACGACGTCTCTGCTTGATTGCTTCTCGTAATTGCTCTATAAGGTTAGCATAATAGCTTGCAGTTACCGTATTGAGTTATTTTATGTCTAGAAGCAATAATTCTTGACAATCCCAGAATATCGTAGCCACAATCTTTTTGGTGGACTGACTTTCTGTCACATTTTATTGTGGACCTTTGACTTTCTAGGCGGTGTTTCACCAGAACGACGTCACTCCATTAATTCCCTTTTGGAAGGAGGATCATAGTAAAGAACCATAGTTTCATCTCCAGTAACAATTAACTCCAAAAAATCGTTTCCGTCTGAAAGGCCTCCAAAAGTTCCTTAGAGCACGCTATTCGTTCACTTCGCTGGACACTTGAAAGAAGTTGTGGCACCTAGCACGCAGTAACTTTATTCATATGAAGATGTTCATGAAGAATCGTATGGACTGTAGTTTTTGAAAGTCCTGTCATTGCTGCTATTTATTTCGTCTTTAGTCGTCGGTCGCTCAGAACTTCTTCTTCCACTAACTAGATATTGTTTAGAGTGAGTCCTCAACGGGTCGACCGGAGCGAGGTTCGTCGTCGATGGTCTCTCGTCCTAAAACAAATTGCTTACACCAATCTTTGACGGTGGAAAATGATGGAGAAGAATCCCCGTACACATTATCCAACCTTTGTTTGATATAGGGCAGGCTAACACCTTCCTTTGTAAGGAACTTAATCGCGCAACGATATTCCTAATTTCTTCTAAGAGTCGAGGAATCAAAACTAATGAGGGTTGAACTCTAAAAATTATACACGAATTAGCAGGATAAATGACAATTACAATGGCGTATAATTTGTTTTTGTTTTGGACATCTAGTAATATGTCACGCCAGAAACTTTTGGACCTCACTGGTAGTGTGCGGACAGGTAATTATTCCTACGAATGCGGGTAACCCCGTAATTCTCACAGGAATTTGATCAATTATAAAACTAAAAGACAAATATATAAAAATTGTGTGTATGTATCATCTTCCATATACGGATATAAGTACGTATTGGTATCAGATTCACTTTCTAAATGTATCTTTACAGAAATACAACGATGTATTTACGTAAATCCGTATATTTGTGACGCCACGCGGTCACGAGTTAGGACGCCGTGTGATATGTAGTTGGCAAACATTATTTTCAACATCTCATTGTCATTAATTTTTATTTTCATTTAATTTGCTATATCTAACATTATCTGAAAAAGGGGACTTTATTGTTGGTTATGGTTTCACAGGAAAATAAAAAATAGAGAAATCTTAAAAAATAAACATAAGATTTTTATTTAAACACAGTCTTGAAAGAACGAAATTTTACGTTAAAGTTATTTTAGTTGTATTATGTATAAGTGATACCAACAATTCCTTTTACTTAACGTCACTTATTATGTTACCGATGCCATTAAAGCAACCTTTTATTTACTAAGACTTAGTGCACACGATAACAGTATGTACTTTAATGGATTTAAAAAACATAGTACTACATAAAATGAGTTGGAAATACAAAAGTTAAATAGTTTTAGGTAAAATAAGTTCTGTGGATTTTTGTTATTTGAGCAAATATTGTGTATACTTTAAATAAAAGATGCGAATTGGTGCTTAACAATAAGGGTTAATTCACATTGCAGGAGCAGCGGTGCGCAGATACGGTGCAAAGTTTCACATTGCATATTTCAGTTCTGAACAAGATTCAATTTTATGAGAAAGCAAAGAATGGGTAGCGCGGCGCCGCGAGCATCCTCGCGACCGCGCGTCGTCTCTTGCGCCGTCGCGCGGTTGCTTGCGCAGTCCGACTCGCCCCGTGTCACACTCGTGTCTATCCGTCCCCTCGGGGTACCAGACAAAAGTCCTTGTTAACACACGAGGTGGGGTCGCATGCGGTCTCGCGGCGTCGCGAGCAGTCCTGCTGCCGCGAGTGCGTCAGTGAGCATCGCTGCGATTAATTGACCAATCTTTTCAATAGATACAATAGATACATTCAATAGATACGTTCAACACTAAGAGGGATCTGTATCTTCGTCACACTGTCGACAGTGTTTATTAGTGATATTAGTGATGCATTTTGGTATAGATTTATAGATTTTTGAGGAATTTTACCATAATTTTAAAGCACAAACAACGATCTTATAGTAAAAATTACGATTACATGTCACAATGTGGCCGTCCGGAGAAAATAAAAATAAGCTTCTTTTTAAATTTTCGCGTTTTGAACACATTTTAATTTTACAGATACACATAGAACGGATACAATTAAAGGTTCTTGTTTACCTTTTATTTATTTCTACTCAATATTTCGGCGCGTAAAAAAGGCTAAAATGGTAAAAGGATTATACAGCCGGCAACAATAAATTTATACTTAGTAAATATTAAAGATGTAAAGTAGAAAAAACATAAAATTAATTCAACTCTATAGATTTTTTCCTACCTTTGTAACACGTTGTATATAATTCATTTATTTCAGACAGTATTTCAGTCCATATTTCATGTGTTAGTAACAATTTTAACTTATAGACTATGTTAGTACTTATTATTAAGATTTTGTTATTACTAATTATATATATATGTATGTACATGTACACGTGCATATGCACATGCATACACATACCCACACACACACACACACATTCACACACACACACACACATGCTTATATATATATGTCCATATATATATATATACATTATATATATATATATATATATATCCACATACATACACACATACATATACATGCACGTACACACCAATCACATATACACACATATATTTTACATCAGACATTGGCTGTCGCCGCTCGTCACCTCCTATATGATGCAACGTGCGACTCCACCCAATGTCTCAACATGGGGCCATCCACCCTCTCCGCAAAGATCCTCAGCAGCGTGTTACGATATTAACTGACATTTGGTGCAGAAGCAGGTGATGAATTGATGGTAGTTTTCACTAACTAAACCCCACACCATACCGTTACGCGTCCCGCCCACAATGTTCTTGACACTGACTGATACCGGGCGAGTTATAAAAATAGCACATTTCAGCTTTCATTGCATTCCTTATTTCATAAATTAACGATTTTTGTAAACAAATACCTACAGTTGTAACACAAGAAGATGAAGAAATTGAATGGAAACCGGAAAGGTTCGGAAACTGATTAAAATTTTCAAACCGGCTCCAGCTCAAAACAGAAACGTTTTATTTCAGTTTTACATGTACAAAACGTACCAATCGGTTTTGACGACGAACGTTGCTCAATTTCTTTGCAGGGTGTCACAGTTGACAACGCAATGGGATATAGCGCTTAATTTAATACGTAGTTTACGAAACGTTCGCAAATCGCTTTCGTTCTGAACGTAACCTTTATTCTAAACTAATATTTATATGGGTATCTTTTAAACTGGTTCCAAGCTAAGATTAAAAGAGTTCTTTGTATATTATTTTCTTACTTTTCTTATTTCTTATCCACAGTTCTCGATTCAGCACAGTAGGTACTTATATCTTCAGTCGTTTTGATTATTTTATCTTTCCGCAGGTCAAGTTGCAATTAGCCTATTTTAATTACTAGCGACCCAGTTCGTAGTTACTAGAGCAGTGGTTCTCAAACTTTTTAAATGACGGAACCCTTTTGGGAAGCAAAATACTTGATGGAACCCTACAATAAAACAATTATTTTTATAAGTGTATTCTATATTAATCAGCATAATAAAAGTACAATGTATCAGTTACTAATTATTATTTACTTCACCACTTGGTAAGGACAATAATAGAAAACATTAAAAAAGAAAAAATCTAACTAGTGGGAGGTATGAAACTGTTTTTTATTTTTCATCAATTGCTTGATATCAGGTTTGATGGAAGAAAGTTGGAGTCTCATATCAGCTTCGGCGTCCAGTCTATTGCGATATTTTGTTTTCGTGGCTGCGTAGGTAGAGAATCCTGTTTCGCACAAATATGTAGTTGGGAACGGGAGAAGAATATCCAGAGCCATTTGGCCAAGCATTGCATATTCATCTTGGATTCTGCACCAAAAATCATTAAGAGGCGTCGTTTTGAACAATGACTCCATACTTGTGTCTGATGACATTTCTAAAAGAGATTCATATATCTCATTTGACATGTTTTCAGGCTTTTCCAAGTTGGGTAAAAAAGGATTATGAATCCAGGAGTTCACTTTAATTTTTGTATTGTGTTCTTCGGGAAAATACTTTTCAAAAGATGCGCGCATCGAACTGAGATATTGGACCAATTCTTCAAACACATTATCTTCAAACATTTCTGAGTCGTTTTCGCTAACAAACTCACTGAGTAACGTAAAACTTTCTATTTCTTTCTTACCAATGCAAATGATCCAAAAATCTAATTTTCTTTTAAAAGCAGTTATTTTATTATAGGCCTGAAACACTGTTGTCTGTTTACCTTGCAACGATAAATTTAATTCGTTAAGTTTTTGAAAGATATCCGCCATAAAAGACAATCGGAACAACCAAGTTTTATCATACAAACGGTCCTTCAAATTAAAAGAAGTATCTGCTGAAAGAAACATTTGTAACTCGGCTCTAAGTTCAAATAGCCTTGTTAAAGTTTTTCCCCGAGACAGCCATCGCACTTCTGTATGGAGCAGCAGTGTTTTATGTTTGCTGCCATAATCTTCACACAATAATGAGAACAATCGGGATTGTAGTGGTCGTGATTTGATAAAATTAATTATTTTTACCGCTTCATCCATAACTAATTTTAGATTAGACGGCATTTGCTTCATCGCAAGTGCTTGTCTATGCAGAATACAATGACTGGAACTACAATTAGGCGCTTTATTTTTCATTCGTGACACTGCTCCTGCTGTTTTACCTGTCATCGCCTTGGCCCCATCTGTACAAATGTCAATGCAATTGTTCCAACTGAGATTATGTTCTTCAAAAAATATATTTATTTTATTAAAAATTTCTTCCCCGGTAGTGTTTGTAAGCAGCGATGAACACATAAGCATGTCTTCTTCAAAAGAACTTTTATATGGATATCTCACAATAACCAGCAGGATAGCCAAACCAGCGACATCAGTCGACTCGTCCATTTGCAAAGCGAATCGTGTATTTTGTAGACGTGTAACTAGTTCTTGTTTGACGTAGCTTGCCAGATCATGGATTCGTCGTGAAACAGTATCGTTTGATAGCGGAACAGTAGAAAGATGCTTTGCAGATTTTTCATCAAGCATACATTTTGTTATGTCTAATACACATGGTTTTATTAATTTCTCAGCGATAGTGTGCGCTTCACCTGCTTGTGCAATGCGATAGCTAACTAAGTATGATGCCTCCGTGGCCTTTTCGTTGGTAGTTTGTGTTACATGCATCATATTTTTTTGACTTTCTAATAACTGATCTTTTTTGCGAACAAAAAATTCTTTATTCTTGTCTTTAGTCTCGGGGTGTACGGTTTCTAAATGTCGACGCAATTTGGCAGGTGCCATGGAACTATTAGGAAGCAGTTTACTACAGAGCATGCAGAGAGGTGAGCCGTTGGAATCAACAAATCCGAAACTGATATAAGATTCATCATACTTCCTTTTTTTCGTCTTTGAAACCGTCGAGCTTGACGTCGTGGCACTCGTGGCATCATCTTCTGGATCGGTGATTGCTAAATTCTCCGCGCGCATTGCTTTTGAACATTCAGCGTCATTAGAAGATGTTGTTGGAACACGTTTAACACCTTTAAGCCAACGTTCCATTCTTCTTTATTTATAATGTTACAAGTCAGGATAGTGGGGTTTAAATAATGCACAATCGTTACTGCGTATAAGAGACTAAATTTAGAACCTACAGGGAAGAAATGTATAAAACTGAGACAACAGAATACAGCAGGCAGTAAAACAATGAACACTAGTTTCTCGCTAGCGAGCTTGTAAGTAGGTAGTAACTTATCGCTCCGAACGCTAATCATCAACTGACGACGCCAACGCGCGATCGCCGCTTTTATACTTAGTCCTAGACTCGATCTCAAATATTCTCGAAAATACTCGAGTCGGCACCTTTGATAAACAAAAAGCAAAAATAAAAACAGAAATTTAAAAATAGCGTTGTAAACAATATCGACTTTATCCTTTGAAGTTAGAGACGAAAGTCGCTAGTTGACAACTATAGCGTCTAATTCAGAGGCGGCTTTTATCAAAGAGACTGAGCGCTTACAAGTATACTACCCGCTCGTTTTAAGTTTGCCGCTGGCGATAGGTATGAGTGTATGACGTTCGAAATTTTTTATTTAATTGTAACAATAAAAATTGTGTACGTTAGATATTTGGGTAAAACTATGACACATTATAAGTTTTGTTGTCACGTGGGGGAGGGTACGCGCATTCCACAGACCGGCAAACTTAGAGCGAACGCGTTGTACAAGTATAAAATTGTTGAGACCAAACTTATGATTTATTGTACCAGCTAATGTAACACAAGCTTATACAAATACAAATAAATAAATAAATAACATTCATAGCGTTTTGTCTCCGCGCGGCCGCGGAGTCCGCACAGCCGCGGAGCGACCAGAGAGAGGTGTTTTGATTTTTTTATTTCTAAATTCTTGCGGAACCCCGACAGAGGTATCACGGAACCCTAGGGTTCCGCGGAACACACTTAGAGTATAGCTGTACTAGAGCAATGTTAATACTCACCACTAACTTTTAATCGATACACATCGAATTTACTGAATGGTCGAAGTTCCAAATTGATTGAAATTTTAGCCATATGGAGTGCTATATGACGATTATAATAATTACTTACTGTATCGTAAATTTTGTACTGTGATAACATTTATTAATTAATAGTATAGTGTTTATTTATTTACACTTTATTGTTTTAACAAAAGGCGGATTTAATGCTAAAAACCATTTGCTCCCAGCCAACCTTCGGGCTGTATAGTGATGCACGTGAATAACAATATACAATGTGTAAAAGAAAAGAAAATTTGGAATGAATAAAATATACAAACATAATAAATACTTAAATAAATAAATATATACATATCAAATAAAATTAAATATTATATCTATTCAAATAAATAATTATTACACATGCAAAGAACATAGATACACTATGCAAAGAAAAAAAAAATCTAAACGGTGTCTATTTGGAGAAGGCGATCTTTCAATCTCCACTTATAACTATCTCGAGATAGAGCCTTTCTGATTTTGACGGGAAGTTCGTACCAGGTCTTGTGGGCTGCAAGGCGAAAGATTTTGAGAGGAAACCTGTGCGGTGCGAGCATAGGCATAGCCACGGTGGGACAGGTTCGGGCGCTTGCCCCCCCCCCCCCCCCCCTCGCGGCACAGGGGAGAATAAGTAACAGACTTTCTGCATTACACTACCTTTATTTGAATTATAAGAAAATTGTCTGGAGAGGGCATCTGCACCAGCACATTTTCCGTAGAACGAAGATTTTTTTGATGAAGCGTTGAATGTGATTTGAAAATAGATATCAGTAGAGTATAATTACCACTGAGTTTCTTTAAGCACAGACATTTTACTCAATTAATGATAATTCAATTAATGATCAGTGTTGAAGGATTGTGAGGAAACAAGCGTATTCTAGAATTAAAATAACAATTACGCTCTGAAAACTCCGAAGTGAAAAAAAAGTCCGAAGACTGTGATGTTAACAGTTGTATAATATAGAAAAATATGACAGATATTTAAAAAAAATCGGAACTTCGGTCAAAAAAGGAGTCTCGACGAATTTTACTCTTCATTACGCTATAATGTCACTGAATAATATAAATATAACCACGTGGCAACCGGTTGATCGGAGTGAACAAATAATGAGTGAACAAGCGGATCTTTCATTCTTTCTATAAGTTCCTCGTTCGCTTAATAATATATATATATATATACTCATATATAGCGCGTGTATTTGAAAATAATACCGTTTATTGCATGTCCCGAATATAGGGAAATTTGACATCCCGTCATTAAACCTTGAAAAACGGGACAACTGGCAACATCACTGACCTAAGAATATCCGCGAATTTAAAAAATCTAAATGAAAAAGTAACGATTTCCATTTGAGATAATTTATAACTTTAATTTCATAATGCGCCTGTAGTAACATCGTCGCCTCGTGTACATCAGAATGCATCAAATTCAAAAATAGAAGCATTCCTAGCAGCCGAGCCCCCAATCACATGACGTTGTTTTATGATCTCGAATAACGAATTGTGGCGTCTCATTGGCGCTTTTAAATTTAGATACCGCTCGTTAAATAAGCGACGATTTGGCAGATAACGGTCATTTTGAGCATGAAATGGTTTAACGGTCTAGTGGTGGGTTGTATGTGGTTTGAAAAAAGGGGAAAATACAGGTTTAAATATATAGTCACATTATATGAGGCCCGGTAGACTGACGACGCGATGACTTGAAGAAGTTCGTCGGTAGTGGCTGGATGAAAAGATCGTGTGTGGGGGGTAACCTTCGCGGTAAAAGTTTGGCAAGATGCATTTCGTCTTGCCTAGAGTTAACAACGTTTTACAAGACAGAAACGACTCAAAATGAAAAACAAGCTGTAAAATCTGGTGAAAGAAAACTAATTCTGAATAATTTTTACTTGATAAGGAAATTAAAAAAATATCGTTATAGCCTTTGATTAAATAGCCTTTGATTTATTATGAAAAATGAGAAGTAAATTCATATCGCATGTAAAGCGATATGTGAGTTGGTTTAGATGAGTCAAAGGTAAAAATACAACCATACCACTGAGAATACTCATGAGTCACTTTCTTCATGCCCAGCATTACTTCGTTTTTGTTTTGCGTGGGACACTAAGCAAGTGATACAATTTATTGTTCTACGGAATAGAGGTCAAAGAAAAGGAATGTGTTGACGGCGACAGTTGGAAAAGTCCATTAATTTTATTTGGACGTGAAAAACAAGTGAAGTACCTAATAAATAATCAGCCACAAATGCAACAAATAAATAGAGTAGCGCCAAATATTCTAGATAATTTACAAGTAAATACCTACAAATCTTGTCAGTTCTCATACGCTTCGAACGCAATAAAATACAATGCCATCTACCGGCTTGAGTCGGTATCTAGCGTTAACTGAAGGTGAAGGTTAACTGAGAGTCTTCTAATTAATTTATTTGGTAGGTTTATAAACAATTAAGGTAAATGAAATTAATTTGGGAATAAACAAAAATGATTATGTGGAACTTTCTCACATTTAAAACTTCGCGCGTCGCTTGCTGACAATTCTAAACCAGGGATGCACATATTTACTTGTAGAGTATCTGTCGGTAGTATCTAGCCTAGCACACCCATGAATAACTTAGACGAATTTTCATTTAAATGCCTTCGATACATAGATTTGGACATAGTATAGAAATAGACTGAAAATTATTCGTGCAGCAGGCTTAGAATAATGGCCGTACGTCGTCATAATCTTGAGATAAAAAATGTAGTGGTAAGTGAATTTTCAGCAATCTGTAAATTTTGTAGCAAAATGCCAATAGAAATTATTGGCACTATCAATTTAGACGTTGACGATAATTGTCAAAAACGTAGGCACTGTAGAAGCCTAAGTAGACACGCAAACAATTTATTGTTGATTTATTGTCACGAGTAACGATAAAACAATTCATAACATAAAAACATAATAGTGTACCTAATATTTTTCATTTATTGTCCGTAACATTGTTTTTTTTAATCTGTACATCTGCAGAGGCTGGCGCCTCGGTCGCGCGATCAGTCGCCAAGTCACGCGACTGTGTGCGACTCAAGACTTACATCATGTGCGCGACGCCAAAATGCGGCCGGCCGGTGTGATTCTCATCCATATTTTACATTTGAAGTAACAACAATGCACTTTTTTCAACCACCGGGTCAACCAAGAATCACACTAGCCGTAGCATTTTGGCAGTTGAATTGACCTCCATCTTGTCTCTTCATCACTCCAATGTTGACAATCATTACAAGTGTATTCATAACAATTAACTAGTGTAATTGTTACGAATTATACTAGTGTGTTAGTGTAATTACGATTATTTTATATCTCTTATCATTATGATTTATTTTCAATTTCTTATCAAAATTTTATTACATATTTAGGAAAAGCCGAAGCTTTAGCTACATCTTCTTTTACGCTAGACATTTCCAGATATTCGTTAAGTAGGTACATACTGAATATTTCGACGATCGTTAAATATTCGTATGACGGGTAAAAAACGATGTTTGTGTAAAACATTTTGAAAATTATTATTTTGGACTGATTGTCCAAAATTATTTGACGCAACAATGCATTATAATGAATAATGCATTATTTATTCAATAATGTAAAAATAATGTTGGGAGGGGGAGAGTGCACACTGCAATCCAACAGCCGCTGGGTGCGCTCGACTGGCCACGTTCCCCCTGTACTGCATTTCCCACTATATCTTATTTCCCTAATGTATCCCTCTCCATTTTTCCCAACCCTTTCTCCAAATCCATTCCTATATCTCCAAAGGTAAGCAGCGCATCCGGGATCGCGACAACGTTTTTCATTTTGGATTAATGTTGGCATGTATCGCGGATGTCTACGGGCGACAGTATCCACTTACCATCAGGCGGACTATTTGTTCGTATGCCGCCTTCGTAGTTAAAAAAAACTAAAATCGACTCCTAGCTGCCGTCCATTTTGTAAACCAGGGAAATACGAAAAGACAGTCTTAGAAAATGAATTAGTCAGAACAGTTGCTAATGTCATAATGCAATTTAACAACGTACGTAAAATGGAGTTCTGGAACTCAAAAAACATCTTTATTGACGTTGGGTACAGTTCGACCAGACATAATAAATGCCATGCCGTCTGACTCAGTAGTACCACTTGATAACCTTTCTTTTAACGTTCGTTCTTGACATTCATTGTGTCTCGCCTTGTATTTTTAGCACACGAAGTGCGTTTATTAAGTATTGCATTACCGACCGCCGATGTTTCTATTTTTATACTATACCTTCTCGAGTTAATATTACTGTAACGGGGAAATCATTCTTGTAGATTTATTTCTAAGTTTTATTTTTGTACGTGCAGTGGGCATAATTGTGCGTAACTATAAATATTATACTCATAGTTATACGTTCATAAATTAAGTTATATGAGGTTGTATTTTTGGAATAGGTTTAAGTATCAATTATCGTCATTAAAAATAAACTGTCGATAAGTAGTAAATTGATTAATTAAGAGTCCGCGACATCCGCATTAGGCTCGCGTGGATTATGGCCCGATACGCCCCTCGTGATTAATAGAGGAGATACGAGTAGATCTATAAGCCGCAGTGGGACGTTATAGGCTCATATCGAAACTACCAAAATGGTAGATACTTTACACACTTCTTTTGTCATAAAGATATATTAATGAATACCGAATTTCGATATATGTATTATAAATGTATAATTTCAGAGTAGTCCTAATTTTTAAATATGTTTGATACTATGAAGCTATTTCCACGTATACCTCCGTCAAATTCAAATAAAATACTCGTAATACAATTAAAGGCAGTGTTTATTGCCTTTAATTGTATTACAACCTGTTTATTGATTAAGTAAAATAGATTTAGGACACTCACGAGCAATGATACATGTTTGTTAGCAATTCTATCCTGACGTCTTACTAACTTTTAATTAGAGTCAAAGTATGAAACACCTTCTATACGTAATTCACAATTGAAAATGACCTAAAAAAAATTAAACACCGTTTAGAATTTCAACATATGTCTCAATTAACGTGCGTGCAGGTTTATGTTTTAATAAACATATTTGCAGGTTAAAAATCATGTTCTACATGAATCCCATGTAGAAATATAAGTTTTTCTAAAGAACGCAACGTTGCTCAACGAATATGACAACTGCGCTTTACCAAGGTTACTGACAGTTGAGTAGCGTTAATAATAACAGGACAGCTAATCTAATCAACTCGTAAATTGTAATGTATGTAATTTTATTGCATCTCATTCCATTCGTACATACAGATCCGCCCACGACGTGATTTAGATTGATGCAATACAGAAACGATGAGCACAATTTAATTTTTGATGAAATACTGGGATTTTGAGATGTCGGTATGGCCTTTATAACTGTAAACTGTGACCAGCCTATTTAGTTTCCACTGCTGGTCCTTGTCATCCTTATGCACATGTCCCGTGCACCAGGGATGTATGGCTTTAAAACGCCACGCTGGTCAACGAGTACACTCTTTTAGATGTAGTGTAGTCTCTCAGGACGTACATCGGGGAAATACGATAAAGTAGGAAATGCAGGACATTTCAAGGTAGCTTTCTGTGAGAGAGGGGTAACGTGGCCAGTCGAGTGCGCCCAGCGGCTGTAAATACCGAGATTAAGGCCAACAAACAGAGAAACAGGCAGATAGTCGTCTTATTTAGAGGCACATAGAGGAATTAGTCGTACAAAAAAATCGCTGTCGCTTCGGTTTTGGACCACACGGTTTGTTACTGTTCTAATCTGAAGCTGACATTTTCATGTTATATGTGGGTGTTAGAGAGAAATCTTGCTTTATATCAGTAGATACAAATATGTGTACAACCGTTTCATTTCTATAAATATACCCTATCTTACGTTTGAGCGAGTATATGGGGTAACATGGACTGATTAAATTTGTGTCTAGCTGAGGCTAATGAATTGTGACTAAACGCATAAATTTTACGTATTTACGCCCGTATTATGTACTAGTTGCTCACTATTCTATCTCCCATATACGAACTTGGCCAGTTCACTTGGCGCTTTCTTCATGATTTCTATATTTAAAGGGAATAAAGGCAATTTTAGATAATATTCCAATCTAAACCTGTCCCCCTGCGTTCGTATTTCATTTGAAGAACATAAAATAAACGGGTCTTTAAGAGTTCAGGGCTGGTCTAGCAGGCTCTCTATTAAAGGAGGTATTTTCATTTCACGTAAAAAAAAATTGAAAAATATTTGAATTATAAAAAAGGAAAAGAAACCTAATTTTGAGGGACAACTGAATGTTACTAACCTTATACTTATCGTAACGTAACCAGCCTTTTTACCGTCCACTTTTTATTGTGGACAAGGTCCTTCGGTTTTTTGACAGTTGGTAACACTTTATTTATGTTATGTTGGTACCTATTCATTAAATTGGAAAACCAGACAGAGTATAATTTTACATTTTTTATGTGGGTCAAATGCGGAATGTTTTTTTTTACTACGCAGAGTCATAGTTTCGTTTGATAATTGTTCGAGCAAGTATATCAAGGCAAGGTCAAAGCAAGCAGGAATGTATTCCAATCCTAGGTACAGGAACGTCTAATGTAAACAACTTCTAAAACCTTCCGGGAACTCCTTTAGCTTTGTCAATTTGCTTTTCCGTTGTAGTAAATTTCCGCTTGGCGGTAACTTTTTTAATGAACTTCATTATTCAGTCTTCTTTAATATTGAAACCCGAAAGGGAAACCTCGAGCGTTTAAATTCTATTAAATGTGGAATCTATTTAGTTAAAGTAGAATTCCGGGTTTAAAATTTAATGTCATACTCGTATTTAATACGTATTACGGAAATCATCTTCTACCGATTTAAGGTTAGTGTGCATGAAATTAAAATGACTGAAACCATATCAATATTTTTAGACGATTTTTATCGGGTATTGCACGGTTTTGTTCCTCGTTTATTGCTATAAGTATTATTGGTATTAATAACATGAGGGTTTATTGGTTCAAAATTCAGGAAAACGCAATGAGTACCTATTATTTGGATAAGCTTATGATGCTGTCATTAAACGCTCCATTAAAATGGAACTATCAGCTTAATCAGTATATTGTATAAAAAATCATATTGTGTTACTGCTAATCCGCTGGTGAGGAAAAATTTCGGTTTTGCTCGATTTATTGATGAAGGCGGATGTCAAGAAATGAGTTCAAAATTCGCGTAATATGTGTATTGCTATATCATTGATGCACTATGCAGTGTAACAACTATTTAATTTAACAACTAGGTAACCACAACGAGGTGGCAGCTTGTTTTTTTTTTGTGGAAATATATAACTTTTGCATCATGGATGAACGATAAGAGTTGTTTCGAATCAAGAAGATTTAATTCTATTTTTTTAGGTGCTATATTTTCTATTTTTATAAATCGACTTGAAAATAAGTTCTAGTAGGGTTTTTAGGTTGCTGAACTCGAATTCGGTGTCAAGATTAAGACGCGCTCTGTTCATCGCCCGTAATCCCCCACATTCAAGGGGTGTTTATTGCAACTTAGTATAGGTCAACAGCTATCATTTCTATTTATCTATTTAAACGGGTCAATCATGGTCAATCAATAGCTCGCGAGTCAGCTCGTGAGCATGGTCGGTGCAACCCAACCGAAACGTGGAGTAAAATAAATGATGTAAACATTCGCGTTAAGCGTTAAATTAAATATGTGTGAAAAATGCGAAAATCTCAAAAGCTATCAATTCTACAAAAAACTAGTTGCCACGTCGCCGTGGTCACTTAAACGTCTATTGACGGCTTTTTGGGGCTTGAATGCAGTACTATAATATTATCTGACAGTAAAAAAGGGTGCTCTGCATAATCTTTCCAAAATTGTAACTTATATATAGAACATTAAATTTGTAAAAACTTAATGGGATCATGTTAATACACCGTACATTATTAGCATTAGCTTATTATTAGCTTGTACTATTATTAGCGAACGCGAAACAACAATTTTCGGCGATTAAAAAATGAAAATTATCATAGTAAAAGTTCGTATGATAATTCTTATAGAATATTTCTTATTCAGTTTCATTACAAAGTTCCGGTGAGATAATAAAAACCATTACACGGGATTATACTGAAAAATATAGTTAATATCCTGAAATACCATAATGAAATCCGGGAATCATAATATAATTTACGTATAATTGAGGGGTATTTCGGACCACCTTCAAGTTGATAACTATATAATGCAGAGTTCCAAGCATCCCTATGGGAACCTTTGTATTTGAACAAAATCAAAACAGTACCAAAGGGAGGCGTAGTAGTCACATACTACTTTTTATTTAACTAATTCATTGTCTACATGCGACGACTTGCGTCAACGGATGTGATCGTAGGAGGGCGATCACCCACGTTATCAAAATTGTAAACAATTATTATGTACCGTAAAAGGCTTCATTAGAGTATCGATCTTGAGAACAAAACATTGTTCGCGATCTATTTAAAATAGATACATTAGATTTTGGCAAATCAGAAACTTTGGCAAAATACTACTTTTCTTAAAAACTTTCGAGGACTCAGTTGTAGACAGGAATGTAGAAAACGTAGTGTGAGACGCCCACCGGTTAGATGGATCTATGATTTAAAGAACGTTGCTGGTAGTGGCTGTATAAGAAGAGCATGTGGTCTTGAAATATCCAATTATATACATAATGTTTATGTCTATATGTCTTCCTGTTTCTGTCTTGAGTCCTGAATGGAGACCACATACCGGAAAGTGCAGTATGAGACGACGCGCGACGTGAAGAGGAAGAGCGGGAGACTCTTGGAGGAGGCCTATGAGTATATCCAACAGTGAAGACATCAGCTGATGATTGATTTGTATAACGAGAAGATCGGAAGATCATATGTGGTAGCGAGGCGTGCGAGTGGCCCATAGGTACTCCACAATCCCACAATGTAAGGGATCTCAAAGTAAAATGCTCAAAAAAATATGATGTGGTGTGAATAAAAGACGGATACAATAAGAACGGCCAAATACACGTGAGTGACGGAAGTTAAATAACTTTAATTCGTTCCCTGACACATATTCATACATCAAGGGCAAGTTCTACAAAACTCGATTCTAACTTGGAAAATTCTTGCAATATTTTTATTATTGCGTCACCGCCGTTTATCACAATTCATTTCCCGATCAGAATATGGAATGTGGAAATAAGTTCAAGGAATCTCGTAATTTATAGCAACTTAAAAGCAAGAATTTGAAAATATAATTTGTATATAACGAAATGCCGAAAGCGTAGCAAAAAAATGTTATATTACGTTTATTACCCAAAAAAAAAACAATTACGTTAGTACTAAAATAAAATACTCAATTTGCCGTTAATTAATCACACATATTGATGTTAATACGAAATATTAGCACGATTTAGTAATGGGAGCTTGGTTTAACTGAAAGAACAAATTGTTCTACAAGTTGTATTTGTGGTTGTTGGTGCCACTTGGGCACTTATTGAATACGTTGATGGTGAACTCCAAAGGATTTTGTATTTGTTCAAAACTGGCCAGTATGCTCAATTGGCCAGTACTACAAGTATTTTAACTTGAAGTTACAAAACGCCGGAAGAAATAGCTCTTTAGGAAATCGATATTGAAATAACATGGTAGGATACAGTCCACAAAGGCATTATAGGCGATAAATTGAATACTTCCCTGGAGAAAGCAATCACTTTACGTAATAGTAAAGGCGATCCGATTACGGAAATTGCGGCAATTGCAATTTTCACAGTGAACCAAGGGGATATTTTCGTTGTCGCGTAATTATGCAACGACAAAAGTGTCAATTTAAAAGAAGGTTAATCATATAGCAAAGATTTATGCATACGTAAATTGCCTATAATGGTGTTTTGTAGAAATAAATAATGCTTAAAAATAAAAACATTTTTGCATGAATACGTATTAAAAACTTCGTACATTTACGATGACACGTTATCAATATTTTTATCTATCATAGGTAAAGTTATAGTTATAACAATATATGAACATTTGAGGATTACCCCAAATGCAACCTAACCTTTAAATTAAACTGTGGTTTATATGAACGAACATTAAATCATTTAATATGCGTTATATTACTCGGGCTTTCGAAGTTAGGTAACACAACAGCTGTCGAAATCAGCTTACCATTGAAATATTGGTATCAGATAAGTATGCAGCGAAGTGTAAACCAGAAGATTCATATAGAGGACGTGGGCTACATTA
This sequence comes from Sesia apiformis, assembly GCA_914767545.1. NCBI lineage: Eukaryota > Metazoa > Arthropoda > Insecta > Lepidoptera > Sesiidae > Sesia > Sesia apiformis. The sequence continues at coordinate 17,467,620 of OU611959.1, forward strand.
ATCGAAATAGACTAGACAACTCAGGTTAGTACATATTCTTTATATAATAAGTATTAATAATGAGTTATGAATTACTGTAAATGAACTTAGTTACTTTGATAAAAAAATCGATTTCAAATCGTGACTCGTTAAATTTACATTTGCGTTTAAATACGCATTTAACTTTATGTAACGTTTTTTAAAATTATTTTTGAAACAAACATATATTTTTCTTTTAGATATCATATTTATACGCGGTTTGTGTATAGGTCATATTTATGTATATTATGTACGCTACCTATTTCATAAAAAAGACGAACCAATAAAAGTGACGCCTTAGTGCACTGTATTGATGTAACACCCCCGTAACGGTCCGATGATTTTCACAATGCTGCAGCATTGCAATTTAATTGTTTTATTTCAATTTTCTTTCAAAGTTTGTTGTCTATTACATAATTATTTAATTTAAAAAAAATATATATTAGTGTAATTATTTAATCGTCCAAGGTTCACCACTACACACGATCTTCAACTCTTGTAATTCAGCCACCACCCGCGAACTTCATCAAGTCGTCATTCCGGACCCCGAGGACCCCCGGGGATATCCAACACTGCGCTCCACGGTACGTGGTCTCTATTCGAGAACTTGCCTACCCCATAGGTCCTGCGGAAAATATGGCTTGTCTACTGCAATTTCAACATTTAGACTTTATTGCAATTTAGATTTAGGTCAATAATCTTTTCATCTAAAGCAAATATAGAGAGACAGACAGATGACATCATACCAATTATTTAGTTGTGTATGCAGTGACAGGAGCTATAAAATCTGTGTTATATAGATGTAACACAATACTTTTGAAACGAGGACGAGGCCTTGGCGCGGAAGGGTGATAAATTGAGATTGATGATCAATTCTCATTAAAAGTGTTGCTATAAATTAATGAAAATGCATTTTTATTCGCCAACCCCCGTTGAAATTATATTTTTCTTTTGTAATAATAAATTAAATCAACATCGAGCAATAACAGTGTATAGGGTCGTTTAGAAAGGCACTGCAATTCTAAATCTCAAGATAGCTACTTATAAGCGGGTTAAAATAAAGATATTATTATCTTTAGCTATTAGAATTTTCACAAATGAGACTCTAAAAAACAATACTCCTAAGAGTATTGTCAGATTAACATTTAAGGATACTTTTAATCTAGATTCGTATAATCTAGACCGCGCGAATCATCGCGAAAATAATTAGAAAGTGTATTAAAACGATGCATCACTATAAAGTTCACGCAAACGATGTTCGCGCGAGCATCATTATAAAGTTCACACAAACGAAGTTCCCGCGAGCATCATTACTCGTATAAGGTTCACGCAAACGATGTTCGCGCGAGTATTACTTGCATAAAGTTCATGCAAACGAAGTTCCTGCGAGTATCATTATAAAGTTCACGCAAACGAAGTTTGCACGAGCATCATTACTCGTATAAAGTTCATGCAAACGATGTTCGCGCGAGCATCATTGCTCGTATAAAGTTCATGCAAACGAAGTTCCCGCGACCATCATTATAAAGTTTACGCAAACGATGTTCGCGCGAGCATCACTACTCGTATAAAGTTCACGCAAACAAAGTTCCTGCGAGCATCATTATAAAGTCTACGTAAACGCCTGTTCACGAGAGCATCATTATACACCGACTTGCGATCCCCTCCCAAAGCAACGCCTTATGCCGAGGTCTGTTCCTTCCGCCGGTCTACCGGCGGGGGAGCCCTTGGGCTCGTTGCTGTACATACTTTCTACTCCTAGCTAAGCGCCTTCTGCGCTCGTCGTAAACTATACATGTCCGGTGACTCTTGAAAGGCCATTAGGGACACAAGAACTTCTTCTTCTTCTCAGCCCTTGGACGTCCACTGCTGGACATAGGCCTCCCCCATTGTCTCCAAGAACTTAGCCTTTCCGAAAAAAAAAGAACATCATTAAGTCCCACGCAAGGGAAGTTCCAATCACTTTATAGTTCACGCAAACGAAGTTACAGGCACAGCTAGTCTGCAATATGATAACAAATGCGGTGAAGTGTAAACCAGTACATGTGTTACGACAGTCACGAGTCTCGCCACGTCTCGCTATGTTAGCGCCTGTCTTCAACACAAAGTATCATTTAGCATGCCATTTATACTGTATATACTGTACGTCATATTTATCATATTTTTTGTTCTCGTTAATTCGAGCGTGGGACACATGGATTGCTTGAACATTTAGTTCTTAGTGGAACGAATGCAATTTCATATTTTTTATGAGGTACTAAAAATAATTATCACGCATTTGTCTTTTGATAAAATGTCATCAAAATGCATTTGTGCCTTATTTTCTAAGGAGGGATATTGAACGCTTTAGTGGAGTATATTAGATAAGTCCATATGGATCAAATGTTACATAGAAAATAAGTCAAAGTTTGATGTTTGGAGTGAATTTGAAATTTAGGAAAGAAAAGCTTAGAAGGAATAGAATCGCAAAATCCTTTGCATTAGCGGCCAGTAGGGGTTTTTAGGGCTCGAAAGAGTATTATTATTACACAAGGGAAGTTTCTATACCCGCACTCTCCAAAAATAAGACTCATTTACAGAAGAAAGTTTCTTGAACGGTTCGGATATTGTATATCACTTTAATGATGAATTTATGGTTATATCTGTAACTAACTAGGCCTGGATTTTTTTTAAATTTTGAACTTTAAGTAATTTTGAATATGGTGGAAATACGGAAGATAGTATAGGTGGTATATGTGCGTAATAATGTTATGTATCATTGATACATCGTGGTTTTTAATTGTGGTTTTATATTATACAGATAAACACGTGATTTGAACTGATATATACTAAATCATAAATCAGTGTATACTAAATCAAAATCGGTATAGTAGCTTGTGCAAGAGAGCAGGTTTTATAAGTCAGAGGAAAAAAAAATAGGTTTCTTCGGCGAAAGCTGGTTGGAAAACGTAGTTATTCATAGTACATTTTTTCCATCCGTGATAGGGGATGAGAAAAAAGGAGATGGGAGAAGGTTATAAAAAGATGGTTGACATAATTGCCGCCATTTTGTAAGATAATTTTTTTTTTTTTTTTTTTTATTTACGGTTCACAAACTGGACGTAGCAGCATAAAACATAACAGCAACAAAACATAATATCATGATAGGCTGAACGGCCTTCTAAATGCGAACACAACTTGCATAAAAATAGTTTACACTTAATAACAGTAGAAATAAAATTTTAACAAATAATAATAAGGAAAAAAAAAGGAAGCAGGAAAGATAAAATATGATTACAATTTAGAATATAAAAATCGTTTGAAACTGTTAACCGATGCATTGAAAATATCGATCTCAAGACAGATGTCGTTATAAAAGGAACACATTCGGTTCAACGGTGAGTGTTGACCGTAGTTAGTTCGGCAAAAAGGCACAACTAGCGTTCTGCGATTAATTAAACGGCTACTGATTCGTGGGACGGAAAACTTTAGGTTTTCAAGTAGGTCAGGGCCATCCACTATACCATTAATAATTTTATGGAGGAAAACAAGATCAGCAATCTTACGTCTGCGGTCAAGGGGGATCATCCCATAGTGCTTGAGTCTAGATTCATATGATTTGAGACTGCAGCAGCGATTGTTGGAGTAAGTGAGGTGATGTAAAAAGAGTTTTTGGAGCCTCTCAATTCTAGTGACGTGAACCGCATGAGACGGGCTCCAAACCTGGCTGCAATATTCCAACAGTGTTCGGACATAACAATTAAAGAGTATAATTGGTATTTCAGGATCTTTAAAAGTTTTAGTTTGTCTAATTACAAAGCCAGCCAATCTAGCTCCTTTATTTGACATATGGTTTATATGTTCTCTAAAGTCTAACCTCCGATCTAAAACAACCCCCAAGTCACGAATGCTTGAGACTTCTTTAACCGCACTATTATCTATGGAATATGTTGCATTATGTTGCGTGAATAATTTTCGGGTAAATTTAATATGGTAACATTTGGTCTCATTAAGAATCATTTTGTTTTGAATGCACCATATGTTGACAGCACTGAGATCTTTTTGTAAATTTTTAACATCCTCGTTAGACTGAATAACTCTATAGATCTTTAAATCGTCGGCAAACATTTTGAACCTGGATGCTAATGCAGAGCAGAGGTCATTTATGAATAACAGAAAAAATAAGGGTCCAAGATGGGAACCTTGAGGTACTCCTGAAGGAACCATCCTGGCCGGGGATTTGAAACCACGCACAATAACTAGCTGGGAACGATTAAGAAGATAAGACTCACACCATCTTAAGAGAGATCCGCATATACCAGCGTGTCCCAGCTTGCGAATGAGTATAGCATGGTCTACAACGTCAAAAGCCTTAGAAATGTCTGTATATATTGCATGAACTTCATTGTTGTCTTCGAATGCCTCAATTATCTCGTTAACGTAACCAACGAGATTTGACGCCGTAGATCTACCCGCCAGGAATCCATGTTGATGCCTGCTAAGTGTGGGCTTCAGGCGGAAGTATAATATTTTTTTAACCATGCCTTCAAAAAGCTTACCAATGGAAGATAAGATTGAGATCGGTCGGTAGTTAGCTATATCGGCATGATCACCCTTCTTATGTATAGGAATAATATGCGCAGTTTTCCATTTGGTAGGAAAGATGCCACATGTTAATGATTTATTAAATATAATGTGCAAGGGTTCGACCAACTGAGAGGCACAGTGCTTGAGGAAAATAGGTGATATTGCATCTGGCCCAGGCCCTTTGTTAGTGTTGATGAACTGTAGGGCTTTCAAAATATCGGATCTTGTTAAAGTGAATGAGCTGGAAGTGTGACAGGTCCTTGAATTATCCGTCAGCAGAACTGATGGCGTAGAACTGTTGTAGATGGAGTCAAAATACTCGGAGAAAATATTGCTGATCTGCTGTCCACCCTCAACATTTCGACTACCAAGGTACATTTCATCAGGTATTTCATTACTGTTAGATCTGAACGATTTAATAAATGTCCAGAAGTACTTTGGGTTCTTTTTGATTTGGGTTTTAGCGTCGGATTTATATCTAGACGAACATTCCTTGATCATGGTGTCACAGCGACTTCGCAACATTCTGAAAGTTAAATGATCTCGGGGATTACCATATAGTTTGAATCTTCTGTGGAATTTGGCTTTCTCTCTAAGTGTTCGCACCAAAGAACGGCTAAACCAGCAGGGATACCTATTGTCAATCTTTATGGTAGATGGAGTGTGACTGTGGATTATGGGAACAATGAGTTGATAAAAAATGTCAACAGATTCGTCCACTGTGCAGGCAGGCCCTAAGTGATCACTCCAGTTAATTTTGTCCAAATCGTCATTAATCCCAATATAATCAGCCCTAGAGTAATTTAAAATGGGAGATCTCAGATATTTAATTCTCCTGAGCGGATCAATCTTTATTTTGATCACAAGTGCAGGGTGGTGAGTATCTTGCTTCACAAACGGCGGAGCAAATAAATCCACAGAGAAGAAGTTCGTATCGTTAGTTACTATTAAGTCTAGCATACGTCCATTTATATTAGAAACCGAGTTGATTTGATGAAGGTTGTTGAAAGAGAGCATATCGACGAAAACGTTTTCTACTTCGGCATTCGCAGAAAGCGGGAGAAACGAATTAGTATAAATATTATTCTGCCATTGAAGGTGAGGCAGATTAAAATCCCCGGCCAGCAATAATAATGAGTTTTGAGGCAGTTTATGCTGGACAACCAGAGCAACACTAGACGTGATGCGGTCAAGGCGATCGAAGGTAGTGGGTGGTGGATTATAAAGTGTACAAATGCATAGATGTTTTGAAATATTACCCTGTCTAATTTTGACGACGACCCAAAGATCTTCATCCACTGATTCCCATTTAAGCTTGCGAATTGGTTCATGTTTTTTCAAGACAGCAATCAGAACTCCCCCACCGTCTTGTTTAACACTAACAGCAGAAGCGCGGTCACGCCTAAATACTGCGTATCTACTGTCAAGAATTTCGTGGTCATACACGGAGTCATTAAGCCAAGTCTCCGTAAGTAAAATGACGTCAACCTCAAGTTTCAATGCATTGGTCAACAACTCGTCGGTTTTTGTTCTAAGGCCTCTAACATTTTGATACACTATTTTGAAGTTGGAAGTAGAACGAATATTCATAAGGAGAACCGTAGCTCAAAGAGAACTTAGTAATCAAGAAAATTGATTAGAAAAGCTAATCAAGGCAATTTTGTAAGCTGTAAAGAGATCATCCCTTAGTGGGCAAAGGGTAGATAAACTAAACGCAACGTGTGTTTGTCTGTTTGTTCGGACTAATGCCGAGAATTACTGATTTGATTTTGTTGCAGTTTACATCGTTTAATAAGATCGTTTGATATGCATTTGAATGCGCATCGTTCATTTACTATTTACAATGCACTAAGTTTTATAAGGGAAAATATAAGTGAAAATGACTGTACGGCATTGTATGCCAATGATATTCTATGACTTTGACGTATTATTTCTACATATTTCAAGTCCAGAAGATGATTTATGTATAGTATTCATGCTGCGTTATAAAAAACCCAAGGTCGTTTGTCACGGTTGTTTGTCACGACTGCGAGTACAAAAACTTGTATTAGCGGTTGGTATGCGACTTGCTTCAAATATAATATACTATATGTTTTTTGTGGACGTAGTATTCTAAATAACATAGTATATAGCAAACAGTGGAATAAATTATCATACTTAGCAATGAGAAAGTTAGTTTTTTATTTAACTTTGTAAGAAATCAACAAATTGCTACCTAATTGTATATACCAATATTATAGACTGTGCCCTTGTTTTTATGAAACAAGTAAATTTAAAAACTATTGGAGAAACTTTGAAAATTTTCATTTTGAAGGTAGGATTCCGAAGCCGGCGACAGCGACAGGCGACGCTGACCGACGACAGCGACACTTCTCGCCGATGTCCGGCGACGCTACTGCTTTGGATTTGTATGAGCTAGTGTACGATTGTCGCTTTGATATTTCAAAGCGGTCAATGTAATTTTTATGTCTTAAAAATAAATCGGTAGCGGTGGTAAGTTATGTATCTGTCAATATAACTGAACATGAATCTTCATTGAAGTACTGACATGATATTGACGTCGTCAAAATTAAAAAAATACAAACTGTGATATTG